>ML978135.1:116755-728647 GCA_010015805.1 Rhizodiscina lignyota
GTAGGCTTGGAGCTTGTTGTAGGCTTGGAGCTTGTTGTAGGCTTGGAGCTCGTTGTAGGCTTGGAGCTCGTTGTAGGCTTGGTATTTAAGTGCGAGCTAGTCGTACAAGATGTAGAAGTCGTACTATGGCTCGAAGTTGGCTTCGAGCTCGTCGTAGGCTTCGAACTCATCGTAGGCTTCGAACTCGTCGTGGGCTTCGAGCTCGTGGTGGGCTTCGAGCTTGAGGATGAGCTGTGTGTGGAGGTCTTCGACGAAGTGCTGCTCGAACTCGTAGTTGAATGAGTTGAAGAAGTCGACTTAGACGTAGAGTTCGTGGGTTTTGCTGATGTACTCGTTGAACTCAACGACGCCGACTTCGAAGAAGAACTGCTGGAATGTATACTAGAGCTCGACGTACTGGATGTGGTCGCCTTCGACGTAGAGCTTGGAGAATTCGTGGTGCTCGACTTGGCTGACATGGAGCTCGAGGTGCTCGTCGTAGAAGGAGTCGAGCTCGTTGAGGAAGAAGACGAAGTAGTCGAGTGACTGCTAACCGATCGATACTCTGTAAACGCAGATGTACTTGTCGTCACAGGTGACACGGGGGTTGAGCTAGACATTGAACTCGACCGATATGGTGGCAGCGTCGGAGCGCTGGAGGTAAGCGATTTAGATGTGGATGTAGAGCTCGCACCTGTTGACGAAGTTTCAGTACATGAAGTCGATGATTTAGCGCTGCTGGCCGAAGAGGATGTTTGAGATGAAGTCAAGACTGCGGTTGTGGCACTGGAGCTGCTGTGCGAGCTTGGAGAACTACTAGACGCCGCCGTGGAGCTCGACACAGACTGTACCACAACCGAATCTGGTGTGGTGGACGTACTCTCCCCAGAGCTTGACGAGCTTGAAGACGCAAGCTGACTTGAATGTGTCGTACTGTAGCCAACCGGTGTGCTCGACGTAACAGGCGTGCTGCTCGATAAAGGAACGGTTTTTGTAGATGTGGCGATCGTACTTGTCACGACCTTGGTCGTTGTTTTCTTCGATTTGCAAGCACTTTTGCTCTTCTTCTTGGTGGAAAATGTCGTCGTGGCGCTGACCGGACTAACAGGGGTAGAGGATGTGGAAGGGGAAGCAGTGGAGCTGGAAGAAGTGGTAGAAAACTTACGGTCGCCATATCCACCATATCCACCATAGCTTGGCGGGGCCAGAGCGGTAGATGTGCTACTTGAAGTCGGCTTAGCGCTTGAGCTGCTCGTATATTCTGGCGGCGTAGACTTGGAGCTAGTGCTCGAGGGCTGTTTGCTACTTGAACTTCTGCTGTAGCTTGGAGGCTTGCTAGTGGTCGATATCTTTGCGCTGGAGCTCGAGCTAGACGATTGTGTAGGAAGCTTGCTACTGCTTGATGGCTTCACGCTAGAGCTAGATGAATAGCTAGGAGGCTTGCTGCTGCTTGAAGGCTTTGTGCTCGAGCTGGAACTGGATGAATGGCTAGCAGGTTTAAAGCTAGAGCTGGAACTTGACGAATAGTTAGGAGGCTTGCTGCTTGCGGGCTTAACGGTCGAGCTTGAGGAAGAGCTTGGTATCTTGCTGGTGCTCAAAGTCGATGATCCATAACTAGGCGGCTTTTGGGTCGATGAAGATGTGCCGTATGCAGGCGGCTTAGGGCTGGACGATGAGCCATAGCTAGGAGGTTTTGAAGTCGTACTATGCGAAGGAGGCTTGGTGTTAGTCGCCTGATATTCGGTGCAAGGCGTAGTTCTGACTATAGGCGAGACGACAGTGACTGGATTATAGCTGCTCACTGGTGTAGGGTCGTGGTGACGAGGACCCTTAACGAGGATAGCTCCCCAGACGTCAGGCCTATTGTACTGAGGTTCACCAACGGAAGACTTGAGGTAGCAATTGGTCGGGCCAGGATTCCATGCAATCGCAACGCAGTCCTGGGTGGCCTGGCAGTGGTCAATACAGGCCTCCAGATCCGGCTGAAGCGTGCTTGGGACATCTATGTCGCCATAGGCACGATTGATGTCGCACTCGACGACAAACTGGTCATCTCCGGCGGCAATGAGAGTATTGTTGGCGGAAGGACAAGTGATCTTTGCGAGCGCAGCACCTCCGAAGAGGGCCGCCGCGAGGGCGAAAGTCGGATACATCGTCAAACAAGAAGGCAATTGAAGCTGGAGTACCAAGGAAAGGGAGCAAAGCTGAACCGGGCATTTTCAGATATACCTCGATACCGGGCTTTGAGCGTTGCGGAGAAATTAAGATGGGGCTAGCACAGCCGCTGGGGCTGAAAGGTCGACAAAGGGATTGCGGCAGGATCGAGACCTCGAATAAAAGTTGGATGTGTGGGACAAAGGAGAGTACAGATGGAGGAGACTCGATCAACGACAAGCGAATGAATGTGTGCCAGTGCGCTTTGCTGCTTGGACGTTGGTCGAATCTCGCCTATTAAGATGAATAGTACCACTGTGCTGGAAAATATTACGCAGGTCAACCGAAATCCTGGGTCAAATGAATATTGCTGCGCTTGAGACAATCGTGACACTACTCACCGACAACACGAGATGGAATATGAGTAGTTGTGGAATAGGGAAATTGACGAGAACAGACAATGTTCGATGCATAGACGATGGAAAATAGCAGCAGTATACATGGAAGAGTGTGAAGCTGCAATTTGACTCGCGTAGCAGGTCCCACCGGGCGGATTTGAGGATTCGTGGCTTTGTCTGGGTGGTTTCGACGGAATGTTCTTTGTGGCGGCGCGAGGCTCCCATCTTTGGCGTCGACGGCGAGTCTACCTTCACACAAGGTGAATTCTACCTACGCATTGAGTCCTTGCTACATAGTATGGGCCTCGAGCAAGTGAAGAGAGCGACGAGAGAGTGTGTAGGGAGAGGAATGAGGACATCTACATCTAAAAATACGGTTCAATATGTATCGGGTGAAAGTAGGACCGAGGACGCGTCAGGGGAGCAACGCGAAACTGACGCGTTGCCCTTGTGCAAGTGCTTAAATCAGCAACGCTCAAACTCGGTCTTGTTATCATGGTTCCATTGTCGCTTGCTGGCATGCCTATGTTTTTATTATCATGTGTGTCAGTTACATATTCTCACACTAGAGATGCAAAGTTCAGGGATTTCTGAACTCATTATCAGTAGTTCCGTCGGTTTCTTTTGTCGTCTTTTAGAAGTAAAATTTTGAATCGCCGAACTCCTAACGATGTTCATGACGCATTGGTGCTAGATTCAGCTCACTGGTTTCCCGAATAATGTCGCCATCTGGGCAGACACAGCTTTACACTGCCAGTCTCCCTCCATCAACTGGGAAATTGACGCCCGTTACGAAAGATGCCTCCTCACTAACGAGAAACACAGCAGCATTCGATATGTCTTGCACTTCGGACATTCGCCCTAAGGGCACCGATTTGGCAAACCTCTCTCGTTCCTCCGGTGTGTCTGCGGTGCCAGAGAAATGCTCCAACAGAGCCGTCGCACCTCGCAGTGGACACACAGAGTTGACTCGTATTCCATATGAACCCCATTCTGCGGCCAGCGCTTGAGTAACCTGGGAGTCATCAGTACCTACGACTGTCAAGCAAGAGTAGTCAAGATGAAACGTACCACATTGACCCACCCCTTCGTACCGCCGTAAAACACCTGTCCGGGTCTCGTTCTGTATCCTGCTACTGAGCTGGTGTTCAAATAGCATCCGCTCTTCCTCTCAACGAAATACGGCATGATAACCGTCACGCTCAAGAAGATGCTCTTCATGTTCACCGCAACAACTTTATCGAACTCCGCCTCTGTGACCTCAATGCTGGGCTTCTTCCAGTACGTTGTCCCTGCGTTGTTCACCACAATGTCCAACTTGCCGAACTTGCTCTTCGACGCCTCGAGTGCCTCTTTCCATGCCGCCTCTTTCGTTACGTCCATCTTTAAGAAAACGGCCTTGCCTGGCACACCTGAGGATGCTATCTCGCTTTCCACCCGCTTGCCTCCATCTTCAGATATGTCGGCAATGATCACATGTGCGCCTTCTTTGGTGAAGGACTTCGCCATGCCTTCTCCGAAGCCGGAGCCAGCGCCTGTAATGAGGGCTACCTTGCCATCGAGTCGACCCATGCTGAATGGATTAATAGGCAATATCCAAATATCAGTATCCTGCAAATAGTCACACAAGGCTCAAAGACAAAAAGTCATCAATGTTATAAAATTTGAACGGAGCGTTCCATGGAACTGCGTCCCCGACCTAGCGTCTCGTGAGGCGTCGAATGGTTCCTAAATGCGGCTATATCGGCCATGTTTCCGAGCATTAGCGGCCACCGATGTGGTTCACGGCGATTTAGTCGTGTCTTGAGCTCCCGTCTCATGCCAAACTGACAGTTGCTGGAATGTGCGGGGGCGGGGCACGGCGAATCCGCGGGAGCTTTGGGACGTCATTGTGCTGCACGAGTGTTGCGGCATGTAAACTTCCGCGGATGCTGAGGGGTCAGGACCATTCTTCTGGATTGCGGAGCGCTGTCGGAGGTGAGTGCGGAGCTTAACATGCTCGGAAGCTTGATCTTTTGTCTTTGGCGAGATGAATATAATCTCAAGACAGCTTCAGCTTTTTGCCAGTGGAGCGATAAAAACCGCCAGACAAACGACAAAGCTCGATAGTTTCAGATTTTTCTCAAATATGGCTGCCAATGGAACGAGTTCGGTTTTGAAGAAGGAGATCCCTTATAAGGTTCATTTATCCTCGAGCTTTGAGGTATGCACGTGCTGACAGAGTGCCTATTAGTTCAAAGATCCGTCTCTACTTGACACACGAGCATTTGTGGGCGGAGAATGGATCAATTCATCAACGGGGAAGACCTTCCCTGTGTTAGGTACGCCTTGCCATTGTCCATGTAACTAAACGCATTACTGAAGCCATCACAGACCCTGAAGATGACAAAGTCGCGGCCGAAGTAACAGACATGTCCCGCAAAGACGTCGCAGCCGCCATCGAAGCCGCACACGAGGCATTCCAGAGCTACAAGAAGATACCGCACCGCACACGCCGCTTCATGGTGCGCGCGTGGGCCGACGCCATCAAAGCCAACAGGGAAGATCTGGCAGCCATTTGCACGCTCGAGCTTGGCAAGCCGTACAGCGAATCTCTCGGCACGGTCAAATATGGCACGGACTACCTGGACTGGTTTGACGGTCTGATCGAGCGCCTGGGCGGCGAGACGATTCCAGCCGCCAAGCAGGACAACAGGGTCATAACGATCAGGCAACCGCAGGGTGTCGTGGCCGCCATTACGCCGTGGAATTCGCCTATTGCGATGATTACGCGGAAGGTCGGCGCTGCCATCGCTGCTGGAAATACGGTAGTGTGCAAGCCTGCGCCGGAGACACCACTATGCGCGATTGCCTTGGCGAAGCTGTTCGAGCGCGCCGGTTTCCCGAAGGGAGTGCTAAACATTGTTCCATGTTCGGCAGAGAACACCCCAGAGTGTGGTGACGAGATGACCAGCTCGAAGTTTGTGAAGCATCTCAGTTTCACCGGCAGCACCCCAGTCGGGAAGTTGTTGAACACGGAATGTGCCAAGAGTCTGAAGAGGACAAGCATGGAATTGGGAGGCAATGCCCCATTCATCGTCTTCGAGGATGCGGATATGAAGAAGGCTGCCGACGGCTTGATTGCGAGTAAATTCAGGAGCTCGGGCCAGACATGCGTCTGTGCTAACAGAATTCTTGTGCACAAGGATGTGATAAACGACTTTAGGGATATGGTGCTGAAGAGGTTACCGGAAGTCCTGGTGAGCGGTTCAGTATGGGATAAGAAGACCAACTTTGGGCCGCTGTATTCGAGTAAAGGTGTCGAGAAGGTCAAGAGGCATCTCGAAGATTTCAAGAGCAAAGGCGCTACGATTCATGCTGGCTGGGAGGGAGGCAAGCTGGACTCGCCAAATATGATCCCACCAACGCTACTAGTACATTCACCTGAGTTTGCCGATCGAAAGGCGCTACAAGTGTCTACCGAGGAGACGTTTGGTCCGTTGGCGAGTCTGATGCCCTTCACCGAGGAGGCAGAAGCCATAAAATACGCGAACGAGATCAACGTCGGCCTTGCTTCGTATTTCTTCACCAAGGACCATTCGCGGATGTGGAGGGTGGCAGAAGCCCTCGAGACGGGCATGGTAGGCGTCCAGGTCGGCCTTGTGAGTGCTGTTGAGCAACCATTCGGAGGTATCAAGGAGAGCGGTATGGGCAGGGAAGGCGGCGGCAACTGCTTGGAAGAGTATACGGAGATCAAGTCGATTACTTTCGGGCTCTAAATCTATTTTGTTAACGTTACACCTTGCAAAGGCGACGCGTGGGCGTCTGATCTAGACATGTATCTCTAAACAAAATCAACCACGCCTGTTGTGTTCTTCTGGTGGCGGTATCCGTTTGAGAGCGCCGGTACCAATTCATAATCCATTTCCGAAAGAGATCAGACGAATGTGCGCATAGCAATCGGTCCATTAGCGACGTTTTCAGCCTTTTGATCAAGATGTTGCGGACCGAACGACATTGGTAGTAGTTCCTCCAGCTTCTTCACCATGAACTTGTTGTCCTTGTTGTGCATGAAGATGGGTGTGCCGCCCTAGCAGTGACTGTCAGCTTCCCGGTGTGTGAATCGACATAGCCTCTGTAGTTGACTGACTTCGCAAAACTCTCTCATAAATTGGCGGCACATGCCACATGGGCTGCAGAACATCTCAATGTCCGTAGCCACGCCAACTGCCTTCACATCGCCATATCTCAAACCCTCTGCGACTGCAGTGCCAAACGCGCACCTCTCAGCACAAGTGCCCACCGGATATGCTGCGTTCTCGACGTTCACACCGGTGAAGACCTTGTTGGGCGCAGGCGACTCGTCTTTGAGGAGAATGGAACATCCGACTCGGAAGTTGGAGTATGGGCCTATTCTCCGCTATCGTCAGTATCGCTCTGTGGTCTCTTGGTAGAGGGCGGAAGGGTACACACAGTACGCTCTGGTTTTGGCATCAATGCATCCTTCGCTCAGCTTCTGGAGCTCGCTGAGAGTGAGTCCATACTGTTCGCATGCGAGAGCCCTGTCACTCTCGTCCATCAATACGTATCAACGAGCGTTCTTCGGGGGTGCTGGTACCGGATTGTGTATGCTTCTGGGAGCTTTCTTAACGGCGACATGGGTTCATGCGGCTTAGTCAGCTGCTGCCGATGATGATCGATCTGAGACTCAAATTGTGATTTGTGAACTGGAGAAACGAGTTCATTGTTTCTTGGAGCCAATATATGTGGAGTTTTCACATAGCAAGTGCGAATCGTGGGAAACGAACAGAAAGCTCCTTCACAGCTCGAACTCGGGCAACGCACTTTCCTGAATTTGCTACTCTAGCTGTAGAGTGCTTCATATATCGACTGGTACAGATGACATCTCCGATCCAACGTCGACTCTGGAATGTTATATTCCAATCCATGTCCTGGACTACCAAGAACGCCTATGTTCGGGATCTGGACCCAACCCGGTCCAGCTTTCGGATGGTTTGCGAAAGCTGCCCAAGCTTTTTGCATATAGGCGCTCAATGTCTCCTGCTTGGTGGTGACTCCGCCTCTTGGATATGTCCCGAAGATCTCTTGTATCTCGCTGGAGTGGTACACTCCAGCATCAGAGAAGAACTGCGTGTTCGCGAACGAGGCGTTGAAGAAGTAGCGCCAAGTGGGGAAGCCAGCTTGAATAGAGGCATTAGCGACATTGGATGCGGCGCATTGAAAGCGGTAGTCTGTATCTATTGCCGATTCTTGCTCAAATTCGTTGGAGATTCCTGGGGAGCCAATAGGGTACTCTGCCAATACCGCATCGTAAAACGATTGTGGCATATTCGGCAAGAACGCCGCAAGATACTCTTGGGTTGTGTTGAATCCGACAGTGAAGATACGGCCCTCGTTTGCATTGTTGCCGATCAAAATCGGCACCGGGGCGATGTTGCCTTGTTTTCTGGCTGCCCAAGGATGGGCTACGTAGGTGATGTTATCCTTGACTGGCCGAAACACAATATTACCGTGTTCTATGACTGATTTAATCGTGGTAGCCGAAACTGCTCGAACGCAAGCGAGCACATCAGATGCTGCAGAGCAGTTGAGCGCTAAAACCATGGTATTCCAAGGAGCCGTCGCGTTGGCATTGGTGGCAAAAAAGGTTGCTTGGCCGGATTCCATTATGGCACCTGAAAATGGCGGATCGTGTGTGTAGGAGGTAACAAGAGCATCCACACTATTTCTTGTTAGCCAATAAACGCTCAATATATGGACGATGAATTTGGCACCTGGCTGCTCCAGCAGACTCTCCGAAAATGACCACCTGCTTCGGGTCGCCACCGAAAGCATGAATGTTGCGCTGCACCCAGTCAAGCGCAAAATGCTGGTCAAGCCATCTGTGCTCGTCAGGGGTCTTTCTCTGCAATTTTTCGTGCTACTTGCCCAAGGTTCTCTGCAGCATTGGGCAAAAGCGGACTGCCCGGAAAGCCGAACACGTTCGTTCGGTAGTTCACAGTAACAACCACTACATCCTGGTTTGCTGCGATGCTCGAACCATCATAGTTTGGCAGGCTGTTTGCACCAAACTGCAGACTCCCACCATATATCCAGAACATGACAGGCTTTTTCCCTGGAGTAGCTGGTGCATAGATGTTCACATTAAGACAGTCTTCGCTTTCACCTGCAGGCGGAGGTGGAGTGTTGAACCATGCTATAACCTGATCACGAGATGGTGATGGCTGATACGGGAATTGCTGGATGCACGCTGGACCATACTCCGAAGCATCAAAAGGCTCAGACCATGGGGTTGGACGCATTGGAGGCTCGAAACGGACAGGTGGGGCTGCGAATGGTACGCCTAGATACTTGTTGATTGGGATCTTGCCACCCGGAATAGAGGTGGTTTGGCCAACAACAGAGCCAGAATCGATCGTGGCCGTTGGAGCGGTGTCATGACCATAACCGGCCGAAGTCGCCAAAATATCCCGGGTCAACAAGGCAATAAAAAAGACAGAGATGATGGAAATTGACATATTGAGAGCTGATTGGAGACCGAGAGACAATTTCCACTTACCTGAAAGGAATTGGACCTGGTTTGCTTTATGTAGGAACTGCCGTTCCCTCGGTATTAGAGGGTCCGGGCTACTTTTTTTGTGCCTTGATGGTATTATGCTAAAAGCATTTGAGGAGTCATGTCGTAAGGTCCTATTCAGAATCAGGAAGCCAAGCGCTGAGCTACAGTGTGGAGTGTTCGAAGGAAGGATAGATGCGGGGATGGAATGAAAATGGGGCAGAGTCCCGTTTACCGAGTCGCGGGGTGGCGGTGCGTGTGGCTTATCATATCTCCTCGCTCAGAAATTGACATTCGCCCCAAGGGGCTTCGTATGTAACACCTAGAACACAGATAAGGATTGCTGGTAAGAAGAGATTTTCGTATCTGAAATCCCACGATAATCTAGAGATTCAAGTTATGGTCATCGGATCCCTCAAGACATGAAACATAAATCGATTTCCATTATCGCAGGAAGAATCATAATGACAAACCTGGGTGTGTTGTGGAATTTCTCATCATATTATTGATGGGCTGTGGTGGAGTATTTGTTGTTGGAAGTAAATTGTGGGTGGCTGGGGAGGGGCGGGAATTTACCTTCTTTTCTTCCATGCATACGGGACTCTCCATATGGTAAATGTCCCAAGTTGGCACGAGTATTGTAGTTTTAAATACCTCCGCGACAGAATATACATACTTCAGGTGGTAAACGCGTATGCAGCTGGCCTGTACAGATCTTCCCCAGGCTCGGCTTCAGGCACGCCGTGCTTACAGCACCCGATCTTACACGATAACCAGGACCAGAAATTTAAACCAGTTAACAGAGACAGTCCTCTTTTCCAGGCTCAGGCCAATTTTTGAAATTCTTCTCTTTTTGTGAAACCACTCAGCTATGTCTCAACTTGTTCGTCTCGCTTGTGTGCAAGCGGAGCCAGAATGGCTCGATCTTCAAGCGGGTGTCGATAAAGCCATTCGCCTTATCAAAGAAGCAGGTGAGAAGAAAGTCAACATCTTGGGCTTTCCAGAGGTGTTTATACCAGGCTATCCAATGTAAGAGACCTACGACTTCTCAAGAATCCCAATTTTGAAATTCTTTTGATTACTATTAGAGCCGGTACGAACTCGTCCTGCGAGCTTGAGCTAAAATAATATTGCAGATCAATATGGACAGAGAGCGTAATATCCAACTCCAAGATTCTTTTGAAATATCGCCAGAACTCCTTGTCCCGAGACTCGCCTGAAATGAGAAAAATTCTCGACGCAGTGAAAGAGGCCGGAATCTACGTAGTCCTCGGCTATTCCGAGCGAGTGAACAATTCGTTCTACATTGCCCAGTCTTTCATCTCTCCAGCCGGCACTATCATCAACCACAGGCGCAAGATCAAGCCGACTGGCGTAGAGCGGAACGTCTGGGGCGACGCGGGCCCAGAGGGTCTGAACACCACCGTAGAGACGGAATTCGGGAGGCTTGGGGCACTATGCTGCGCTGAGCATGTGATGCCGTTGCTGAGGATGCATGAATACACGCAAGGCGCTCAGATGCATATCGCGAGCTGGCCGATGACGTGGGAAGCGCACCGCTTGGGAACGTATAAGGCCCCGGGACACGAGGACTACAACGGGGACCTGCATGCTAGCCGATTTATGTCGAGGGAAGGTAACCTGTTTGTTGCCGTAGCGACGCAGGTTCTGACACCCAAAAATTACGAAAGAGTTGGTCTGAATGAAGGTGTTGACGTTGCAAAGAAGGCTGTGGTGAGTTATCTTTGCGTCCATGTAAATACTATGCTAACTTTAGTATTTCCGAGGGTTGCGGAGGGCATTCGATGATTTACGATCCGCACGGAAAACCGCTTGTTCATGCAATCCCGGAAGATGAAGAAGGGATTTTATATGCGGACATTAACTTAGACGAGGCACTTGGCAGGGCCATGCTCATTGATATCGTTGGCCACAGTTCCCGTCCAGATCTCCTGAGTCTCAACGTCAACACACCACCGCCTTTAACAAGTCTCAGTAATCCGCAGTGAGAGCATACCAGGCGATCATGCAGAGATGAAGAAAGCAGCAATCATGATGACTGAGATGAGCATGCCAGAGATAGCATCACGGTGTGTCGAAGCCGCCGAAGAAGGAGCTGCAACTGGGGAAAGGAGTGGAGCTGGAGCGGTGTGGATGTTTGCTGTGATTTTCGGTACTTCGCCCGCAAGACTATCGGCGATGGCCGTGCTAGTGACTTGGGCGCTCTCCTGGATGACGTCCAATCGCTTAAAGTCGAGCGTAGCAGTGGAGGTTGTCGGAAGGATTTTCGTAGAAGTTGTGGAGACCGTCGTATGGGTCGGCTGTGGGGACGTCGTTTGGGACGTGCTTTCTTCGCAGTCTTCGTCACCATCACCGGTGCTTTGCGTGTCCTCAACTGGAACCGGCGGGGCGGAAGCTAAAGGAGCAACTGGGACGGAGGAAGACTTTGGCACTTCATAGAATGCCAGTGCAGACGATGGCACCAATGGAGCAGATGCCGACGACGATGACGACAGTGGTGGTACAGGGATAGATACATGGGCTGACGCTGACACAACAGCAGAACTTCCTGAATTGGATTCATTGCCTGACTCAGATCTAAACACACAGTTAGCCACAATGTCTTTCTCATTCGTACTCATTAGGCAGGAGTTGCGGGGAGAAATGAAGAGAGGTCAAGCTCACGGGACGTCACGCCTGTTAATGGAGTTCGTGATTGCGAGATCAACGTCCATTTCAAAGCCTGAAGCAACGGCTGCACCAAAGGCGGTGCTGGCGAGGGAAACAGCACTAACGAATGTTGCGAAGAGCATCTTTGTGGCGATGGTGACCTTGACTGAACTAACGAGAGATGCAGGAGGAAGCGCGGCGTTGGAGGAGTGTGTTACATACATACCAGCGAATCGCAGGACAAAGTCTGGCTCAAGACGCCTGATATCGTGGCGTTCTCCGGCCAAGTTTGGATAACTTGAACAAGCGGCATGCTCACTTACACGTGGGGAGGGGCTGTGGAGATTGAAAGGGTCCAAGGACAAAGAGACAGGAATTAACCACGTGCTTTCCTGTGCCTCTCCTTTTGCTGTTGAAAGGCGGTATCCAATATGGCGGCCCGATCTCTTTGTCCTGTCGTTCCCTTCCCGTGAGACGTTAAACAGGCGTGCACAAAACAGAAAACAAGAAGCCGAAGAGAAATGAAAATGATGTGATTGAGAAAATCATAGTATTGTTTTAGCTTGTTGCACCAGTGATCTGAAGGGCAAACCCTACACGCCGTAATTGCCAAGGCAACCAGCAAAGAACCCACTCTAGCAACTTCTATTTGTCTAAGAGAACAAGGAAATTATGCTGAGACGTTTGCTGGCTTACCATTGGCAATTACGACATCCTTTTCCTCCTCTTTCTTCGCGCTCTTGACTCGGTGTGCGGTCATATCTCTGGCTCTCTCAAGATCGCATTGCAGCGACATGAGCTGAAGAACCTCGGCGGCACAGATGATGAAGTCGAGCTTCTCCTGCATCATGGAGAAAACCTCGTCCGGTCCCAGAGCCATACCGCCCCTGGGCTTGTTGTGCTTCGCTGTGATTTCGAAGTATTTCCCGAGCGTCTCATGCCACTCAGGCTCGTTGCCTCCGATGCCGCCATTTGCAGGGAATCCCATGCTGACGCGGAGGTCGAGAGTGCCAATCCAGACAGCATCAATCTCGGGGCATTGCGTGAGGATGTCGTCAAGGTTGTCGATCCCTTCCCTCGACTCGATTTGAATCATAATTGCAGCTTGGTCGTTGACGGCTTGCCAGACATCGCCATGAACATCAGGAGCGTAGCGGCCATCGGTGAGGTTTGGAATGAGACGGAACGGAGGGACGGAGCGGCCACCGTTATGTTTCCTGCCGAACTTTGCAGCGTGGATGATGTGCTTGGCCTGCTCAACAGTATCGACTTGTGGAACCACGATGCTGGCACCTGCATCCAGGGCGTATCCAATGCTACAAAATGCTTAGTCAGTGACTCGCAGATGTCGTACTCCCGATGGGACTCACGCCGCATGATCATGACCAGGAACACGAACGAAAGGAATTGTCCTTCCCTCGCTCATGAACTGTACTTCATGAACCATCGTTGTCATCGTCTCAACGTTGCAGGAGCTGTGCTCCCAATCAATCCAGCAGACGTCAAAGCCCATTGGTGCAATGAAGCGTGCGGTAGTAATGTTGCTAAGGCCGAGATACAGACCGCATAGTGGTGGGATTTTGCCTTCATGCGCATCTCTCAAGGCCTGGCGGGCTTTCGAGGGCTGGAAAAGCGACGGGGAACGGTATGCTTGCATACTCTTCTCAGGGAGCTTCGGTTGGTAGCCGAAGATGTCTAAGGCCTTTGCTGCAAGAGAGTGTTGAGCCATTATGAATTCGTTTGTATGCTGAGTCTCCTGGAAAGTTTAGGGGAAGAGAAGGATTGTGGAGAGGAGAGTTCAAGGCGAATTAGAGGAATACTCGAAGGGCCCCCTTCCTTTTTCAATGCCGCTGGGACTTGAACAGAGCGGCAGTAGTGACATGCAGTGGCAAGTACACTTAAAAGATGCAGTGCGACGGTGCGCATTGCTTTAGCCAGTTACGTGAGATCAAGTTTAGCACATGAAATTACCTCTTTCGTGACATTTTGCGGAACGAAGCCTGTCATGGAGCGAGCTTCAACTCGCCTCCAAGCTTTCTCCCTGGCAGGATATGAAGCATTGGCGAAAGCTCCCGTATAAGCATGGGGTTGAATTAGGCCGGGGCCTCAACGACATGATGGCCACCTGTTAGCTTACACCCTCAGCTCTGGCGTTTTCCAAAACGAGGCTGCGTTTTTGCGTAATGCTTTGTGGTTGTCTGTCGGGAAAAAGTTGATAAGCTCACCGTGCTGACTGGGCGCCCTGATGCTCGCGTAGGTACTCCGTACGTTCACAATTCCTCTTGTAACTCAACGGAGTCAACGCACAGCCGCAACTACTTGTAGATTTGTGGATCACCGCCCTAGATTGGATATTCCAATCACTCGAAGTACCGAATCAACATATGGGACAGCAGCTGACGTCGTGTAGTTCCAGGCGGCCATAACCTTAAATTAAGTTCTTACGAGTCTGCGAGCTTGGAATCTCCGGTGGAGACTCTCCGCTTAAATCCGCAAGGGCTGTATGTGCCAGAAATGGGAAAGGCGGCTGTGTAGTCTGTGGAGCCAGCGCGGGATTGGAGCGGGAACGGGTGAATCCCTGGCACTATATTTCTTTCGCGTTCTCCGTAATGATCGTTGCGTTTTCCGGAAACTATCATAATGGGTAGTAAGTACCCTTCATGATTAATATTGCGAGGAGACCTTGCGAGATATCTTCAGACGGAAATCGAAAATTTTGTCTCACCTAATAAAGGCCTCAAACTCGACCTTTCCGGGCCCTTGGCCGTTATGGTATCAGCGACTTATTAGCAGTTGCCGGTATGTCTGCAATGGAAATGTATGGGCTTTTGATCGGACGGTTCCATACGTTCCCACGGTTTCGCAAAGTGTGTCTGCAGGGTCTTCGCATCTTTCCTTTTCCGGTGAGGGGTCCCGACGCCACAAGAGGCTCAAGCCTGAGATCCACTCGTAAAAGGGTCCCACGTACCTGTCCTGTGCCCTATAACGGTGGCACCCGTGTTCAGGTTCTGGGTTGGAGAGCGGGTAACGCTTTCGCATGAACCAGTCTGGAGACTTTAAGCGCGAACCCTGGACGACACATTACCATTCCAGCCTCATCCCTCGTATCGTCTTGTCAGCACCTGGAACCGCCCACTCCACCGTCTTCTATCAACAGGCAGATCATACATACCTCTTCAAATCCTCAATAATGCATTACTCAATGGTGTCAGCAGCACTTGCGGTCTCACGGCTCGAACCCAAGGGACCCAGGCTTTCCACATCTCCGACCGGAGACCGAGTGAGGATAAGTGCTGGATGATGTGAACGTGGCAGGGCGTGGAGTATTCGACATCACGGATGCGTATCATGCTAATCTCCAAAATCGTATGCAAGAAATTGTTGCTCAAACCGCATAGAGTCAGAATCCAAACTTACTTCACCACAGTTTCGTATAGACCAGTGTTTTGTGCGGCTATCTCGCAGCTCAGGAATCAATTAGCGTAGCTGCTACCTTACGTATATTATCCAAAGGAAGGACATTGCGACCACATCCACAGCGGACCAACTCCGCAATTTGTCATAGATAGACTGGCTACTTCGCAAGTATTTCCATGATTACTATTGAAAAAGGCGGTTGAGGTCCTGATAGTGACATACCGATTCGGCCTCAGCATGCGTATCACTTCGTCAATGTTCTCGCTTGGACTTCGCGCGATGGTGATACTGGACTGGATGGATCTTGCGATCCTCTAATGATAATTCCAGCATTGCCCACTTCCTCTATTGATTACTCCGAGTCCTTGCACGCAGCTCCATCCACCGTCAACAAAAACAGGTCTACTGTACATAATCGCTCCGAAGGTTACGAAATGTGGCTGCTTATCGTTGGGAATCCGCCTGCCTACACAAGCGTCATTCCATTTTGCCATTCACTCGTCAGGGGATTGGAATACCACACCGCGTATGTTAATTCGGCAATTCCCAAAAACGAAAGGGATAATGCATTTACTGGACGAGCTGTAGTCGGCCGAAACCATCTGGCCCAGCCCTTCGTACTTCTTGCCAAATCATGATGCTGACGTGATCTCTGACGAGCGTTGTTACGGATTCCATATCTGTGGCGTCCAGTTGACCTTCTTTTTAACAGAAATATCTCTCCATTCTTTGATCAGTCATCGGAGCGTTCAATCTTATATCGACTGACCGCTATTACTGTTTTATTTAGCTTTGATTCACATTACTACATAGCGTAGACGGATGGGCAGAAACGCACTACATACTCTATCTGTCGAGCTTTATGTATCACCAGCACTCTCAAGAATGCTTTAGTGGGCGCTGTTCGTTTGTAGAGAAGAACATGTCGTTGCAAATGTATATTTACAAGTGATGAAATTCACAAGGCTCTACGATATTCCGCACGGACGGCGATAACTGAAACCTCCCCAATCCCAAAGTCTAAAGAACATAGATTCCATCATTAGATGGAATCGCGATCTGAATAGTGCCATAATTTTCATGGAGATCATCACAGATCCAAGCAACCGGCTTGCATATGCAGGTATCCGCGTTCCGTCAACGGGAAGATGCATGTCGAAAGTATAATTCATACCTGATCCTTGGTGCATTTTGAGCCTCAAATCGCAATATGGTCACTCAGTCCGCAAGGAGAATATCATCGCAGCTTTTGGGCAGAATTCTGGGGTAGTTCCGGGGGTGGCGTTTTTAGAAGCGGTCCGTTCGTGACTACCGTGTCTCAACACTCTGGATCTCGAGTCCATAGACCGTATTTCAAGATTTCAGCACTTGTCTAAAGTATTGCAATATCTTTCGCCGACGTCAAGACTATCCACAAACGTAGATGGAGCCTATAACAGACCACCGGCGTCCAGCTTCCTCTTTGGAATGTGGACACTAGGCTGGTTAAATCAACTCCCCGCGAATCGACCCCAGACACGGCGACGCGCTTCCCCTCCGCCAATAGCCGCCTCGGTACTCAGGCAGTCCCTTAGAATGGCGGAAACAATGGCCCGACGAGCGAGGCAGATGACCCTTTGCGGCTCTCAGGAACATGCAAGCTGATGAGAGACAACACCTAACGCTCGTTCGACTGCTTCGCGGCGATTGAGACAGCCGCAGCCCTATCTTGCACAGCTGTACGCCAGATCGACTTATCACACCGCTCCCATCGTGCTCGACGGTCGTCTGGGACCAATAGCGCTCTGTTCCGATACTGCGGGGGATTACGGGGGCCCTGCGGGTTCCGGACGCACCCACCCTCGATGGCTTCCGTTCACCTCAGGAGGAGAGCCGGGCTTGCAGGTGCAGCGCTGAACTGCACGTTTTTGTCAAGTTCCTGGCCGAAGAGCATCTGGACTGTGCAAGGCGTGAGGATCTCCAAGTACTTCACCTGTACCACGGTTGCGAGGCGCAAGGATCTTCAGAGTCTCGAGCCGCGAGGATTCACATCTCGCTTCTCGACGCAGAGCTGGCTTCTCGCGCCCCAGAAAATCAGCAATGAGCCCTACGGAAAGCTGACCGTTGGTGTGCCGAGAGAAATCTACCCCAATGAGAAGAGAGTGGCGCTCACGCCTCAAAATGTCAAAATTCTGAAACAGAAGGGCTTCTCCAAAGTCATCGTAGAAAGCAATGGAGGTTTGGCAGCCAAATTCACAGACGATGCGTACATGCAATCCGGGGCCACTCTGGTTGATAGACAAGCGGTCTGGGCGGACTCTGATATCATTCTGAAGGTCCGACCACCCATCCTGAGCGACACGCAGAATGAGGTCCTGCAACTCAAAGAAGGAGGAGTGCTGGTTTCCTTCCTTTATCCGGCGCAGAACCAAGAACTTGTCAAAGCAATTGCTGATCGCCATGTCACCTCCTTTGCGATGGACAAGATCCCACGAATCTCGAGAGCCCAAGTCTTCGATGCTCTTAGCTCAATGGCAAACATTGCCGGGTACAAGGCTGTCTTGGAAGCTTCCAACCACTTTGGTCGATTTCTAACAGGACAGACTACCGCTGCAGGCAAGATTCCACCAGCGAAGGTGCTGGTTATTGGAGCTGGTGTTGCAGGGCTCAGTGCAATAGCAACTGCCAGACGTCTTGGTGCGATCACGCGAGGCTTCGATACTCGATCTGCAGCACGTGAGCAAGTGCAGTCACTTGGTGCGGAGTTTCTTGAGGTAAACATCCATGAAGAAGGAGGAGATTCAGGAGGATACAGTAAAGAGATGTCGAAGGAGTTCATTGAAGCGGAGATGAAGCTATTCATGGAACAGTGTAGGGATGTCGATATTGTCGTCACTACCGCAATGATCCCAGGGAAACGAGCGCCAACGCTCATCACAAGGGCGATGGTCAGCGCCATGAAGCCGGGCTCAGTTATAGTCGATCTCGCTGCAGAATCGGGCGGTAATTGTGAAATGACGCTTCCAGGTGAGGCTATCAGTCACAATGAAGTCACGGTGATTGGATACACCGACATGCCTTCGAGACTACCAACGCAAGCATCGACACTTTATTCTAACAACATCACTAAATTCCTGCTCTCGATCCAAACCGGGGATAAGGAATTTGGCGTCAATCTGGACGATGTTGTGATCCGTGGTTCCATCGTCACAAACCAAGGGGAGATTATGCCTCCAGCACCTCCACCAGCTCCGGCAGCGACACCGTCCGCTCCTAAACCTGCAAAGCTTGAAGAGAAGAAAGTTGAAATCACGCCATGGCAAAAGACAGTCCGCGATGTCACCACCGTTGGAGCTGGCATGGGTGGAATACTCGCACTCGGAAAGTTCACGGGCCCATTGTTCATGAGCAATATCTTCACAACCGGTCTTGCTGGACTCATTGGCTATCGTGTTGTCTGGGGGGTCTCTCCAGCGCTACACTCCCCTCTTATGAGTGTCACGAACGCCATATCGGGTATGGTAGGCATCGGTGGTTTCTTTATCATGGGCGGAGGTCTGCTCCCGCATACGATTCCTCAGGCTCTCGGCGCCATATCCGTCCTTCTCGCGTTTATCAACGTGTCCGGCGGTTTCGTGATTACGAAGCGTATGCTCGACATGTTTAGACGTCCAACAGACCCTCCCGAGTATCCTTGGCTATACGCGGTCCCTGGAGCTCTTTTTGGAGCTGGCTTTATTGCGGCAACAAGCACTGGCATGGGTGGCTTAGTGCAAGCCGGATATCTTGTTAGCAGTGTACTTTGCATCTCATCAATCTCTGGACTCGCAGCTCAATCCACTGCTAGGCAAGGCAATCTCCTCGGCATATTGGGTGTCGGATCTGGTATTCTGGCATCTCTTGCGGCTGCTGGCTTCTCTCCAGAAGTGCTTGCACAATTTGGTGGACTGGCTGCTATTGGTGGTCTTGTCGGAGCGATAATCGGTCGACGAATTTCACCAACGGAACTCCCGCAGACAGTAGCTGCATTGCACTCAGTCGTTGGTCTTGCCGCAGTGCTGACGTCCATTGGAAGCGTTATGGCTCACATTTCAGACATCTCGACCTTACACATGGTCACCGGTTATCTTGGTGTTCTCATTGGTGGTGTGACTTTCACTGGCTCTGTCGTGGCGTTCTTGAAGCTGGGAGGAAGGATGAAGTCACGTCCGATTGTTCTCCCCGGGCGCCATCTCGTCAACTCCAGTCTTCTCGCCGCGAATGTAGGTACCATGGGCGCCTTTCTCGCAATGGCACCAGGGAACCCCGCTATTGCTGCTACCGCATTGACTGCGAGCACTGTGCTGAGCTTCCTAAAAGGATATACCACAACTGCCGCAATTGGAGGTGCTGATATGCCTGTCGTCATCACCGTCCTGAATGCCTATTCTGGATTCGCTCTTCTCGCTGAAGGGCTGATGCTGGATAATCCACTTCTCACAACTGTCGGTTCGCTCATCGGCGTTAGCGGTTCCATTCTTTCTTACATTATGTGTGTTGCAATGAACAGGTCTCTTACGAACGTACTCTTCGGTGGCATCGCCGCACCTGCCCAGGGTACCGGTAAAGCTATCGAGGGACAAATTACTCAGACTTCTGTTGAAGAGACGGTCGACACGCTCGCCAACGCTGAGAGTGTCATCATAGTGGTTGGGTATGGCATGGCTGTGGCGAAAGCACAATATGCAATCAGCGAGATCACGCAGATGCTCCGCAGCAAAGGTATCAACGTTCGCTTTGCCATCCATCCGGTTGCGGGTAGGATGCCGGGCCAGTGCAATGTCCTGCTGGCCGAGGCGAGCGTGCCGTACGACATCGTGCTTGAGATGGACGAGATCAATGACGATTTCCCGGATACGGATGTCACACTTGTGATTGGTGCAAACGACACAGTTAACCCCATTGCTCTGGAACCGGATAGTCCGATTGCGGGAATGCCTGTGCTGCATGCGTGGAAGAGTAAGCAGGTCATCGTGATGAAGAGAGGAATGTCGAGCGGTTACGGTAAGTGGTCCTTGAGAGATGTCAACCGCGCATGCTAATGTAGTTTATAGCTGATGTGCCAAACCCAATGTTTTACATGCCTGGAACGAAGATGCTTTTCGGCGACGCAAAGACAACTTGTGATTGTAAGTATTCGCCGTGCCGCCCTTCTAATCTGGCTAACTTGGTTATCACAGCGATCAAGCGTGCATTCGACGAGAAACAGAAGGCTGCAATGTTCGTATAATGAAGGAAGCACTTCTCGGTCATAGCTTTGGCAATAATAGTGCTCCGATGCAGCACCATCTTCATGGCCAAGGGTCCATTGTATATTCATCATTCTGCGAATGCAATTGCTCATGCACTAGATCTAGATTGCATGCCGTCCAGAAACAGGAAGCTCGTCCTACTCTATTCGACACTACCTGCTTAATAATGGTGTAATCGTCATTTGATACGTATATACGGAGTACATAGGAACTATTCGACCGGCCTGCCTAGAATAAACTTTTGGGTGGCGCAAGATGGCGTCCGGAGTCCGTAAGAGTGGCGTGAACTGGACCGTGCAGACGCGCCAAAGAGATTAGAGACGCGTCTACGCGTGTCGATGTCCCGATCTTCAACCCCAACCATAAACCCTTCACCAACAATTGGATTGTTCATATAGAGTTTAGTCTCTCATTCTCTATTTTCTTTCATTCTGTTACCCTCACTTGTCACAAGAATCTCTAATACCTCACTTCTAAAACCGGCGGCACGACACCAACAGCAGCATGAGTGCTTCCATCGATCCGCGCATGCTCGAGCGAGCTGAATTCTTGTAAGTGTTTGAATCAAAAGAGATCGGTAGAGTGCTGAGTAGACAAGGTGTACCTCAGGATCTACCATGGTTTATCTCGAAATCCACAGCCGAAACTCGGGTGGTCCTCAAGCCTCCCCAAGCCCTACAATAAAAGCCGAAGTTCCTTCGCCCACGCCGCCTTCACCCCCATCGGAGGACAAGACTGATGACGAAGTCGAAATATTCACCTTGGGAGTTCACCCTGCCTTGTTATCCCATTATTCCGGCTGGTTCCGCAAGATGCTCGTGAAACGTCCTCCTAGGAGCCCTGACAATCTGGAAGTCACCTCTTATTCCTTTCGTGTATGGCAGATACTCGTGAATTGGCTTTACACTGGTGCTTTTATGCACCCTGAGGTTAACAAGACCAGCTCCAGTTGCAAGAGTGGTTCCTTTTGCAATATTTCATACGTAGATCTACTAGACCTCTACGTCGTTGCTCGGGATTACGATATGCCCATTCTGCTTAATGAGGCTTCCCTTCGGTTCCAATTGAGGGAGGAAAAGATTGAGAAGAAATACGGGCTTGGGTTCATAGAGTACGCGTTCCAAGAGCTGGGAGAGGATGATCCAATGGTTCGCCACATCACGCTCTCAAGCGCACTTCGTTTAGGGTCGGCATATTCGAAGCTCCATGACTCGACATTGCCACGAAAATTTCTCACAGATATATTGGAGATCCAGAATCAGGGTACTTTAGGCGAAAAGCGCAGAGAAGCATACAGGTTCTGCGACTTTCACTCACATACCTCCGATGCTGAACGAGATGACTGTAAACAACTTCAGCTCCGATGGTGCAAAGAGTTCGGCCTGCCGAGCATTGGCCGAAACTCCTACACTTCGAAGCGCAAGTATGATGCAGCACGTTAATTCCACTGCTGATTTCCACATATGTACTGTCAAGTTTTCATTCTAAATTTGAGGGAAGACAGCGAAAAGGTGACAGAAGCACGGCAATACGGGTTTGTGCAAGCTGTCACGAGCAAGGTTCCCACTGCTTTCAAGAGTATCGCATAGCAGGTCACCAGGCAGATCAGCTCTACGCTACATCGGGGTATCGTGAGCATGCGGTAGTCAGGCGGGGACTTTAGCTCTGCGACTCACAGCGCCAGCGGCGTAGAGTTATTATTTCTGGGCGCATGGAGTGGCAAATTTCCGACCTGGCCGGCCCGATCCTCTTGATTTAAACGACGTATATCACAATTTTAGTCTATAATTCTATATCTCCCATCAAACCCGGCATTACGTATGACGCATCAGATTTTCTGCATTGTTAAATTTACCTGCTGACACATACCCCAATACTCTCCATTTGTCGAGCAGCAGCTCATTCGCACTATACAATGACAGCATCCGTGAGATGATATCCGAACATCCCTCTTTGATTTCTGTCTTAGCCAAATCTAGTTTGCAAGCGCTTCTCTTGCTTGTCGTACCATCGCCGTGTTGTAATCTTTGCCCTGGCCTCCGTACTTGGACAAATCAAATTCTCTTTCTTCGATTATCTCATATCCAAACCGCTCGTACAAGGGGCGGGCCATTGGAGACGCCTCGAGGAATATTGGCAGCTTGTCTTTGTCCGCACGCTCGTTGCCCCAGTGGAGGAGCGCGCTACCAGCGCCACGTCGACCATTTGCTGGATCTGCTATCAGGATGGAGAGGACTGTTGTTACGAAACGGAGTCAGCTTTATTAACTGAGAGTCCACTTCACTTACACCAACATGTCTTCCCACCCAAGTACTTCGTCCGAGCCTCTTCCAACCAACTAAACAAGTCGGACCACGCTTCTACGTTTGCCCCTTCTGGCGGTGGGCGTGCAGCATAGGAGGCTTTTATTTCATCTTTGCTCTTTGGCGGGTTGAACTTGTGGTATTTAGCACACCCGATAATTGCTCCTGTTTGTGGGTCCACCGCCTTCAAAAAGAACACCGTCGGATCTTCCAGCATCTGTTTCCGTTGACTGTCTAGGAAGTTCTGATCGCGAGCGGATGATGCTGGTCCAAAGAACTGCGACATGCCTTTGGTGAACGCCGTGAAGTGAATACGGCAGTATTCAGGGAGGTCAGCCTCGAGGAGAGGAAGGACTTCGAGCGCCATTGTAGGATTGTATAATGCTCAATTGGCAGAGCGCTGCATCCAGCTGGCTTTTAACTCGCCGTCACGTCATATCGTGACTGTTAGATGAAATGCGCTGCCGAGAGCGGCAGCTGCAACGGTGACTCGATTCAGGCATGGCGACGATGCTTGCAAGTCCCATGTCTCCGGTGAGGATACGAAGGTATTTCCGTCATCATATGCATACACGCAAAGGCGCGATAGGATAATGTTGACACACTGGATAAGGCATAAGATAGATGGGTTTGCGCCGACCGCTCAGACAAGAACTGCGTGATATGGGCGAAGCTTTTCGGTGAAAGCCCTAACCCTACTTACTTTGCTCTTCGATATCGTACCTGATCTCCCCCACCGTTCCTTTTAATTTCGTCTTTCTCGCACGAGATATTCGCAAATCTTTTCTCGGCATTTACAAATAAGAGAGAGAGAGAGTTGCTCTATAAGCACTGATCAAGCGACTGCGCATCTTACGCTGATGACGAGTCGACGACCTTAGCAACTGCACACATCTGACTGCCTCTAACCTCTTGACGGGCCAAGTTGTGCTGCGAGCACAGTGCCAGTAGAAGTTGCATCGCTTGTCACGACTCTGTGAGAGTGTAATTAGATCGTCTGCATGTCAACTTTGACCGCCAGGCTGGAGCTGTTGACACGACGAAACCGAGATTCGATCACCTTTATGGCGGTGAGTCTCAAGATGTGACACGAATTCTCCGAAAAGACTCTCGTAGCACTAAAATGCGCGATAATGTCGACTATATACCTCGTCTCTTCCCACGTGGCAAATTGTGGACTTCCAGGACCTAAGGGAGAAAACTCCATCTCGTGTTGAAACAACAACTCAGCAGCTCAAAGAGGAAGAAGCTTCCTTAGCTGGTTGTTGGCTCTGGCCACTTGACCGTTCTTGCAATGATGCAGTAGCACATTGTTCATGCATCGAAGAAACAAGCGTCACACCCGCGGGTCGAAAGGTTTCCATGGCAGCGTCACGATATCGCCGATGATGGTTCGTCCTGCAAGTTTCCGCTTTTGAACCGCGTCATGCTCTCAACTGAGATTCTCGGAGCGTGCCACGGCATCGGCACGTCAACTGGGAGCTCGACCAATGTGGTCATCGGTGTCAGTAATCTCAACCTCTTTCCGAGCCTGATGCCATGCTCGGCACGAGAGGCTGTCCGGTAAGGCTGACTGCTACTCATGCGTTAGGCTTCGAAAGGTGTTTGCTTCGCTGTCACTAAGGTATTTTCTTGTCTATCAATTATCGTCGTCATACTGTTGCGGGAATTATCGTTGGAGAGAGACTGTATCCGTTCCACGGAGTTTACTTTCGACGTCACCTGGACCCGCTCAGCATTTGCTCATCGGCGACCACGGAAGGTCCATAGTGGCGAAAGAAGGGAAGCAAGCGAATATATAAAGGCATACAACTTCTAGCATCAGAGATTTGTTTCTGCAACAGAAGCTCATTCCTCACTACAACCTCAACGCAGCTCAACACATCCTCACATCATTCCAAGTCTCTACTTGACTCGAAGTTCACTCAAGCAATCTCCATCTCTTTCGACTCATCTCGAAGCTGCTGGACCATCTTCGAAACTTACTACAATCATCCGCATCCACGCTTCTCTGTGATAGAAACTCAGTAAACATGAAGCTCACTATCTTTGTCGCCCTCTCATTTGCAGTCCTCTCGGCCGTCGCGATGCCAGTACGTTACTCCGTCATTCGATTGACAATCCCAAGATATACTAATGTGCTCTACGTGTTGAAGGTCTCAGATCAAAATACCGTGGCTAAGCGACAGTGCTACAATGATGGCAAGAAGGAGATCTGCATTGAGTCGAACGGAACCCCTACCGATTCCGACGACGGCGTCGTTGTGGGATAGAGTAGGATATGACCACCGAATCCGCTACTCTATCGACTCGAGGGCTGCGTTGTTAATGGCAAATGTCAATGGCTCTATGAGCATCGTCTTTACATGACTACGGATTTCCTGACGGGCTTGGTTTAGTTTCCACTTTTGATGGTTGGATTGAAGTGAGGCTCTTAATGGAAGGAGGAAGCGTTCAAGTGTACAGTGGTTCATCAGAAAGCAAAGTAATGACTCCATGAACGAATTGAAACGATAACTGCTGTTGAGAAACTTTGCATTTTTCCGACAAATGAAATTGTCACCCAACACCGATAATTCCTCTAAACTCGCTTCATTATGCACAATTCAATAGACTTTAGAGGCTTGATGAGAATGACTAAGTTACTCAAAGTGCAATATCGTCTCCTTAGTCCAAGCCCAAGCACAGCGGACTCCGCTCGGCCGCCGCCAATACAGCGGAGCGGGAACGCCGGTCCGTGCACCATGCTGTTGAGTTCGCAGAGCCGCTTATGCAGTGACAGCAATCACGTCTTGCTCGTTGTGGGGCAGTCATTATTAATGCCGTTGAGGGGTTTCCGGAGGCGTGTGAAGTTGGATGAAGAAGATTTTCCTTCCGATCCGAATCCAGCCCCTTCAATCTCTCGCAACGATGAAGAGCGTTGCAATCGTCGGAGCTGGACCGGCTGGGCTGGTGGCTGCAAAGAACCTGCTGGCCACTTCCAAAGATGAATTTCGAGTCACCATCTTCGAGGAACAAGATCGAGTTGGGGGTATGTGGGCCCTTCGACCTGGAGAGCTTCATCGAGGCAAATGCAACCCCGAGATGCCCACAAACCTGTCCCGCTTTACCGTCTCATTCTCAGATCTTGCATGGCAGAGCATGAATCTGACGAGAGAGCCTGACGGCACAAATGGATCCAATGGAAATAATGGTGCCCTGCCTTTATATCCAAAGGCCTGGCAAGTCGGTAGATATTTGGAGGAATACGCAAAGCGATACATCCCACCGGACTCCTTGAAGCTCGGTTGCAAAGTTCAACACGCTCGAAAAGCTACAGAGGGAGATAAAGAGAAATGGCATCTGCAATGGATTGGCGATCAGCAGATTCACGATGCAATGTTCGATCATCTTATCGTAGGCTCTGGATTTTTCTCTTCGCCCCGACCGCATAACATTGCAATTGAGTCCGGCCCGAAGATCAAGCTACTTCACAGTTCGGAATTCCGGGTATTAGAAGATCTTCTACCAGAGCCGCGCCCGAATCAAGGCACCGTAGTAGTTGTCGGCGGGAGTATGTCTGGTGCCGAAGCTGCTGTTGCTGTCGCCATGTCGCTCTCTAACGCGTCCTTCTCTCCTCGCGGCCCTGAGGCGCCAAATTACAGCGTTGTTCATGTCACCTCTCGTCCATTCTATGACTTACCAAGGATGCACCCCAAAGTATCGAAAGATCTTCCCAAGGATGAAACTGATCACTCTCCGGGATTTTTACCGAACGACCTAAACATGTTTGACCTCTCACGCCGGCCACCAGGGAGGATATTGCCCAGCAATGGTCTAGTGCCTCCGTCAAAGGCAAACATGACCCACAAATACATGCGATCCATCATCGGAAATGACCAAAGCGATCTTCAATCCCAAGGGATGTCAATATCTTCTGAAGAGTTTGAAAGGCCCCCATTTCTTGCGATAACCGACAACTACACGGAATTTGTACGATCAGGCGTAATCGTTTCGAGAAAAGCACGTGCAAAGAAGATTCAACAGATGAACTCAAAGAACTCTGCGACTCTGATCATTCAGAACGAGGACGGAGAGACGGAATCGATTGCCGACGTCGTGGGCCTGGTGTACGCTACTGGTTTCACTCCGCATACATCGCTAGAGTGGCTTGATCAAGAGATCCGACAAGATTTGCAAGAGGACACGCACAGCTTTCGAGTCCCACTGATGCTTCATCAGCACGCCATCTTCAATGCTGCCCACCCTGATCTTGCGTTCGTAGGCTTCTATGAAGGACCTTATTGGGGGGTCATGGAGATGCAGGCTCGTGAAATTGCCAGACGTTGGAGTCCCAATGCGACTGAAGAGGAGTCAAAACTAAATTATGACGAACCCGACCTGGAGAAGCTGCGGCTGGCTGTGCTCCAAGGCGTCAGTAATGTACCTCAATTCTGGATGGGCGACTATCTGGGGGTTATGGAGGCCCTCGCAGAGCGACATGGGATCAAACGCAACGATGAAGGTTTTGGTCATCGCAGTGGACCAATATCGGCCGCGCGGTACTCCAAGTCGACTGATGATCAAGCTGAAGTGCAGAAGTCTCTTCTCGACTTACGAAACACTCTCACTGCATCCGCGGAACAGAATCGGTTCGTCTCCGCTGCGATTTTCCGTGGTCTTCAAGGGAAGTGGAGTATTACTCGTAATCTGACAAGTTTCCTGCCTGGATTCCCGTCTGGCACACTCTTTGGCTCAGCCTACTTCCACCCTCGCTCCCCAACGTCCCAGAACTATGATGCTGAGTATCTTTACATCGAAGACGGGACATTGAACACTCAAAATGGACTCACCCTCAAAGCAAACAAGCGTTATGCATATCGCTATTCCGAAGCCAAGGACCAAATCTCGGTGTGGTTTGTCAAAGATGATGGGAAGACCATCGACTACTTCTTCCACGACGTTACCTTATCCCCAAAGACAACAGGGTCTCACAAGAAGGGCTGGCAGGCCGCCGGAACGCACCTCTGCGATAAAGATAATTATGATTCAGCATATGAGTTTCGGTTCTCTGGAGCGACGCTGCAGCAAGTCACTGTCAAATTCATCGTGAAAGGCCCGAAAAAGGACTACATTTCGGAAACGCGCTTCGAGCGCTTGAAGAATAAATGATTTGCGCTTCTAGAAGCGCCGCATTCTCATGCTAGCGGATAGATCGGCGCTGTGCTTGGCTTGATCGCTGTTCTGGATCTATCAAAAGATTGGCCCGGGGCTTGTGTTCATCTCACGAGCAGAACGCTCCCACCCTTGATCGGTCACGCTTTGCTAGGAGGTACCATACATGAGGTACATCAAAAGCCTTGCGTTTGTGGAACCTACCGACGCTGTCGATGGGCCATCGGAATGCGATCGACAATGCCGAGCATTCCTCTGGATAGCAATGACCTCGTATCCACGCGGCGGCAGATTCTCTGCAACGGCTTGAGGTAGCCGACGATAGACCAATATGTTTGATTGCGGAGTCTCGACGCACACGAGAGATTGGACTCTGAGACATCAATACCGCTGCAATGGCGCTTTGTCAAATGGAAACTACATGATTTCATTTTGTCGAAAGACATATCTCGGCAAGGCAAAGTACCTGATGCCCTAGGCAACGTGAAAAGAGTACATGAAGATCAGCATGTTCGACGTGCCAGAGATTTCCATAAAACAAAACTGACCGTGCTGCATGCATGATGTTGTTCATCCCAGTCATCTTGCTGCTTATTTGGCACACTACTTGCAACGATATCGGAGTCAATACTTCTTCGACGACTTCTGAATCTTGTACCAGACCGTCTATTTGGGTATCAGCTACAAACACTTGCGGAGTGGAGTATGGTGGGTGAGTGCGGTTCCGTTGAATGGATTATCGTTGCAGTCGCTACTCCGGTCCCCACTTTAAATGTTAACTCAGTGCAGTATATTCAATGGCTGTGATCCAATCTCACTGTTTATCCCACCATGTCCTTCGACAAGTTGCGATTGTGGCTCTGCGACAGGTACATCCTCTCTAACGACTGCCACCGAGCTTACGGTGATGCATTTCGTTAAAGCTCAGGCATTGCCACCCAGCGTGCCGCTCTCAGATTCGCCTGCAGCGACAACATCTACCAATGTTACAATTGCTACAATCGGGAATGATCCTCCAACCGCAACAGATTCGTCTGGGCAGAGCCGCTTGCCCACGACCGCAACGAATCAAACTGCGGCAAATGGCAGTTCGTCTTATACCTTACCAAGTGACGCTGGTAGTCAAATCACTGCGGCTCCCGATAAAAATACATTAGCAGCTCCTGGTGGCGATAATGTAAGCTGTGCCTCTGTTTGCGTAGACAAGATTGATAAATGCTGGAATCGCTACGGGTAGTAAGTATCCAAATTTACTCAGGGTTTGCAGAAGAGATTAATGATACATAGTTGCTACAATCCGTGCATGTCGTTCAATAGCGCTACAATCTCGAAGCCAGACTGCTCCAAAGACCCCGTACCGATGGTTGCCCGGCGGAAGGCTCGACACCGACAACACGTGTAAACCTGTCCACAGAAATACAATACGAGTCATGAGTCTACGATAATTGGGGGCGAGTTTCTTGTTTTGCATGCTTTGGTAAACTGTTTCTAGCGTTGGATTCCGATTACTTCGAGCAACACACTGCCATCGTGTTATATGATTCAGACTGCGTTCATGACAAACTTATATGGACTAGAACTGCTAACGCTCCTCCGACGAGTTAAAAATATAGGGCTTTCAAGTCCACATCATTACGCTAAGGGCTATTGCCGACTTGTTCAAGATCTGGCTTTGTTGCACGAAATTCCCACTCGCTTACTGAAAATCCGCCGTTCCTTATACTTCGAGACAATGCCAACCACTCTCCACCCATTCCTCATGTATCTTTGTTCCACGATGTCAAAGAGCGAAGAATGAAATCATTAGACTCGACGAACGACGAATCAACCATGATAACATACTATCAATCCAGATGTCCAGACTGCAATAGTCACACCAGCCGTAATCGAATTCCAGGAACACACCACATCGAATGGGCTCTCCAGAGCGTGAGGCACGCCCTCATATTTCGCCTGGCCCACCCAATGAAGCATGTAGAGCATTCGCAGTGGTTGCTAACTCAACTCCATACTACGATGTCCGGGATAATGAAAGAGACGAGGAGTATGATTCAGCTCTCACGACGATCGCTCGAACCTTTGCCCCGAAGCTCTTCTGCCAAGTCTGCTTGATAGATCCGAATCTAGCAGGACTGGCGGTGCGATTTCGCTCTAGTGCATACATGGTTGGAGCCCGCGAATTGGTCTTGGGGGACTGTACGTTTGTCAGTGCTCCGATTGAACCTCTCAATGGGTGCCATCTGCGCACAGAACGTACAGATCACGGAATGTTGAGATTTGCGCTGGAGTATCTTATACCTGTTTGCGAAGTCATGACAGGCAAGCATTCTTTCACTGTCGCCGGACAGGTAGATGTCAGTGAAACTGTGTATGGGATTGTATCTGCCCAGCTTGACAGGGGCGTAGCTCGATATCTCGCGGAGGAGGGAGCCCATACGCGTCCCTGCGACGATTTACAGAGCCTTAGAGGTACGAACACAGCTCAGTCGCCGTCGTTTGATTGGCTGGGCTCTGGCAGGGAAGGACAACAGGGCGTACCAATCGAACCCGATTTCGAATACTCGGCCGGAACACTCCAGGCTTTTGGCCGTTTTGCAAAGATATTGCAGTCTCACCATACTCGATGCTTTGTGCTCAAACCATATTTGGGCCAGATCCAAGGTTTATTCGTTCAAGATGTGGTTTATGCAAGCCAAAGCCTCCTCGCGGCGCGCTCGGAGTTGGGCGTGGCGCTGTCAGCGCACTCTGACATCCTTCGGAAGCTCAATCAACTTCTGGTCCATGGAAAACGTGTCCGCATTAAGGCGAAGTGGGGAACGGAACAAGACGATGTTTGGATATACTGTACGCCAGTCGGTGAGGGGCTCTCTGGGGAGGTGGCCGACTACTGGTGGGTATGCTTTGTTATTGACAGCGGTGAGGAACGCCTTTGGTAGGTAATATGTCTTGAGTACGAATTCTCTTCCATATCGTTGAGGCCCGGAGCGATTATTACTGTATCGCGAAATTTCCGTCTGAAGGTATTGCTGCGTGGCGGCCGCTTCACGACCTTGTTTAGCCGAGTGCTCTGCACAGCTTAGCTTACTGTACAAATATTATTGCCCAGTGCCCGTTGAACACATAATCATTTGGAGTCATGCTTGATTCCAATTTCCGCGTCTTACCTCCGTGGGCTCTATGTATTTATGTACATCTTCTCTTGACCGGCTGGGCGCTGACTTGTCTCTTTAAAGGCACTGTAAGCGTGCTTTAGAATTCCCCCATGTAGAAGATTTACAGGTATGCGGACAATCTTAAATGTAATTTGAGAAACAGAAGGAATGAACAGCCTTGTCGTTAAGCAAAAAGGGCAGCAAACTCAGCTTTCAGCCCCGGGCTCGAGTTGGACATGAGTCAGCCCTACCACGACCCCGGACTGTGCCCACCGTGCTAGGATGTTTCGAGTTCAGCCCTGCAGCGTCGCTTCTCATTAGATCAGATTGGCTTAACTTCACGATCCACTTCACACCCACAACATAGGAATCTTGTGATTGTTCCCATTCGACTGTTTATCTGGCAGGATTGGCGTCACCTGTGGGCCCGCGGGGCAATGCTGCAGATGACATACATGCAAGCGCCGACCCGGCGCCTTTCTACCATGCCACTGTGACAACCGCCGAGACGGAACCTTATGAGAGGCGTATATATGTGCCGCATTTTCCTCAGATCTTTCTTTCTTTCCTCTGTGCCTCCACCTCTTCAGACACCTACTTTTCTTCGCTGAGCAAAACGCGCCTCTCTCGTCAACTCAAAATGCGCATTGCGATCCTCACTCTCCTCAGCCTCGTGGCCATCTGCCATGCTGCCGCCATTCCCACCTCGAACTTCAACGAGCGAAGCATCGAATGCGGCCCTGACGGTAACGACTGCGAGGCGAACCCAAACTACGGCGGCCGAAGCAGAACCCCGGTGAGGCGTGACGAGGTTGAGGACGAGGTTGACGATGAGGCTGCCAACGCGAGGACTTTCGGCGCACCACCAGCCCGCAAGCGAGAGCTGGAGAAGCGGCGCTGTTTGACTTTGGGTTTCGATCCTAACTCTACTGATCCGATTCTTCCACCCTGCTGAGGAAACTCCAACCGAGGCCAGTCTTGAAGCGAAACCATGGGACGGCGACAAGGTGTTTTTGGTCAGGTCAAGGAAACGATGGTCTGAGGCATGGAATTCGCAGCCGGCGCAAATGGTTTCGGAATGATGGGATTAAACACGTCAAATGATGAAAAGCGAGGAACAAATGTTCTGACAAGTCTTCGAATGAACCAGACTTGGGAAATGAATTCATTAAAAGAAATGGAATTGCAACCGAGCTCTATGTTGTTTCGCTGTATCCACTGATGAAAACTACCTCGTACTGCTGGTCGTGAAGTTCATGCTGCATGTTGAGCCATGATGCCTTTGAACATATCACACCTTGCCCCAGGCTCCTCCCTCAAAGCCACAGCGCACACTGACGATCTTGTTATCCCAGCGAATAGTACTAAGATCGGGTACTGCCTTGTCGAATCCCCAATAGCTTCCTTCGCAGTCGAAAGCCGAATAGCCCCAGCAGTAGTTGTTCGCGTACGGGGCAAGAGAACTTGCGCGACTAGAAAGTGCATGCAGATTGTAGCAAGCGTTGGCGTTGGAGTTGACCGCACCGTGTTCGCCTGTATACGATTTGCCGTCGTAGAATGTTATCTGGTACAATTTAGTCAAGCCCTTGTGAAGTGTTTCCTTCAGTACTTACGCCCGTCGATGAGGCTGACAATGTTGGAGACGCAGACGCCAGCGCAGCCGCGGCGGCGATGAGCAATGTGAATTGCATTTTGAAGCTTACTTTATAGTTGACTGGATGAAGGAATGAGGAATTAAGAAGAAAGTTGAGCCAATATGTCGAAATGAGAGTGTTACAGTAAAAGTAGCGCCTACCACTAACAGACTTAAGCTGGCCGCAGAGTGCAGTTTTACAAACCCATTGTGGTTCGACAAAGACTGCAAAGCCTGATGAAAAACAGTCTTTGTAGTGTAATTTCCACCACACGCTGTTCGGTAAAAGAGTGCCCCGGCGACCGATAAGGACGTTCTGATCGGTGTTTTGATGGTATAGTGCTAAGCGCACACTGCCGTTCTCCAGCGTGATGCCTCCGCAGTGAGTTCCGAACGCGCAAAGGTGGCAAATCAAAGCGCAACATTTCCTTCGGAGAGAAACTGCTTATTATTCTGCTTGGTGTCGTGTCGCGTGTCGCTCGAGTCTGTAGCAAGGGCCGTAGTGAGTCGCTCGGACCTCCTTGCTTCTGGCTGAGTCGGCACACCACCTCGTAATGCTGCAATCTCCTAGCCAACAGTAAAAAGAGTTTGCAAAATCTTCCGCGGCGTGTTCTACGAGCTGCACGCCGTGCATCAGTCGAGGTGTCCAGGGTGCATGCTAAGGCAACTCGACCTATAGCGCTATTTGCAGTCTCAAACAGTACCACGAAAGGCTTGTCCACAACATGTTATCAAATCGTCCGCCTAGACTGGTTAATTTCCGGAGCACGTGGTCCAGATAGTAGTATCCATTCTTCCACGCCCTCGATCGCTGGTGGCGGGGAGGACGCCCCTGGCTCGACAAACGTTGATCAACCCTATAAACAAGTACTTAGTCTTGCATTCTTTCTACAGTCGACACTTTCACATTTTTTCACAGCCCGTATTCTTTCCCAGCCATTCCTTCAGTCCAACTCTTCACGTTCCTTACCAAGACCAAAGCTTTTGAGACCTCAGCTGTAGCAGGAGGAATTTTTGCCACCTGCATTCCAAATCTACATTCCCTCTTTTGGCATTTGAGACGATGATGGATCTACAGCGGGATGTATGCTTGCGGGTGCTGCCGTCGAATGCTCCGTTGCATTACGACATCGATGATGCAGAGTCGTCCAATCCGAAGGGAGTATTGCAAGAGCGATGTGGCAATCGTCAAGACGAGTACGCCGGCGTCGAGCAGTTGGCACGATATATGAAGCATGACTCCTCAATATACACCGAAGGTTCTACAGAGAACTACTACGGCTCTGCCAGGCATACTGGTTATCGCAATCACTCCGGCGGTCGGCATTACTCAAATGAAGAGACTAGGAAGAGAAAGGAAGTCGAGAAACTGTGGCACAGGTTGAACGCCTGTCCACAATATCGCAAGTATCGAGAGAAACAGAAAAACTCAAACGACAAGGAGCAGAAATGGCCGGAAAACATGGAACTGGTGTTCTGCAGAGGTATGAAACATCAACACCTAGACGGCACGGATGCTCACAGTTGATGTAGCTCTTGTAGAGCATCCGCCGATGGGCCGGAGGAAGTTAACGACAGAACCAGACACCAAGCTACAGGGCCGGAATGAACTCATCGCTGCCTTTATCCAGAGGGAGACGGGTGTGCAACGGGGGCGGAAGCAGGTGTCGAGTCATATACAAGTCTTGAAACCAATGGTCAAGCACGATCCATTCAGTAAGGCGCCTTCTGCTTGTCGATGAGTTTGTATCCATGGCTGACGTCCGGCAGTCGTGCAATATTTGGCAGGAAATGAAGGAGAGGGTGGCCGCCGACATCGCTCAGCTTCAAGTATGATGCAACGCAGCCATCTCAGCTCAGCAATACATCCAAGCAATTTCCATCATCCTCAACCGTCCAGGCTGAGCTCGCAGTTCCGCAGCTCCTTCATGCCAGCAGCGATGAAGCTCGAACCGAAGATCGAGAAATCAACGAGCGAGACCTTCCAGCCGTTACACTTTGAGATGTACGTCGCGGATACAAGGCAGAACCGTTCCTGTCATACGTTCTCAAGCTTCAGTGACTCGCCAAAGTTGGAAGATGTCAGACTTGAGGGAGACCGATCGTGGCACTGGCAGACCGCGTTCCCTTCGTTGGCAGAAACATATGGCAATGGACCATTGCCGTGCCAGACAATGTTATTCGAAGCCACAGTAGCATTGCTTCCCAATGGTATCCCTCCAAACGCCGAGCTGAGGGTTGGGTTCGAGATTGAAACTCCACATGATGCGGCCAGACTGGACAACCTAAAGTGTCGAACAACATTCTACCAGAATGGTGATTTTCCCGAAGAGTACGAAAAGCCAGTCGGCATTGACAGGAGATACCCCAGATGGCAACTTTCTCTCGGCAGCGAGTTCTGGGCGCCCAAGGTTGCCGCGTGGCAGAAAGTTCTTCAAAAAGCAGATCCAAGTGATAGGCAGCTCGCAGAAAAAGAGGTTCAGGAGGCTTTGCAGTCTCTATCTGCCGTGCAAGAAATATATGCACCTTCGGACAGTCCACGGCAACGTGATGTTCTCCTCCTAATCTGCTGGAAGTTCGAGCTCGGTCGAGGGGGTCGGGGCAACACGACTTGGCGAAACGTTTTGAACGAACCTAGCAAGCCACAATTGAAGCCAGAAGCTGCAATCAGCCAGCTTTTTGCCGACCAGTCCGGTGCAGAGTATCAACAAGCTGTTAGTTCAACAGCCAACCTGTTCGAACATGGTGCATTCGACATTGGAGACTTGGCTAACGTTGCTCTTCCCGGTCTCCCAGCGGACCTCGAGCAGACAACCGTCGGGGAAGAGATGTATTCCGCAAATGGGATCGATTTTGGCAGCGGCAACATCCAGATTTGCCTTGATTCCGCGGTCCCGATCGAGGCGTATGCAGATGCGACTCAGGCATTCGACCAGTACCAGCAAGATCAACGGGCCGCGGATTGGGCGACTTCGTATCCCAATATATTCGACCAGGCGTATTCACATGTGGGGTTTGAGCCTCCTATTGAGCAGGGCAGAGAAGATGCTACACTCGGTGCACAAGACTTCTCAATGAGCCCAATGGCTCACATCCGCGCTGGGAGAGGAGTTTTGAGTGGGATTTAGGTAGACGAACCAACCAGACGATATAGCTGCCTATGTATTAAGATCCCCATGAATGATGACATATATTTCCATCGAACTGCATGATTGAGAGACTCTCAGGACAAAAGAAGGCCTTCAGCATAGAAAGTCTGCTGCGTTCTCTTATCGGGACGGAGTTCTTGGAAGGAGGAAAAACGCGTCGACGAGCCGATGCCGCACTGCAGTTCCTGAAACGCGAAGCGCTAATTACATAAGCCAGCCACGCCGCGGTGCGGCTCGCCGTTCTTCGCCGCCAGCTTTCGTAGTCCTCGACGCTTCAGTTTCTCTGGTGAGAAGAGAAATTCGAATAGGAACTGTTCGTTGCTTTCGGAGATACAGTCTCATTGCTGAAGATTGTTAACCCTGTGAAGATGGCAGACGAAGAGCAGTCGCCATCTGCGCCAGCCAAGGTCCTCAGCCGTATTTTGGAAGAGCTGGGCCTTATTTCGGTCTACAAGTCTGCGTTTGATACAAAACTGCTCATCTTTCAGCGGTTCATCAGATTGTTTGCATATGGCATGTCTACTTTGATCCTTGTGTCCTACCTTTCGGCCCTGGGTATCTCTGATACGCACATCGGTCTCTTCATGACGTTGACTCTCGCCGGAGATGTTATCATCAGTTTCCTGCTAACGCTCATCACGGACGGAGTCGGACGACGATGGATGTTAGCTCTTGGTGCAGTTCTTATGACTGGTAGCGGCGTGATCTTTGGGCTTGTGGGCAATTATTGGGTTCTCCTGGTGGCTGCGATCTTTGGGATCATCACTCCATCTGGAAACGAGATTGGACCGTTCCGCGCAATTGAGGAATCAACGCTTGCCCATCTTTGTTCTTCAGCTGTGAGGGCCGATATATTCGCCTGGTACTCATTGGTCGGCTCCGCTGGAACGGCCTGTGGGATGATGACTTGTGGCTGGGTGGTCAACACACTCAAGTCCAAGGAATACTGGAGCGACGTGCAAGCTTACCGCCTTATTTTCCTGGCGTATGGTGCTATTGGCGTGATCAAACTGGCTCTGGCACTGTCACTCAGCAAGAAATGCGAGGCAGATCCGGAACCAAAGCCTGTGCAAGACTCGGAAGAAGCTCCGCTTCTTGGGAACGGAAACGAAAGCTCAGAACCGCGTCCAAAACCTAAGAAACCTCGCAAACCACTTTTCCCTCATATCAGTGAGGAAAGTAGAAGCATATTCATCAAGCTCGCACTCCTGTTTGCGCTCGATTCGTTCGCGTCCGGATTGGCCCCTCTATCGTGGACGACTAACTTCTTCCGCCGCAAGTTCAACCTTGCAGAGGGCTATCTTGGCTCCTTGTTCTTTACAACGTCCATCATCGCCGCACTTTCAGTCCTTGTCGCTGCGTCATTGGCAAGACGTATCGGAAACGTCAAAACGATGGTTTTCACGCATTTACCTTCTGCCATTGCCCTTGCGCTGCTCGGCATTCCAAATTCGCTCCCTGCGGCAATGGTTCTGCTTGTATTCCGTGCTTGCACCCAATCCATGGATGTTGCACCACGAAGTGCCTTCCTGGCAGCGGTGTTGTTGCCCAATGAACGAACAGCAGTCATGGGGGCAATCAATGTGATCAAGACGGCCACGCAGAGTATTGGACCCCTCATTACTGGTGTTCTGGTGAGCAAAAATCTCTTCTGGGTGGCTTTCCTTATGGCAGGAAGCTTGAAAGCGGTGTACGACCTCAGTATACTCGCTGTTTTCGTCAACCATCAGACGCGAGAGGAGCGGGAGGCACAAGAAGAAGCTCGAGAACAAGCTGCACAGTCTCAGGGATAGGGGCGTTGAACGGGCAGCTCGAAAATGTAAAGGGGAATAGAAATGGAGTATACGAATTGTATATTTAATTCTTGAGCATAACTTTAGTTTAAGTACCTTTTCGAGGTTGTTTATTCAAAGGGGTCAGTTAGTTAAAGTCGATTGATTTGAAACCTCCGAGAACGCCGCATCAGCCACAAAATCTGTGAATTTGAACGCGTGGCTCAGCCTCGCCATTGCGCGACTTCCACCAACGCCCCTCCATAGTCCTTTAGGAAGAAGTGGACCACTCCTCACAACCATCCTACAATGTTGAGCATAGGATAGATCCTCTCGAGAACACATACCGCACCACCCGGCCTCAAATGTCGTCACCAGCGCCCAGCGGCGCCGATGCGCGCTCTGCAAATGGAGCTGCAACCGGCCCAGAAGCAAATGTCGAACTCAAAGATATGAACACTGAGCAGAAGAAGCTGCCGATAGAAGAGGATATTATGCAACTGGCGAGACTTGGGGAGATTGGTGCCATCCAGAAGCTGTTCGACAGCGGAAAGTTCGACGCGACATATCGCGATGATCAAGGCATCACCCCTTTACATGTGCGTTAGACTTGGCTATGAGAATCAAAGCTGTTGACTGATATTTCATCTTAGTGGGCGGCAATAAACGGACACTATGCGCTGTGCCATTTCTTGATCCAAGCCGGGGCTCCGATCAATGCGAAAGGCGGCGATGCCGTTGCTACTCCAGTGCTATGGGCTGCAAAGCGCTGCAATTACTACATCGTGAACCTCCTCCTTCAGCACGGCGCCGACCCTCTCCTTACCGATGACCAAGGTTTCAACCTCCTTCACTCCGCGACGCTCGACGGCAACGTCTTCCAGCTGGCGCTGCTCCTACACCAAGACATTCCCGTAGACATACCAGACAGCCAAGGGCATACAAGCTTGATGTGGGCTGCATACAAGGGCTATCCTGCATGCGTGGATGTACTACTGAACTGGGGCGCCAACGTATACGCAAGAGACGATAACGGCTTCACCGCCTTGCACTGGGCGTTGGTGAAGGGTGGACTCCACGCTATTCAAAAGCTGATCGAGTATGGATCAGACCGTTTTGCAGAAACGAATGAAGGCAAAACTCCTGCAACTGTTGCGAAGGAGATGAATTCTCTGCGGCAATGGCAGCGAGCGCTCTCAGATGGCGGCTACAATCCAGACGGCAGCGCAAGAAGCTTCCCTCTTTCTTCTATTGTGAAGGACAGAAGGTGGTTCTTGTCCAGATTCTTCTTCCTTTGGCCAACCGTTATCCTCTTCATCGTCTTGAACATTATGAGTCACATGGTGATTTACCTGTCTATACCCATCTCCCTTTTTGTCGCGTATTTTCTTCAATGGGTTGCGCAGCAGGCGTTGCGATGGACACCACCTGATATGAAAGGTTTACATAAAACCGTTAGTCTCCCAGATCCATCATTTTTGAACCCTGCTAACGAATAAACAGCCGTTCCTTTCTGGTGTATTTGCGGGCACATTGTTTTGGGTCTGGGTTCGATGGCTGACGAAGCTTATGCCTTGTATGTCCCTCTTGTAACCTATTAGTTTCGATTCACTGATATTGATGTAGGGACGATATTTTCCGCGCCTCTCTTAAACGTTATATTTGGCGTTTCCATCGCACTCTGTACATATTTCTACTTCTTGACCATGGTCGAAGACCCCGGGTATGTCCCCAAGTCCGGAAGCCGGAATCAACAGAAGGCTGTCATAGACGATCTGCTAGAGGCGCAGAAGTTCGATGAACAGAATTTCTGCATCCCGTGTATGGTCCGTCGACCACTTCGAAGCAAGCATTGCAAGCGGTGCAACCGCTGTGTTGCAAAACATGATCAGTCAGTCATCTCCTGTTATTCTAGTTCAATTTTGCTAACCTTTTGCAGTCACTGCCCTTGGGTCGACAATTGCATTGGCATAAATAACCATCGTCACTTCGTGCTCTATGTCCTCACTATGGAAATCGGTGTCGTCGTCCTCGTCTGGCTTACGCTATCTTGTATGATGATCATTACCTACCGTTTCCGAAGGGAACTTTCACGCTAACATATGGTAGATCTTGATGCCCTCCCGGCTCCAGTAAACGTGCAGTGCAACGTTATCAGCAATGAGCTTTGTACAATACTCAATAAGGACCCTTACACCATCGTGCTCGTCATCTGGAGTATACTTCAGCTCACCTGGGTGACTATGCTCCTCTTTGTACAGCTGGTTCAGATTGGTCGGGCTCAGACTACTTTCGAGAGCATGAGACGCCACATGCACGGGAACAGTGCAGCAGACGCTTTCACAACCTTTGCAACGACAGGTACAACATCTCTTGCGGAAGCCGAACTCACAAGCTCGGATCGCGGTCCTGATCCAGCCGCTCCTCGCGCTGCGAAGAAAGAAGGCTGTTGGGGCCAGTGGAAGAGGCTACTTGGAGTAGATACCTTCATGGCCACCGCGATCCACGGCAGCAACGCGCAGGCCGTCATGCAAAGACAACGGCAAAACCCGTTCACGAGGGGTATGTTGACGAATTGCAAGGATTTCTGGTGCGATCCGGCGCCGCTCTTTAGGAAGAGAGAGATGGGTCAGGCGATGCTAGACGGTGAGAGGGTGGATTACACCAAAATGTACGTAGCTCCGCCGCGCATGGTGATGAGGCCCGGAGGGGAAGGAGGACGATATGCTGCTGTGGATGGTGATGAGAATGTATAGCTCGCACTCTGTTTTATTGTGAAACGGTTATTTTTGGATAGCCTTTAGCATGGCGTCGGCAGGAAGGAAATGTTTACTTCCTTGTGTATTACGTAGATATTGCCTCAAAACCTTGCGCTGTATATCCACCACGGACGACAAAAGATGGCATAGAAGTGATCGGGACAGGTATCGGGCACATGACCGAGTCTTTACGAGGGGCCCGGGATCCGAAGCCACCCAATTATAGGTGTGACCCACCCAGAAGCGGGTTGAGGCCATCAGCCCTCACCCGAACTTCATCATTACCATCATCACGGCATTAATAATCTTGACTCGATCTCCTATACTCTGATATAACAGCATAGCTCTCAACAGCACAAAGGTAATTTGACTTGCGCCTGTAGCCTCGCAGTCTCGACGACAACCTATTGGTACTTAAATGCGGAGTACTGCGTATGCATGTGCCCATCTGCAATATGCGTCATTCAGCTCAGCCTCATCAGCCTCGCGATAATTGCTTTCTAGCCTAACGGTAGTTTATTACGCAAAGACTCTTTTCTTCCTCTTTTCATCTTTCAATTTGTGCCATGCTACGGACAGCTGCCGCTTATCATATAGCAGAATGGATCCACTCTCTCTCACAGCGAGCATTATCGCGGTTGCTGGTTTCGCCACCCAGTTAATCAAATTGATCAAAACAATTCAACACGCCCCGACCGAACTTCTATCCATCTCCAACTCACTTGAAGAGCTCCAACTTGTACTTGCGCAGTGCGAACAAGCTATCGACGGACCAGAAAGCAATGGATCCGCTCCTGGCCCTGCAACAGAAATTTACGGCGTACTGGAGAGGGCAAAGCAGCAAATCGATCAGGCTAAGGCACTTGTATCCTCGTGTATCATGCCGTCGAGATCACGTACTTCGCGTGTCCTTTCACATTACAATTGGTTGAAGACGAAAGAGGCCGTGTTGCGGCTGCAGTGCCAGCTTCAAGACTCTAAGCAGCACCTCGCTCTCGTACTCGGTGGCATTGGGGTGTCATACACTAGGGAGATTCATATGATGCTCAGCAGTTTCTCTACTGGTACAGAGCGATTTCAAGCTGAACAGTCACAAAGAGACGATATGATGCTGGCGAGCATGAACGAGCAAAAGATGCTATTTCAACAATTGATCACTACATACGGCGACCGCACTCCCACCCCTCAACGTTTGCGGACTCGGCATCTCTCCAGATCACAGACTCTTGAGAATACAGTATTAGAGGCTCAGCAAACACCCATTATCGCTCTAAACACCGTAAGAGCAAGTGGTTGGCGCGCAAGAATAGTATGTCGGCCAGAGTGCCATTGTCGTTGTCACGTTAGGCAAATGTTCAAGATACCGGGGCGACTCCAGATACTCTTTGGCGGCCTTTCTGTGGGATACAGCGGGGTTCCGTGGATAACATCTTCTTGCACGGATGATGGATGTCAACAGGATACCCGCCTCGCCGTGAACTATCATTTCCCGGCATGGCTATGGCGCAAAGCAGTTTTCGCCTCCATCATCTCCACAGCACTTGCTGGCCCAGAACTGCTCCTAAGAGTCCAGACAACCATTCCACATAGCTGTGAAGCCATCAATTGCTGTTATTGGGGCGATATAGACAGACTTCGGCAGCTTTTTGCGGAACGGAAAGCATCCCCGTTTGACTGCACTCCAAAAGGACGGTCCCTGCTCTATTTCGCAGTTATGTTAAGAAAATTGAACATTTGTCAACTGCTCATCACTGCCGGAGCAGACGTATATCGAGAAGATGCTGTGGGATACAGCCCCATCGACCTTGCGTGGGATATTCGTCGAGAAGCCAAACCCACAAATTCGGACCCTAGTTTCATAGACGCTGTACCCAGTCTTTTCCCTCCGGATGAAGATCGTCATTCGCAACGTGGATTCAGTCACCTGCACAGGCGGTTGTTGAACTCCCCAAAGCCTGGTTTGGAGGATGAGCTCTGTTGCTTGCCCAAGGATGCAATCAATTGCACTGACGATCTTGGACGGACGCCTCTCTATCTTGCAGCTAAGCGCAATGATGTCCAGGCCGTTTCCTCTTTGCTCAGATTTGGAGCAAACCCCAATATATGTACCACTCTCCGCAACAAACACAGATCAACGTTTGACCCGTTCTCTAGCGCAATGCATGCTGCTGCTAGCTTTGGCCACTTTGACGTCCTACGCCACTTGATAAAGTTTGGAGCTGATCCCAATCTGAGATGCGAATCTCGCAGTACGCCCTTACACCATGTCAGAGATGGAAGATGTTGCGAGCTCCTCCTTCGTTCTGGAGCTGATATCGAAGCTAAATCTGGTTTTGACCGCACACCACTTATGTCTGCGGCGGGACACCCGGATAAGCTTGAAACACTCCAGGTGCTATTAGAACACGGCGCGAGCCTTGCTGCAAGGCACAATCATGGGTTAACGGCGCTCATGTTGGCTTCGACAGGAGCCGCGGAGTTGTTGTTGCAGTATGATTCCGACATCAATGCTTTATGTCCTGACCGCCGTTCTGCTTTAATGCAGGCTATTAGATATTCGCGGGGACCTAAGCTAATCCGACTACTACTAAGACATGGCGCCGATTATTTAATCGAGGATCGTCGGGGTCAGTCTGTGCTTCACTTAGCCGCGGAATGGGGTACAGTTGAAACGCTTAAGGTTTTGGCAACCTCAAATCTCAAGGGATTGAACACTGAAAGGCTTGATAACGACGGTAACACAGCAAGAGATCTTGCTGATGCACGTTTACTCAGACCAAGATACTCCAAGAATCTTGGATGGGCACCGACTTATGGCATAAATGGCAAAAGAGGTGGGGGAGCGCATACTCCATATCAATGGCGAAGAGCATTCGACAAGCTTCTCGATTCGATCGAACGGAACAACCTGGGAGAAAACAGCATTTACGGCGGGATGCAGCTACTCTTCGCACCGGAAGACGTGTACGAAACAATTAGCGAGGTGGATGAAAGGAGCTTGGATGACGAGGGTGGCGATGATGATGTCTTCGTTGATGCTCTAGAGAGCCCTGAATGAGCTTGAAGATCGCATGTGGTGCGCAACAAATCATTCTGATATCCTGCATACAAAGATTTGCTGTGCAACTGTCGGAGTTCCGATCGAGAGCGAAGTAAGCTGCTTCAATGTCAAGTTTGTAGACTTGAAGAAAGAAAAGAGATCAAGAAGGAATGAAGAGTATAGGGATGAGGCTTATACTTGGTTACTGCAAAGAGATTGCGACGCTCAGTCATTCCAATCATACGGAAGATCAGAGAATATGGACTATTGGGCACAAGCAGCAGAAGAAGAACGCCCTTTAATTGTCACGCCGAGAGGTGATGCGGCGTATATGTTCATTAGCTCAATCGAAACCATGAACTAGGACTGAATGCTTTTAGACAGCCATGTTGATGCTGATCGTCTTCTCCTGCAAGTACGCCATAATGCCAGCCTTACCCAGCTCACGGCCATACCCAGACTGCTTGTAGCCGCCAAAGGGCGTTATGGCGCTCGGGAAGGCCACAGCGTTGACCCCGACAGTGCCAGCTCTGATCTTCGAAGCCACACGAAGCGCTCTAGAGACGCTGGCGGTATAGACCGCAGCTGTGATTGACCTGTCAACAAGATCCGCGGACCAAAGGAATCCTGGAGAACTCACATGCAAGGCCATATGCCGTGTCATTTGCAAGCTTAATGGCTTCTTCTTCAGTCTCGAATGTCTTGATGTTCAAGACTGGGCCAAAGATCTCTTCTCGGTAGATCTTTGCATCTTCCTTTGGATTCAGGAAAATCGTCGGCTGCACAAAGAAACCCTTCTGCCCTTCGATCTTGTCTCCTCCGACGAGGAGCTCGGCACCAGATTCAGATTTTCCAGACTGGATGAAAGACATGACGCGGTCGTACTGAAGCTTGTCTGCAAGAGGGCCAAGCATGGTCGTCGGCTCCTTCGGGTTTTGGAATGCTCCTTCGGCGCCTTTGAACGCTCCTTTGAGTGCCTCGATGAACTTGTCTGCGATCGATTTCTGGACGAATACTCGAGACGTTGCCGCACAAACCTGAGAAGTATTCATCAGGAACATTTGCGAGTTTCTATCAAGTTGTTCGTCAGCCAAAACAGCTTTGCGAAACATACCATTTTCAGCTTACTGGGAGATAGCATTCTCGATGTTAGCGTCCTCGAAAACCACTGCAGGGCTCTTGCCGCCCAGTTCCAGTGTCACCTTCTTAAGATTGCTCTTTGCAGCTGCATCCTGGACTTTGCGGCCAGTGATTCCGGACCCGGTGAAGCTGATCTTGTCAATATCCATGTGAGCCGAGAGCAACTGACCGGTTGAACCGCCGCCGGAGACGAAATTGACGACGCCTGGTGGGAATCCTGCCTCCTTGTACAATTCGGCAACAATCAGCGGTGTAAAAGGAGCCTTCTCGGACGATTTGAAGACGAATGTGTTTCCAGCCGCGAGAGCTGGAGCCATTTTCCATCCGAGGTAGAGAGCGGTCGCATTCCTAGCTTTGAATGAGAATACAGCAACGTGAATTGATCGAAGTGCAAACAAACCAAGCAGCAATGCCCGCACAGACACCAAATGGTTCATATTGGACGATCCTGTAGGTCCCATCTTCCTCTTTGTAGCTTTCTCCGGCAACCTTGTCAGTCCAGCCTGCGTAGTACCTGTAAGTTGCGACGCAAGCTCCGACAATCATCTTTGCAAAAGCAACCGGCTGGCCAATGCTTTCTGCCTCGATTTGAGCGATCTCATCAGCCTTAGTTTGAATTAGATCTGCAAACTTCAATAGGCATTGAGCACGCTGGGCTGCTGTGAAGGTCGGCCACGGTCCAGTTTCGAAAGCCTTTCGAGCGGCAGCCACGGCAGAGTCGACAACTTGCTCATCTGCTACAGGAACTGTTCCGACGACACTTTCATCATATGGAGAGTGGAGCGTAATAGTCTCCTTTGCATCGGACTCAACGAACTACGAGGAAACGTTAATTAAGAATCTGATAAGCAGAGACGTAGAACTGAACCTCATTGTTGATCCAGTGTCGAGATTCAGGAGCCATGGCTATAGATCTTTCTTTGCTTTTGAGACTATGTTGGTCCACCTTGAGCAGCTTTAAAATTTACAGCTCCTTGCGTCATATAATAGTAAACTGGAGTAGGTCTCGATTGTTACCACCTTTATAAAGCTAGGCTTAAGGTTCAGCCGGTCACCGGTCACGTGCACTATCCATGCCATGCACTCGGCGATCTTGGATACGGACTTGGACTGCGGTTAGTAATTGATAGTGGCTTGGCTTTAGCTGAGTGAAAAAATAAATAAAGATTAGTCGGTATAATATCCAAAATATGCTGTCCTGCGTTCTCCTATCGCTTTCCTTTCCCGTTGCTGACATGCGGAATTAATCCCTCGCATTGGCAGTTGCGGAGATCCGGAGACACAAGCGAGGAAGTTGGAGACTATTTGCTTAAGTCAGCGCAGCAATATCATCTCGCTTGCACTATGTTGACATTCAAAGCTGCATTGTCTACGTTGGTGATATAGTCCGCTGTGAGCAAGGGCTTGTGGTGTCGCGTTTACCCAAACGGTACACCTGTCGACGATGGGTTAAGACCTGTGCATGAAGATTTAGTCATATTTCTTCAATGCTCTAGAGCTATCGTCTCATCAGTGTCACCATATCAATCGTCTCAGGTAAGGGTTAAGCTATGCGCCGCCCACTCGGACACATGATCATGACACCGCTGGTAAATTGCGCTACGAACGCAAATCCCCGTTCTGGAGTCGACCAAAGGCCCACAGAAAACAGCGGTGAATTGAATAATCAACCCAGTGGGGGGCTCTCTTCTCTGATAGACAAAGAGTGAATCGAAAAGACGTACCACTATGACTACGGAAATAGTAACCGGTCATTCTAATTACGATAACCACCCAAATCCTCTAGATTAAAAGAGCAAAAGAGGTGAACGTTAAAAGGATATCTCCGCCCCAAGGCTCCACTCATATATCCGGGGGTCTCCGGCGGTGGTGGTGAGAAGAATGCTACCGCTCCGCTGAAGCGAAGAGGGAGGCTATACTGCTGAAGACAATGGAAAGACGGCGAAGTCAAGGACAGGCGCCGCGGACGAAATACGGAAGATTGGAAGTTCTTCTTGAAGTGAGACGAGATAAGCAGGAGAATTTGATATTTGGTAGAGCACGTGACATAGGGTTAGGGTTCAGGGGCAGGGGCAGGGGAGGGATTTCTTGTTCTTTCAAATTTTTAACTTATTGTTTTTAGTTGCAACATCCCATTATTTGCTCTCGGAGTCGACTTCAAACATCTTTTACGAAGGCGAGCAGTGAAAATGATGGGATACTACAACATATAGCTGTCAGACACAGTGCGCGCCCTACACCACATTTCTCGATAATGGGACTCGCGAGTCACATCCGGAGACTCGTTTCACTCCGTACGTACTCATGCACTTGAGCATGCTCATTGCGACTGAAGTCTCATACACCATTGAATTCAATAGAATTGCTGCGCGGGTTGGTATCACAGATTATGAATAGCATTTCCCGCAAAGCTACGTCAAGTCTTTCCGTGGAACAACTGACGATTTAATAAAGAATCCTTCGAATCACTGTGCTAAAATCTAGCGCCATGAGCACTTATCCTTTCGTTTCTTTCTCGCAAAGTCGTTTCGTCTCCGCCGGTACGACCTATCCACGATACGCAGTCCTTAATATCTCGATCTCCTAGCCGACGTTTCTCTCAGAGGTACTCTACTCTACCTCCCCTCAGGCGCCCAGATGCGTCATCTTCTTAGTCTCCTCTGCCTGCAGTGGCCGAAGTTTGAGTTGCGAGGGGACGAACAGCAGCTTCCACTACCTCCGCCGCCCGAGCCAGCTTTGCGTAAAACGCTTTGCAGGTACTTTGCTCTGTTCCCTCCAAGCACCAGCAAGTTACCATGTGGGATTGCTCATGCGGGGCGTAGGGAACGATTGTGAGGCAAGAAAGATCTCGCAGCCTCTGTAATTCTTTGACGATAGGCGTTTCCAGGAGCAGTCCTCCAATCTGGGCCACTTGCTCATCTGTGTGTTGGAGAATGGCGTCTGCCTTATCAAACTTCCACATGTCGAGCTGGACCCTTAAGAACTTTAGCGACGGAAACTTGCCAGCAATGTAGGAGTCGACAAAGGAGTGTAGCTCCTCCACATGGTCGAGCACGCGCCCGTGTGTGCCGAGCCGGATGCATAACTTATTGATGAGCAGCTGGATGTTTGGACGCAGCTTCATGCAGCTTAGCGGCCCGCAATGTCTAATACACCAGACTGTCTTAGAGCTCCAGAGCCACACAAGAGCATCTGCCCGAATCTTGTGGCAGACTTGGAAGATCGCTGGATCCGGACATGGGCGACTCATTTCTCTGCCCCACCGCTCCCAGAGCCACTGCTTGTTTCCAGACTCGTCGTGGCCATGAACTGAAAAAATCTAGACGAGTTTCTCTCTTGCCGAGATATTGATCCGGGCGCCGGGCACAAGTTTGTCATAGATCATGAAGCGTAGCTCCTGCGGGAGCTGAAGGAATGGAAAGGGCTTGGCTTTTCCCACGCGTCGCAGAAAAGAGATGTCAAACAGAGGGGTATTGGATGCGGTTTGGTGTGCCATTTCGAATAACGAAGCGTACCTCATGGTGATCTTCAGGAGCGAGTCAGGTGTGGAAAATAGTGTCGAGTCTCTCCTCTTTTGAATGTAACCGAGGGTGGATAACAGAAAGAAGAAGGAATCAAAGGAGAAAATGAAAGTTTATATCTAGGAGACACTATGATTGGTGAAGTGATTTCGTGTTGCCATGCATGAGATGTTCGTTTGCGTTGGCATTCGTGTTGCGATTCGGTGAAATCGCTTTTCTCGAGGTGATTAAGCAGAATTAAGCCTGTGCTGCTTTTTGAACATATATTTTATGTGACAAAGAGTGTTCAATCAAGGAACACGTACAGGCAGCTATAAGACAGCACATTGCCCATCTAGTTGCTGCGACTTCCGCAACACATAACGGAGTCGTCATTTGTTTGACGGCTCATTAAACACTCGCGGGTAGGGAAAGTTTCCAGATTATTCACCGACTTCAACAATTTGGGAAGTTGGCACTTCTAGTCACTCCATCAGACGTTCAAGTCACGAGTCAACGTTCTTTGACGGGATTGGCGACAAGAATAACATACGAGATTCTTTTATCTACGTCACGTACATTATCCCCAACCAACACCGTGTGTTCCGCCTCCCCGTAAGGAAAAGTGACACCTCAGTTACCCTTTTGACAGTTGGAATGTCGTCGCTCGTAATATGTACAATGTCCCGTTCCCCACCCAGTCGGGCATCCCGCTCAACCTGTCTTGTCTGGCATGTCCGAGATCGAAATTGTTGGCTCCAGCTGGTCGGGGTATTCCTTTCTCGCGACCTCCCTGGCAGTCTCGGACGTCATGCAGTGGTAGTTCTTGAAGTCACGGACAGGAACCTTATGCTCGAACATTTCGTCGATCTCTTCGAGTGTTCGTCCTTTCGTCTCGGGAAGCAAGATGAAAATGAATACTGTAGAGAATGTCAGTAAGCATCGTAAACGACTATGAGTGAGGAGCCGTCAAGGCACGTACCGAACACAATGAAATTTGCTCCAGCCCAGATGTAACCATACTTGGGGCCCCAATTCAAATCGTCTGGGTTGATGAAGTACGGCGAACAGAACGAGATCAACCAGTTGAAGAAGTAGTTAAGACCAGTTCCGAAACCAATGGTGGCAACACGCAAGCGCGAAGTGACGACCTCTCCCGCGACTGGCCAGCTCACAGTGCCGATGAAGCCATTGTAGAAGAAGTAGAACATCAAAGAGAATCCAAGCAACGCACGGCCTGCAGCGAGTGACTGTGGAGCAGCTGTGTATGCGACAGCGATGGCTAACATGCAGCATGAGCAGCCAATGGCACCGATCATCAACATCCAGCGACGGCCAAAGACTCTCTGTGTCAGAGGCAGACCGACCAGGACGCCGATGAGCCCCATGACGGTGCCGAGCACGGATGCTTCGAAGGGCTTCTTGAGTCCGGCGGCCTGGAAGAAGAAGGTTCCGAAAGACAGGATGAACCAGAGACCAGTAGCAGCATGGGAGACAACGACGCCGACGGAGATGATTGTTCGGCGGAGGTTAGTGCCCCTGAACATGTCGACGATTTCATAGTTGCCCGAAAACTCTTTCTCTGCCTCGATACCACGTTGCATCTCAACAAACTCTTCGTTGAGCATCTCCGGATTCAGAGAGTCGCCTCGTAGTTTCTTCAGTGCTATCTTTGCCTGCTCTGGTTTGTTCTGCACCAGCAGCCAACGAGGACTCTCTGGTACAAACAGCATAAGAACGCTGAGCAGTGCTGGAATGGCGAACAGCGAAGCCAATGGAATCTGGTACGAGAGCTTGTTCAGACGATTCTTTGTGAAGTTATCGCACACGGAGCCGAGAATGCTTCCAATGTTGACCCACAAGCCAAAGAACGACACAATCACGCCACGGAGGTGGGGTGGTGCAGCCTCGACGGTGTAAACATTCGAGAATGTGATGAAGAATCCATTAGAGATACCCAGGATGATACGTCCAGCGTACAGCCCTCCCAAGGTAGTCGTTCCAATCTGGACGGCGCATGCAATGAAGGAAATCAGACAAGCCAACCAGATGGCAGGCTTTCGGCCGAATTTAGCAGCGAAAGGAGGCGTGCAGATGGCTCCAATAATTGTTCCAACATTGAGGAAGGAGCTGATGAGTTGCTGCGGGCCAGTATGAAGGTTCCATCCGGTGACTGACTTTGGATCTTTATAGCCGAAGATCTCGAGGAACCCGATCATTGCTTGGAAACCCGCCACAGCATTGGTATCGAATCCATATTGAGCGTTGGCCATAGAAACCTGTAGAGCGTAAGTATCTCCTCATTCAGAAGCGTATCATTGGATCTCGTACGAATAGACAGATGCCAATACATTTCCAATTCGCCGCCAGGGGCGTGTTGCGCTCTGGACTGTACATTCTGGATGGCCGGTGCTCTTGCTTCTTGACGTGAACAGATGAAGAGTATCAACGTCAAACCTGTTGATGTAGATACCCTCGGAGAATTTCTCGCGCACGACAGAAGAAAGTGGAGTGGAAGTACGAGAAGACTAAAAATGCGAGCAGACGATCCACTCGCTACATTTCAACGATCTTAGGATGGATATTGACTCGAATCTAGCTCGCATCTAGAAGCGAATGCGGGGTCCGTGAGCCCAGCTACGAGCACATTTAACCACGGTCTGCCGCCACAGGAGGCATTGATATTGTGAAGGATGCCCGTCGATGCACAGATGCAGTTGTTTTGCATACGGGGCCATCGTTCCGGGGCTGGACGACAGCTGGGAAGAGCGCGCGCCTGCGGTTCGCTGAGTCGCTAGAGTGCCGGGCGGCATGTCGCAAACGGATCAAGTACCGACGACAGCAGGCATGCCGCTGCTATGAGGCTCAGACCCTTTGATCTTGGATAAGTGAGATGTTGTTGCGGGCATGTTGCGGCGAGGATGCCCACACATCGTTTCTTGTTTCAGCAGCTCTCCGTGTTGCAGCGTTGCACTCTTTCAAGGCCCAACAAATTCGACCTTCCCGAATCTCTGAAAGCTCCTCGGCGCAATCTCAGAACCTGCATTCTCCCATGCTCTTGTCGAGTTGTCGGCCAGGCACGCAATGCGCGAAGGAGTGCCAACCTAAGCCCGAGTCAGTCGACAGCAAGCGACAGCAAGGACATGGGATGATCAGCAGCGAATTTAGGTTAAGGTTCTTATGCCGCGCAATTATCCGGGGAGAGCTGCGGGGACATAAGCAGCCACGGCAACGGGAGCGGCCCCATTCCAACGGCTGGGCGTCGCTTGCTCGCTGGCTGCTCTGCTAGTAACGACACCATCCCAGCCCCAAAAGCTTCCGTGCGGATCGCAACTGCCGAGTGCTGTAAGAGAATCCACTCGCCGAATGGTCACGAGAAACTCAGATTGCGAATATGACATCTAGATGTATAGATGCTGTCCCGTGAAGTCGATTGGGCATGTTTCATTGCCTGATATCGAGCAGAGCCCGTCCCAAAGCCCAGCATCTCGAGCTCCATTTGAAATTCAAATTCTGCGACACTTTCTCAGTCTCGACGCGTGCGTTTGTTTCTTGCGTTTGTACTTTGCCACATAATTTCATTTTCCGTTACATAGTCGTTTACCCAGTCTCGTACTACCATCGTACGACCGTCCTTTGGACCCATCATGGCGGATGGCCCCGAGAAAGCTGGCCTGAATGCTTGTCAAAAGGTGCTCATCCACCACGCAATCGGCCTGCCTTCCAATCCCGGCAACATCCCTCCGGAGACTGTTCTGCTCTTGAAACCATCATGGCTTCTAGCCTCCGAAGCTGCCTGGAATAGCATGGAAGGCTCGTACAATTCTCTCGGGCGACCGACTTTTCACCGGAAAGACAGGTTTTGGCTTGCGCCGGACCACATTGTGGACCCCCGTGTGAATGAGCGGCCTCGGGAGAAGGGCATCATTGAGAAGTGCGAGCGGATTGCGAAGGAGATGGATTTGGGCGACAATTACAATCCGCCGAATACAACGATTATGCACACAGATTTCTATAGGAAGAGATGCCAACCGGGAATGCTAATTATAGGCGCCGATTCTCACACGGGGAGCGCTGGAAGCCTGGGAGCATTGGCGATCGGGATGGGCATCAGCGATGTTATGATGCAGATCGTGACAGGGGAAACCTTTCTGAAAATGCCCGAGGTTATCTGTATACGCTTCGTAGGCCGGCCAACTTTAGGACTTGGCGGGAAAGATGTGATACTCGGTGTCCTCGGCCAGTTGAAGAGAAACACAGTGGCCGCTGAGCGTCTTGTTGAATTTGTGGGCGAAGGTCTCCAATACCTCAGCTCCGATGCTAGATTTGCAATATGCAACATGGTCACCGAGTTCGGCGGTATTGGTGCCATGGTAGTCCCGGATGCAGTGACTGCCGATTTCATTGCGCGGAGGCCTGACAAGAAACATAAATCAGATGGTGCTTACTTCAGGCCAGACAGCAACGCAACGTATGCTGGAGTGTATGAAATTGACCTGTCAAAGCTGGAACATTACGTTGCATTGTACCCAAGCCCGGACAATGTGGTGCCAGTGTCGCAGGCGGAATTGCCGATACTCCAAGGCTGCTTTATCGGAGCATGCACAACCACGGAAGAAGACCTGATTCTTGGAGGCCTAGTGTTGAGGGAAGCGTTGAAGATGGGCATGAAGCCAAATGCGAAAGGCTTACGGCGAGTGACACCCGGATCGATAGGGATTATTGAGAGACTGAAGAAGTTTGGACTAATCGAAGTATACGAAGATGCAGGATTTGTTGTTGGCGCTCCAGGATGCAGTTACTGTGTCGGAATGGGAATTGACAAGGCTGGCAATGGCGAAGTCTGGCTGTCCTCGCAAAACAGAAATTACAGAGATCGAATGGGGCCAGGTATGTGCCATTCTGAATCGTCTGCTCTTCAATTAGGATCCCGTTGCACTAACGTCTGCGAGGTTCCATTGCAAACATTGCATCGGCAGCAACAGTAGCGGCATCGAGCTTTACAATGACGCTTCAGAATCCGCAACCTCTGCTTGACAAGATCGACTTTGCCGAGTATGACACGATGCGAGAGCATACACTGTCGGCAAGTTCCTTGCCGCAGCCCACATACAGTGAACCCGTTCCAGCCACACGAGAAGATGTCGAGACAGAAGCCGAGACCGTCTCTGCCGCGCCGTCTACATCTTCAGAGCAAGCAGCATCGCTTCCTGATCTTATCACAGGCCGTGTACAGCGCTTCGGTGACAACATCGATACCGACTCTATAGCGCCAACTGAGATCTGCATACAACCGACGCCCGAAAAGCTTGCGCGTGGAGCCTTCCTCCATACAAAGCCGACGTTTTATGACCTTACACAAGCTGGCGCAACCATTTTGGTGGCTCAGAATGCGTTCGGGACTGGTTCGTCGAGAGAACAAGCTCCCAATGCGCTGTTAGCTGCAGGCATCAAAGCTGTAATCGCAAAGAGTTATGCTTTCATCTACGGACGAAACCAGGCCAACAAAGGGCTGCTCGGAATCAGGCTGCAGAATGACAGATTCTATGAGCTGGCACAAGAAGGTGTTGAGATGAGCATTGATATCAGGAACCGCAAGATCTCATGTGGCGGAGAGGAGTTTGACTTCCAGCTGGATCCAATTGAAGAAAAATTACTTGCGGCCGGTGGGCTGTTGAGGATTTACAATCTTTATGGGACAAAACTGTTTAGAAAGCTGCAGGAAGCTGCTATAGCAATGAACGGCGCGAAGAAGAGTCAGCCGGAGATGGTTGAGGAGAAAAAAGATAGCAAGTTGGATTGGTGAAAACGAGTAACCATGATCTCACGACCGGCTTCATCATCGTGAAGACATGGTGAATTAAGACTGACATCCTTCGACGAAGAGCATGCACCAGAAGATGCTATGAAGTTCCAGATACCTAAGAGCATCTGCACTACAGTTAGACTGATAGTTGGCGTCAGGCTTGAAGTCTGGTCAAACTGTGGTAACAACGCCCTCGACTCGGAGAAGATGATGGTGATTGAACCGTCATATTGACCGTGAATTAAGCAGAGACACCACTAGATTCAAGTAGTGTCGAGCAAAACTAGATTTAATTGAAAAACCAGATGTTAAGGAGAAGTCGTCCCGCCGGAATCGGGCAGAGGCTGGCGCGCTGTTGACGCGCGAGTCATGGCTGCCAAGGCCGTCATCGGGACGCGACAGATTGCGCGATCGGATTCTGTCAGCAATCGAAACTCCGTTACATCTCGGAGGTGATAACACTTTGCGATTGTGAAATGATAGGTACATGTCTAACGTATCCACAAAGCGCGACTGCTTAACCTCGCTTATGTTAATTCCGGTCTAGTATATGGGCTCATGTCTTGCACTCATTGGTCCCAATAAAGTTCTGTCTTTCACCCAATCTGAAGTCTCCAATAATGTCTCAAGTCAAGTCTAAATCGAAGCTTTTCAGCCGCTTCACTATCGCAGATGGCAATATTCAACTACGGCATAGAGTCATTATGGCTCCAATGACGCGCAATCGAGGTGTCCCACTGTCGGAAGGGACGCCAGAAGCTCCGAATCGCATATGGCTTCCAGACGAGGTCTCGGCAGAGTACTATGGCCAAAGAGCTTCAAGAGGTGGCTTGCTCATCACCGAAGGTATTCCGCCTTCCATCGAAGCCTCCGGCATGCCGCAAGTCCCAGGGATGTTCGATCCCTCCCAAGCTGCCGGGTGGAAACTGGTTGTTGAGGCCGTTCATGCAAAAGGTGGCTTCATCTATGCCCAGCTGTGGCATGCAGGCAGAGCAACGATACCACAAATGACTGGCTTACCACCTGTGTCAGCTTCTGCGACACCGTGGGATGACGATGAGAAATTTCCGTTCCGGACACCTTTCACGAAGGAGAAGATCGCGTATCGAGATTACCCACCCATAGCCATGACTCCTGAGCACATTGAGCGCACAATTGACGACTATGTAAGAGCAGCAAATATGGCAATGGAGCTGGGCTTCGATGGAGTGGAGGTCAATGGAGGCAATGGGAACTGTAGGATATGATGAGCACAGTGAATTAAGAGTCTGGCTAATCTATTCTAGTGCCGGACCAATTTCTCCACTCAAACATCAATACTCGCTCAGATGATTACGGAGGATCGCCTGAGAAGCGCTGCAAGTTTGTCATAGACCTTGTGGACGCGCTGGCTTCGGCTATCGGAGCGGCCAACGTCGGTGTCCGGTTAGAGCCTTGTGGCCTCTACAACCACACGCGTGGAACCGAGCGAGTTGAGACGTGGAGTTTCTTGTGCCAACAATTGAAGAAGGCACACAGACTCAGTTACGTGCATTTCATCGAGCCAAGATTCGACCGCATTGAGAGTGAGAAGGAGAAAGAGGGATTCTACAAGAGCTGGAGTCTCCCTGAAGTTGGCAACAGCTACTTCCGTAAGATCATGGGCGATACGCCGTGTATCTCATGTGGCGGCTGGGACGACAAGAACGTGTTCCAGGCAATGGAAGACGGGCTGTACGACGGATTCGTGTTCGCCAAATGGTTCACTAGCAACCCAGATTTACCGGAGAGACTGAGAAACGGTACGCCTTTGCAAGCGTATGATCGGAGCAGATTCTACGGCTCGTGGGACGGACGCGAGAAAGGATACACCGATTATCCATTCTGGACAGGCAGCAAGAAGCAGGACAAGTCAATTGCACCTTGAATCACCAAGTCGGCATCCAAGGGCCAGTGTATAAGCACTCTATGTAGGGACTAAACGTCGGTCAGCGTTTTATGCTCGGACCGAATGAATGTTGCTGATAGATCGTTGTTCGTAAAAGCAGCATGCTCAAGCGCAGCAACGTGAGCAAAAGCGGCATGAGCGACAGTCAGCGCACGACGAGCTAAAATCAATAGATAGTGGCGTCAATAATAATATACAGCGAATAGAGAAATAAGCAAATGGTATGTAATCATAACAGTTTGATGTCGTTTTGTCTCTAATTGCTCTTTTACATCAGAAATGGTTAGACTCACGGAGCAGGGATGCTTATGTACCTCGATACTTACTACTCCACGGGGTATGAAGCTTCGCAAACGCCTGTTTGTTTAAACATCCAATGACTTCCAATCGGCAAGTTCTATTACCCCGTGTACCATCTTAGGCCGCCGTCGGCTTTGGAGTAGACAGTGAAGGCCGCTAAAGTCCGGTAAGTCCTGAATGCCTTAATCTCCACACGGGCCGAACAACATCATCTTCAACCGGTACCGCATGTATGTGATTGTTTATTGGTGACTGTTTCTGTCGATGGTGTTCGATAACAAGAAGTCGGAGCTGTGGTGTGTCTAGTAGGGAAACTATCACGAAGCCGAACTTTTAGAAAACCTCAACTATAAAGGCCGGTCCACGATCAACATTTTGAAGAACCAGAATTTCACAGTCAATCCAATTCACAGCAACAGAACAAATTCACAACGATTAAAATCCAACTCACTATGGCGCCTCTACCGGAGACGCATCACGCTTTGGTTCAGCGCGTCTATGCTGAGCCGCTCAAGGTTGAGGATATTCCAGTTCCGAAGCCCACGGCCGGCTCTGCAGTCATTAAAGTCGAAGTAGCCAACATAATCTCATACATGCGCGACATCTACAATGGTGTTCGCAAGTATCAGTACCCAACCCCGCTTGTGCCCGGTACCATGTGCATCGGACGAGTCGCAGCGCTCGGCTCTGATGCAACACTCTTGAAAGAAGGCCAGCTCGCCTATGTCGACTGCACGATCCGTGGACGAGACGATCCAGGAGCAATAATCCTGTCTGGAATTGCTGAGGGCGGGACTGAAGGCAGTAAGGCGCTGATGCACGGGGAATGGAGAGACTCGTCTTATGCAGAGTACATGAAGGCACCACTTGAGAACTGCCACCCTGTCGACGAAGCAAAGTTCTGCAGTCCGGTCTCCGAGGGCGGCTTGGGCTACAACATCGGACAGCTCGCATGGTTGGGTATTCCGCTTGTGCCCTACGGTGGTCTCAAGTCCATCAACTTGCAGGCCGGCGAGACCGTTGTGATCGCTCCGGCGACCGGTGGCTTTGGTGGAGGAGCTGTTCTTATCGCATTGGCAATGGGGGCGCGAGTTATCGCAATGGGTCGTAACGCAGATGCGTTGGCGAAGCTCAAGAAGTTTGACAGTCGGGTCGAGACCGTTCAGATGGTCGGCGATGTTGAGAAAGAGGTGGCCGCATTGAAGAAGTTTGGTCGCATCGACGCCTTCCTCGACATTTCTCCGAGCCAAGCGCAAGACTCCACCCATTTCAAGAGCTGTATTCTCTCCCTGAGACCTGAAGGGCGAGTGTCGCTCATGGGTGGCATTCTGGGTGATCTCCCCCTTCCTCACCGCTTCATCATGAGGTTCAACATCACCTTGAAGGGGAAATGGATGTACTACCGGGAGGATATTCCGGCCTTGATCAAATTGATTGAGCACGGCAACCTGAAACTGGATCACGTTAAGCTCATTGGGACGTATCCGCTTGAGGAATGGAAGGAAGCGTTCGACGTTGCAGCAGACAAGACAGGACTTGGTGAAATTGTGCTATTGAAGCCTCAATACTAAAACTTGACTTGCGTGGTATAAGGTACCTGACATAGTGTTAAAATATATGAATTGTTCGTTCTCTGATAGTTCATACCCATTGATCAAATTATTAGGGTGCTTGGACATGAAAATCAGAAGCGAGGGACTTGCAAATGGCTCGGGTAATGAGCCTACTTTTAGCATTATTATAAGGGAAGACATCTCGGTTGTCTTGGATCAGGCTCGCAAACGCTTTTATATGAGCTCAGAATGTCAAAATGTATTAATGCACCTCGAAAGGGACGGTCCCTATCGCCAAACCATCGCTTGTGACACCACAACCAGCTGAGCGCCTAGTGAAAGGAATCTGTTCCACCATTGAAGGCATCGCACCGCTTCAAGGTGAATTCTGATACAACATTTACCTGAATGTTGCGGTAATATGGACAAACATTTAAAACGTCACGGAAAGGAGAGCCGTGACTAAGGAGCTTCCTGATTGAGCAGTTGAACGGCAAGCGGTCTCTACTTTTGAAGTCACCGACAACCCAACATCATTCCCATAAATGTTTTCAATTCAGCAATTTTATTCATCGTTTCTTCCATTGGCCAATGAATTACCAAGCATCATACTCGTCCGTTTAAGAGCCACTGTCTGCAAAGCTGTACATTCTCCCGCGTGAGCAATCTCCTTCTTTTCTCTCCCCATTTCCGCATCCCAAGTCCGCATAAATCTCAAAATACTAAAAGTGGCTGGCAAGACTACTTGTATTTCAGAAGCCTCAAAGATGGGCTCCTCTGCGCCTTTGGAAGATGGTACCATCTACTTCGGCTTCGGCTCAAATCTCTGGCTCTCCCAAATGGCCATGCGCTGCCCCAACTCCGAATACCTAGGAATCGCCAAACTCCCCGGATACAAATGGATTATCAACGATCGAGGCTATGCGAACGTGGTGCAGACCTTGAAAGAGGCAGACGTCGTCTGGGGCCTCGTATACCGCCTCACAGCGGCCGACGAGAAACGCCTCGACGCAAACGAAGGTGTGCCCGAATCCTACACCAAGGAGATGCTATCCACGGAATTATGGGCGTCTCCGATGCAGTGCAAAGCTCCGTTTGGAGGGGCGGATGAGTGCAAGGTCGATATCGACAAGAAGCCGGAGAAGCGCGACATGCTGGTGTACATCGACCGGAGGCGCACGACGGATGACTATCCGAAGAAGGAGTATATCTACCGGATGAACATGGGAATTCGGGATGCGGTAAAGGTTGGAGTACCGGAGGGGTATGTGGAGAAGGTGATGAGGAAGTTCATCTCTCAGGAGGAGGATAAGGAGATCGAGGCGTTTGCGATGAAGCAGGCATTAGACTTTCAAGACGAATAAATAGTTATGCTCGGTGGGTTTGTTTGTTCAGCGGGTTTCAATCAGGAAGCATATGCACACAGTATGGCATAGACATAGAGAAAGACAAGGTGGGAACGAAGTTTTATCATCCAAGCATCATTTTCATTATTACTTAAGAATCCATATTTACATCAGTGGCGATGGCTATAGCTATTGCCTTTACTGGGCTGGAAGCTCTGGGACAATATTTCTGGCTTCCTCTCCTCCAGATCCAAAATCATCTGTCCAAACAGGCCGTTTGCCCAAGAGAACCTATCGGAGAAAAACAATTGTCAGTCAACTGATTCACGTAAAAGAAGTGACGCTATGATGAAACTTACCATTGTCTTGTCCAATCCGTTACATTCCACGCATTCACACTTTCATGAATCAAACCATACCCATCTGTGCTATTCACAATCCCCTTCAACACATCACTAATCTCTGCGTCGTCATTGCTTGTCAGAATCCGCACAATGCTCGCCATCGGCCATGCGAACCCAGGTCCATCGTGCGGGCCGCCAATCGCGTTGATCACAGGTCCGCGCATATAGTATGGGTTGCTCGTACTCAGCAGCATCTTCCGCGTGTTCTGGTAGACTTGGTCGTTGGCGTCGAGATATCCATATACCGGGGCGGCCAAGAGCGATGGGATGTTTGCATCATCCATCATATTCGTTGAGCCGTAGCCGTCGATTTCGTATGCATAGACCGGGCCGTGTGCACTGTCGACGATACCATGCGTGTCGATTGCGGCCTTAATGCTGGCTGCAAGGATCGTCATTCTGTCCGCGAGGTCGGATTGGCCTTGCAGATGACGCGCAATCTCGCTACAGGCGTCGAGATACCGACTAAACATCATGTTGCCCGGGATGAAGAGCTGCCAGATCGTGGCGTCATCTGAAGGCCGGAATGCGGAGCGCACCAAACCGGTTCCTTGTTGCACGGGGTTACCGAGGCCGTCGTTCTCCAGCGTCTCGGACGCACGCGTGGTCATACGTGTGAACGTATAAGGGCTGATGTTCACACTTCCGTTAGACGCATACGTTGGTGTCATCATATCTTCGGCGACTGTAAGGACCTGGTTGACGGCCTTCACCCACGAGTATTTCCCGAAGAACGCCGAGTCTTTTGTCGCGTTGAAGTAGTCAAACGATACCTCAAGGAAAGCAGCCAGAGAATCAATCTCGTATTTGCATTCAAAGACCGAGGAGTTGGTGTACGGCGGCTTCACTGTGTCGCCCGTTGCGGCGCCGTTCACCGCCGGCTTGATGCCAGACTCCTTTGGAGGCTGGAAGCTGTTGCAGTATGGATTCGTGAGAATGTATCGGGCTTGCAGGTTGATCACTCCTCGATAAAGGGATGCAATAGAGTTGCTCGAAGTCGATGGCTTGAGAAGTCCTAGATACGATTGCATCTGGTTCGCAGAATCTCTGAGCCACATGGCGTTGATGTCACCTTTTGTTGTATTAGCATATAGAACCTTAAATCTAATACTTCATCACCACAGACACACCAGTAATGACGAAAGTGAGCTCCTCGTCCGAGCCATTGGCATGTCCCTTCCACTTGATTGCGGTGTCTAGCGTATTCGGGAAGCTGTTCTGGAACAGACGATACAAATCGGGGTCCTTGATGATGCTCTTCAACCTCGTAACCGTGTTGTCGACGTCGCTCGACACAAAGGTCCGGCATTGCGGCGCTGGTCGCATGTACGAGAGATTATATGCGCCCGATGAGAAGGGAGCGTGGTACTACACAAAATCAGACTCAGACTTTGCACAAAGTAGCAGCTTCGAAGGGTCGAAGAACTTGAGATGCCATACCTCCATTGAATAGTCAGAAAAGTCGGGACATTTTGCTGCCAACGCGCTCAGCGCAAAGCCCAACGCGTAGAGCACCGTGAATCCCATAGCGGTCTATCGTCCTGACGTGAAGATTCTGTCCCCGGCGGAGCAGCAGGCCCAAAAATGCCCGCGAGGTCTCCGCAGAGAATATATACGAAGCTCCCAGCATCGTGGACCTGATCAGCCAACGAATTTCCCCAAAATCGTAATGAGGGCATGGTGCCTGACTACGACGGATTGCCCCGGCGTGACGAGAGCTGCCCTTGGTACAGCGGAATCCATGCCTGCTGGGAGCAAGCAAGTTTCTCTTCGTTACGACATTGGCCTGACACCTTCCGAGTGGACATTAGGTCAACGGAGTCAGCAAGCTGTTCGCTGTAATTGTTTCCGGAGCTTGAGGAAGGATTATGCTCATGACGTCGATCTTCGGGCGTTGTGTTTCTTCAGTTGCGGGGAAACGTGGGGATCAATGCAACCAGCGCCGTCAGCTTGAAAATTCGTATTCACGATGCCTCTGGTTGAATCGGAGTCTTTTCTGTCCTGTTACTGATGATAGAGAGTTGTTCATTTTTGGTCTTGAAATTTAATTGAACCCAATAAGCGGATTCAAGGCAGGGGGGTGCCTGGATCTGCCCAGGAATTCAGTCATACTTTTCATATATTGCAAACATATGTAAAAGCACTGGCATTCATATGTCAATTGCCATTTCCGCATACAAATCCTAAGCAACTAATAAATGTCCACGCCAGAACCAATACTTCACAGCCTTCCCTTGCTAACAATGTATGAGTTGCCCTTATTGATCCATTCCACTGCGCCCGAGACCATATCGTCGATAATCTTCTTCGCCGACTCCTTCTTGTTAACAACAGCTGCGACCTTGCCCATGAGGAACGGACGAGCATTGTCCATAGTGTCATCGTCGATGTCGTCGCCCATGGTCTCGAGGTCATGCTCGACGGGGATCTTGCCACGGGCGGTGAGATCCTTGATATCGTTCTGCCTGTTCTCTTCCCAGTTCTGGATGTATGGGTTCATGCGGACTCGGAGAGGGCGGCCCTGTACGCGCGACTCATTAGCAAAATGTTGAGAAGCCGGGGTAGGAAGCAACTCACTGTGAAGATAATTGTGCGGACATTGTCGTCAAAGCCAGCCGTCCTGACTGCCTCCTGATGCGCCTTCGGCGCGCCAGCCTCCTCGCTCAGCACGAACCTCGTGCCTACCCACACAGCGCTGGCACCATACATCAACGCCGCAGCCAAGCTCTGTCCGTTGAACATGCCACCCGCAGCAACAACCTGGACCTGCTGTCCAGTAATCGGGCTCTTGTATCCCTTGACTAGCTCGACGACCGTGGGGATGAGGACGGTGAACGGAACATCACCAGTGTGGCCACCACCCTCGCCACCTTGTGCGCAGATGATGTCGGCGCCAACGTCGAGGCACTTCTTCACGTGCTTGGGGTGGCCAATCATATTCATGTAGAGGATGCCATGCTTGTGGAGCTTGTCGACGACGTGCTTGGGCGGGACACCGACGGCGGAGACGAAGAGTCGGGCGCCAGACTCGATGATGATGTCGACGAGTATGTCAAGTTTGCCCTTGGTGTAGTCGTAGCTGTAAGGGGTTAGAATGTCGTGATTAGTAGTATGGAGGATGAAGGGCGTACTTGGTCTTCCTGGCACTGCCACCGACCTGTGGGAGAAGCAAGTCGACACCGAATGGGCCATTCTTGTCTTTCAAGTCGGCCTTGAGCTCTGCTATTTGCTCACGGAGCATGTCTGGTGTGTAGCTGTCCACTAATCAGCCCTATCTGACTGCAGTCGTTTCTTTGTATTGCCATACCCAACGCCTCCAATGACACCGAGACCTCCAGCATTTGTGACGGCAGCAGCGAGTTTTGGGCCGGCAGCGACGTTCATACCAGCGAGCATGATGGGGTGGTTGATCCTGAGCTGCCGAGTGAGCTCGGTCTGTAATTCTGTTCGTCTGGTCAGCTTCTGGAGCAGCGCATGTGACGCTTGCGGGGAGACATACGAGGTGCGGACGCCATTGTGAAAGATGTGAAAGCGTTTGAGGATAGACTAGAGCGTGAGGACGTTCACTTGAAAACTATTTTCGAAACTGGCGCAAAATCGAGTCGTGTGTGATGGGAGAAAGAGAGGTGCGGTGGTTGTGAATAGAAGTGGAGTTGATCGGCTTTTGGTGTCTGTCAGGGAAGAGCGGGCGTGCCGCAAGCCTCGGTTCACTTCGAGTTGAAAGCAAAGATCACAAAAACCAGCGTATCACGCGTCGAATATCTCAGCAGCCGGTACAGGCCCGATACGAGCCGCAAATTTTGCTTCATTGAGTTAACAGGGTGCACTTTTGATTATTACGGCCGTGTCGTCCAACCTCTGCTCACCCCATCAATGACGCTGACTCGGCGCCCTTCGGCAAGATTGTGGGGAAGACGCGATGGGCTGATGTGGAGACTGCGCTTCGATACAGTTAATAATAATCTATAACGAGAGTGTCCTCTCTAGGTAGAGGTCGAATTCTTCACTATGTGTTAGACTCGTGCCCAAGAAGAGTTGTAAGCATCAGAATCGAAGCTCTCATTAAGGTCTTATATACCTGGGTATCTCAGAATTATATTACAAAGGTTAATCATACCGTATGCATTTGAAACAAGCTTATACACAAGCTTAACCAATGCTAGATCCTCTCGTGCCAGATTTGATATACAGCTGACATGCTCGCCTTATGTCCCATCCAGACGCCGTACTTGAATGCAATGTACACTAATGTACAATCCCGCCATGGAAAAGAGTGCCGTTCATTAGAAATTTTGCATCGAATTCTGGAGTGAAACAGAGCCAGTAGGCGAATATGTATGTCCCGGAGCTCTCACAGGCGGTATAGGCCGAATAGCATCAGGATCGTCTGGAGGCACCACCGCATAACCGTGCGAAGTCTCACCCGGTTGTGTAGGTGGAGTATGCCATCCACTGCTATTCCCATTTTGGGACGAGCCTTCCTCGCTCTTCTCGGTTTGCGTTGAAGGGCCTGCTTGTGCTACAGCGAGGAATGCTGGAGAGGCAGATCGACCCTGCTGTTGGAGTTGTGGTGAAGTCGACTGTGGTGGCATCATTGCCTGTGCCATAGGTGACATCTGTATTTGCTGTGATTGTGCCTGGCTCGATATCGAACTCTGAGCTCCGTGGTATCCTCCTGCCGGGGTCATGAATACCGCGCTGTTTTCTCGACTCATCGCTTCGCTAACAACCTGGCTCCCGCGTTGGCTCGGTATTAGAAGCGGTTGTTGTGGAGGTGGAAGCTGGCCACGAGCTACCATTTCAGCAATCATGGCATCGGCGATATCCTTTGCTTCTCGGTGGACCTTGGACGAATTTCGGGTTGCCGTGTCCACACAAGCCCAAACGAAAAGGGTAAAGTGAAGGATTCTAAGAGGACGAGACGGTCAGCATAAGCATCGGACATGGGAAGATAGAGGGAGTCAGCGTGATAAACTCACAGGGCTGCAATCATCATAGCTCCAGCCGTCAATTCAACGACACCTCTGTGCGTGACGCTATCCAAGAAGCTGGATTCGTCCGCACAGCTATCGAATCTTGGACAATCATCTCTGTTATTAGGCGTAACATAGACTTGTGTTCCATTCGCAGCAGTGGTGTAGTATCCTGAGTCTGATCCAAATCCATCGATTGAATATGAATTCTTGTACCCGACGACCTCAACCGCGGCAACGAATGTAAAAGCTGCCAGAATGGCAAATGCCAGCCAAAGAATGAGGTCAAGTCCGACTTCGACGCCAGGATGGACGGGGATCTTGCGAAGAAGGTGGATGAGAACGACGATGGCGCACCAGATCAGAGATGCACCAACCTGAAGGAGATAATTGCGCGTCAGCGATCACATTCTCCACACGCGGCAGCGCCAGCGCAAGATCAAAACTTACTGGTATGAAGTCCCAGGGAATCACATCGCTATCCCAAATGTCGTAGATATCCCCATACTGCTTCAGGCCATCGGCAGTAGCCCAGCCGACGAGTCCAACAACGACGAGGTCGATAAGAATAAGGAGAAGTCGAAGGCCGAGTTTCCACGCCCAGTGCCTATCGTGTGATGCGAGCTGCGCGCGGTACTCTGGACCAAAAGGCATAACGGTCGAGGATGTAACGTTAACGATCGACAGGTTTAAATGAACGCGGTCGGTTATAGCGAGGGAACGAAGGTATAGGAGATTGGATGGAGCGAGCGACGGTGGGCGAAGAGCCGAAGTGACAAAGAACGAATGCGCAAGTAATTAGCGACCTATAACGGTCAATTAAAAGAAGATACAATGAGAAAGAAGGTGAAAGAGCAAAGCGACTGGTTGTGTGGACGAGAGAATGTTTTTGGCCGTGGGCCGTGGCGGCTCAAGGTTTGAGGCGCAGCGGCGCTAAAGGCCCTCGAATTTCCAGAAGATCACGGATGCAGATCTCCGCTCAGGGGCAGCGCAGCGCCAAGATCTGTATTTCAGCGCCATGGAAAGCATGACGCTTCCAATTTTTATCCCGAGGTCTCGAGCAGTCTCAATTATAGTGGGGCATGAGCCGACTAGAACAATGGATGAACGTCATGAGATGTACCGAGTGTAACAAGGCGGGCCGCAAGATATTCACAGCTCTCTTTGACATTTCCATTTTCTGCTCCCGCCCTCAGTTATCTATCATCTCCAAGCTCAGCTGCTCCTCTCGTAAGATGTCACCTTCCAATGTTTCCAATTTACCGGGTGAGAATCTCCAAACTATGGAGGGATGTTGATTAGCCCTCCGGAGTTTTCCACTCTATCCTCCTTCGATAAGCGATACCAAGTCATCTGACGGGCTTGGCTGCAGGCTCAACTCATCATGTCATTTCCGCTAGAGTTCGTCTGAGAGAGATCCGCGCAGCTAAGGTTCAAGCCCGTCGAGAACTTTCTAACGGGATCGCAGTCAAGATTCTCGTAGAGAGTGCACTAGATGCCCCAGTCGGAAAAGAGATTACGGTATGATGGAAAGTGCTGCGCAGGATGGCTATACAAATGCCTTGTTTATAGATGTAGTACTAGTATCTACTGCTAGTAGTCCATGACCAACTGGTGCCATGTATTAACATTCTTCTCAACCGGGAGAGAGGACTGGAATTGCGTCACCGATTTTGCCTCGGTCTCTAAGCCTAGCACTAATTCAACTATCGCAGTAATAGCATGGCTGGATACCACATCACTTTGATAGTGTATTCGAGTTCACAGATATGAGGTCTGGTACGGATCAACGACAGAACCAGGAGCGCATATGAAGTGAGAAACGCAGGTCCGAAAGGGCAAGGATCATGAAAATTGAGCAGAGGAAGTCGTAGCAGGATCGGGCTAACAGTTGTATTGGCATGTTTGGGCGCCGACCTCCCTCTTTGGCAGTCATGACTGATTGTCGATTGTTCGACAAAGACAGCCAAGGAACTCTAAAGAGTACAATGAGTTGCTTTCACATCCGCTCAGTCACTTTCACGTTGCTTAGCTTTCATTGTGGTTGATATAAGGTCGGTTCCGTGACGTCCAGTTTAAAAATCATGACCAGGTAGGTGTCTGTTATACGGCAACGACAATGAGCGAAGAGATTACATACCTCTTGACTATCCGTTTCAGCCGGCGACATTAGCTCATTTGTGATATTCAAAATGCCTTCCGGATGTGAGCTGTCCAACTGTCGCAGGCCTCATGATGTCCTAGTATGAGAGTTCGATAATGGCCGCTGTTGCTCCGACTCGAGTGCAAGATATATAATATCGTAGGCTTTGGATGCGAATAACGGAGGCACGCGAAATCGCAGCACATGGTCAAAGATATGTTCAACTGACAACTTTCTTTTCGTGCGAGAAGTATGCTTGGCCTTGATTTGGTTTTCTCGTGCAAGAGGGAGGGCTTCAGACGGTGGTCTGTTCCAGATTAGGAAGCCGAACCTCGAAACAGGATCTCCGGTCAAAACATATGCATGAATGTGTTGATTTCAACAAAAAGCAACTTAGGTTACCGAGCAAATCATTGTGGTTGATTGTGTCCGATTGGCACGAGACCACGGGTCTCGGTGGCTGCCTACGGCTTCGGCTTCGCAGTTGTCCTGCTATCGGTCTCCGAGAAGCGGCCTTCATTAAACCGCGTCTCTGGGCAAGTTATATTAATGATTTTGTGGTAGAATGGTATCTTTTGGATATGTGTTGATTGAGTTCGGCTTGTGAGAGGAATCTCCTCTCTACGGAGTAAAGCGCAGATATTGATGTTGACGAGCCATGATAACGGCTGAACATGTAACGCGAAAATAACTGCTGTTTTTCCTTTGTGGGGCCCGTTTCGATCGTACGATATTCCAGCAGCCTTCCGCTGCGCTCCAGTGGCACTCAGATTCCTCAACCGTTGTAGCCGCTGAGTCATGCTCGTCGCTCTTTGCCTCTGGAGCAGGTCCGAATTCCCCAATTGGGCAAAACCTAAGCCACAATGCGAGAAATCTGAATTCAAGATGCCCTAGATCTGAAGAGGAATTATTTCAGGCCCAGATAAAGATGGCGGGAGGCAACACCATTCCAAAGGGCAATGGTGTAGATAATGGTGCCAAGGATCGCAGAAATCGCAAGTTCCCCGGCCTTGGGAAGTCGCCGAGCTGTAGATATGTTACCGGAAAGGAAAAAGACATCCTTGTGAGCCGGGAGCTGCGGAGAGCGTTGATGCCGTGTATTCTCATTTGCGAGTGAGATAATGTGAGCAGCACTGGGTCTCGAGTGTTCGCCTGCTCAGGATGGAGCCTATTGGTGCATTTTGATGCCATCCAATCTGGAAGTAGTAGATAGCCATTATTACAGGGCCCAGGGCTTGGCCTTTCGATGTCAAGCTGACTTCCCTCCGGTGAGATGGGCTGGATTTTGAAGGATCCTGAGTCCTCCGGAGCCAGTATGATATGGAATATTATAATGGGCCTTGTCATCGTTGTTGCAGTCCCAGTTCAATGCCCGGGCGCAGTGTGCTGATACATAGTCCGCGTGATGTGGGAGGAAAATGCTCGACGGGAAGGTACTCAGCGCTACCTCGTACCGTCAAGATAGGCGTGTCGTTGAAAGATAGTCATGGCCATGCAGGTTAGTCAACTAGCGCGGGACTCTCAATGGCCCACCCAACGGACAGACGATCGAGGGTCCATTAGGAGAGCCGGAAGCCGATCGCCTTGCAGCTGAGGTGGGTGGTTGTGGCTAGTTGCCGGAAACCCTGCTTCTGCCAATTTTCTTGCAGCAGGAGGCCATTACATACGGGCCTGAAGCGAAGTGTGCTCTGACAGCATGCTCGTCCATGTGGCACCGTTTGCGCTGTAGGAGACAGCAACGGGCGCAGGTTGAAGTGTTTCGAGGCTGCGAATGCGCCGAATCCGGTGGCGAGTTCAATTGTGGGGACGAGGTGTTCAGTGACAGACTTCCCCATGCGGATCGATTTTCCATTTGTCAAGGCGCTCAAGGGAGGTGCCGAGCAGTGGTGAGGTCGCCGTCGTGGTTTTGTCGCTTTGTCTGACAAGCGCCGCCGGAGCTAGATCGCCTGCATGCACCTCTTTCCGGCACGACCCCGATGTCCTTCCACCTCGCTCAACCCCCATCTCTCGATCTCCAGCTGTTGCGGAGCTGTCGCGAGCCCGAACGGAGGTGTAGGTAGGACGAGGGGACCGGACTCGTACCGATGACCTCGTTTATATGCTGATTCTGGCAGAATGGATTGCGTGCTTCGGGTGCTAGCGCGTATTGCGCGATCCCAGGAGCAAATGTGCAAAGAGACGAAAGGGCATCGACGGGAGGCACGACCTGACTGTGGAGCGCGTCGCGTGGCCTAGAGGCAGAGCCGCCACGTCTGGAATAAAATCCTCACCGCCCGCTCCGATCTCGCGGTCATTGACTATTTCCTCCTTCTCCACGTTTTGCTTTCATTATCTCCGCTTTGAGCGTTCTTCAAGCTGATCTCGCTGCGCTGGCTGGCCATTGATCCCGCCTCTCCCTCTCTGCTTCCAATCTCACTCTTCCTGCACTCTCACTTCCGCGTTTCGCTGTCCGCGCGACGACAAGGACAAGGGAACGGTCCAGTGCTTCTTATGCGGAGTCAGTCATCCTACATATACGCACGCACTTAGTGGACGAAGCATCCGAGACTCCCACATCCGCAACCCACACACCCCACGACGCCACTTCCCAGCCAGACAAAGTGTCGCGTGACCGCAGGCCTGCTGTAATCCGGACTCAGCATTACTTAAGGACCGTCTTCGCATAATCAAAACGTCTTTTACCAGGCACGGTACACTCTCTGGGCCTTCGAAAACGTTTCATTTTGCTCAAGGTTGTCCTAACCTCTCCAAAATCTTCCAACGCCCCACGCATTTCTGCAACGATATCAACCACCATCACCATGGCTCCGCACATGGAATCACCGCGCGAACGAAATGAACTTGCCAACGGCCATGGTTACTTACCGCAGGCGCATGTTGATGCCGTCAAGCCTAACATTCTCTACATCATGGCCGACCAAATGGCGGCGCCAGCACTGAAAATGCACGACCCGTCGTCCGTCATCCAAACACCCAACATCGATTCCCTGGCACAAAGCGGTGTCGTCTTCAACAAGGCCTACTGCCCTTCCCCACTATGCGCTCCTTCTCGCTTCACCATGGTCACCGGACAGCTGCCTTCTAAGATCAGAGGTTACGACAATGCATCTCAACTAAGCTCCGACGTGCCCACATTCTCGCACTATTTGCGCCGTGCAGGCTACGAGACTACGCTAGCTGGCAAGATGCATTTCATTGGACCTGATCAACTTCATGGATGGGAGAATCGATTGACGCCAGACATTTATCCAGGTGACTTTGGTTGGGCGGTGAACTGGGACGATCCAGAGAAACGATTGGAGTGGTATCACAACATGTCTTCTGTTCTTCAAGCAGGACCGTGCGTTCGCTCTAACCAACTTGATTACGATGAAGACTCAATGCACAAGGTAATTCTCATGCAACCCAACCCTTAGACGAGCCAGGAGCAGCGGCTTGAGAGAGAGAGTCATTTCATTTACTATCTCCTAATCGTCTTCCTTGACGTACTTCAGTCCTGCCTGTATTTCAAAGATCTTCATCTCTCGCCCAACTGCTCCTGGCTCTACTGAACCTCCCCAGTATCGCCTGCATGCATACTCGATCACGTGCCCATGTGCCCACCAATGTGAGGACGGGACTGATCCCGCATGAGTGCAGAAATCTAGATTCGAATAATCGCTAACTTCAAGGGAATAGTCAACGCAGTACCTATACGACTATGTGCGCCAGCCACGGGATCAGCAGCGTCCATTTGCACTAACAGTCTCCTTGACCCACCCGCACGATCCATACGCCATCACTGAGGATCTGTGGGATCAGTATGAAGACGTCGACATTCCTCTTCCAAAGATTAGCGTCAAGCAATCCCAGCAAGACTCCCACTCAGTGCGCCTCATGAAGTGCATCGATCTGTGGGACAACCCGATGCCTGAGGAGGCTATCAAGCGTGCCCGCCGCGCGTACTATGGCGCTTGCACATACGTCGACAACCAAGTCGGCAAGCTGCTAAAGGTCCTCAAGGACTGCAAGCTTGACAAGAACACAGTCGTCATCTTCAGCAGCGACCACGGCGACATGCTCGGGGAGCGCAACCTATGGTACAAGATGAACTGGTTTGAGATGAGCGCACGCGTCCCTCTCATTGTCCGGTATCCCGCGAGATTTGCGCCACACCGCGTCAACGAGTGCGTTTCGACGATGGACTTGCTCCCGACGCTGGTGGAGCTGGTTGGCGAGAAAGTGCCGACTGAGCTTCCCCTGGACGGCAAGAGCTTCTACGGCGCGCTTCTCGGCGAGAAGGCGCACGATGAGGTGTTTGGCGAGTACATGGGCGAGGGCACCATCTCGCCCGTCGTCATGATCCGTCGTGGTCGATACAAGTACATCGCGTCACTAGTTGACGCTCCACAGTTGTACGATATGGAGGACGATCCGCATGAGATCAACAATCTCGCTCCATCTCCTGAAAACGCTTTTTTGGCGAAGATGTTTGCGGATGAGGTCAAGGCGAAGTGGGACCTGCAGCGCATCCACAATGATGTCCTTCTTCAACAGCGCCAGCGCCGCGTATGCTGGGAGGCCTTGAGACAGGGCAAGTGGGAGCCATGGGATTACACTCCACCAAACGATGGTGCGACCAAGTATGTGCCTACAACTCAGAGTCAAATTGCAAAGGTAATGGTCGACTAACGCGGCGGCAGGTACATTCGCTCCACGCTCACCCTTGACGAGCTCGAGCTCAAGGCACGCTATCCACCAGTCAACTTCCAGGGCCGGCCAATCATAGTGACCCATCCCCGCAACCAGGCTGGAGCCCTTGGCGAGTAGGCGTCAACGACAATACGAACACAGCAATATGAGACATGACATCCACACGATTAACCATTTAGCTTCTACGATGCCAGCCTTGCAAGCGATTTTTCAAAAAAGGGAAACGAGATTGCTGTTGCTGCGATTCAGCGAATGCGCGACTTTCTGATTAGAATAAGACTGACGACGAGATGTGGATACTAGGGAGTTTGGGTGATCTGACTTCATCTACTTTCATCTGGAAGGTTCGGAAAAGAATTTAGGGCTTAGGTTTCTGTATATAACTAAAGGCATTTTATATAAATACATACCTAGGTACCTAGACAACGTGACTACATACTTCCGTGCGTGATTGCAGATTATCATACTATTCGAGTGCTCAGGTTAGATTACTACTTTAAGTATCTAACTAAAGGCCCAACACTCCCCTCCGCTGCGGGCGGCACCGCGGGCGGCAGTCTATGGGCTGATATAGGCATACTAATACATATTTCCGCTTCGATATTTCCAGGACATGGAACCATATAAAACGTCTATAGTCCGAAGCTCACTAAACTACAGCATCTTGCGATAAAGGATGTTCACTTGATTTGCTCTTTTCCATGTGTCCATTGCAGTTGCCACGGTCGAGCCGTTCGCATCGATCCCTCCCTGGAGACACGGATTGGGTCGCAGTTGATGTTGTCGGATGGCACCCGGCGAATGACGATATGGGGAGAAGAGCAACGAGAAATCGAACAAGCGTACGGCGTGAGATAAGAGTTGCTGCGAGTTGGACTGATTTTGCTTTCTCGTGCTGTACGATAGCCACTTTCCAAACCTTCTGGAGACGAGCTGGTGTCCCTGAGGGGAAAACTGTTCCTGATCGTTCCGGGGATCTGCAACGGAGACCAGGGCAAGCCGAAAAAGACGAAAGGTTGGTATCGGCGAGTCCGGTGGATGGTGGGAAGAGGCTGAAGCATTTCCGTCCCAATTTGGAGGATTTCCCGAGCTCATTCGCGCCGACGCACCTCTTGCATGCGGGGAAACTAGGAAGGCCGGCATGTACCAGATTGTTTGGGGCTATACTAGGTCCAATAAATCCGGGGAGGAGCAAGGGTCAATGAGGTGTTCGCATGTGATGGAGGCATAGTTGTAAGGTTGGAGGTCTTCCAGAATGGACCGATGCCGAGGTTGAAGTTAAGGCATGGCAAATTCAGGGGCATGCCGCGAGAAGAAGCAGGACAAGTTATGAAACTGCTGTGCCTGTTCTATAGAAACTAAAATCAGGCGAGGATCGGGAAGTGCGTGCACTCGTTCCATGGCTCCTGGAATTGGTTTCTAGAGCTGGCTGGCGTCATACTCGGGCTTGACGTCGAAAGTCTTTGCGGCCCCTTCCTTAGTCTTCGTCTTTTCAGTCCCATCTGTCTCAGCGGTGTACGGATTGGTTGTGATGGTGACTGAATTCGTGCCATTGACTGAATCTGGGCCTTCCAATTCCTTCACTTTGCCGGTGGATTTGTCTTCCACACGCTGCTTGTATTTGGTGGCGTCGATGTCCATCTTGGACGCGAAGAAAATGCGCTTGTTCGACGGCATTTTAGACAATTCTTGTTATAGTTGAAGTCGATTCAGATTCGGAGTGTGGTGTAGAAGGGACGGTAGGGAGTTGAGATGAAGATCTCTCAGATCTTGTTTATGAGATGAAAAACGTCATCCCGTTCACGAACCGCACCAAAAAGTGGGGCTTCTCGTCCCCTGTTGGGGGATTACGCCTATTCCAACATCCGTATTCACATTTTCACGATAGAGACCATGAGGAAGACTTTATGTGTTGTTCTGAGCTTTTCGATTTGCTCATTTGCTTGTCTGATAGAAATTTTGGTTCACCATTTCCAGGGGTATTCGCTTTCTCATTTCCTTGCGAAGTGTCCGAAAACTTGCCGTAGGCTCTCCATGTCCATATAAATGGTCATCTTGGGGAGTAATTCCTCCTCTTGATCGGGTGCGAAATCCAAATTCGCTTTCCCTCTACAATGGCGGGGGAAACGTCGCTTTTCGTTTCCAATGTCCTCACCCTCCTCCTCACTGCATTCGCAACCTTTTGTTTCCAGGGCCATCTGACAGATCGCTTCACCCCCAGCTTCGCCAGAATGGTAGCGAATTCCATTCATCCGCTCAATGAGAAGCTTTTCTGGCCTCTCGGCTTGACAGACGAACAATTGAATCTGGTCATGGTAGCAATCAACGTCGTTAACGCAACTACCTTAATTCCTCGGTCGATGAGGAGCGCCGGATTGTTGGTCAATATGATGTTCTATACGGTTGGTCTAGTCGGTGTGATTAGGACTGAAGAGAGTGTTGTGCCACATTTGGTGTTGATCTCTATGGCGGCTGTTGGTTGTTGGTTGAGGAGTTGAGATGGATATGGAAGGGAGTCCCTCGCAGCGACTTCACGGAAGACATTTACTACCTCTCCAATTCGAACTTTGGACATAGTTAAAAGCTTGATGTTTGCCGGAAATGAGAGCTAAAGTGAAGGAAAATGAATTTCTTATATTTGCTCGGCTTGACAACTGTTCAGCACTCGCCAGATTGGGCCCGGTCTCGTTGGAGATGGCCCTACATTCCGTCACTAGGAATGGCAGAGAGGCTTTCGAGTGAGAGGGGTTTAAATTCCTTGAATGCCCCGATGCCATGATAGGAAGCCATGAATGGTACAACCCTACCTAAAGCAAGGAGATCTCAGTCATGAGAGCTAGATTTGCAACTCGTCCACTTGTCAAGTGGCGTCAAAGACGAAGAGTAGTTCGAGATATTCATCGGGTTCGTCACCCTTCTAATAGAATATTTGTGCCTTCTAAAAGGTGAAGAAGTTCTTCATGTGAGCCAGTGCATTGCTCTTTCGTGCATGTGCAAATACTGATGCATAGTGGCGCTCCCTCTCTCAAGGTCCACGCGGCACAGGCGGGATCCCGCGGGTGTTCGCATGGTCAGCACTTAGCTTTGGCGAGCATGGTGGCTTCGGAAGACCCAATGCCGGAAAACTGGTACATATGTGCTCTCTTATGTAAAAGTGGCGTCTGTGAGCACGCGAGCTTGATGTGCAAAAATGGCATCCCAAGTGACAGATCAGGGTGAAGTGGGAGAAGAACGCGGAGACGGAGCAATCGTCCAGAAGTAGAACAGCTTGCGGGAGAGCGGGATGGCGTGGTGGGCGTGGAACACACGATGCAGACAAAGCGTAGCACATGCGGTGCACAGGACGCTACGATTTTAGGCAGGCCTGCTCCGATCTTCCAATAGACGGGGGCCCAGGAAGGGCGAAGTTAGGAAGAAGACGGATCAGGCTCCAAAGGTATCCGTCCTAGTCCGTCCTTGGGAGTGGGATTTTGCGAGAGCAGCGGACGATAATATACGCAAACAGCCTGCCGAGGCAAAAGCGCGATCTAGTGTGGGCGCCGATCGTCCACTGGGATAGTTGGTGGTGAAGTTCATGACTCTCGACAGGGCCAGAATCAGGCGCAGAGATCGATTCTTGATTTGCTGGACCTGATTTGGGCCGACGCCGACTCGCGCGTTGATGCTGGTGGGCATACGGAATATTGTCGTGTCGTCGAAGCCATCTGCAGGTGCTGGTGTGTGTGTGTGTGTGTGTGTGTGTGTGTGTGTTCGCTAGTACGTACTGCTCTCTGCTGCCCCCGCCGAGAAGCTGGGGAAATCACGCCGCCCTGGCCATTTCGTCGACTTCACCATACCTGCCGCCCTGCCTCCGACGCCTTATATTCGACAGTCCCGACTTCTCCTCGCAGCTGCTGGACTCGCGCCTGTGTGTGAAGGAGGACTGAGCCGCAACTCCCGAGCGCGTGTCGAAGCATGGCTTCCGCAGAGAACAGCACCTTCATCTCTACCAGCGTCAATCCGAGCCCCGCTGGAGCAGCAGCAGCAGCAGCGGCGGCGGCGGCCAACGCGGCGAACCAACACAGCTTCAGAAGGTGAGCGGAAGCACGCTTGGAATTATATGCAGAGAGCATCAGGCTGACGCAAGGCTTGTTCGCGATTAAAGGCAACGCGCATCGCGAGCCTGCGAGGTACGTGTTTCTGTCTTGCGCACTTTGCTCGATGCCTCGGTGCCGAGGCGTGCTGTCCCACTGCGAACCAGTCCCATTCTACACTCTGTGATTGCGATAATCGCTGACCGGATTTGCCCAACAGACATGCCACGCGCGCAAAGTGAGTAATCGCTGCCAATCGCCTCCTCGTTATCGACGTTGTCGTCCTAACACGCCTCCGCACAGGTGCGCTGCGACGCCGCTAGTCTGGGCGTCCCATGCACAAACTGCACTGCCTTTGGTATCGAATGCAGGATTCCGACACCTAAAAGAAAGAATAAGGGTCAAGGGAAGGATAAAGGCGAAAAGTTAGTGCCACCAACTATGCGACAGGGCGCGTGTTGCGGTACAATGCCGATGCTGACCGCCAACCAGTGATGGAGATGTCGACGAACCAACCTCTCCTGTCAATACCTCAGAGTCCCCAGGGGGACTGGCACCTCTCGAAAAGGCTGATCGTATTGGTCCATATAGCTCACTCAATGGTACGCCAACAACGACCGTATCGGAGGCCTACGCTGCCCAGCAAAACGTGCACAATGGCACATATGTCCAGTTCATGAAGCCGAAGTTTGCGAGAGCTCCAATTAAAGAAGCTGGAAGAGTAGCCTACCTAGGAGAGTCATCTAACCTCTCTCTACTGGTCCACGATCGCCATGGCACTACAGATGTCGTCCATTACCCGCTGCCAGAGAATGTGCGAGGGGCAAAGGCCAGAGTCAATGAGCTTGACAACATGGAAATCGAGATTCTACACCAGAGAGGAGCATTCTTACTACCACCTCGAGCCTTGTGCGATGAGCTAGTCGAAGCCTACTTTAAATGGGTTGCGCCCGTCATTCCGGTTATCAACAGATCTCGGTTCATGCGGCAGTACCGGGATCCTAAAAATCCGCCTTCACTGCTCTTGCTACAAGCGATCCTGCTAGCTGGATCTCGGGTCTGCACCAATCCACAGCTCATGGATTCTAGCGGTTCGACGACGCCTGCTGCTATGACCTTCTACAAGCGTGCGAAAGCTCTCTACGACGCAAATTACGAGGATGACCGTGTCACGATTGTCCAGGCTTTAATCCTAATGGGATGGTATTGGGAGGGACCAGAAGGTATGTGGACAAGTTGCGTATGGAGAGGACATCCTTACTAAACTCAGTCTCAGATGTCACGAAGAATGTATTCTACTGGAGCAGGGTTGCCATTGTGGTAGCTCAGGGTTCAGGCATGCACAGAAGGTGGGCAAATGCAAGATGACTTCTTAAGAATCATACTAAACTCCAGCCAGTGTTGAAGGCTCTCAGCTTAGCCGATCAGACAAGCGTCTGTGGAAGCGAATATGGTGGACGTTATTCTCCAGAGACCGCTCAGTAGCTGTCGCACTGGGCCGCCCCGTTGCCATCAATCCAGAAGATTCGGACGTTGAGATGATCTCGGAAGACGACTTTCTCGAGGACGAGACCGATCGATCTGCTGATTTCACACCAGATCCTGTTCACGTGCAATTCTTCATTCACTATGTCAAATTGTGCGAAATCATGGGCCTGGTATTATCGCAGCAATATTCGGTGGCATCGAAATTCAGAAGAACAAATGCCATTGATCTCACTCATAGCGATATGGCACTTGCTGATTGGCTACAACATTGCCCGAAAGAAGTATATTGGGAGAGACCGAGGCACCATTTCTGGGCGGCGTTGCTTCACTCAAACTACTAGTATGATATCCCTCTCAGAGCCCACATCACGCTGTGCTAACCCTTTGATAGCACTACTCTCTGTCTCTTGCACCGTGCACATATGCCTCCTGCTGGGTCGCCCCAGACAAACCCAAGCAACGGACTCGAAGAAGCGGCTTACCCGTCTCGAAACATCGCATACCAGGCCGCTGCAATGATCACTTCCATTATCGAAAATCTTCAGGCCCACGATGAGCTACGTTACACACCTGCGTTCATTGTGTACAGCCTGTTCTCCGCTCTTATCATGCACGTCTATCAAATGCGCTCTTCTAACAAGCAAGTTGTCCACGCCACAGAACAGCGCTTGCAGATATGCATGAATGCTTTGAAGGAGGTTTCAAAAGTCTGGCTCGTTGCGAAGATGGTCCATACGCTCTTCGAGTCAATTCTTGGAAACAAACATCTCGAAGAACGCCTGCAAAAGGCAGCAGGCAAGCGGCACAAACGACACAGCACAAAACCGACTACTGGACCTGCGGACGCGCCTGGCAAGGGGCCTGAAGCACCAAAACGCAAATTCGACGACATGGACATGGGCTTCTCGAATGGTCCTCCAGCACCACCCGTATCGTACGAGCGATCCCGACCACAGACACCAGCACTAACACCCTCCCGAGAACTCCCCCAGCAGCAGCCCCACCAATCGCAGGCAAACCAACAAATACCCCAAATGGCCGCCCAATCGCCTCAAATGTCCCGCGCAAATGGCGACACCTTTATGGGCGGCACGAATTCGCGCTCCAACACCCGGCCCACTACCCCCTTCAACGCCTCCTACTCCTATCCCGGCACTCCACCCGACCTCTTCCTCGTCACCCGCAACTCCCCAAACCTCTCCCAGGACGTCTGGCAGAACTTCCAGCCCGACCAGCTCTTCCCCAGCGGCGACGTCGGCACTGGAGGTAGCACGGCTGGCTTCCCGCATATCTCGCCTGTGCAGCAGCACGCGCTTGTCGATCCGCAGCTGTCGCAGCAAGGAGGCCGCGGGATGGGACCTAGTCCGGGCTTGGGAGGACAGAGTCAGATGCAGACGCCGCAGATGGGGAATGGCGCGCCCGGGTTGCAGGGGATTGATCTGGCGACGGGTTGGCCGGCCGGTATGGAGATGGGTGGAGCAGCTGGGCAGCAGCCGCCGGGGAGTGAGGAGACGTGGAGTAATAGCAGTAGGGGCGGGCATGTGCCTACCACGCTTAATGTGGAAGACTGGTATGTTTGATCAGTTCTTTTGATCTGGAGATTACTGATTTGTGTCCCACAGGTTCAATTTCTTCGGCATCCATGGTGAGGCTAGTGGCCTCAGCGGCCTCAATGGCTTCTAGACGGTCCACAGTGTCGAGTTGCTCGAATCTTGCTTTATCAAAAGATTCTTTCTACTGCTGTCTTTGCTATCTCGCGCGCCTCCTGGGCCGCTATCATTCTTCATGAAATCTACGTCGAGATGAAAACCTTACCTCACAGCGTTTATCTGGCTTCAGCTTTGCAGGATCTGGCGCTTGTTAGTGACGGCACGACATCAAGTCCGGGTCACAGAGGGGCATAAGACTGGTTATGTAGTTACGTGCAGACTTTGCGACGCATCCACTCAACTACGAGCTTGCGAGCAGTTGCCGATAAAAAAAATTCCGTACATCGCTATGCCTGTCCAACCTTGCCCTGGACTAATAATACCCTCTTTACATAGACGCCGCCCGCCAATACTACCATACCCAATTGCGATATGAAGACGCCTCCAGACACCTGCTCATCTTGCATCTTGCATCGAACATGCTTGCATACAAGTCCATGCGCTATTATGAGGTCCAATACTACTACTAACGCTCATCAATCAGCCTTGGCCCTCTCCCCACTCCTGCCCACCCTCCTACTCATCCCCACCGGTGTCTCTGCCCTCGCGCTCGCGCCCACATCCCTCCACCTCCTATCCGCGCCACCGTCCAGCAGCACAGGCGTATCGTCGCCCTCCCTCTCGTCCCCGTCACCACCAATCTCAAACGCGTCCGTCAGCTCGATCAGATCGCCCACGCCGCTGCCCACACCCATGCCCGCGACGCCGAGGTTGATGCCCGACCCGCTGCGCGATTTCGACGTGTTCTTGGCCGATGCCTCCGAGAGGGTGGAGTACGTCCGGCTGACCTGCCCCGCGGTCCTGCGCACCCACTTCTCCACGCCGGATAGGTTGGCCGCGAAGTTGTTGCCGCCGGCACCTCCCGCGTACGAGCTGTATGCGCCCGTCTTGAACGTCTCACCGAAGTCGGTGTCCAGGATGCTCGGGAAGGCAGGCGGCGGGTTGAACGTCACGCCCGGCGGCGGCTGCACGTTCGGCAGATGCGGGCCCAAGATGCGATTCAATGAGTCCGGCGCCGGGCCCGGCGCGAAGTCGTTCAGCGAGCCCACGCCGCCCGGGCCCTGGAGGAAGAGCGCTGGCGGCGCGAGGGTGCCCACGGATGCGCTGCTCGCGAGGGAGGACGAGCGCGCGGGCCGGTTGCGGATGCGCTCGAGGGAGGCGTGCGTGGCGGACGCGGGGTCGGAGTGATCGGAGATGAAGGAGGCTCTGTTGTTTGTGGGCGATAGGGGTGGACGGGGGAGGTCGAATGATACTGAAGGCGTGTTGTTCGTGCCGTCGGAGTAGCAGAGCGATTTTCTGCGCGGAGGGAAGAAGCCTAGGGTGCGGCGTGGCATGCGTGCTATTTCGGTGGGCTGGGAGTCGTTAGGGAGGAGCACCCACGAGTCGTGCTTCCAGGGTGGGTCGGCGTCATCGCGGTGGGAGGAGGCAGTTGATGAGGGGGGTCCGGCGGAGGGTAGTTGTGTGTCCTTTGGGTCTTTGAGATGCCATCCGTTTGGGAGCTCGTTTGCCATGGCATTCCCTCCGTTCGAGGAGCCTTCGGGAAGAGGAGACGGCTCGCCCAATTGCAGCAGATCCTCCTCTTCCGTCGTCGATGCCAACGGTCCCGAGACAGGCTTGCCCTTCACACCACACGCATCGACAGGCAGGACAATCACCTTCCGCGTCTGCACGCTATCGTGCGCCCACATGCGATTCGCCTTCCTCAGCACACTCTGTGGCACGTTATACCGAATCGCCAGGCCCTGCATCGTATCCTCCCTCTTCACTCGGTGCAGATACACCAATGCTTCTCCATCCCCCTCGCCTTCCTCATCCCCACCGCCAATCCCCCGCTCATTGTTGTGGTCCTCCGAAGTCCGCCTCTTAAACCGCCCGTTTACGTCAGGAACAGAGTAGCCATCCGCATTCAGCAGATCCTTTCTCTTCCGCGCCCGAACCAGTGCGTCCCGCTCCTCCTTGCTCCCCGCGCCGACCTCCATCTTTGGCGCGCCAGATGGGCCCCATTGAGCTGGTGGAGCGCTGGTCGTCGTTCGCCGGTGTGCAGACTCGAACGCTTTTCTCTTCCGCCTTGTTGATGTGTCAAGTTCGCTGCCTAAGACGTTGCTCGCGAGCCCTTGCAAAGCGGTCCAGCTCTTGCCCCACGAGAAAGTATCGTCGCCCCATGCTACTCGTGGTCGACCGTTCCGCCGTGAAGGTGCATTTGATTCGTCCGCTCTCAGCCCACCATCTGGGTTTTGAGCTTCGAGTGAGGTTGCACGCGAGGGGTGCTTGGTCGGTATCGGGGACACTGGTCTGCTGCCGTACGGCGTTCCTCGCGGGCTCGCGACTCGATTGCTCCCATTGCTGCTGGCAAGACTTAACTCCTGTTCATCGTCGAGGCCAGATATGAGTCGACGTGTCCTTGGGCGGAGAGACTGGGACTGCGAGGGAGTGGTGCGGCTCGAGGATGCCACGGAGGGATTATTCATGGCGCTGGATGGCGGATTGGCTGACGCACTTGCATTTGCAGCGCGAGGGGGGACGAGGGCGCTGCATGCACGTGCCGAGGGGAAAGAATCATTTCATTGCGGGTTTTTGGTGGGTGTGCTTTGTGGATTGTGGAGTTGTCAGCTTGGGGATGGTGAGCATTGGCGGTTCAAGGTATGTAAGTGGGAGCAGTCCGGAGCGTCTTGGTATGCAGCTGATCGCCGAGGGGGCCGACCGCCGCGGACATCATTACCATCATTACTGAAACATCCACTTCAAACAAGATCATCGGCAGCAGCGTATTACGAATTATCATGCACACGACGCTGGTGATGTTAAAACGGTGGTTCTCTGAGAGTTCACGCAATGCCTGCAGAAGACTTGAATTGGAGGCCCGTTCCGCAGTACTCTCAACGAAACCAGCGCTAACTCAACGTCAATTTGTTCAAAATCGACGGCGGCAGTTGACAAAACACAAACACATGCTAACCATGTAAATGCAGAACAGTACGATATACTTCGGGATCTCCTCGCCGCAACGAGCTAACGTCCAACGACCCTTTGCCCACCTCTACACTGAGGTTGCAGACTTCTTTGTTCAAGTGTACTGCCATGCACCCGGTCCATCATTCCAGTCGACAGTCCAGATCGCAACATCGTAGCATAGATTGCTGAACGTAAGGCCAGGCAGCTTGGCGTATATCTGCGATCCGGGATTCATGAACGCGGAAGTGCCAACACACGCAACCCAACCATCGCTGCCGGGCAAGATGAACTCTCCGTCTTCGTACGCCGTCACGCCGAAGACTGCACCTTGAGGGAAAGAGCCGCTGTGGGCCTGTGTATAGCCGAGAGCACCATTTGTGTTGACATAGAAGAGCTGGCCGCCAGGGACTTCGACATACTGCAGTAGACGGCTGGGTTAGCCGAAGAAACGCTGTCGGATATGATGTGTGAGCTGAGGAGACTCACCAGGCCATCGCCATCAGAGAGGACAGTCTGGTTGGTGTCAGGGCAGACGCCTCCTTGCTGAGGAACCACGTCTGGACAGTACGTGCATGGCAGATCACGGATGTAGAAGGCCTGGCTGCAAGCATTGATGACCCGACCATCAAACTGACCGCCTCTTACGACGAGCGTGTACGGTGTTGACTCAACAGGCTTTGACGTAAGGGTGCCATTGTCGCAGCTAACCCCAAATCAGCTCGAACCGCTAAAGACCGATGGCTCAAACAACAGCGTGCATGCAGACTCACCTCAGTTGGCCAGGGTTATAGCAGCCATATGGAGTGCCGCATGGCTGGGTTGCCGTTCCATCGATGATGGGGCAAAGCTGGTTGCCGCTATAACAGGTGTACTGTCTGCGAGTCAGCTCTGAGTGCACGAAGTGAATGATATGATGGAAAGGCCATACCGCATCCGGACAGTACCTGGCACCACCGCAGTCTTGAAGCTGGCTCTCGGGGCAGCTCTGTGCTTGGACGTGCACGAGCGGGAGGAGCGAGAGAGTGAGTGTAAATATGGTGAAGATGCCATGTTTTGGTTCAACGAGTGGAAGAGTGGGAGTTTTGAAAGAGTGGATTGGAGTGAGGGGAGATGATGCCAACTCTGAATCTGATCGATGAGCAGACTGGTGTAAGTCGTTTGGCTCTCATACAAAAAGTGCGGGCGAGGGGGGGTTTATAGTCCGGGGAAAGCCGTGCTCTTTCTCAACTGAGGAAGTCGCGCTTTCTGTGTACGGCGATGCCAAGAGCAGGTCAGGCAGCTCTTGACGAGTGCAGTTGGGTGGCTACTGCTGATTGCGGCGGTGGATGCTGCTTTCAATGAGCGAATATCCAGGCACCTCCTCGGCCGAGGGAAGCTGCGGAGGGCAGCAGGGCAGCTGCATGGAAGTTGGATCTGGACGGCATTTCATACAGCACGTCTGCAGCTGGTCGTCCCATCCGCGAGTACGCTTCCTTCGCTCGTAATCTTGGCACGCTGTTGTATACGAAGCTGGCATCGTGACCTCGTGAAGGAGCGACTTATGTTGTTAGTTATAATGTCGGAATTATTGAAGGGCTCAAAACGGGTATGATGGAGGCGGATCGGCCATACTGGGGTGCAGATTAAAGACACTCCCGTTATTGGGTTACTGGTGACTCGCGATCGATTCAGGGAAAGTGAGGCCTTACTCAAGCTTCATGACATTGAATTCTAAGTTGACTTTGCATTTCCTCAGCGGGCTGCCCCGTGAGATTCGATTGGCCAGCCAGCTCTTGTGCTGGACACTATAGCATTCCAACTGATGGCGGGGGCGGGGCAGCTGCATTTTTGTACGCGGCAATTCGTAGCGCGAGGGAAGTGGCATTTGAGCCATATTTTGCTGTGCCACTCGATATCAGGCCACCCACATGAAGCACAGCCGTTTGCTCAGGCACTGCATGATGCTCCACGATCTGCCTGCACCGCAGACAACTCTCCTCTTCACATGAAGAAGCGACTCATGCCAGTCTGGGGAAGCCTGGATTATGACTCGACATCCCGCTGTTTACCCGACTGCCTACGGTTGCGGCTACAAAAGTTTGTGTAAACACGCGACACTCGTCAACCTCACGCGCTCCACCGCGCAGAGTTGAAGTGCTCCGATGGCTTCGACTTTCTGCGCTTACTTCACTCCTTAATCAGCCGTCTTCCACCACGCCAACAGCCATGCCACGCCTCGTTCGACGCACTCCTCTGGGGGAGCGAATAAAGAACTACATCTGGGACACGCTCCTTTGGGCCTCTGAGGAGCTGAATAGCGATGAGTGGGAAAACGCAGTCAAAGAATGGGTAACCCCCATTGGACTGGCGCTCAACTTCATCTTCTTGCTCGCAAGAGCAAACGTCTCCGGGCAGAGCAAGGGCAGTTATGATGTATTTGGGGATTATGAGGGCCGCGGCCGAAGTGGATGGCTACAATGGCTGGTATGTCGAACTTGGATATCATAAGAACCAGTCTTCAGTTAACCCTGCAGCAGTGTAGCACCTTCACATTCATCCTGGCTGCCGCCTCGTTTTTGAATGCGTTCTATACCTTTGCTCGAAAGCGACACTACCGCCTATTCGAAGCTTCAGTCGACACTGTACCTTCGACGCCCTCGGCGCGACGTGTGCGTGTCGATTCCTCCCCCGCGGCTTCTTCGCCTCTCCGATTCCTTTCGAACATATTGGCTTCTGCGAACGCTGGATCTCGAGCGCACGCCGACGCAACTCACGACGTATGGGAAATCGCAGTCTGGGATCCAACGCCGCTATGCCTGCGCCTCTTCTGCCTGTTTAGTCCGGGCCATATCCTCATATACTGGTTCTTCCTCCCAGTGGCACCTTTAGATCCACGACCCAGCCTTACAATTGTGACGACACTCCTTCTCACAACTCTTCTCTCCATCCAGCTCAGCTTCCTCCACACCTCTTTCTCTCAGCAGATGAAAGATCAAGCAGTTATATCGAGGGAAGTGTTACACGAATACGACACCAAATACGTCCATCCAGCGCTGAACAGGCCCGTCCGCGACGTCGGGACACAAACTCCGTTCGAATCGACAGAGCACCCCAACCAAAATGTGCGTGAAGTCGAAACATACAAGCCCACGACAATCATAAACCGTGGCTTCCACACCAATCCGAACCCGGCATATTCCGCACAGTACGATCCCGACAACGTCCTGCAGTCTTCCTCCCAGTACCAGGTACACCAACCCCGGCGTCTCGTCAGCACTCCGCCGCTCCGCACCCCAATGAACGGCTACGCAGTGCCTGCACCATCAACGACGTCAACCGCGACAGGCGCAGACTTCTCCTCGCCCATCCGCCAGCAGTATCAGCGCTACCCCTCACCGCAGAAGGGCACGGGCGACGGCGGCAGTCTAGGCGTATACACGCACGCCGCGAGTCCGCTGCGGAAAGTCGCGAGCACAAATTATCTGCGCACTGCGGGAGACGGTGCGGAGGATGGGAGGAGGAAGAAGGAAGGCAGTCCGCTGAAGCGGTCGAGCACACCTGGTGGCGGAGTTGATAGGCGCATACTGCATCAGCGACCGAAGGATTCAAGTCGGGATGCGGGAAGGAGGGAGAGCGGATACTTCTGAATAGGTGGATGATTGTACAGTATGGAAATAGTCCAATGGAAACGAATTTCGGTCATGGTGCTGCTGCGGTTGTACGCCCGCTGTAAACCGCTGAGGCATAAATATGATACGCCGACATGGTAGGTTATGCTTCTCCTCTGAGGGCAATACATATTTTGATCGCTGAAGTTGCGGATTTTCATTAAGTACAGTCCAAGTTACGTTACAATAAGCATCCAGACACTCCTACTTACGTTAAGGAGCAAATCTCGTTCACATTGCACCCTTTCAACTTTCACCCAACTCAACTACTTTTCTTACCCTCAAGTTAGCCAACCAACCAACGGCAATAATCTGATTAGCTCTTGATCCAAATGATGAGCCACAGTTGATCTAAAGAGCAATCCAATAATAACAAACGAACTCCACCACTTCTACAGCAAAACCGGATCCCAACATCTGAATACCATACCTGAATCCGACGGGCCTGCTGCACAGGAGAAGATTTGCCAGGGACGGGATTGAGGCAAGATGGCTGGCAAGGCTCCAGGACATGGAGGCTCAGGGAGGGAGAAAGGAGCTGGATCTGTCTTTTTACTCTGGCATTCAGGGCAAGAGTGCCTATTATGTCTATACGCTGATGCTTTAGTTCGATATATGTTATTGATAGTGTGCGATTACGTTACGAGCATTCTTGTGCGCAAGGGATAGCGGCATCTTTGTTGAATTCTAATATCCCCTCTTCTTGTACGTAAGGATACTTGCTGCTACTTCGACATTAGTTCAAAGTCAGAGACTGATCTCTTCTCCGCATAGCCAGCTTTATTTCGAAACTTGTGCCGCAATCGGAGCGCCGACGCTCAAACGCCTCCACCAACCCACACACGCGGACGCCGCAGGAAAGGAAATTCAAGTGTCAGTCTAGGCAACAAACGTGATAACAGAGCTTTCACTCAGCCTGCATTGGACTGTCCGCCTTCAAATAGGTAAGGTCCAGTCCCTCCATATCGCCCTTCTCCCTCCACTCCTCCAAGATTTTCAGGAAAGCCGGCGAGCCGCCACCATAAGACGCGCTCTGCGCCCGTTTCGGGTTCGGCCTGCCTTCATCATTGTAGCTTTGAGGTCATTAGCGTTAGTCTTACTCCTAATACAGAGGCGAGATTAGAACGGTAGACTTACTACCCTGGTGTACACTCCTTGTGGAACTCCCTCCTCATCTCGCCCAGCTTGATGATCGTGTCGATCCACTCTTGCTCTGCTTTTTCTGTGGGCTCGGTGGTGCGGATGCCCTTGGCTGCGCACTGGCTGATAACCCAGGCGATGTGCTCGGCTTGGATCTGGGTGACGTGGATGAAGCTGAAAGGAAATGGGTTAGTTCTGCGATTTACAATTCGGGGCTGTGGTGCGAGAGTGAAACTCACTTCGGCGTCAACGCAGCCTGGACGATCTGCACAAAGTAGCAGTTCGGAAACCCCCTCGACGTCCATCCGTGCAAAGTCCTTGCGCCGCCCTTCCAGTGCTCAGTGATGGTCAGCCCATCACGGCCGTAGATCTCAATGCCCGTGCGATGCGACCAATCCGTGGCAAGTTCGAAGCCAGTAGCATAGATCAAGCAGTCGAGTTCGAATTCCTCCCCGTTCGCAACAACACCCTTCTCCGTGATTGCCGTGATGCCCTGCCCCTTCGTGTCAACGAGTCTAACATTTGGCCTGTTGAACGTCTGCAGATATTCGTCGTGGAAGCACGGCCGCTTGCAGAACTGGTTGTAGTACGGCTTCAGACTCTCCGCGATGTCCTTGTTCTCGACAATACTGTCCGCTCGTGCCCGCACGCTCTCCATCTTCTCGAAGTCGGCGAGTTGGCGCCTCGCTTGTGCCTTCTGGGGATCGACGGGCACACCGTTGCGCGGTCTGTTCATGAGTCTGCGCAGGATGTCGGTCCAGCCGTCAGAGACGAGGTCCTCGTCCTGCTGGCCGCCGTTGACGATGATGTTGAAATTGTCCATGCGGCGCTTCTGCCAGCCTGGGGTGAGCGAGGCAGCCCACTCTGGGTCAGTGGGTCTGTTGCCGCGCACGTCGATGGATGATGGCGTCCGTTGGAAGACATAGAGCTGCTTGGCCCACTCGCCGAGGTGAGGCACGATCTGGACAGCTGTGGCGCCTGTGCCGATGATGCCGACACGCTTGTCTTTGAGCTTCGTCAGGCCGCCTGTTGAATCGCCGCCGGTGTAGTTGAAGTCGAAACGGCTAGAGTGAAAGCTGTGGCCTTTGAAAGACTCGATCCCAGGCACACCAGGCATCTTCGGTCGGTGCAGCGGACCGGAGGCAGGAACGACAAAACGTGCGTGAATCAAGTCGCCTCGGCTTGTTTTGGCTGTCCATCTGGCGCTTTCCTCGTCCCAGTGGAGGCTTTTGACTTCAGTCTGGAAAAGCTATATGTCTGTCAGCACCTTACAGCGTGATCAAAGTGCTGCAGGGTAGAACAAACCGTCCGACGATGGAGATCGAAGTGCTTGCCAATCATCTCAGAATGTCGTAGGAGTTCATTTGCCCTGGCATACTTCTCTGTCGGCATATAACCGAGCTCCTCCAGAAGGGGCATGTATATGTAGCTTTCAATATCACATTGTGCTCCTGGGTATCTGTTCCAGTACCTTGACTAGGTTAGCTTACGTAGACATCGAGAAAGAGTGTTAAAATACCAAGTGCCGCCAAACGAGCCGGCCTTCTCGATGAGACGGATATCCTTCACGCCAGCCTCAATCAACTTCGCCGCGACGAGCTGTGCCCCATAGCCTCCTCCAATAATCACGACGTCTACTTCTTCATCAATTGGATCTCGGGTGAAACCAGGTTCGACCCAGGGGTCGTCCAAATAGTGAGACAGCGACCCGTCGACGGGAATATATTGGTCGACACCATCGCCTCGAAGTCTCTTGTTGCGTTCTTCGCGATACTTCTCTTTCAGCTTGACGGGATCGAAAGCTAGCTTTTCTGAATTGGTGACTGTTTCGATGGGCGCGTCAAGCTTCGTCCGCTCTGGTTGAGGTATTAGAGCCTCTGGGAGCTGGGGTTGAGCAACATCTGCAGTTGCCATTTTGGAAAAAGAAAGAAATGTTGATTCCAAATGAAATTCTAGTTAACGGATTCTCTGCGAACTCTCGGCAAACCACCCTTGAAATACTTGTGAAGAGCTATGAAAGATCTGAGATATATGTACCAACCGTACGAGCGGTAGTGCGTAAAGAAGTCTCCACGATCGCAGAAAGGACCGTATTTGGTTCTCCATCAACAGCCGCGGTGTTTGCGTACTCATGAACCCCTGTTGCCATCCCTTCGCACCTACCTTACCGAGGGCTCCAGATCATTCGTACGATACAATTTGCAGGCATCTCAACGGAGTGCTTTGCCAGAACACGATTGCTCCAAATTCCGTTCGCTAAAGGCCCCGCCAAATGGCTTGAGCAGCAAGAAGGCGTGATTTTGGCCGAGGCTCGAAGTTGCACTTTGTTGCACTCCAAATGGCACTTACTAGTTGCGGTAACAGCTGCGACGCGGCCGTTACAATTGGCCGTGTCGTGAGAGTCGAGCAATAGGAGAAGACACATGATTTCGGGTAGTGTCATACTTCCTGTTCTGAATATAATTGACGTCTACCATTGTCTTCGCAATGACTTCTCGTCATGTTCCTCCGCCGCCGTATCGTTTCATGAAAGAGATGTGTTCTGTGAAAAATGGGGCAGCAGATGCGATTGTGCACGGCGGATTATACCCAAAAGAGGAATAGCCAAGTTGGTGTGCTCTATCATATCCTTGGTCAGCTGCATCCGATGTGGAAACCACTCAAGCCGAGATCTTTTGGTTACTCGTGAAATTTCACAGCAAACTTGCCGCTCGTTAGGTGGCGTCGATCGGGGGATGTGGATGGAATCCATGCCGGTACCGGCATGGGATAGCGGATGATGGAAGAAAGCCGGTAACGGGTAGTCGTTTTGTGGCCTTCAGGCTTCAGAACAATTTACATTTGGACGCCGTGATGCACTGTTCCGTTGCCTTGCAAGATAGTTTCTCATTCGGCCGGTATACAGGACTGATTCACGTAAGCAGCAGGGCAATGATTAATTTGAGTGCGTCTCAAGATTGCCAACCGAAAGCTAAGTTATCTATTGTCTAAAGTTTCGCTCTAGGAGTCTCTTCTAAGTCTTTGTATTTCTTGTAGCTCAGCAGCACCTCCGGGTTCGCCACGGTCGAACTGACCTTGATATCCTTGCCGCTGATCAGCTGCTTCACAGCAATCTCGACCTTCTTTCCATTGATGGTAACCGGAATGTCATCCACAGGGATGATGAATTTGGGAACATGACGACTTGAAAGTCCTTTGGCAATCGCGGTCCTCAGCTTTTGCCGTATCTCCTCAGTAAACGGCTTGCCGGGAAGCATCTTGACGAAGAGGAAAACAGTCTCATCGTTCTCATGCGCTCTTCGTCGGCCTACGCACAGAGTGTCCGCAATCTCGGCGTTGAAATCAGGACCTTCGACGATGGCGTAAACTTCGCCGCTGCCGAATCGAATTCCGGAGGGATTCAGCACACCATCACTATCACTATGTGAGCGGTTTCGCACTGAATTCCACATGGAGCATTGACTTACCTCCGGCCACTCATTACAACACCTGCTGTCGCAGGATTCCATGTGACCCCTATATTGCATTAGCCCATTCACCACGGCAGCCAGAATCGAGATTTGCATACAATCATGTTGCGCCCAAACATCGACCTTGTCGAAGCGCTCAAAATAGCTCGCGTGGTACTTCTTTCCGCCCTCATCTCCCCAAAAGAACGCCGGCATGCTTGGGAAAGGCTTGCGCACGACCAGTTCTCCTGGTTGACCTGTCTCCTTGATGCTATAGCCGGTTTCGGGATCTGCAATGTCTATATCCATGCCCAGCCCGAACATCTGCATCTCTCCGGGAACGAGTGGCCCGCATGGGTCGGCTGCCAGAAGAGAGGTGGCGGTATCGGTCCCGCCTGCTACGTTGCAGAGATGGACACGAGTTGGGAAGTTGTTGTAGAACCAGTAATATTGTGTATGGGCCAGTGATGCTCCAGTCACATTGACAATTCTCAGATTGGACAGGTCGAATTCCTTACGCGGGTTTACGCGATTGATCTCCAATTCGAGAAGATATCTTGGCGAGCTGCCATAGTACGATACCCTTTTTGTTGATGTTAGCGTTCCGCTCATTGCATTGACAACTATCAACGGCTTGGATTCGACGCCGTCTTACTTGTAATACTCCAGAATTCTCAACATGCTCCGCACGTCAGGCCAAAAAGGAGAGCCGTCATATGCCACAGTCGTCGCACCCGTTGCAAGATGTCCGTTCATGATATAAAACATGATCCAGCTGGTGCTTGAATATTGCAGCACCACATCGCCAGCGGACAGCGTGTTGTGCAAATGCGATACCTTCTTCAGGTTCAAGATGATTCCATGCTGATGGACGATACACTTCGGCGTGCCCGTAGTCCCGCTTGAATAGCAGATGATGAGCGGGCAGTTGAACGGGACACGGTCATACTTCAAAGGATCACTCTGAGAGGACCGGATCAAGAACGACTCTATTGTCGGGTATTTCGACGTTTCCGGTACCTTTGGAATGATGAATGTCTCTTTTGGTTTCGACGATCCAAGTCTGGCAAGAATCCCTTCGATCTTGGAGTCCATGTGAGTCCGTCGGCCTTTGTACGACGAATGGCTGTCGACGAAGAGGATCGTGGCATCGATTTGCTGTAATCTTGACACGCATCCCTACTTGCATCTTAGTTAAACAGTTCAACACTAACATACTAGCACGAAGCCCGTACCTCAACACCCAGATCTGGTGCAATAGACGAATATATTGCACCAACACTTGCAGAAGCAAGGAACAGCACAATACCCCATACACTGTTGCTAACCAGGGCAGCTATCCTGTCGCCCTTCTTGACGCCACTCCTGCGAAGAGCACTCTGGACAACTCGCACCTGTTCGCGGAGCTCTGTCCAAGTCATCTTCTCTTCAGTTCCGAACTTCTGGCCTTCTCGGAGTCCTATCAGGGCCGTGTTGTTAGGTACCTTGTCCGCATTCAATAGCACATTCTCCGCATAGTTTAAGTCGAGCCCTTCGTACCAGGGCGGATTCGTACTCATCGGTACTGTGTCATCGTACGCACGTGTCATCGTTGATGGAAGGGCAGGAACAAGTTCAAGGTAGTTGTAAACGTCGAGCCAGAACTTTTGGGAATTGGTAACGCTCCATTTGTGCAGCTCCTGGGAGTTTTGTAAGGATAGAGAGAATTTCGAATTTACGTGCTGGCGATATTTATCCATGGCATTCGGTCTTCCATATTTCGGCTCCCATACCGGCTTTGGTGTCGTAGTGTTTGAAGCCATGATTGCGAGTGCGGTTGTATGTCTTCGTTCAACGACCTTCGAACTTGCTGCTCTGACGACCTTAAAAGACGGCAATCAAGCTACCAAACCGAGCCCCAAAGCAATCAGTTTTAACAAAACTAGAGTCTGGCTTCCTCCGCGAAACCCCGAAAGATGTTCTTGATACCACGGTAACTAGATGCTTTGCAGCTTTGCAGGCGGCTATTTGTCAGGCTTGCAAATCGGATGGGACCGAGGGTACGAAACATGCAGCCGCACAAGGTGTATAGCCCAGGGTATAGAGTTGGAACGGTTGGAAGCTGAAATGACAGTATCTATGAAAGAATTCGATTGATATACGGCTGGATATCGAATGTTTTTGGCGGTGGAATTGGAGATTCCGCCGAGAGACCTGATCGCCGAATATTACCGAGCCAACGCCAACGATGCGGAGATGTGGGAGCTCAGACTAATTCTGGTAGGAACGTCGTGTGTGAATTTTGAGATTCACGTCAATGGGAGTCATAGAGTAGAATCAAGTTCGGCAATGTAATCTATTTAGTGGTTGATTGGTTATGGATATATTCGCAATCTGTTCGGATAAAGTGGACGGGTGCTTTTCTTAAATACAAAATTCTTCAGAGGCTTTAGTTATCATCGAATACGTATCATGACAGTGACTTGGAAAGTTTTTCAGCTTTGAAGATGACGTTGGGCGACCAGCCGTCTCTAACATCTCGTGTATTTCCGCATGAGCACCAAATCCAATGTTCACCAGTGTTTTAGTTCTTGTATTTGGCGCTAAAGAAACGACGTAACACATTCTCTTGCTATTTGCCAATTGGCATAAATTTTTCATGAGAGATTCTTCGTCAGACTTCGTCAGCTAATCCACTTGAAAATGGACGCGATTTTGCGCAAGTACTACGCATTGATAGACGCAAATGAGCAACATCGCTAACCGGCAAACAGCACATCCATCCAAATCACTCATATTTACAGGTGAGATGCCGATAAACAAAATGAAAGCAAAGGCCGAGATAAATAAATCGTGAATCCAAGGAATTTACCGTCCGAACCGCGCATGGCTAAGACCAATGCTTTTGGGTATCGCGAAAATAACCGAAATACCGGACTGTGAATCTCAAGATTGTCGTCCGGTTGTTGCCATCACTATCAAAACTGATAGGGGCGTTTGGAAACTTGCACTGGAAAAGTGGTGCTCCGTTCAATGGCCCTGATGTCATCCTCCTCGGGATCATCAAGGTAGGGTATCGTGACGCTCTTCATTGGCGGCGTCAGAAGCGACAGCCGTTCCATTCGATCCGTAAATCTTTCAAGAAGGTGGTCCACAACGTTGAACACTACATTGAAGTCGTGCTGGATCTCCTCTGTGGACTCCATGATTACTGCTTTTCCGGAGGAGGGTTCTCCGGGCTCTGGACTTAGCGACGGTGGCAATCCGAGCCATCGATTATCATACGGACCCGTTGATGGCTCCGAGAGTGGTGTAATGGGCGAAAAGTCAGCAGAGGCTACAGTTGCCGTGCTGGGCGAGACTGCTTCGGAAAAAGGATTCTCGGAGCTTCTGTTACGGCGACTTGCACGACGTTCCTCGTCCCTCTTCTTGTTCTTCTCTTGCCGCTTCTGATTGGGCGGTCGAGTCTTCTTCTTCTTCCTCCCATTGTCTCCGCTCCGTATATCTGCTGCCTCTGCGAGCGAATTGGTCGGGGTTACATCATGCCTAACGCCATGTAGTCCGTAAAGCAGTGATCGGGGATTGTACCGAGGATGCCACGGACGGTCATGGAAGGGCGACCAATTCATAGGCGACATGGAGTCCCACATATTGGTTACATGAGAAGTTGCCCAGAGCTGTTCTGTATAACCTGTCGGATTGCCTTGCCATGGCACCCCCGCATGACTAGAATAATTATATCCCGAAGCCTGAGAATGCGATACATGGTGACCGCTATAGCCTTGCATGGCATTCAAAAAGGTGCCGTCAGAGATGTTCTGCCCATGGCCTTGAACTGCAGCAGTGCTTGATGCTATCACTGGGATGTATTCCGGGCCTTTCCCACTCCGCCGCTGTTGGGAGGGCTCATCCACAGAGCGTAGGTGATACTTCGAATGCGCCTCTTCGAGGAGTAGGGATTCATCAGTAGGGGCGTCGGACACAGTTTTAATCTCTCGGTCTAATTCTGGAACGGAGGTGTCCCGAGAATCAGTGCGGTTGTGGTTCGCATTGGGATCGATATCGTCTTTCGTGCCTGTGTCACATTTGTATAAGCAAGTTGTCCTGTAAATAAAAAATGGCTTCTGTAGAATTCTAACCCGGACAAGAAACCACGATTGCTGGGGTTGGCCTTGCGGCATGTGGGAGATTTGGGTCGCTATTCATCGCTTCTGAAGATCCTGCGATAGACCGAATGGTGAAGACGCTCGCAGAAGCATCTTGGTGTGAGAACAAATGAAGAAGACTGGAAGCTGAATTGCAACGCTTAAAGCATCAGAGCTGTGCGGAGAGACGGCACGAGGCTGAAGGTCTTCAGCTGGATCGGTTTTGGATCACACGCGAGGAGGCGTTATTGGTGGTTGGGTCTGGACCTCGATCCTCGCCAAGGACTGGAAAAGGGAAATCCGAAAGCAACCTGCAGCGCAACTCATGAGTCTCAAGTCTCAGGGAAAGAGAATGTAAATTTAAGATATGGGACGAATGTCTCCAGCAATAAGTTAGCTTGTCATGTCATATGGATCTCAGATGCATCATAGAGCCCAAGCCACCACCGCAGACAGTGTGGCTTGCACTGCCACAGCCGTGGAACATCGCCAGCTCGGCACAAGCCAATCATACATGTCATCAGATTGTGGTGTAAATCTACGTCACAGGCACCAGTAGTGTAGAATGTTATAAATTACAGAGCTGAAAATTGCTGGGTATAGATGTGATGCCTGAATATAAATCTTCGATCGGTGCCGAAATCCACATCAGAATTTGACTGAGTTGATTTTGAAGTCGCAAACCTCGCCGAAGACCAAATTTTCTTGGTCGGCCGTGTAAAGAAGAGAACCCGTTGCTATCGAGCGGAAACGACAGCGCCTCATGATTCGAACGGCATTCGATGGCCTGAGCCTAGTTGCCTCAATGTACTGAATTGGAGAGTGAGACCCTTGGATGAAAGGTACAAGCTCTACTCCCAGGAAGAACAACTCTTCATCTAACGACAGGAGTCTTGGTATCCGCACTGAAATGCGAGCTATGAATGCTAATGGATGCGTTCTCCCGGTGAACGGTCCAAGTGATTGCCACATTTAGGCATAGAGGGAGCAAAACCAGAAATCTTTCCGTGATCGTGAATGCGTGAGGTTGCCACGCAGCTTCACAGAGAAGCAAGGCAAGCCCAACGAGGACAGCTCTGGAAGCTGCTTTTTCTGCTTTCGTAAAGCTCGTCTGCAGTAATCCAATATACACAAGAGCACCGGCCAAGAAGCCACTGAGTCCGGCGAAGAGGCTCTTGGTGTTGTTGCGTACTGGGGACAATGCCTGAAGATTACGACTTAGTTTTTGCTCTTTGAACTGGAGTGTATAATTTCACGTCAGAGTCAACTTACAGAATTCAGTCGAAGGAGAGGGTTGCTAGGATCGGCACATATTGATATGTATCCAAGGCTCATGACCGCAGACGAGGTCCATAATGCGACCAGATACAATCCTCCCAGTTTCATCGATTCTGATTTTCAGCAAGGCCTTTCAGCAAGGCCGCTATCGAGGAACCGTGTAATGAATCCTGCTCTTTTGAATTGAAATGGCGATACGCGCGAGTGATGAAACGAAGACAGTGTTTTGAGGTGTAGCTGTCACTAGTGTATAGTTTCGAACTCTTGGAAAAGTCAAAGATGATGAAAGACGAAAGACGCTCTCTCGAATAATATATCTCCAGCCTCACTTTTGTAGAAGCCTGGTTGTGGCTGAGGTAGATGAGAAACTTGGAAGGCAGACGACCATATGATAGCTGAGGCCTCTTGCCATTGAGGCGGAGCAAAAGCTGGTTTCCGCCCAAGGCCGAGCCCGAGATCGGCCCGAGATAACGCGTACTCACGTGACTCGGCATGCCGAATGCCAAGAACGGAGACCCCTGCGCAGAGATTGGCCAATAATTGTCTGTCAACGACTCAGCGCCGCTTTCAAGCCACAGCCTACCTACCCTGGACCCTGCAAAAACGAAGCTCCCTGAGCTCGGCCAGAGGTTGGGGAGGTTGTTGGGTTTGCGAAAACATACAATGTACAGAGCATTTAAATTTCATCTGGTTCGTCGTTTAAATTTCGGCTATCACTTTCGGTCTTTTCTCGTTCTCGAGTGTCACTGAACAGGATCTCATATTGCTCTGTAATCGTGTTGTGCTGCTTGTGTAGCTGGAGAAGGCCTCGGCGTGCCTGTTGTGTCGTAGGCGCGCGTCCCATATTCATCCTCACGGTTTCTGCATCCAATCACGCAGATCAGTTTCATTTCATCTGTATTCCTTTGGAAGAAAAGAGTGATATTTATGGTAGCAGTCCTTGGCTAACCTTGCTCTGCCTAAATGAAACTCCCGGGACTCATGGTCAGCAGCAATACAGCAACAGCTGGAGGGCAGCTGGAACCACAGCACAGCCGCACCGCGAGCGACTGTCTAATGCACAGAAAATATATATCAAATCATGTACTGCGCTGAAATCATTTTGCAGTCCTGACACAGTCATTCGAGACGTTCGGCAGTGGATAGCAGTGCCAATGTGTGCTGCCGCCCCTGGGAACGTCTCTGGGGGTTTCTCCTCAATTTAAAGCATTCATCAACCTCCCAAAGCATCACTAAAGCTGGAGAATCCACTGCACTTCATGGGTCTCGAGGTTATGCATCGCTATCGTATCGGTGGGAGGTGTTCAAGTCCAGAAGTGGGCTCTGGGGTGAGGAGTAGCAGGTGGGCGAGCTGTGCCTGGATCAGGCTGAGATCGTCGAAGACGGACGTGACACTGGAATCTGGTCAGCTAAAAGAAACAGTTCAATAAGTATACATAACATCCACAGGCACATGAGAGGTGAAAAGAGGGTGAAAACGAGCTGGCTGCCTCAGGACTTGATCTTGCGATGGTGATGATCTTCGGAATCGCCAGGCGGATCGCTGGTTCATCACAATCGTCTTCTCCATCCTTGTACACTGGCTATTGCGTTGTTGATGGCATGAAGAAAGGTCTGCGATGAGAGCATACAGGCAGCAGCAAGAACACAAAACAAACGAACGTTCTGTTTGTTTGTGAAACCCGGAGAGTCAAAACTCGGCAGCGCAGCGAGTTTTAAAGGGACGTCATGTCAAGCCACAGCCAACATCGGCCGACTCTTGGCCTCTCGCGTGCGACAAAATAAGGGGGCAAATGTCAAGTTGCATCGCTATATCGCAGCATATTGCGGACTATCCTCATGTAGTTTCCTTCCAAATTTTGAGGTATATATATCTGTCCCTTAGAGTACCGCTGCCGCTGATTTTGAACAGGAATTACCCTCGCTGGCATCAACAGTCCGTTGTCGTTTCTCTCGACATCATCGAAGGACTCTACTTATCTTGCCCGCGCCGCCTGTCGCCTTGGCCAACTACTTTCCAGCACCCAGGTGCACGCCGCATACATGACTTTCACGCACGCGCAATCCGTTGCCCAACTTCCCCATCCTACCTTCCCTCTCTTCCACCGTCCCCCACCACCATATACCAAAAGCGCTTTTCAGAGCTGCCTGTGCTACCTCTGCAGCCCTCCCTCGCATTCTCATACGTTTACCTTGATCATCCTTCCCTAGTCATCCCTAAACCCGCAGTGCTGCTGTTAGCAGCACGCCGACGGTTTCCGCCATGGTACCGTCTCGCTCACAAAGGCGCTCACAGTCCGTGAATACGCTTAATTCTCGTAAGTTGACATTATTTCTTTCTTACACAACTATCCCCTGCTGTGTACATGCTCGCCAGTCTTGTGAGAGTCGAGTCTGAGCTTGTCATGTTGGTGCGCTTCCACCTTACCCACACACCGCGGCGATGAGACATTCGCAGCTCAACTCGTCTGATTCCTGACATATGAGCAAGAACTGACGAGTTATTTGAATCTATAGCTGCTCGCCGCACCTCATCATCTACCTCACCTTCCTCTCCGACACCCACCAATCCTGTCTTCCCCGCCGCTACTCACCGCGCACCCAGCACATTCTCTCAAAATATCGCGCAAGATGGATTTGGCCGCCCAGCAGCCCATATACAAGATAACAACATATCATATCCGCATCTGCGGCAAGATACCATCAATCCGCCACCCATAGTATTTTACAATCGCGTTGCGTTTCCGATCATGGTTGCCCACGACCTGGCGAAACTGGGACTTGTTGAGCTCCAACGCCAAAACGTCTCAATTCCAAGCTCAGTGTTGCCAATGTATGCCCCCAAGAAGCATTGTAGATAGTCCGAGTTCCTTGCTGACATTATCACTCCAGATTGGACATCATATGGTGGGCGCTCGCTGTTGTGATGGTCATCGCCAACGCCACCCGTGGTGCCGAGTAAGTTGACCGCAAGTGCCTCAGGCGACGATGCTAATACGCAGTAGCTTTTACTCCAAATATATACTCTCCGTTCTCGCAATCGCTGGCGCGAATGCATTCAGAGAGAACGGCTTCCACATCGACAATCTCTCCTTCATCTTCGACATCGGGGTCGCCCTCGGTACCGCCACGATACCAATTTTGAGCACAACCTCCCACATCCCTCAACCACCTCTACTCCCTCCGCCGGTTCAGGCCCCTGGCGCTGCGTATTCTCCTGCACCATCACGACGACGCATCAGAGCGTCGGGACGGCGGCGGGCGAGCCAAGAGAGCGACACTACTGGCGATGGCTTCGCCCTGACAAATTTCATGGATTCGGCGCAGTAACTGTTCACAATGACCACGGATACCCAATCATATTTATTCATTCGTCAACCGAGATACCCCTTCCTTCTAACAACATCCACATTACCTGGATCCACCGCCCACTGGCGTTTCGCTCTTGAAGCATTCCATTCTCAAGACCTTACAGGCCTTTCCGATCCCGGGTCTTCATTGAGTTGAGATGATGATGATGATGATGATCATTATCAGCTCCCGCTGGCAACAAACAAGATACCCTCATGGTGGAGATGATCATGAGTTTCCGATACACGAAGTTTATGGTGAGGAGATATTCATAGCATGGCAGGCCGGCCCCTTCCTTTTCTCCAGCAGACGGCGGACCGTTAGCGGAGAGTTTTCTTTCTATTGGCTCTGCGTGCATAGCGATTGCATGATTGGAGCATTGAGAGCGAAAAGCCTCTCACTCCAGGCTTCTGCAGGTGGCATTCCCTACCAGCAGAGCCACTGTATCTACATCATGGTATGCAGAGGGCGACAGCCATCAGCTACCCAAATAAATGATAAAAAGCTTTACCAGCAAACCCTTTGAACAGATTCGTGTTCCGTAAGACTTCCTCGCTGACGGCTGAAAGCGGCCCACTGCTGGGTTGCAATTGGCTACTATATTGGAGATCAATGGCATGATTTATAACTTCCAGGCACAAAGATCTCACATTGCTGCGAACGATAACTTTGTTCGCAGTAATCCACATCACTCCTATCTGGTATCCACTAAACCACTCTTATGAGTCCACCTGTGCTGGCCCACTTGATCATTAAATGCCCTAATCCTATTGAGATGCCACCTGGGGACGGAAGTCGCAACTCAACATCCACCTTTGCATCGATCGAGAGCGACAAATAATTTAGTTCAATGTCTATTAATTAGTATTTATTGAGATTGCATGACGATAGTTGCTTTGCTTGGACGAGAGTGTCGTCAAGCTTTCGCTGCTCTATGGGCATTGTTGGAACCGAAGTCGCCAATGAACATCTGCACGTCCATCACTCGAGACTGCTAGGATACACCGTTTCAGTGCAGATTAGCCAAAGCCCGTGAAAATTACATAGCTTCAATGAACAAATTCTATATTACCCCTGATCTATCACGTACGAGCCTCGTTCCATGTCTCATTCCCAAGACCAGAGGCGAATTGTCGAGCAACTCCCTCCCTCGACCACTCCCTGACTCTCATCAATGCCTTACCAAGCAGATTCGATCCCCACTTCTCTTTCTTTCTCGCAATCACCATCGGTCTCGCATCCTTCTCTTTATAACCAATGCCCCAAATCCTGTCTTTCGAACTCGCCTCGCACAGCTCTCTGTCGCCCGTGTCAAGCAGGATCTGCTTCATGTTTCTATTGTTTGGGGTCGTGAACTTCGTCCAGTTCCCTTCTTCCACCGCCTTCTCTCTGATGTGTGACCATTTCTCATCGTTGAAGCTCTTGACTTGTCTCCCCAGCTTCTTCTCCCATCTTGGCTCCGTCGTTTGGAGGATGCGCTTGGGCCCTGTCCATGTTCTTGAACTAGTACGCTTTGCAATACATCATATACTGCTCTGTACAGCTGAAGCGAATTTCCTCGTCCGGGCTGTCGGTCTCAGCAAGTGGGTGGAAATAATGGAGCAATCGCCGTGAACGCTGAAAATAGATCTGTACCATTGACAGAATACACCGCAAGGCCCGTCGGACGGCATGTAGAAGAAGATTGACAATGGTTTTCTTAAAGGTGTTTGTTACCTTTCGGAGGCTCCGTGTGTAGTCAAACTCGTCGTCTACACACATGTGAATACACTACTTTGACTCAATGATTCCTACCTTGGTACAACTCGATAGACCGTCCACCCCTGGTAGAAGAGGATCTTCCGCAATCGGTAAAGAATTTCCGTAGCTGAACACATGCTATAGAAGTGTATCCCGTGTATACTCAGACACAGCCTCTGTACATAGGCCGAACCACAACTTTGACAGGAAAGAGAAAGAGGCGCCGTCTACGGCTGCAATTGCATCCCAGGGCTGGGAGAAGTATGCAATTGAGGAATTGCCCTTCCAGAGAGTAACTTCATGTCCTCGGCCCAGTCACTGTGATTATTGAAGACAGAATTTGAAACTCGAAAGGAGAGTTGCAGCTTGGAAAGCGAAGGATCAAGCATTTGCACGTGACCATCCCTAAACTCCGCCGGTCACGGAGTCCGTTGCGCATCCCGATCCCCCATCCGCATCAAATCCTCCTGTACAGCTTCCGCTTCGCAGCTTCATCAACATCAGCACATCTCACAATGGCGGTGGCAGCGATACGCTCTCTCAATGCGCGGATACGCGCCAATCCGGTGACGGACTACTTCTGTTCGACCCGTACGTACTGGCCCTTGCTCTCTCCACACGAATCTTTTTGCGTCGGCTTCTCGTGAGGAGTCATCGGCTTTCTGAGTGTATTTGGAATGACCTTTGGGAATCGAATTCGACGACCAGAGAAGAGGGGGGATAATGATACATACTGCAGAGCCAACGATGGTTAAGCAACATATGCTGATGGTGTCGCGTGTACAGATTTCTGGGGTCCAGCATCAAACTTCGGTATTCCCATCGCAGCGGTGATGGACACGCAGAAAGACCCTGATATGTAAGATTGCTCCTTCCTGTTTAATGCTAAAGTTGTCCTCGCTACATTTCGAAATGCGACTAATCGCCCAACAGCATCTCCGGCCGCATGACGGTTGCCCTCGCTGGTTACTCCGCTGTCTTCATGCGCTACGCGCTCGCTGTCACTCCCAAGAATTACCTCCTCTTCGGCTGTCATATTGTGAACTTCTCCGCACAGGCAACACAAGGCTACCGCTTCGTGAACTACTGGTATCGTGGTGGACGGGAAGAGGCGTTGAAGCAGAAGGCTGTTGGCGGGATAGAGCAGGCTAAGGATGCGGTTGAAGACGCAACCAAGAAGGTGCTAAGGAAGGAGTAGATACATGCTGTTAGAACGGAGCTTACCGTGAGGAGAGAGCACGGCTCCAAGAGCTTGTGTAAAGTCGCTCTGCAGTGTGGGGAGTTGGGACGGCCGATACATCTCAGGAGGAATGCCTACCGCTAACTCACGATTTTCAGGTCTGGAGCGACTTGGATACAGCAGGCGGTACTTCTGAATTACTAGACACGTAAGGTGTGCCATGCGTGGATAGATTTCATAATTGTATTTACATATTCAGTCATGCTTTTTTCATTGAACTCCGGTGGCCATTTACATCAGACTCGCCCGTCCACCAATCTCCGTCCCACCCTGCCCATTCGGCAGCTCACCCGTCCTGCCCTCTACAAACTCTCTATAAATCCTAGCGAGTCTCTTCCTCTCATCGGGACTAATCGACGCCCTAGTCGTCTCCAGTGATTTCTGTATATGTCGCCACTGAATGATAGGTTCCTTCGAATCCGACTCCTTGTCCTCAACCGCATTCTCGTCATGATGCGGCACGATCCCATACGCAGAGGACGGTCGATTCAAGTACGACGACGAAGGACGATGCTGAGCCTGAACCCGCTGCTGCTGCGCTTGCTTCTCCTTCTTTCTCAATGCTTGCATGGACGCCAACTGTGCCGCAATTTTTGCGCGCTCCGTCAGTGCAGCCGAGCTAGCATTCTCGTCTCCGTCTTCTTCCTCTTTGTCTCCATATCGGAAGTGAATGAAATCGGGGGCATTTCTTGAGCCCGGCACCGTACCATTTTCCGTGCCATTGACCTTTGGTTTCAACTCTCCGGCATCGTCATCCCCAAGGACGTCATGAATAGCCTCCAACTGCGCATTATACACAACAGCCTGCAAATCAGCACCACTGTATCCCTCCGTCCTCCTCGCAACCTCTAGCAGTCCTGTCTCGCGCACCTCTTCGCTAAACCGCACCTTGCTGCCAACTGCCTTGAGAATATCAGCCCGCTCATCCACATCCGGCATCTCACACACCAAACTCTTATCCAACCGGCCTGGCCTCAGCAGCGCTGGATCGATTAAATCGGGCCTGCTTGTCGCCGCAAGCACATACACACCACTCAGGCCCTCCGCGCCGTCCATCTGCGTGAGCAGCTGATTGACCACGCGGTCCGTCACGCCAGTCGAATCATGCCCACGTTTCGGCGCGATGGAGTCGAACTCGTCGAAGAACAGCACGCAGGGCCGGGCAGCCTGCGCGCGCTCGAACAGGTCGCGCACCGACTTCTCCGACGCGCCGATGTACTTATTCAGGATCTCGGGCCCCTTCACGGAGATGAAGTTGAGGCCGCACTCGCCTGCGACGGCGGACGCGAGCAGCGTCTTGCCGCAGCCCGGATAGCCGTAGAGCAGCAGGCCGCTGCGCAGGCGGAGCGGGCAGGCGGCGAAGATGGGGGCGTAGGTCGTTGGGTATTGGAGGGTTTCGAGGAGCGCGAGACGGGTAGAGTGCAGGCCGCCGATGGAGGACCAGCGCGTTGTGCTGTGTTGGAGTGTTACATTTCGTAAGGATGCCGGTGTAAAGCCTTTGAGTGCGGCGGTGAAGTCGGCTCTAGTGAGGGATATGGAAGAAGATTCAGGCTGAGAAGGAAATGGGCTGGAGGATGAAGTGGTGGAGGTTAATGTGCGAATGAGGGCTTCGGAGCGGGCGCGTGAGACGAGAAGAACAAGATCGCCAGGCATGTATCCGTCTGTCTGGCCGGCAATGTCGAGGAAGTCGATATGCTTGTCGACGACGAATCCATCATGACTTATCGCGCCAGTTCCAGCCGTACCAGGTCTCGAACTCGAAGTTGACACATTGCGACTGTGACTCGGCTGGAAAGTTCCATTCGTATCAGGTAGCGGCCGTGATGGAGCACTGTTCTGCTGGACAAGCATCTCCAGCACTCTCCTTCTACCGTCTTTATTTGGCGCTTTCAGACTGACGATCTCTCGCACGACGTGACCGCCAGTGATGACGTTATTAACAGCCTCTTTGCTCTGTGCTGTAGCGAGAAGGACAACACCGCTTTCGACAGTACAATATTGCCGTACAATCGAGCAGAGGCTTTCACTGATCTGACGACTTCGGCCATTCTCGTCTCCTACTTGGAGCTCCGTCTCTGCAGGGCACAAGCGGTCAAGATCGTCCAGTATTACGACTGCTTTTCCTCCAAGGCGTGCTCCCCATACGGCAGAACCGAAGACTCTATTAAGGGTCTCTTTGATAGTAGATGCTCTCGTCTCGTTGGTTGCCAGTGAACGACATGAGAAATATACAGTATGGTAGAACTCTTCGTCCCGAAGCTGATGTGCAAGTAGGTGAGACAGTTTCGTCTTCCCAGCCCCGAGCCCACCTGTAAGCAAGACTGAAGACGAGTGCATGAGATCCGAGCTCAGTTCTTCAATGAGAGAATCAATGCCGACCATGACAGGTGTGTCTTTTGGGAGTTGCTCCCCCGGAGACCAGCCTTTGAGAAAAGTTGATGGCGGAGCCACTTCGGGTTGCACCTCTATTGCAGGTCTCCATTCTGAGCCTATAATCCAATTTGGAGGAGTTTTGCTGTTCTCCTGGCCCGGTTGCACAGACGACGGCTCAAATCTAATGATGCCACCGTACCAGCCGTCTTTATCATCGTCTGAGGCAGGTAGAAGCATACCATCCGTAAGTGGGCCATCTAAAAGACCATTGCCGTCCGAATCCTTGCAGAATAACGATCGAAGTCGCTGGACAGATTCTTCCTTTTCTTGTTTGGACTCGCCTCCGAATTTCAACCCAGCACTCTGCGCTCCAGATGGTGATGGAAATGGAAATACTTTTATGAATCTCTTTTTTAGGTCCTTGGAACTTTGCGATCCGCTCGTACATGTCGTTTTAGAGAGTTGAGGAGGAGCAGCTTCGAGCCGAACTAAGCCTCCAACCATGTCAGGAGATGCAAGCGTCCGGCATAACATGCTACTGAGCGCAACATGATTAGTATCGGGTCCCTCTTCCCACGCCTTTAATTTCGCGACCAGTTTAGAAGCTGGCTTTTCCGCGTCCTGCTCTTTCGACGGATCTGTAGGTTCTATCAAGCCTGCTGGCTTCACGACAGCCACAGATATCCAAGTCGCTCCCTTCAGAGCGCGGGTTAGAAGTAGCTCTTTGTCAACCCATACTGTTAGGCCTTCATTCTCGGAACCCTCTTCATCGTCGAAATAGTCGTTGCAGAATGCCCGGTCGACGCCACGCAGGAACATCACGCCTTTGCTTGCACCGTCGTTACCCCTGCTTCGATTCCTGACAGTGCTAGCACCACTTTTGCCTCCAGCACTCCTTCTTCCGGTGCTAGCAACGCTGCGACTTGCCCTTCCAGATCCCTTCTCTGATCGCTCTCTTGTCTTTGGCGCAACTATAACTTCAGCATCCGGGGATATCTTTACAAACGGAGTTGAGGATGGCGGCGCTGGAGTAAGAGAAGTGACAACGATGTTGGCGGTTGACGTCGGTGATAGATGTAAGGTTAGAGGATGTGGTGTCTGCTTCGGTCCATCTGCTGTGGGAGTATATCCGGGATTCGGCAACGCCCTCACTTGGGATAGAAAGTTGAGCTCTAGGAATTTTGCGTGTAGCTCAATCATCTCCCAGTCAGCGGGCGTCAATGGTTCGATGTTGACGGTATGAGCCTGCGGGGGATCCATATGTAGCAGCAGTCCGACTTTCTGGCCATTGTTCAAACCCAGCAACCGCGCGAACGTTGCATCAATCTCAAGCTGTGCTATATCCTGATCTCTTCCACCAGTGATACCGTCACGACCTACTACTGGCGCTATCTTCGTCTTGCTTTGCATGCCAGTCCATCCTACGAATATGGACTTTAAGACGGAGGTCGGCTTATCGGTGTCGCTCGAAGGAGGAACAGGTTGGCGCCATTGGAGCTCGACGGCAACATTCTGTGCGACCTACAATAGATAATAGTGAGCAAACCAGTATCGTGAATTTCTGGACCGACATACAGTATTCGCATTGATCAAGAGAGCTACAAGAGATGCTGGCAGATTGACCAGGCAGTTCTTGAGCGAAAGTAGGGATACTTCCGCTTGCACTGTCTGTCCACCCGACTTTCTAGGAGCTGGAGCCATATTTGCTCCGCAACAGGCCGTAAAAAGGACGACTACGTGCTATAAAGCCATCGCAATGTTGAGCTTCCTTCACGGACCTCGGCTCAAGGGTCTAGGTCGGCTATGCCGCTTTCGGTTTAATTGAATCGGTGACGGAGTTTCCCTTCACCGAAGACGCGCGCGACGCGTTCCTTGCAGACGCGACGCGACTGGACTTCCAGCCACCAAGTTATCTTCATCACCATATCACGACCACTATTCCACCACTACACTCAAATCCACTGAAGCGCAATGGCGCTTCTTACGTACAGACCTCCCGTCAACTATTCGGAGCAACAATGTAAGTGTGATTCGCAATCTGTCAATGTGCGCGCTAACATTCGGTATAGCCGCTTTCGAAGACTTCCTACGCTCATTTAAGTCAACCTCGAGCGAAGCGCAAGATGCGCTCCAAGATCTCCATCTGGACGAAGACGGTTTAAGCGACGAATATGACTTCATGGACGATGCCGAGGGCAGCGCGGGAGGGCAGCGCGCACAGCGAGAGAGGAGAAAACATCCCAAGCAGAAGTATATGCAGATGCTGCAAGATGTTTCAGACCGGAAGAGAACTCAGATTGTGATCGAGCTGGATGATCTGGAGCAGTACGAGAAAGCGCTTCAAGATGCCGGACAGGAGCTTTCTCTGGTCGCATCAATTGAGAAAAATGCATATCACTACATTGAGATAGTCTCGAGGGCGGTCGATGCTGCTTTACCAGAGCCGGACGGGGAGCCTACGTACGTTGATGGACTAGAACCTCTCGTGATGATGTCTAATTAGCTACAGATTCAAAGACGACGTGCTCGACATTATCATGTCGCAGCGGTCTCGCCGCAACGAGACTTTCCAGCAACAGGCAGAGGCCGAAGAAGGCGCACCACCAGCAGACTCAATATTTCCCCCAGAACTTACTCGACGCTATACCCTCAACTTTAAGCCCATCACACCCTCTGGCTCTAGCAGTGAGCGCAATTCGAAAGCTCTCGCAGTCCGCAATGTCCGCGGCGAGCATCTCGGCCACCTCATTACTGTACGAGGAATTACAACTCGCGTTTCAGATGTCAAGCCCTCAGTAAAAGTCAATGCATACTCGTGCGATCGCTGCGGGTGTGAGATATTCCAACCTGTCACAACGAAGCAGTTCGCTCCTATGCAAGAATGTCCATCGCAAGAATGCAAAAACAACCGAAGTCGAGGAGAGCTTTTCTTGTCCACCCGCGCGTCTAAGTTCCTGCCCTTCCAAGAGGTCAAGATTCAGGAGATGGCGGACCAGGTTCCTGTTGGCCACATCCCTCGTATGCTGACGGTTCATTGCAATGGCGACCTTGTGCGGCAAATCAACCCTGGAGACGTGGTTGACATTGCTGGCATCTTTCTTCCCACTCCATACACAGGATTCAAAGCGATCAGAGCTGGCCTACTGACCGACACCTATCTGGAAGCCCAGCATGTGACGCAGCATAAGAAGGCGTACGATGACATAACGCTGTCACAATCTACCCTCCGTCGGATGAATGAGCTGGAACGCACGGGGCAGTTGTACGAGTACCTCTCACGATCGATTGCTCCTGAGATCTTTGGCCACCTCGACGTGAAAAAGGCTTTGCTATTGCAGCTGATAGGAGGCGTAACCAAGGAGATGGGTGACGGCATGCGCATTCGTGGTGATATCAACGTCTGCTTGATGGGTGATCCCGGTGTCGCAAAATCCCAGTTGCTCAAGTACATTACTAAAGTCGCACCTCGAGGTGTCTACACGACCGGCCGTGGTTCTTCCGGCGTTGGTCTGACAGCGGCGGTGATGCGCGACCCTGTAACCGACGAAATGGTACTGGAAGGAGGCGCTTTGGTTCTCGCAGACAACGGCACCTGCTGCATTGATGAGTTCGACAAGATGGACGACGGCGATAGGACCGCAATTCATGAAGTCATGGAGCAACAGACGATTTCAATCTCCAAGGCTGGAATAACTACGACTCTCAATGCGCGCACGAGCATTCTGGCAGCAGCGAATCCATTGTATGGTCGCTACAACCCACGCATCTCGCCCGTAGAGAACATCAACCTTCCCGCCGCACTGCTGTCTCGTTTCGACGTCCTGTTCTTAATCCTCGACACCCCAGCCCGAGATGCGGATGAGGAGCTTGCTCGTCATGTCACATACGTCCACATCCATAACCGTCACCCCGATCCAGTAGGCGCGGATGGAAATGGAAACGGCGTATTCTTCTCACCGAACGAAGTACGACAATATGTCGCCCGTGCTCGATCGTTTCGCCCGACAGTGCCGAAGGCAGTGTCTGATTACATGGTGGGCGCATATGTTCGAATGCGGCAGCAGCACAAGCGTGATGAGGCGGGGAAGAAGGCGTTCACATACACGTCGCCACGTACGCTACTCGGTATTGTTCGTCTTGCACAAGCCCTTGCCCGCTTACGATTTGCGGAAGAGGTGATCATTGAAGATGTCGATGAAGCACTCCGGCTCGTCGAAGTGAGCAAGGCCAGTCTGTATACCGACCGGGGAGGCAGGCAGGCGGACATGACGCCCAGTAGCAGAATATATAATCTCATCAGGGCAATGAGAGATAGTGGTGCTGCCGCGGTTGAGGACGGCGGACGGGGTGAGCTGGATCTGAGGAAGGTCAGGGAGAGGGTGCTTGCGAGAGGTTTTACGGCCGAGCAACTTGAGGAGGCACTGGATGAGTACTCATTGCTGGATGTAAGTGATTCCTTGAGTTGTATTTGGAAAGCCGATGCTAACGTTCTGTCTTCCAGGTCTGGCAAACAGCCGCTGAAGGAACGCGTCTTGTTTTCATTGAAGCTGGTATGGACGATCAGGATATGGGTGGCGATGACTTTTAACACGACTTTTCCCATATCGATTTGTTTCTTCAGCAATGATGGCGCTGGTGGCGTTTGTCGCTCAAACCGCACACTTTCCAAACTTGCGATGTCTCGTCTGTAGCATAGCATAATGCCGAGATATCATTCAGCAATTCCAAGCAGTCTACCTATGCCCTCAAAGTCCGACGCCCAATACAGTTGTTTTCGGCCTTCTCCTTCCTCTTGTTGATTCGTGATCTCATCCAGCGGTACGACATCGATGTCCAATCTCTCAAGCGTTTCAGCAAGTGACTTCTGCCCACTTCCCATATCGACGTCTCTCATACATATTCCAACATCTGCCTCAACAAGACATTCGAGATCCGTATTGCTATCTCCAACATACACAACTGTCGGCTTCTCCTCAGCGCCCAGGCCGATTTCTTTCATCACACGTACTTTATCGCCGCTTGTCCTGATCTCGCCTTCCAAACTTCCGTCACTCCCACCCTCCCGTTCCAAACCGCCTATCTCGTTCGCATGAATTTGCAGCTTGTGTAGACTCTCCCCAAGCCTGAACCTGCTCTGATCCACGACTCTCGCCCCAGCTGCAAGGAGGACGGCTTTAATGAACGTACGGCTCCAATTCACGCTCATGATGCTTACGTCCATATCGTGCCCAGTGGTGAGGAGACTCTGCCATCCATTACGCAGCTTGATACTGCCGTCATCGACAGCCTTGCGAGCGGTGCTCTCGATGTCGGAGCTCGTAACACCAGTAAACGTCCCCGCCTCCTCGACTCTTTGCGCGCTGCATGACTCGATGGGCGCGAGACTCGCTAGCCACTCCCTCTCCTGGAAGAGCGTCCGGCGGTCCTCCTTTCGGGGTGTGTATGAAGCTTCGTGTGTGGAATAGTCTTGAATGTAGGCGACGGCTATCTCGTTCCACGTCAAGGACGGTTTAGGCCTGGTTAATGTGGGCTGGATATTCCCCAGAACGGCAAGGGTGTCGGAGTACGTGAGTGTCCCATCAAAGTCGAGGATGAGATGGATACGGCGAGCTTTTGTAGTGCGTGATGGAGATGAAGCCCGGCGGAAAACATCTTTGAGGACCTTGGAGAAATGAGACGACGCCATCTTTCAAGTTGAGATGAGACAAAGTTCTGTAACCGAATATGAAAATTTACATAAATGTTCTGGATATCATACTTTAGATTGAGAGTGGAAAGTAAACAACTTGTAGCGAAACTGCCAAAGAATCCCATGTACTTCTATTTCTCCGTATTATTTGGAGCAATTCTTGCACCTTTTGCTCAAAGTAGTGGAGATTCGGCCTGTCATCGAGCTTTGTCGATAAAAGTCGCTTCTCCTGTCCGAAGGAAGGAGCTCGTTTGAGCAGCCCTAGCAGCCAATCACCGAACGGCGAACGCGGAGCCTTTTTAGCGTCGTGCACAGGCCCCCGCAAGCTCCTTTAAAAGCGCTCTTCGCTCTTCCAAAAAAGCTTTCTCTTTCATACTTGTAAGTAAAATCACAAGCCACCAAAATTTTCCGGGACATTCTGCTAACAATTTCTCTCACAGACCTTGTTGGGAACACTGTGATCAAGAATACGGTTGTTCTATCAGTTCTGCCTACACTGCACAATGTGGAGTGGGACTGATATGAATCTCCTTCGGGGGCTTCACTGGCGCAATTTTTGCTGGCTATCTCTATCTTTTCATTGATGCTTCTGCCTTGTGCAGGAGGTTGTCGAAGAGAATTCACGTCGCTGGCGATGTTAATTGAAGTCGGATGATCGCCGGAAGCCTCGCTTTTGGCCAGATTATTTGTGTGCGCTACATGTTCGTCAACGCTAGCAAGAGATCTCTGAAAGGTCTTGAATATATACTAGAGTTTATTTATCTAAAACACTCAACTTAGGGTGCATAACCTGCATTAACTATCGAGTATACATCCTTGCGGTTCTATATATTACAGCCACGACTCAACTATCTCGTCACCCCCTTAGCCATGTATCACGAATTGTCGCCCACGCTACATAATTATAAACGCTCTTTTCGTCGTTCGTACCAATTCAAGTGTGCAATGTGTTTAATTGCGAGATAAGGATTATTACTCGTGTCACGTGCGTGTCGCGAACTGGACACGCAGATAAGACGCGACGCGGTTCTCATGAACCAGGTCCCGCTTCAAGCGGTGTGATGAATTTCGTGTGTTGCATCTCCTCTCTTTTCTTCGCATTTCCGTCGTTCGTTCCCTATCACTAATGGAATTGGGCTTCCCCTCATTGAAAATTGCAGGTTGTAGAAAATATCCAACCTTTTGTTCATCATGGCTCCCCAGTGTCAAGCTCTGACACTGTCGGATGCAAAACGATGCAGTGAAATTGGAACACAGTCGAACAATCTCTTCTGCGCGTACCATGCGAAACAATGCCACGGTATACTCGAGAACACAACGCAATTGATTGGTATAGATGCTAATTGATGAATATCGCAGGTCTCTACAGGGGCTATAAAGCTCGCAATAGCGATTGGACGAGCTCACCGAAAATCCACCACCGTTCCTTGCGAAAACATCTCTACCTTTAGTCAACCAAACGTTTTCTGATGTCAAAGATGAGACTGACTTGCGGCAAATCCACGATCACTTATTTCAGCGGTATACATTAATTAACCGGGTCGTAAGAGCACGAAAGCTTCATCACAGTCGTTTCTATTCTCTAGAATTGGACTGTGGTCATCAGGCATACATTGATAAACTTGAAGGCCAGAAGTTCGTCATACTCCGCGCTCTGGAAAGACTGGAACGGCGGACTGCGGAAGTTCTATATGAATCGCAGAAATGGTTCAAATGGGTGCGTCAATGTCAGGATGATGAGGAAGCGCAACGGGCGAAGGAGAAGGAGCAGGTTAAGAAGGAGGCGGCTCTATTCCAGCGCCATTGGAAAGAAGTCGAAGCTCGCCTAAGGAGACTCCGGCAGAAGGAAGATGCCAAGCGACAAGACGAATTCTTGGAAATGGCTTACCAGGAACGGATGTCGCAAGAAGATGAAGATACCTGAGATCCCATTGAGATGTGGTACAAGACGAGCGTGGAAGTTACATTGATCTCATTCGACATTTCTTGTGGATGGAGAGTTTTGTGAATGAGACGGACGACGTCACATAGCCAGTCGAAGACTGCCCTCCTCAACGTCAACCAAATGATACAAGCGCAAACTCGAGCCAGGCGGACCCGGTTCTGCAGCCCGTCACTGGGAACCCCAAGAAGTCAGGGAAGAAGGCAAGGCAAAATGCAGCGAAGCAGAAAGAGAACCAGCCCCAGCCCTCACTCCCAGATCACCAGGATGATGAAATGCCAGAATCTGTCCGTCGCATGGTCGAGCGCCTTGCACACAAAGGTCACCCTGCTTTCAAACGCAAGAGCAAGAAACCAGCGTTCTCCGAGCAAAAACCAGACAAGGACCAGATTGAGACGCGAGACGGCATATTCAAGCGTTTAAACAAGCCCAAGGACTACAAGCATGATGGCTGGGTGGCTGGACCAAGGCTGGTTGGGACAGTCGAAACACCGGACATCCCCACGAAAGAGATGTATGTGATACCGGAGGAAGAGCTCGGATCTCTCCTCGACGACATTGCTGAGATTAAGCAGCTACTCTTCTGTCGGCTTGTCCTCTCGCATGCTACACTGTTGCCGTCAGCTCTGAAAGCTTCCAGTGTCGAGGAATTCTTGGCCGATTCAGAAGTCTCACTCACAGATCTGCGAGACCTCTGCTTGAAGATGGAGCAACCTGCCCTACAAGAAATCCGCGACGCTTGTGCTGACCTTGCAAGACCAGGACGAGCCTTCCGCCGACGAGGGCGACGACGAGGATGCTGTAGTCGGAAAGCCGCTGACCAAACGGCAAAAATTCAGAAAGGATATTCGAGCGAAATGGGGCGCTATGGAATGGAAGAGCAAAATCGAGCAACAGCAAGAAAATGCCCGAAAGCGCAAGAACAAACCTGGGTCACTCCTCGACTTTGGTGAGGTAGACGACAAAGGCGTCTTCCGTGAGAAGAAGATAAGGGTTAAGATCTGTGGAAAGTCTATTTGGAACTATGCCAGTGAGAATGCCATGTCAAGAAACGGGTGGCTTCACTTTTGCATCCTCGCGAAGGGGGTCTCGCTCTTCGAGGCCATTGAACTATGTCGGAACTGGAGGGAGTTTTACGAGTTGAACACACTTGCGATATGGAGCTATTTCCCTTCCTCGAGCTGGGCCGACTGGGCGAATAATGTTCAGATGCGACAATTGGCTCAGCTGGTAAGAGATCGCCGTTAAGTGAATGGAATTGAGTAATCACTAGACTAACTCTTCTCTAAGGGCCTCGTTTGCTACTTCACCAATATGGATGCGGACAACATGACTGTCCGTCAGCAGTCCGGATCCCGATATCAAGGCAGATCGCATAGAATACTCGAGTTTCGTGGCTTCATCTGCGCGCAAATGAACCGACTCGATCCGATCAGCCGACGGTTCCTTACGTATGTGAACATGAACTACACTAACCTGCTGGTCCTAGTTCGGGACGGTCATACTGGTGAGATTTTGGTCCAGCCATTCAAGGAGGAAGATCGTTGGCTCGTTCGACACAAAGAAGGCATCGGTAGGGCGGCAAAGAATAAGTGGAAAGTGATCAGCCAGGTCGATGAGAAATTCTTTGAGCAGATGGACCACCTTCGCTTATGGCGGTTTGGATTTGACCAGTATTACGATGTCGTGATCTGGGATCGCTTTGCCGGGCGACGATTCGCTTATTTGCATAACACTGTTCAAGACGTAAGTTTACAAGTGTGGGATATCACTGTGGGATTAGATAGTCGCTAACAGAGTGAACAGCTTCTGATGAAAGCACATCGTGTATGCGAAGCCGCGGAATACTATCGACAGGCTGAACCAGTGCTCAAAACGATCAGACGAGAAGCAGAAACCCTGCGTGTTCGCGATGCCAGACCAGGCGATAGAACGGTATGGGATACAGTGCGAAATTCGAGCGGGAAGGCTTATGACGTCGACTCGGAAACCGGCGAGATCACTGAGAGCGACGATATACTCCAAGGCTACCAGGAGGCAGACGCCCTTGAAGACGAAGTGCTCTTCCCAGAGGACTGCGAGGGTGAGAAAAAGGGGCCGCTGTCCCGCCCTGGTCCATACAATGAACTCCAGAGGCTCGAGGAAGGTGATTTTCCTTGGGATAAATTCATCGAGGATGCCGACACCGATGAAGAGTATAGCGACGAAGACGAAGATTATGGGCAGTCTCTCATGCACCAGCTAAAGATGGATGTGGACAAGGACCATCCTCGCCGTATCAGAGAGCTAAATACATATGATACCGACGACGATTGGGAGGATGACGAGGACGATTATGAATATGTCTTTGAGGGAGAAACGGGAAAGACGGAGGAAGGGTTGGAAGAACTAGAGGACGGAGTGGAAGAAACGGAGGATGAAGTGGAAGAGACAGAGGAGAAAAGGGAACAACAGCAGGAAAGGCGACTTGAGCTGCGCCAGCTAGTAGAGAGGCCACCTTTCAGTGTTGACGGCGCTATGTTCAGACGAACGTTGGAGACCTCGAGAAAAGTTGGCCCCATTTTGGAAGGGATCCAGAAATCGCCAGAAGAGCTCAAATGCTCTGAGATCCTCGACAAGTGGCTGGATGATCCCGACGCGCCAGTCATCGATTCCAAAGACATACCAGCGGCTTTCAACGAATTCAATGAGAGATACCGGGCAAAGAGTACGTTCATTGCGGTCGCTGATATGCCCTCTGCTAACCATACGTAGTTTTTAAACAGACTTTTCACGCTGCTGACCTCGAGCCTGGGGCATACGAAAAGTACGACACGGCCAATGCAATGATCGCTGCGGCTACGCCTTATTATTTCGGGATCGACGCCTATCGACTCCGATGTCTCCAGACGCTCCAGTGGCTGGGCACCCACCCGAACGAGCATCGCCATGTTGGAAGAGATGTTGCCGCCATGGCCTATGCTATGGCCTCGTTCTTTTTCGATCATGGAGATGGCTTCTTTGAATCAGAGAAAGGTTCTGAATTCGCAGCCAGCCTCCTTCAGAGGCAAGCAGAACGTAGTTTTTCGCTCCCAGATGTGCGAAATCAGACCAGCTCCGCCTACAGACCCAAAGAGTTCTGGGAAGAGTTCGACTCCAAGCAGTTCAGTCAGGCAGAGGATTGCGAAGCTGTTAGAGAAATTTACCCACCTAAATGGGATCTCATTGTTCGACCTTAGATAGCAAGATGTAAGTTGCTACAACACCCCTATTTCGACTTGAGAGTTTTTATGGGGCATGATGAATTGACCTGTCATTCACAGTGTACAAGGCTGGTATGATCAAGCCTACGGATGATGCATCCGGTATAGCGTTCCCTGCCACCGAGCCAGGTCGAACTGTGCCCGATCTTTTCTTTGATTGGCGTCAAGAAGCCAAAGGGGTAACTTTCCCATCCGATATGCTGGATCCTTCCACCGTCCCTCCACTGCTTTCTTGCGCTCAGAAGTATGCGTCAAGCAAAGCCAACGCGCGCTTCGCTTTCCTCCGCGTCTGGTCCGCGCCGCATTTCTACCCGCTCATGATGGGAGTGGAGAAGCGTAAGATGTGCAGCTTCACCGACAGCGTAGGTCGATGCTGGGAGTGGAAGTTTGTCCCCAAGGACATGCCGTACAGCGATTGGAGTATTCACTTTTGGGCCAGGAACACGTTAGAGAGGGGCCGTTTTGGGCGATTATGGAGAAAGAGTGTTATGGTCAAGAGAGACGCCATAATTGTGATGGCGCAGGGTGAGGAGGAACTGAGAAAGCTCGTCACAGGAGTGATTTACGCGGTGCAGACAAAGCCTTGGTTCAGGGAGATTGATTCGTGGAAGAGTTTTATCAATGTCGAGTTGGACTTTTTGGAGAAGCTTGATGAGAAGTGGTTGGAGTAAGAAGCGGTGGTACGACCTGAATGGAGAGATAGATACATTTTATGTCCTTTCCAGAAGGTCATTGCCTGGCCTTCGACGTTCGACAGAACCTTTCAGCTCAAATCAAATCCAAGACGGAACACCTGTTATCTTTGCCTTTACCAAACCTTGCACGCTTTTCCTTCATAATACTTTACGACCATTATCATGGTCATATAAGAGCAAGGAGACTGCTGCCGGGTTGATTGCTGTCGCTCTCAAGTCTCCACCCTCCTCAGAGAGAAGGGTGCCCTGTTGCGACAATCGAAATCACGGGATCGTATCACGCACGTATTCCTCTAAAGATGGGTGGCAAGAATAAACCTGCCAGCAAAGTGTTGTCGGGTGTCGTTGGGTACGGACATTGGGGGAAATGCACCAGTTCTCGTTGAGTTGACGCGAAATGCATGTGGATCCCGAGGACCGTCAGAGGTTCGCTCAGAGTTGATGGCTTCCCTCCTAACGTTGGAAGACTTGGGCGAATCTGTCTCTTTATAGCGTGGCAATGGATAGATGAGCAAAACACTGAAGTTCGCTGCGTTGGCGTAAATACTGAAGCGAAAACCCAAACACAGCTGAGTCCATATTCTCTCACCAGCACAGAGACATGTCGAAGGTAAAGCATTGGTCAATGGATGACTTAACAGGCAATGCCACAGCGCCAGCAGAAGAAGAAACCTCGCTTCCGCTGCACATATTCAAACTTTATGGGACTCCACTATTTTGTCACCCTCGTGATAGCCAACGGTGCTGAGAGTGGGCAAGGGGAAGCTTCACCAATGCAATATTTAGATATCAGACTTTTATATGGCAAGTAACAAAAGAAACGTTCATGATTGGAGATGGATAGACTGTCCACGTATATCTCATCATAACTTCCAGCCAGCTTCCCAAAGGCAGCCAGCAAAAAAACGTTCTGTTAATACAACGCCGGCTTGGACACCGAGCCTGAGAAATCCATAAAACAGTACTTTGAAATACCTTTCATATTCCAGCTTTTTCCTCTAATGTGTATCCGTCAACGTTCCCACATCACCAAAGCCATCCAGTGAAGATCATCCAAAGTCCATGCTGCCTGCCCATCCTCTTTGATGTCCTCTCCCGTGCATCGGCTACGGGATCTCTATCTGGACTATTGATTCAGCTCGTCCTATCTCTCTTCAAGCGGAATGCTCTCTGATCTCGCAGCCACGTTCTGTAGTCCTTCACACTGCCAATCTTCTCCCCGTAGTAATCAGGGATCGGATTATTCAAAGACGAATTGGAAGGGTCTGCACGATTCTTCTTTACGCGTGTGAAGAAGTCCTTCTCTTTCTGTTTTCTCGTTAGTACTCATCCAGCTTCAATATATATCTTATGTCATGAAAGAGAGGCTTAGACTCACCGCCATAATCTCGGGCTTTACACCTCGATACATCGTATTAAACACCGCCCCTCCAGCAAATGGACCCATGAGCCACCCAGCGCCCGCAAAGGCGAATGTTGCTATCCCCAGCAGTATGAAGGGGTCCAAGCCAAACGCCGATGCACCCCATCGGTCGAAGTCGGATTGACTGAGGTATGCTATGCCCGCCACAGTGGTCCCAGTACAAGTCACGATGGACGCACCGAGATTGATCCGTCTGCGGACTTTGCGAAGGCGAAGATATTCGTTCCATGTCAGGGGTGGATGAGATTGCGGAGAAGCGGAGGCAGATGATGCGGAGGCGGCTGTGGAGTTGAAGCGGACGAAACGGATGTTAATGGCGGTCCTGTGTGTACGAGGAACGGTAACCTGTGAGGTTGATGGCCTTGGCTTGCTATTCAGGCAGGTATGTCTAGCCTTGACAGCGACTCGAGTGGTGAAGGACTTTGGCCCCGTACACGCAGGCCGCGGGAAGGCAACGCATTGCGTCACCTTCAGCGGGGCATTAGGTCTGTAACCGGGCGTTATAGAGCCTGCAGCGGCTCGAATGCAGCGTGGAGAAGTAGTAAACATCATTTTGGCGGGACGTGAGGGTATTCGTGGCCTGAAGAGAGGTTGATGCCTTTGACATCAGTTGTGGAGCTTTAACGAGGTCACCGGCCTTGGCATTCATCCCGAACTCCGTACGAGGGTGACAGAATACGGAGTAGTTGAGCACCATCAATTGAACGGCGGTAGTAAGAACGAGGTTTGTTTATTAATAAAAATGAGAGCTTCTCTGACAACTCGGTTAAATATATACCAAGCAGCATTAATCCAGAATACACAGCTTTAGTTCTGTATTATCTAATAAGGATATGCATCCTCGTGGTTCGACATACTGGAGCTACGGCTCGACTTTTTTGTCACTCACTTTGGCGAGACGATGCCTCAGGCTCACATGTGGATGATGAAATTAACAGAGCATCAGAATGCATGGGTTTTCATTGTTCCACGATATCTTTTACTACCGCATGTCGGTATGTCCGTTTTAGTCACATTGCTCAGCCATGCAAGTCCCGCAAGTCCCCAAACCAAAAGACCACCAGAGTTTGATGTTCGGAAAGCCACTCCGTACGCCGCTGGTATCAATTATGAAGGCCCGAAATCAATTCGAAGCATCGATTGCCATAGCTCGTCTCCTTTAGCGTCCTCCAAAACCAGGCGGTGGGAAGCCTCTACCACCTTGACCAGGGGGGAAGCCACCTGGCGGGGGACCTTGAAATCCACCATCTATAAGAAATTAGGTAATATGATCCACAGTGTTGGAAGTAGTATGCACTTACGACCACCAGCGAATCCGTGCGGGCCTGGAGGGAAACCTTCTATTGATCGACTTAGCAAATCCAAAAGAAAAAAAGATGCGAGCAAAAACTTACGACCACCAGCGCCAGGAGGTGGTCCACGGGTTGGGAAGCCAGGTGGCGGACCACCGGGAGGAAATCCACCAGGGGGAAATCCTGGAACTGGTCCGCCCACGCCGGCTACAGGACCAGCCAATCCAATAGGCAGACCACGGCCAGCAGGCCTACTGATTCCAGGGCCGGTAGTAAGTGTCGCTGCAGCGGGTGTACCTCCAGGAACGCTTGTTGCCAATCTCGTCGCCGAATCCGCAGGTGGTGGACCATCCGCCGACAACGTGGTGATGTTGGATCCGCGGACGATGGCAAGACCAAGTGTACGCTTTTCTTCTTTTTCGACCGTCGGGCCATCGTCGCCTGGGGGGGGGTTCTTCTTTCGATCATTCCTGGTACGAACTGTGCGATACTCGTCGGTGTCGGCAAGGACGATATTCATGTGCTAAGCGAACCGTGAGTATTCTGCTGAAGAAGAAAACACGAGATCGGAGAACTTGACATAATACGTACCTTGTCAAACGCCAACATTTGTCCAGTGAGCTGGCGGCCGTCTCTGAGAGTTGCGCGCATGCGCCAGTTGAGCTGTGTTTTGGAGTCAGCTTGAGATGCCGACTCAAAAATGACGTGGTGATACCTACATAGTTTCCCTTTGTGCGCAAAGTGTCAGCTGTTTGTGTCAACCTTCCTTTGCATTTTCAAAAAGGCGAAATGCAGTTGCGGCTTACCATCTTGCCTTGCTTGTTCGCCATAATTGCTGCTCTGCGCGCGAACGCGGCTCAACTCTCGTTCAGAGGGCGACAGAAGAATTGAGGAGCTCAATGGTGCGTTGAGGTGGGTGGTGTTGTTTGCGTTTGGAGGAGTGGTGGGTGGTCGCGAGACTCGTTTGAAAAGTCGAGAGCTCGACGGAACATGCCGTGAGCCACGCGCCAAGCGGTCTTGGCACCTCGCACATCGAAAATCGAACCTCACGAGCTGCGGGAAAACATCAACCATCCACCACCAAATTGCCACGACATCAGCAGAGATGGTAAGGCCATCATTGCAAGCTTGCACTTCTCATATTCTAACAAAATTTGCAGGCGGAGAACGACAAGAGCAGCAACCCCATGCGGGAGCTCCGCATCCAAAAACTCGTCCTCAACATCTCGGTCGGCGAATCTGGCGACAGACTCACGAGAGCGGCAAAGGTGCTCGAACAACTGAGTGGTCAAACTCCAGTCTACAGTACGTCTATCACTAGACACATTCTGCAGCTCTGCGGTGGAGTAGGTGCGCAGTCTAACGGTCAATCGTAACAGGCAAGGCCCGCTACACCGTTCGAACATTCGGTATCCGCCGTAACGAAAAGATTGCCGTCCACGTTACTGTCCGCGGTCCTAAGGCGGAGGAAATCCTCGAGCGTGGCCTCAAGGTCAAGGAGTACGAGCTCAAGAAGCGCAACTTCTCCGAAACAGGCAACTTCGGCTTCGGTATCAGCGAGCACATCGATCTGGGCATCAAGTACGACCCGGCCATCGGTATCTACGGCATGGACTTCTACTGCTGCATGACTCGCCCAGGCGAGCGCGTTGCGAAGCGAAGGAGATGCAAGAGCAGAGTTGGTGCGAGCCACCGCATCAACCAGGCGGAGACGATCAAGTGGTACAAGAACAGGTTCGAGGGTATCGTGCGATAAACTGCTGCAAAAGAGGTGTCTACAATGGGTGGTGATCGATTCTGGCATACAGCATTCTCAAGGGTTGATGCGTCTCGTAGCATAGCTACAGCAATTCAATCGCGGGCTGCTCACACAGCTTGCTTGGCCTATCTACAGAGCTCTTTGAGCGATCACATTTTTCAATGGAGGCTTCACTTGGGTGATTGACCGCATAACCATTGGTGATCTACCATCTGGGGCTTTTCTTCAAAATTCAGAGTCCCTTCTCTGAAACTATCACCGAGGTAGGTCTGTGATCCGCGTGCCTTACTTCTTCCGTTCTCCAAGCCGCTCGGTTGAATCCGTGACAAAACATGCGGGCTTCATATTAAAGCGAAAAAGCCGTCTTTATCACACCTACACGACATTTCACATCTATGTACGAGCCATGCATATCCCTGCCACAGGGCAGAGTCTGTTCTATACGCTACTATACAGCCATCTAGTTCCATGACCAATTACTCCATCCAGCAGATATGAAACGCACCCATCTACAGCTTGACCTGAAACTTCGGATAAGTCCTGATGAACTCGCCATACCGATTGAACAAAATCGGCAATGGTACCATCGCAAGCGCCAAAAATCCCAGTAGGCTATTGCCCCAGCCCAATCCCAGTGCATTGTACATTTTTAGACCACCAAGTGGAAGAAGTGCGCCGAACAACGAGCGCGCAACGGCATTAGCAGCTACAGCAGATGCTGCGTGAATGGTGAAAGCGTCGACGAGATACGTTTGAATGGTCATCTAAGGTTGTATTAGCTTTCACGCCTCCATATAAATTGAGCTGGAAAACTTACAAAGACAGTCAGCAAACCTATACCCACGAAACAGGTGCCGATCAGCGGCACAATCCAATGTATGTGGTACTGCGTCGTCCATCCATATATGAATAGTCCGCTCGGAATGCACAGCGCTCCAGGAAGGGTCAAGAACAGCGGAAGTCGATCCTCAGGCCTCAGCGGTATTCCTCTCCTCTGTTTGCTCTTTATCACACCATCGCTCACCGGTCCCATAATCGCTAGCCCTAGCAACATGCCAATACCGAGAGCGATGTACACCAGCCCGGTGACACCCTCGGAGAAGCCATACTGGCCCTGGAAGACAAACGTGAACGTTGTGAAGAGAAGATACAGAATGCCGTACACAAGCGCAGTGTAAGTCGAGAGCGATAATACGATCGGCGAAAGCAGTAGCAGCTTACTCGGTCGCACGATACTCCTCTTGAAGCGGTTCATTGTCGTCTCGCCTGTGTCGAATTTGCTCCTCAAGTTTGGATTGCCAGTCTCTTTTCGCAGCTTCGCGGCTTTACGAGCTAGGATTACAGGTCCATACGTTTCGCGCATGAGGAAAAATGCAACGATGCAAAAGGTCCCGGCTGCAATAGCGATCACCCAGAACACCCATCGCCATCCGACAGCTTGGACGAGGAAGCCTCCTGCTACTGGCCCTGCCACGGGTCCTGTAATCGCGTCAGTGCAGCCTCACGTGATATGGAAATGAGCAGCTTTACCTATGAGTGGTCCCATAGCCCATATGGCCATCGCGCCTCCACGCTTCTCAACCGGCATCAGATCAGCAATCGTACCACCGCCCAACGTGATCGGTGTCGCGCCAAAACATCCCTCGAAGAGCCGGAAGACAATCAGCATGCTCATATTGGTGCTCACCGCGCACGCGACCGTGAAGATTACGAAGACGATGTTGCTGATCAGATACAGCGGTAATCTCCCGTACATCTCCGATAATGGCGCAACGATAAGCGGACCGATCGTAAAGCCTAGGATGTATATTGACACCACAAATGCCGCTAGCAAATCGGATGTCTCATGGAACTTCTGCATGACTTGCGGGACGCCAGGCGCGAACATCGAGGAAGCGAGAGGAGTGGTGAATGACAGCAGGGAGAGGATGGCGATGTTGCCCCATTTCTTTTTCGAGGACCAGTTCATGGGGTTCATAGGATCCTGGTCTGCTGGCTGCTCCCAATCCACAATGTTTGGATCAACTGGCTTTGGCGCCTCCTGCTTCTGCGCATCGACTGGTACTGTCTCCTCGTCCGAGGAGTCGCGGCTGGGCGTGCCCTTCTCGACGTCCTTGTCAAAGTCTACCTCCAGTGCTTTCGCAGATGCGTGTTGGTGCTTCTGCTCCTGTTCGTGCTTATCTTGGGGAGAGCCATTTGACTGTTCCTTGTCGGCGTCGGCGTCGTGGCCTTCTTCGTAGGCTTGTGATTGTGAGTCGCTGAGATCGTTGATCGCTGGATCTAGGAAGACGCCAGGCGTCGCCATTGTCTGTTGTGATCATGGTGATTAGATGATGCACTTCCATGTTGTATTGAATGCCGAATATCAAGTATTCAAACTGATGCGCTCGAAATTGAGTCGCGTCGCCTGGCTTTGGCACTGGAACGCGACAAGATTCAAGACGGAGATTCGCTTCCAGTCGACATGTCTCGAGCACATCTAGAATATGCCATATCCGTGCCATTGGAGGACGTTTGACACCGGGGCCGAAATGTTTGGATATCGCAAGGAGATCAGATAAACTCACCCCGTAAAATTGTTAAGGTGCTGACGACCCCTTCTCCGACGGCGCGGTCCGGTACCGAGAGCTGTTGTTGCAGGGTACCACCCCAGAGTTGCTCTTCTTGAGCTCACAGCGTCGGAAACAAAGCTGGAATATTGAACCGTTTAATTCGATCGTGGATTGAAGTTTTATGGACGTGGTCTGAGGCTCATAGCAGCAAATGTATAATGAAATCAACCATAGCGCCATTCGGACGCCTCCATGGAGGTTGAGAGCTAACGCCGACGCGCGACTCTTCGTCCGACCGAGTGGACGAAACTTTGGCCAACGAGCAGTGCCGACCTACCCATGGACCAGCACAAACCGGCACAAAGGTGCACATAACTGGCAAAAGGATCAATCTGATGCGCACCGGAACCGAGAAAAAACGGCGTCCGAACGGCAGCTATCATGCACCCCGCGAATCAGTTGCGATCCATTGGCCTCTGCCGTATCCTAAAGGGAAATACGATGGTAGAGTCTGGTCTCGCCTCTGTATAGATTGAATGATAGGCCAATTAAATTACTTTGCTTGCTTCAGCTTCTACATCTTCAGTGAAGTGCTGTCCTACTTCCCGCTAATTGAAAGCCTAAGACACTTGTTAGTCCGAACTCCATGAAATGTTACATTCGCTCTCTTATAGCTGTCAGCTGTACTCTCACTGCATACAAACAGAACGGTCGAATTGTCTCCATCAAATGGTACTTTTCCCGGAACTAAACTTCGTTCCGGTTCCGCTGAATACGCGCTCCTAGTCCTATCTGTGCCCCTGGATGTCTGTCGCGAAGCGGACTTCATTTAGGCTCGGCTCCGAGCTTCGAAGGATGGAGATAAAAGCCGTTCTTCAGCGATCCATCGCTAACAAAGAATAAAGACCCTCGTCCGCTTAAGTCCGCTGCATAACAAACATTGAGGATAAAAACAAGATCGAGATGTGCATATTCAGCGACATGACCTCTCGATAAAGTCGAATGGTTACTCCATATCGTCTTTTCGACATATTCAGAAGATACACTGACGTTGTTCGAAAGAGAAGACAAAGTGACATATGCTGCAAGTAAAATCGACAAAGTGATTTGATTACAATGGAGAACTTCACCAACTCCCAAAAACGCGACCGGGTTATTGCTGATTCAAACATAGAAAACTGCCCTGAACCTCCAGTTAAAACGAGGGTGCTCGTCCGCTATCGTTAAGGGCAGGTAATATGGGCTGACCGGCCTGCTTGCTTGACTTTCCGAGAGAGAGTAGGAAGGAGAACCCCGTAATTACGAACCGGTGAGCATAATAGGCCAGCAAAATCTCATTTCTCGGCATTGCTGCGGCGACCCTGTTCTTTGCGGACAACAAGTTTGAAGTTCGCCTCGCGGTAACGGCCCTGGAAGTTTAGTCCGGGATGTCCTATCGTAAGCAGAATGATACCAATCGACACCATGGCTCCTTCCAGGACCATGTAATCGACCTCGTCGAACCAGATGTGACCCTTGAAGCCCTGGCTCAACTCTGCTACGCGGAAGGCACAGCGAGTCAAGATGGCGATGGTGGCAATTGCTTGAGCTGATGCAGAGAATAATTAGCAATATCACGGACACAATCGAAGCGGGGCCCTACCAAGAAGGAAGAATTTGAAGCGTCGTGTTGAACGCAACAGCTCAAAGCGTTCATCAAGCAAGTCTTCTCTGGCATAACAGCGCCAAAAGAATGCAATGCAAAGAACAATGAAGAACAGCAGGGCAGCCACCTGAAAGATTAGGCCTGCCTGCATGATGTGTAGACCAATATTCTCAAAGCTGAAGTTGTCCGCCATGCTCACGATTGTGCCACCTCCCGCTTGAAGTAAAAGCGAGATGAAATCACTACGTACTTATTAACCTCATAGACTTGGTGAGTGGCTCGATAATCCATGAGGCAAGACACGTACCTTATGATGAATGTAAATGTGTATGTTCGTGGGCGGAAGTAGGACGCTCGCTCGCCGAATGCTACGACCATTCGTGCCAGACAGACGTAGATCGCTGCTGTGAAAAATATGGACGCGATAGTGACACATATCAGGTATCTAAAAACGACCTCGGCCATTGATTGCTCTTCGCGCGTGCTGAGGTGCACTTACAGCAAGAACGGGTTCTGCGGGAAGGGGTTGTGGTGCGTCTGAATTCTTCCAACATAACCAAGTACCTCTAGTAGGCATCCAATGGACATGCCAACCAAGTAGCCCCAGGTCCGATACCAAAACCCGAGCGAAAGGTTAAGGGCGAGGCAGAAAGCGAAAATTGACAGGTACAAGACGTTGCCCGCAAGATTCGGAGCATATGGAAGCTGAGCAAAAAACACCGGATAAATTTTCAGCGTACACTCATCGTAAGGTACCGTCCTGTTCAGAGCAGGCGAGAAGATGAAACCAGACATGATGAACGGCGGACCAGAAGTGGGCATTAACAAAAGACACGGCGAGTTTGGCAACAGTATAAGTGATGGTAACGTGGTTTAAGACTTTCAGAGAGTCTAAAGTCATGAAATAAATTGATGGAAAAGCGAAGAACTGATCAAGACAGAGAAAGCTGTAGCTTCTCAACGAGGATAATATAGAGACTTACCATCAAAGGGCGCGCTGCCAGCGGAGGCCCAGAGTATTATCCGTGGAAGTATTGGAGCCTACACCAGCACACTTGAGGAAGTCCTGTACGAGCGATCTCTATATCTATTGAGAATGTGGCTGTCTAGATTGTAGTTCGATGGAACTGCTTGGCGGTGACTTGCGCGTCTCTCAGGGGAGTGAGAAAGCGTGGCGTTTCGGCGCTAGGCCCAAAGAAGATATGCTGTACGATGCCACCAATTGAGGTTCGCCCCAATTGCCCAAGGCTCTCCCCATCAATTACAAGTCTTGCGGCCTACAAACTTGATCATAATGGCTCTCTCAGGCTTTAATGGCCATTCTGAAGATGGTCACTTCCGACGAATGTTCACGCTGCGGCGCTGTACTTGTCTGAACAGCTGAGGATGACCAAGGAGAAGGCACTCGTACGGGCTTTCCACACAAAGACGAGATCAGGCTGTCGGACCTGCAAGTGATGCTCCCATATCTATTAAGAAGACAATACTTACTTTCAAAGGACCCGCCGGGTAAAATGTGACGAGCAGAAGCCGAACTGTAGGCGCTGCTTGAGCACAGGCCGACAGTGCGACGGTTATGAAGGCACAGCTATTCGGGACTGGGTGATATTCACCCCATCTCCATCTCCAGAATCTCCACTGCCAAGCGGCACTTACGATATAAAAGACACTCGGCTGGGTTGTCATTTTGATTATTTCAGAGTTGTCTCTATTGCTGAATTCAGCCGAACCTTCCACGAGCAATTCTGGGGTCAGACTGTCATGCAGGCGACCCATGCGTCGAAAGCGGTGCATCACGCCTTACTGGCAGTAGCAAGCCTCCACAGGATTTACCGGGAGGAAATGATATCGCAAGCGACCATGCCGCCGAATTCTGCCACCGCTGCCGCTCCGAGCAGAGATTGGTACCAAGAGTTATTTGTTTCCGAGCACTATGGACATGCACTCCGGTTTCTATCCCAGGAGATTTCCGAGCCCAATAGCACGTATAGTCAAACCATTATCTTAATCTGCGCAATTCTCTTCGTCCTAATTGAAGTCCTTCAAGGCGACGACGTTGCTGCCCTCCGCCATCTGGACTCTGGAATCAAGCTGGACTCGGCTCGCGACTATTGACGTCGCATGATGATGTCAATGGTCTGCAGCAAGAATTCTCCTGTCTATCAGATACTTCAAGGGGTCTTGACATCTTGATCAACAACCTTCTTCATTTCCGACGCACCGTTGCGGACGATTTCCGGTACTGAGACATCGGCGACATTCCGCTGCCCGTTGGTGCGGAGCAGCAAGCTCTTATTGAAAGTTTTCAGCAATGGGAGGCCGCATTTGATCGCTTCTACGCTTGTCAAGATGGTACTAGTGCTCTGGTGGCCACCTCTAGAAAACGTCAAGTACTCCTTCAGCGCATCCACTGCTCAACGGCTTTGACGATGGCTCATGGGTGTCTCAGCTGCGAAGAAGCTATCTACGACTCTCTGCATCCCCAATTTCACACAATTATACGCTCTGCAACGGAGCTCTTAGCTCTAGACTCTGATGCAAAGCCTACTGAGGAAGTTCAACGGCCGACATTTTCGTTAGAAATGGGCATCATCTGGTCTCTCTGCTGGACAGTCTACAAGTGTCGGGACCCCCACGCCCGTCGTCAAGCTCTTGCGTTACTTCGGAAGGCTCCACGAGAAGGGGTGTGGATTGGCGATATCCAGGCGTGTATCGCAGAGCGGGTCATCGAGATCGAAGAAGCTCCAATCGTAGATGGTGGAGCCGATGACAATGCAAGTAAACATTGGACTTGCAAAGACATCCCAGAGTGGCATAGAATTCACGGTGTCGATGTGACGCTCGATAAACCGAATCGTCTCATTGCGATGACATATTCTAGGAGACTGAATGGTATTGATGGAGAGTGGAATGATATTACAGAATGGCTAAAATATTGAGCATCACGACAGCGACGCTTGTTGGCGACTTTATAGTCTGGACATGGCCATCCATCCATCGGTCGCGATAGTATGCATCCTTTTTAGCACGGCAATCGTCTCTTCTCTAACTTCCTCCGTAATCTCCTTCGCACTCTGTGTCTTCGTGACCAACCCCACAACCGTACCCGCGTACGTTGTCATCCTTCCCGAGGGACCCCAACCCATATCTCCCTTCTTCTCCTCTTCTTTGTATAATCTCTTGTTCTCGTCATCTCCCATTCCGGCCATCGCATCCTCGTAGCTTCTGTTAATGACCGCCCTACCGCCATAGCGTTTCGGCCATTCGGTTGTGCCGCGTAGCGTGTCATACACACTTGTGCGAACGGTATGTGGGCCTCCATCAGAGGCTCTGATTATCTCATCTCGATACCCCTTCGTGATAACCGACTCCGGCGCAGCGAGGTACCTTGTTCCTAAAACGACACCAGCAGCGCCGAGCGCAATGGAAGCGGCGACGCCTCGCCCATCCGCTATGCCTCCCCCGGCGATGAGCACAGGCATTTCCGCCTCTCGCCCTTTGAGCTTTGCCGCTAGAGTGTCGTGGACTTCGGGTAAGAGACTTATTATCCCAGCGCCGCGATTGAGACCATGACCACCGGCATCTACGCCCTGCACAACGAGTACATCTGGCGCACACTTCTCCACAGCCTCAACAGCTTCGGCAACAGTGCCAATCTGAATCCAGATCTTCGTGGCATTGCCTGTTGCTTGGCGAGTTTCGTTGGTCCATGCGACGAGATCGGAGATCTGGTACGGAGCGTAGAACCATGCTGCTGCAGGTCGGTATTTGCGCAGCAGTTCGATAGCTAAGGGAAGATCGGCGCCCCAGTTGAGAAAGCCGATGCCTATGGGAAGTGTGTTGTTTGCAGTTTGGAGATGATGAGAACGAAGCAGCTGTCGGGCGTCCTTGAAGTAGCCCTCAAGAGTTGAGACGTCTGAGCTGGCGCCGATGAAGCCAATGCCCCCTGGGAGAGCTTAGCAGTGTATTGTAAATGGAAAGGGATGAAGAAGACAGGGGTTAATATCGAGGTGAAGATTGCATAGAGATTTCTTTCAAGGCGCGGCAGACATGGCAAGCCTATGACGATGGTGCCTGAAATGTTCAGCTTGGTAAAGAATAAATGAACCTACCTGCCTTAGATACTTCCACAGCCAGAGAGGACAAAGCAATCAACCTCATCGGCGCACTGGCAATGACAGGTCCCTTGACCCACGGGTAATCCTTGGCTAAGCGTGCTGTCGGAGAAGCCATTGTTGCTAGTATCGGAGGCGAAAAGCTCTTACCCAACGCAGTTTGCCCAGCTACATCGTCTCCACTATATATTTAATCAGTCCAGAGCCGCGGAGATTGTTGATATTGAAAGTTTTGAGTCAGGCGAGGCAACCGACGTCGGAGTGCGGAATTAAAGCTTGGTATGTATCGGGGATAGACCGGAGGTGACGAAAATCTGGGGATGAGCTTTCATGTGCCCCACAGACTAATAAAGGGCCCTGGTACGTTGATAAATGCTAAAATAGTAGAATATTAATCACTCTAGAAGATCGAATAAGCATTGAGCTGTAATAAGTATTCTCGTAAAGCAACATGCCAAATTACCAGTAGGTTGTGAAGTGGATTATTGCAAATTAGGGATTCTAAACCCTAGGTAACAGTTTTCCAGAGCGAACTGTTACCCATTAGGGTTCCAAAACCCTAAGTAACAGTTCTTTACCGTAATAATCCTACTTGGGATGGTAGACATCCGCGTTTGAGGTCATACCCCCATTACATCTTGAAAAAATTTGTATTCAGAGTTTGCCGAGGTTCGTATCTCATACAGACATTCCGTTTTCGTATCGTACAACAAAATATACAGATGCAAATCATGCCATCTCCAAGATTCGAAAGAAAAGCAAATAAAAATAAATGACCAGAACCCAGGATTTCACTATGCAATCGATTTCTCTTCTTCTTCCTCAAACTTCTCATCCCGAGAGGGTATATCTTCGTCAATATTTTCCTCTCTAGCAGCAGGAGTGATCACCGTATTGATATCCAAACGATCAACATAAGTAACCTTGAAAACGCTCTCGTCGATGTATGGGCCATTGAAATTTTTCCGCCCGTCGATGTACCATTGGAAGACGGAGATGATGAGTATGATAGCGAAAGCCGCGATGCAGTAGTTCATGTTGCTGCCGGTTACTGGCAGCGCAGGCGGGAACACAAACAGAACCGTCGTCAGGATCGTGTATGCAATGCCAATCTTTTCAATGTTAGCAAAATACATTACGCATTGATCGTCGACTTACCAAATTGCACACCCAGCCCCATGGTCCAGGAAGAACGAAAGCTCTCGTCTCAGGCAACATCTTTCGACCCCGAATGCAGTTGATAGCGGGCGGAATGGCATATGTGATGCCGAGCGCGACGACAGATGCTGACACTATAGCATTGAAGGCGCTGCTGGAGCCCAGGAAGATGCATCCGAATATGATGACAAGCCCCGTTGTGAGGTAGAGGGCGTTCAGAGGTACGTTCAGCTTTGGATGGACTTTTGCGAAGAACTTCGAGAATGGAAGTCCACCATCTCGGGCGAAAGCATAGGTCATGCGGCTGCTCGTCGTCATAATACTCGTAGTTGCGAATAACAAGCATACTAAGGGGAACATAAGCAGGCATATTGACCCAGCCTTATTGCCCGTAGCGTCGTAGAAAATCTGCAGGACCGGTCCTGCGGCGGAATCGATGACATTGTTGACATCTTTCAGCACGAAGAGGAGCACACTGAGGAAGACGAAACCAGTAAATAGACCAATCCCCACGCAAAAAATCATAATCTTGGGCCCTTCGATAGTTGGTTGCGGAATCTCCTCGATCATATGCGCAACAGCGTCGAAGCCAGTCAGACCTAATCCGCCTTGTAGCAATCCCAAAAGCCAGGCAAGTCCATCTGGCCAGCCGGTTTGGTTAATGAAGTCGCGATATACAAAATCGCCAGACTGGTAGTTCGGTGATGCGCAGGCCAGAACTGTGATACTGATCACCACAAATCCTAGAATTGACCAGATAAAAGCAGATTTCGTGACGAGCGGAAGCGTTGAGGTCAAAAATGCATTGACCAGGAATGAAAAAATGTTGTAGCCTACGTAGATGAGGAACTGGTGCCATCTTTGCGGACTATATGAGGCGTTCATGAACGATATGATGCCGACAACCAACTGGCTGCCCAGCAGACCTCCAGTGGCAGTGAGTGCGATCCAACCAGCAGTATTGATCCAGCCTGTAATCCAAGAAGTGATTGGGACCCATCGCCGGGGACTGACGATAGCTGCCCAGTGATATTGACCGGCAGATGTCGGGAAGGCCGAGAGAAACTCTGCGAGCGACGCCGCCAGACATAAGTTGCAGATTCCCGCAGTGACAAGACCCCAAATAACAGATGTCGGTCCACCACTCGGGAGAGCCAGTGACAGACTAGCTGCGAGAGCGGTCCATGAATTCAGGATAGCAAACCCAAGACCAAGCATGGAGATGAAGGAGAAATTCCGTTTGAGCTCCTGCTGATGGCCAAAGGCCGCCAGCTGGGCAGCATCTTCGTGGACACTGGTCCTCCGGATGTTAGAACTAGGGCGACGAGGCTTCATTGCAACGAATTGACTAGGCGAGACGAGACGAGATCGGTGACACTAAAAGCGTGAGATGAAAGAGATGAAGAACTTCACTCACAGCACAGTATAGCCCGAATGTTGGGGCATGCTCACGCGGGCAGCTCAGATTGACGTCAGTGTGTACTGGGAGCACACAGACGGACACCTGCTGCAGATGGGCAAGTCTCCATCGGAATTGGATTTGTGCTGTCATCGTACTCATCACTTGGCCGGGATGTGCAATTCGGCTCCGGCGCGTTTCCTCTTTGGGGATGTATATCCCCGAGACTGCATGGATGGGCTACGACACTACAAAGCTTCGACTGGAACCCAAAAAGCAGTGCACTCTACGAATACTTTTGCCAATCGAGAATAAGAGAAATCAAATGGGAGAATGACTGAGTGGAAATGAAACTCTTGGCTACTTTGTCATCGACGGCCGAGCTTGAGCGGCCTCTGTGGTCGAGGCATGCTCATCAGCAACATGTCCGGGAAAAGCAGTGAAGGGCATGGAACATTTGGAACGCAGGGGGACGACACGAAGATTAGCAGATCATTTCGAGATTGAGGAAATGGCGGGTTGAATGGCCCCTTAGCAGATCGGACACGCAGCATGACGTATTGGGAATAGGCCGAACATAAGCGAAACCTGGGGAAATGCTTCACGTGCAAGCCAAGCCTCCGCCCGCAGAGCCGCATCGCCGCCACGAAATTTCCGTCTCGTTGCTTTCATCGTGTGTCTCCGCCGTCGATCCTTCCACCTTCCACCGGGTCGCTCCTTTTCGAACACCATACTCTTCTAGCTGAGCGTGAGGCTTGGCTCCGCGCAAGAGTGTTCGAGTGCTGTGAGAGAGCGGTAGAAGGGGTAGAAAGAGTTATTGTTGCTTCAAGATGAACGCGCCTGATAGGTGAGCTTTTCCTTTCGACACTTGGTGTATCACATCCATAAAGATGCAGTTACTACCTCTGTTAGGATTCTCTCCCAGCAGAGCTCTTGTATGCGCATCGCGTCGGGTGACTGGGTCGTTGCTGCCTCACGGTTGAAATGAGCAGTAACACGCGACTTCCCTATTCCAACACACACCACAAACTGTATTTCCTTTGCGCTTTCAGAGTTCACACACCTCTACGATTTCTCTTTCACACTGTCTGCAATGCCTCACATCGCTGAAACCGCGCCTGACAGATTCGAGCTCTTTATTCTCGGCGACGGCGAGAAGAAGGTGACATGGAACCTTGATACAAGTAAGGCCACCTTCGAGCACACATCGTTTCCATATACAGCCCTCCTCTGCCGAATATTTGGGATACTGCATTCAGCTTCAAGTTTGAAGCTCCATTGAAGCAGCCAGTTACTCTCCGAGCCATCGGAAGATTGCTGGCGCGTCATGGTGGCTCAGGCTCTTATCACTGCGGCTACTTCTTCTTATGGCAAAACGTACGGCCGGAGAGGGAGACTGACAAATTACTTTTGCAGGAGTGCCAAACACCGCCATCTTCACCTTCAACAAAGAGGATCACACGCTCGGACACCTCCTCTCCTCCCGACTACACAAGTACAGCTACGTCCAATTCTCGGCATATATCATTCCACATCCGCTTCTACCTTCCTTCGACCTGCGCGTCACGACAGACGGCAGTGTAAGCCCGAAAGATGCGATCGTCCAGGCGTGCAGGGATATTGTCGGGGAGTTGGACCAGCTGAGTCGGGAGTTCACAAAAGAGTGGGAGTTGAAGAAGATTGCAAATACTGAATCTAGGAATTAAAGTATCTTCTTTGGATCTGGATCTTCTACCGTCGGCACTTGCATTTGAAATGGAGTTTTGGAGATTTGAAAGGCGGATGGCACTCGGAAATCGGAATGATACTGGAATGAGGCTACACATTCGGTCGGTCGGCGTAAAATGAAATGTATGTCGGACCGTAGCTACAAAAGGCCCACTTCTCCCGGGCTATTTTTCCAAGTTCAATAGAATTTGGAATTAAAATGACAGTTCTTGGCTATGCCGCGGTACAGTAAACACTTACTCATCCACCCCTCCGCTCCATTCCGCCAAGACCTTTTACCGGAACCAGTTCAATAATCTTGTCTGCGATTTTTATCCGTTTCGCTAGATCTCTGAGTTTGAATTACCCGCGTCCCCTACTTGCCCTATCTGCATCCCGATGCGGCGCCGCGCGGAGAGGCGACGATTAGTCAGTAGGTAGTCTGCTTGGCGAGTACGAGTAGGTGTAGCACGAGTACGTCTGGCACTTCGCGAAGCTGTCCCTGAACGCCACTCCTGCAACTCGCGGCCCTCCAGCCTCTCGTATTTGCAGCCGCGTCAATCAGAGGCTCTGAATTGATGACAGTTCTTGCATCGACCTATCCGCAAGTCTCGGCCCTGCCCGATCCTCGCCCCGATCCTCGTTCGTAGAACTGCTAGATGATGCAACTTAAACCTCTAGCAGCTTCTTGCCTGTTGCCGAACCAACTTCCAGAATAGCTGAAGGCAACACGGTATAAGTATATAGCTCAATTTCCTGTCTCAATTTCAGTTTCAGCTGCTAGGCAAGTTTTCGAGTCGCTGCACACTGTTTACTTCACCCGCTCAAGCAAATGCGAGCTCAATTGCTTTCCGTAGCTCTCGTAGCTACCCTTGTCTCAGCTGAGCCATGGGGTCACCCATCATGGCAGTCGAAAGATTCTTGCATTGAATTCTTCGTATCCGTTCCAGTTGATACGGTGACTTATCCACCTCTGTTCCCGCCCTTTGCAAATCAGTACGAGGCAACGGAGAATCTCCTTCAATCGACGAGTCGTACTGCTCCTCCTGCGACCGCCGTACTAGGCGAGCCAAAGAACATAAGCACCACATTCAAAATCAGCGCGAAGTACTGTCCACCAGCTGGTCATGGTTATGGCGAGAGCGTCGACACTGTTCTCCTCCTGACCCATGGTCTTGGATTCGATAAGAGGTAGGCTTCCCCACGATTCAACTCAAATGCTCCGACTAACGCAAAGTCTAGCTACTGGTCCTTCGAATTCCCACCGGGCGACCCATCGAAGTACAGTTTCACCGCGCACGCCACTCCCAAAGGTTTCGCGACACTCTCCTACGACCGCCTGGGCTGCGGCTCCTCGGAACACCTGGACCCTTACAACACCATCCAAGCGCAAATCGAGCTTGCAACGCTCATCTCACTTACCAGACTCCTGCGCGAAGGCAAACTGCACCACAGCGTGCCTGTGCCGAAGAAAGTCGTCCATGTCGGCCACTCCTGGGGCAGCCTTCTGTCCAACGGGCTTGCGTCGGCTGCAGGTGATCTCACTGATGGCATTGTCCTGACTGGCTTCTCGCACTTGGTGATATACCAGCAGTGGTTCTTGCACAGCACTGGATACCATCTTGCGAGCCTGAATCAGCCGAAGAGATTCGGAAACTTTGAGTCGGGCTATCTGACATGGGGCGACCAGGTCTATAACCAGTATAGCTTCCTCACTTGGCCATTCTTCGACCCAGGAGTGTTGAAGTTTGCGGAGGACAACAAGTGGCCGTTTACCGCGGGCGAGTTCTTGACGGGAGGCTTCGTGCCTGTTGTTTCTCCGGGGTTCAAGAAGCCGGTGCTGGTAAGCAGATTGTCATTATACATCGTTAGTTATGTGTGCTAATGGAGTTGTAGATGATGGTTGCCGAGTTCGATCTCATCTTCTGCGGCGCGAACTGCACGGGTATTGTCTCGGGACCGGCCCACCAGGTGTTCCCCGATGCCGACCTGCAGATCTATGAGCAGCCGAATACGGGGCATGGTATGAATCTGCATTTCAATGCGACCGGTTGGTATGATGTGGTGTTTGATTGGGTTAAGAGTCATGATCTGTAAGATGATTTGCGTGAGAAGATGGCGGCCGGGGATTCAGCATGCAAGTATGTAATCGCATAGTGTCGTAGTATGATTAGAGATTTCGATACCAATTGCACATTTCATTCGATTTTGCGATAAGATACACGTCCTTTTGGCTTTTAAAATAAATTCATTGGACGGACATTGTGCTGACTTGAGTTCATATAATCCGAAACTTCTGGAGTTCCAGCTGATCTAATCTCGAATCTCGATGCCCGATCTTTGCGCAGTTCGCAGGTAACACCTTTTCCATAATCGTTGGTCTTTCCGAGCTTTGAAGCACACACCAGCAAACCGGCGCCTGGAGTAAGCATTCTCCAATGAGGCGATAATGCTCTCCACCTTCACGTTTCCGCAAGACGAAGGGATTAACTGCTCCTTCGAACAAACATCTCAGGTCGGTATCAACCGTCCCGGTGGGCCAAGGGCAATGTGATTGCGCATGAGGAGTATCTTCCTTCCTTCTCCGAAAACAGAAAGGCGTCCACATGAATATAGCCTGCGAAAATGGCTGAGAACGCCCCTCATCTTCCTGAGCGCATTGTTTAATCTGAGAATACCCCGTCTCAGCTTCTGGCTCTTTTGATCTGTTCCAAGTTTGTTTAATATCTTCCTCAATCTGTTTCGTGATGTTCCACTTATCATCGTTCAAGTTGCTCTATTCATCATCCTCAACATAGTTCGATGATTTCCCTCTCCTAAATTGTAACGTGATCGGTATATGATGGGAAATTCCAATCGGCTGTCTATGGAATTATGATATCCGGGAATCTCCAGCCAATCAGTGACAAAGTTCTTCCAGCTTATTGAATGGAATTGTGGGAGATATTCCAGAATCCAGAAATAAATAATGACCTGAATCGTCAGTAACAACATTCGTCGAATTCAAGAGGATACTTGGAACATAATGATGGAATATTAGACTTCATGACTCGTCGTCGCAAGAAGATACCGATCCGATAATACTCCCGAAATCTATGGTCTCGTAGTAAGCTAATATCCATCAATAACATCAAGGAAGCGGGCGAGGGCCCGTGGTGCAAACGTTCTGCTTCGAACTTTGCCACGACTGTCTCCATTAAGAAGCCGCGAACTACGAACTCGCTGTGCTGCGTAATTCCGAACCAGGGGTTCATTGGCCCACCGGAAACGCGTAAGACTTTGCTGGACGGCGGTAGGCTTTATAGTGTCCACAAGATGGGCTCGGGACCTTTAGGGATGGAGGCAGAGAACTTTGGAACCCATGATGGTGGGCTTCCAGTGAACCCTGAGTTATAAAAATCTACCATATTGAATATGCGGAACCCTCCACTCTTGCTAATGCAATACTCAGTTACTTCTCGAAATATGTCCGCATGGAGTGTTATATAATCGGGCTTACGTGCATCGGAGTGCGCGGAAATATCCTACTCTTTCTATAGCCTTACTAGACCTGCAAGTCTCTCTATCCACTTCGACGGGAGCTACATTTCAGCATCAATCTGAACTGAGCTTGGAGGCTGTTTCCTGCTGAAATCAGGTTTCACGGTATGCTTCCTCTCTGAAACCCAATCCCTTATTGCTTGGAAGTCACGACACGTATGAGTGACATCGGAGACGACATAATTCCTTCCCAGACCTGGAAAATATTTCGTCGGAACCGGTGTGATGTCGCCGGCACACATGATGTATTGACGGATTTGCTCAATGCAGTGGCCTTGGGATTTTCTCAGCAGTGTTCATCATGTCAATAATGTGGCTCACCTTGATGGAGCAACTGGTCTTCCGACATCCTGATTGAATAGTATCTTGGAAAGAGCCATTTCCGTATTTCGTGCTGTCACTGTCAGTACCTCTCCGTTCGGATAACATTGATTGTCTTACAACGCAGTGCAACGTGTGAAACATGTCAAGCCTTGAACTTTGTAAGCGTTGATCTCAAAGACTTATTCCAGTGAACCAAGAATTACCCTGCCCGATAGCCACCAGCAGCATAGTTCCAGTACTGATCATATTCGTCTCCCCAATGATCTCTCGCTTCTTCCTCGGTTATCAAGAAGTAACGATCTATGACTGAGTCAATTTCGCTATCGATCCCTGACATTTTCACATTCCTTGCCTCGTAAAAGATCGTCCCATGCCTCGTCAATCTGCGGGTTCGGAAGGCCAACATATTTGATCGGATCAGAGTGAGGAACATAAGGAGTACCATCGGCCCTGAATTCGGGGCTTCCAGTAAAAGTAACAAGCGATTTTCTCAATGCCGACTTCGCAGGCCCTGCTTAAAGTTAGGTTGAACACCTTTCTGCATCGGAAATGCGTACCAAAATCTGTTTCATATTCAGAAATGAGGCCGGCCGATGTACCCTCCAATTGGGCAGTCGATGTACATTCCAACTGTTTTGGGAACATGTAAAGACCAAGCGCGACGAAAGCGAAGAATATAGTCGAACAAATCCACGGAATAGAGCCTGTCTCACTCCAGAAGGTCCTTCTCAGTCCATAGTCGAGTTCCTCTGCATGGCTTTGGTGAGCGCTCGACTTTAGTGGGACATACTTCGCTTGCTTGCTCAAGCGAAGCCAATGCATAGTTAGACCAGCACGGGATGGGAATTAGATTTGACAAAGTGTAACAACCTTCAGGACGGCAAGTCTCGCAATTCCAGGAGAAATGGCAGCAAAAGGGCGAAAAGTGCAGGAAAATAGGGTCAGAACGCAGCGTCTTAGTTGTGCGGTTTTTGGTTCGTCGCCTCGCACATCAGTCCGTAGCGAGTATAGAGATTACGATGCCACGCCATCATGCGGTGTGTCTGACATGAGAGCGCATCCTGTCAGCCTTCTCCATGTTTTTGGAGCCTTGAAAATCTGCGGGTCATAACGGAACTGCTTTCAATTATCAAGTTCCACCGAGTCGGGATCGTTGGCGGCTGGAAAGGCCGTCCGCAATGCCCGAAGATGGAAATGGCAAAGAGCCCGACTGTCATTTCATCCTTTCCCAATCTCAATCCCTATCTAGCGGAGCCTCATTTTCAACAGCAAGCACTACCGCTTCATGGTCGCACAATGCTTGAACCTTTGCTAATGAGGGAAACCCACGTAGTAGGCTCCGCACTATATCATAAAGTATTATTATTATGCAGAGCAAGCGAGTAAAAGGCACCGTAATCGACATTAAACTTCTGCTAACGAAGAATCAATCCGAAATCAGATCCTATCAAAGCACAGCCGTCTTCGCAGCCTCCAAACAATGGCTATGCACCATTCTTGCCACCCATGTTCTCAATCGCGTTTCTCATTGCCATCTCTCCATTCCTTAAAGAATTTGTTCCCTGGGAATTTCCACCAGACACTCGTAAGATCCTCCCAAGGGAGTTGATCAGCTGGGGGATCATTCAAGATCTTATCAATTTCATCCTTTGAGAGTAACGGGTCAAATGAAGCTGGAATTTGGTGATCTTTCGCCCAGTCCTGAACCTTCTCAAAATTACGACATGTGTGGCTCGTTGCTATGCGAGGGAATATTCCGGTGGAGATGGGCATATTAACATGCCATGAATTCGGGGATACATCTGCATTACACATCAAGGCCTGGCGAAGGGCGTCGATACAATGCTCTACAATTAGAATATGTTAGACTCTTATTCTACGTATGTCACACCAGGAAACTTACCCCAATGCCACCAGCCAGTCCAGTTACGATTTATCTGTCCATTCTCAATTCTCCACATATGAGGGTATCTTTCAGGCCAGATTGCTTTCCGAAGGTCGTTCAAACAATGTAGCTGATGAAAAACATCTAGCTGCACCAAGTACTGCTTCGTTCCGGGAATATTTAGTGTTGGGTGAGGTAATCTGGCCGCTTCTTTCTCCGAGATTACACTATTTCCAACTGGTACAGCAGTTAGTTCTGGGCTAAATCACTTAATTCTCCTCGCTACAGATCTTACAATTATACAATTCCTCCCATAGTCTATCGGTTTTATTCGTAGGGACTCCCATGTATTTTCCCGTCGTAAAGAATGTAGCATCAAATCTCTGTGGATGATACTCAATCACCGAATTTGCTGGCGCTATGTCAAAGAATAGAGTTAGCTTATGAACATTTCGAACATCTCTTTCAAGTACTTACACCATATTCCTAGTGTTGGGTCTCTCGTCTGAGTAGGGCGTGTAACAATAATGAGAAGAAGAATACAAAGCGTGATGTTTAGGATATATGATAAGACAAGAGGAAGTTTGCAACACCTGGAAGCCGCTTTGGCTGCTTCCTCAGAGCTGTCATCCTGCAGTAGCGTCTTCTCTTCATCTAGAACTACTTTCTCCTCTGCATCCTCATACGGGTGCTCGACTCGATGATAAGTCCAAGGTGCCATTGCTGATAGTCATAGAGCGGAGAAAATCTAAAGAGAAGAAAGTCTAATAAGCACGAATAATCTCTTTTCATCTCTAAAAGCACGATAAGCACAGATCCCCACCCAGAAATCTCAAATCTCCACTTAACTAGGTTATACTATGGAAAAGCAGTTTCACAATATAACAATACTTAGAATATTATTTAAAACCGAAAAATTGCTCTTCCAGAAAGGGAATCACGCAACCCTGGTAATCGGGTACGATGGGGTCTATGCAGGGGGTAGTTCGCCCTATAGACCACATTACTTCGACACCACAGATAAGTCAAATCATAAATCCAGCCGAGTCCAACTATAAAATGAGCTGAGATCAGCTGAGTGCAGCTGTGCAGCTAGGATATGTAATTGTGGAGCTTCTCAGCATTTGAACATACGTCTTCAGCGGCTTTTTGGATCGCTCAAGCTCTTCACTCACTACATGCCATTTATATAACCTTCAAACGAATCATCCACATCTTCAGCGACTCAATCGTCAGTCTACCACGAGCACACAATTTTCCCATATTTTTCCTCCCCTCAATTTACAAAATGAGACTTGGGTCTTCTTTCTTCCTTGCGGCTCTGTCCATCATGGCCACAAATGCGGCAGCTCTCCCAAGTTAGTACTATTATAACCGAGTGTCATTAGAAAAAGCCTAACTCCTCATTTTAGGCCCTAATGCATTGTCGCAAGATGGGATTGTACTTCCACGCGTAATTGAGCAAGGTATTTGGCTTGCGCTTTTATCAACCTAAAGGATTTCTAACTGAAACTTCTTCTAGTTCAGCAATCGAAGGAAAAGAGAGCGGAGAATAGTGTCGATAGTACCTCTTTGACAGAGTACGAGGACTATTTTTAGGATTAAAGCACAATTGGTCTTGAGAACTGAGGATGATTGTTCTGTCGTTCTTAGTGTCCAGTGCAAAGCATAGAGTAGTCCATGGTCTCCGACTGCTTGCGTTAAGATAGAATCAATATGTCTTGTCTCCTCTTGAAACGGTTCATTCGATGTACCTTCGCCTATTACACCTTGAAGAGGTGACTTTACCATGTGATGAAATGAACGTGGACTTTCAAGGTTACAACTTGCGTGTTCCCTAGATAGAGAGCGCAACATGCGGTAGACAGATGGAAAGATCTGCTACAATTAAGACTACACCCCGACAATGCCTGGAATTGACTTCTTTAACCGACAGGACTTCAACATCAGAACACTTTGGACATAGTTAAAGTTAAGGAACCGGACAATACCATCCTGTGTTTCAAGTGGACCGCCGATTCTCACAAGATCCGTCTAACCAATTCGGTTCAGCTGATTTAGTCGTGTGCTTCTTCGGATGCCTCTGTAGGGTTGACCAACGACCGTCCATGTGACTGGAGCAAAAGAGTGCAGTATAACCGTCTCTCATCAAGTTGGTCCACCAGCGGGATTCGTCTTGGCTGCTATCCTAGCTTCCCCAAATTATGAAATTCAATTCTAAGGTTTCGATTCCAGCTGAAGTTGTAGGCTGTGAGGCGCGGAATGCGGAATTTACAATTGAGCTTCAGAATTGAACAATGAGGCGAAGCTTTAGAATTGAGCAATGATTCAATGAGGTAAAAGCTTAGAATTAAGTAATAAGGCGAATGCTTTAGAATTAAGCAATGGTTTAATAAGGCGAAAGCTTCGGGATTGAACAATGAGGTGAGCAATGACTCAATAAGGCAAAAGCTTTAGGATTAGGTAATAACTCAAAGAGGACTTCAGAACCGGGCAAGTAAACACTGCCCGAATGATTTCTTTCATTCTTATAATAGGACTAGATAAACTACCATTACGGCGATCACAGCACTACAGCAGCACTAGTCTATCCCAATGCTATTATCCCGAAGTCCAACTTTCAACAATTTCTTCAAACGCCATAGAACATTCGAAAATATCTAGATGCAATTTATACGTAGGCTGAGATTTAATTCAGTCCCATCGAAGTCTTTGAATTCGAGTATGGAGGAAATTCTAAATAGCCCTCATCCCTCAACCTTGCAAACAACTTTGACAATGATCTCATCAAAGTTCTTGATAGAGTACGTATAACCAACTTCCTCAAAATTGAAACTCTCCACAATCTTAGATTCCTCGAAAAAGATTTTGCAAAAGACTTCACCGTGGTCGAGTGCAAGATGCCTAACAACTAGCCCTTTTCCCTTTACATGGGGAGTGATCTCGCCGTTGTAGGGGATATTGGCATAATAAGGTTTGTCAACGCCGACGATCTCCATGCCGAAAGTCTTCTCCTTCGAATAGTAGCTGGATCTCTTCTGCAAACCGATGTTTCGGACCTCGTTGATAGCAGTAGGGGTAGCGGTGACCAAGCTTGCAGCCGCGATGAAACTCTGAATGATAAGAGTATTGAAGTGCATTTTGATCGATGTTGGATTTGGAGACTTGTTTCAAAGACGTGTGGAAGAGAACGATAGGTTGAAGGATATGCACTTCGTCCACAATGAACGACTGGTTTGAGTTATGATGGTAATCGGGATAACTTGAGATGCAAGTCCGTCCTCTCTATATATATTATAGGGAATCAGCATTGGGTAATCTCAGTTTGGTGTATCGCTCTCGCCGGTCTACAGTATATGTCCACAAAAAGCAATCTTCGGGGGTCTCAGGCAAGTACGAGAAAATGCTCAGTCTGATTGGATTAATTGCAGGCATCGCAGAACGACGAGTCGATGACCACGGTTCCGCTTACTCCTGTCCATAAGTAAGACCTTGATCGTCAATACATGAGCATTTAGCGTACTACGACGTTAGGACCCAATTGCGCATATAAGAACATATCAAATGGTAAGCATATGGTCTTATGTGAGATTTGGTCGAGTGGATAGATTTGAATATGATATACGAATAGGTTTTACTGCAAACGGTAACTACCTATAACTGAATAGAGATATTGGATTATTTGGGATTAGACAGTTAGGCTTGGTACGTTATTTAACGTACGAGAAAGGCCGAAAAGTTCAAGTCCGTAAAATACAGTGTTCGAGGTTAACTTGACTAAATGCATATAACGTCTATCTAGAGTCGGCGGCGGAGATCTCCACGATAACGAAATTGGCGGAGAACAGAGGCATAGTTTTTGGTCTTGAACAGCTGGGAGTCCTTCCCCACTGTCGGACACAGGAGTCTCCGATTTTACAATATCACCATCTTCCGTGACCCATGAGTACGAGATAGCCTCGTAGCTGATAGATTCAACGGTTTGGTTCAGTTTGGTTTTTACAAGTTCGCCACAAAGGTCATTATCATCGTCATAGCCGTACAGTAAGGACGCGAATTTGGTCAGTGCATTCCAAATGCGTGTAGCAGCAAGATTGGCGTGTTCCCTGGTCGACGTGCTTGCCCTAGGGCGGAGCTTGGTTCGTTGTCTTACCTTCCCCTCTGAAATGAGACTTGGGTTGTGCTCGCTCTTCGTCTTCTTCATCGTTGGAGGATGATGCGCTCTTTCCCCCTGAGCGTCAAAGATGCCTTTGTGAATGCCGTTGGCGTCATCGCACCCTGCGATGTTGAAGTGGTTAAGAATACTGAGAGATTATAGTTAGGGTAAGTGAATACTTCAAGAGTTGAAGAAAGTAGCGCTGCCACTGCGAGGGGAATTTGGGAAAATGTCCGCCTCAACGTTGAAGTGGAGTTCCCCATTCAGTGGCCAGAATCTTATCAAGCCGAAGCTATTCGATTGTTCTAGGCTCTTTGAGACTTTGATTGCTTTGAGGCTGTTAGATGGCTCCAAGTCTCTTAATCGCCCCTTCAGCGTGCAACATCGGGGAAGATAGAACTGGCTCCGTCTTTTACGGCCGACATGCAATCATGCATGGGGAGGTTCAGCTGCCTTGCCTGCACGTCAGGCTGGCCAACGAGCGATCCCCACTGCGTTGGTGAGCTGCATGTGCAATGGGCGAATCATGCGAAGCTCACCCGCTCCCCTCTACGCTGGCGACAAGGACAATGCTCGCTGTCCTAAATACCAGACTACCAGTTGCCTTATTAGACACCACTCATAGACACCTCTTGCCATTTTAAAAATTTGTCATGGGAATCCAGATAGAAGATGCAATGCATTCCAACAATGTATACCGCGCTCTTTGCTGAAATTGGAAAACTTTCAATTGCCCTAAAGGGTCATATTAGCGACCCAGGGTGGCAGAGCAATGCCGTCATCGCCTCTTCGAGTCCGAACTGGGTCATTTGCTGTTCGAAGACACGCCTCGGAAGAACAACCGCTAATAACGAAGGAGGAAAGCTTCTCGGTGTGCCGGCTTCCTGGGGCGAAGCTGGAGGACTTCTTGAATCAGAAGTTTCCGCAAGTCTTGCATTCAATATTCGCGTAAGTTCTCTCATGCCCATTCATAAGCGCAATGCGAATGATGATCCTGCTGTAGGTTGAAATGGACCGATATGTATTCAGCATCCCAAAGGACGCAGCATTCACAGACGTAAGCTCCGACCGCAAAATAATATTTCACCTCAGGCAAAAGTCAAATAATAAAGGGCATAGCTGACTAAGCGACTGCAAGGGACATTGGACAAGGCTGCATTGCAAGATCTGAGGGAGGGCGCTGGCGAAAAGGGGCTGAAGAACTCCTCCCCCTCCGGCGCCGCCACATCCTCACCATTGCACGCCCTGTGACCCCATGCCATGATGCCCAGAGCTGGCGAGGCTCTGCTACTGCACGCTGAATCATTTCTCTCCCGATTATTGTGCGTGAGATCGGTTCTCTGTGAAATGGCCCGACTAGCGTGGTGCTTGGCAAAGTTTCGTTCACCTGGATCTCATTTTCCGGCTCAAGCCCAGCCTCGCAGCAGCTTTCTCGAGCAAGTGATCTCTGCGCAACCAATCTCACGAGAGTCACGATACTCTAGCTATGATGGACGAGCAGCTGCCGAGGATAGTAGTGTGGAGGCATAGCGGGTATAAGTAGGTATGCATTGCAAGGATCCGACGCGCTGGAATTCCATAGGATATTTGTTGCGCGTAGCACATCACCGTGCTGTCGTCTCCCGTCCAGCGCGATTGTCTATTCATCTGGATCGAGCGCTAAAACGACAATGACGGACGTGAAGCCGGACGACTCGCACTCCGCGGCAGATGTTGAGCACAGCGAAGTCACGCCGAAGCTGTCGCACGACGTGGAGAAGTCCTCCTCACAGGAGAAGCCAGCGGCGACATCTTATATTCCTCAGAGCGACGAGGAATATGACGTGACGTATGTTCATTTTGCTCTTCGCCTTAGTCGGGCGTCTTCCTGGGCCACGACCAGCTCTCATACCCCAATCAACTAGTACACAAACCACAAGATGTGTAGCTAATTCTTTACAGCCTCAAAACATGGCTAGTTGTCTTTATTCTCTCCTGCTCGTACGGCATCTCATTCTGGATCGTGCCTGCCTTGTCCCCAGCAGTTGCGATCGTTGCAACTGAGCTCGGCGATGCTACGAAATCGGCTTTCTTCGTGTCCACGTATGTTTGCCCTTTAACAGATCAGACAGGATCGGTTCTTAGAGGAGCTCTACTAATTGCTTTACAGTTATCTTATCGCTATCACTATAACATTCATGATTTGTGGCGCAAACAGCGACTTATTTGGCCGACGATGGTTCATCGTCGGAGGCAATGTCCTGTTATTTATCGGCTTCATTGTCGGCGGCACAGCGAAGAGCAATAACGGAATGATTGCTGCTATGGCACTCATCGGCATCGGCGCTGGAAATTCCCAACTGGCGGCCTTTGCCTTGCCAGAACTTCTGCCAAACAAGTGGAGGCCTGCAGCCGTTGTCATGGCTGATGGCGTTCTGTTTTTCACTGTCCTCATTGGCCCAGTTGCTGGACGCTGGTCCGGCGCCCACGGGCACTCGTGGCGATGGTTATTCTATGCCCCGGCAATTGCGGTTTTCGGATCCTTTGTAGGTTTATACCTCTTTTACTACCCACCAAAGCATCCTCGAGGATTACCGTGGAACCAGGCCCTCCGAGAGCTCGACTATGGCGGCGCCTTGCTGTTCATTACCTCCACCGCTTTGATCCTGACCGGCGTCAACTACACCACGATTCGAAAGTCCTCGGACCCGGTAGTCATCGGCCTACTGTGCTCTGGCTTTGGAACTTTAGTTCTTTTCATCCTATATGAAACTTTCATGCCTCTCAAGCAGCCTCTGACACCAACGCGTGTGTTCACTCGTGGTAAAGGCCGGGAGCTTACCGCACCCTTTGTGGCAGCTTTCGTAGTCACTGTATGTGGAAATTGAGCAGGACTGTATTTGCACAATAACTGATTGAGACCAGATGTTTTATTATGCGATCAACATTATCTACCCGACAATGATCAATGTCTTCTTCTCAGCTGAAGGCGATTACAAGTACCAGGCAGTGCTTACTCTCCCGAGCAACCTGGGTCTCATTCTCGGCGCTGTCTTGCTCACGGCCTTCGGCTTAAAGATCGGCCACTGGCGCTGGACACTCACAGGGAGCGTCTTTATCATGGTATTCTTTGGTGCACTTTTGGGTGTGGGTACACCGGAGCGCAAAGGGTATTTACGATCAGCAGCTCAATATCGAATTGTACTGACGGTTCTAGGACAATGATCGCGATGGTATTCATTGGCCAGGTCGGCTTCGGCTGGGCACAGTACCTCTCCATCGCTTACGTACAGTTCGGATGCGACCAGGTTGAGCTGGGCATTTCTGGCGGCCTTGCAGGTGTGGCGCGTTTCGCCGGCGGTGCTGTGGCTATATCAGTTTACACCGCAATCCTCACCAACGTCCAAGGGAACCACATGGCTAAGCTCGTTCCCCCGGCAGCCGAAGCAGCGGGCCTACCCTCTAGTTCAGTCCCTGCTCTAATGGCTGCTCTGCCATTAGGATCTGCTGCCATTGCCCAGGTTCCAGGGATCACGACTCAGATAGCCTTGGCTGCTGCAAAAGCGTTCCAACAGAGCTATGTTATTGGCCTGAGGACAACTGCACTATCATCTCTTGCATTTGGTATCCCGGCAATTATTGGTAAGTTCAACCCATCGAGCTTTTGGACAATGCAACTTGGGCAAATCTTTCAACGACCGCTTTCATTACGCCTGAGGCTGAGAGCTTGAAAAGCTCGAGGCTCTGTTAGAGGCCAAGTTCAAAGTCCTTCTGTGATACAAGCCGGCCTCCTAGCAACAGTTTCAACGGCTGCTCAGCAGGCTCGTCCGATGGATGGAAGACTGTCCAGTTTGCGTTGATCACAAGCTTGCCCCATCGTTTGATTTGCAGTATACTGATCCATGAATAGCTTGCATCTGCTGCCAAGACATCGACGAGAAGATGACCAACAAGATTGAGGTCTTCTTGGAGAACGACAAGAATGCCGATAAGAACGTTTACCACTAGCATGTCAATAGGGTAGGGTCTCTGCGAATGGAGATGGATATGTACTGTTTGTGTGGAAGCAAATGCTCTTGAAATAGTTCCCAAGTATGTATGTTATACTGATATTCGATTTGGAATGAGTTCAAACTATCTCGATCCTCCTCCCATGCACCAAGGCAGGGTGGACTGCTTGATGGGGTTGTTCGTTATCAATATGCCAGTACTCCATGGAGAAGGAGATCTTGCGTTCTAGAGAGCCAGAGACTGCCCCCGATTTACGTATTTGGTCGATGAACGTAAATCTTTTTCAGACGATATTGAATGTTTGACGAAGGAATTGTGACCGAAACTGCGATTCCAATTCCGGTTTTGTGCGCATATCCCAATGCAACAATTTGCAAACGCATTGGCCTACAAGGAGATAACGTGTATCCTGCGCCGATTTTCGCAATACAAAGGGATGCTCAGAGCCCTCAAGTAAATATATTGAATCGTCTACTTGTGAACGAGGCATACGAACACAGTTTCGGATGATGTGAGGTGGTCAGGCTAGGGTTAGGGTCAGGCAATACGGCTGGAAAAATAGAAAAAGCGATGCCGAAGGGATTTTTATAGTCGCCTAAGGAACCGCAGCCTTCTTTCCTTAGCACCTCACGTTTATAAACCTTATAACAGCGAGCATTGATCGAACCAGTTTCTCAAGCGCCGATTACACCTTCTATACAGACTATAGCAACACCAAAAGAAGCACTACAGCAATACTACACAAACACAACACTAAAGCACCCGCTCAGCCATAACCACCACGCTCTTAGGCTGTGCCACGTCTATTCCTCGATGTACCCATTTCTCTCATCGGAGAAGAATGACATACACTCTTCGACCGTCGGTACCGCCTGTGCGTCTCTAAGTAAGTTTACCAGCTGGGTCTGCATTGATATAACAGCCTGCTTGTCTACTCGCGAAAGAGCCTCCTCGTCTACCATCCTCTCCACAAACTCGACCAGCCCGAGCTCGCACGCCTCATTCGACTCCCAGTCCGCCTCCGGCCGGTTAACCGCACCGAGATCTAGCCCTTCGTTATAGTCGTACCGCCCCAAGTCTGTTGCCACCGCCTTCAGGAACTCCACCTCCCTGCTGGCCCCATGACGGTAGATCTCACGATCCGTCCCCAAACTGTCGCCAGTGCGCCTCTTGTGCCAGATCGCAGACTGCGTCTTTAAGCTATGCCGCCCGCTAACTTCCACACTCTCGTCGAGCCGCCACCCCCTATCGACCAGCGCGCTCTTCCGGCGCGCCAGCAGAGGTAACAGCTCGCTATCGTCCTCACGGTCTCCCATCCTATCCAGGTAGCCGAGCACTCTGCCTAGCCCGTCCGAGGCCTGTAAGTCCAGCCCCACCCGCCGGCCGACCTCCGTCGCGAACATGCGCGCAACCAAAACGCGACATGCACTGATCTGCGCATCATCCATCATGCTGCCCGACTCCAGCATCTGCACAAACTCCGGCACTCCGACGACCTGCAGCGTCTGCACCCACGAGGCCCGTGTACAACCCCCCTCCGACGTCTTGAACGCCTTCGCAACCTCAGCACGAATCGCGTCCTCCATCTCCGCTACCGTGCCGCGAGTCAGCATGATCAATTAGCTCCTCTCTTTATTTCCCCCCAGTAGCAAAGGGAAGCTTTTTTCCCAAGATGCCGGGCGGTCGCCCTCTTTAAGTAGAGTCCAGCCATCCATCAGTGTCCAGTTACACGCCTCTCGGCCAACAGCCCTTGTCAGTCACAGATGGCCAACTATGTCCAGTCGCCCTCCTTAAGTAGAGTCCAGCCAGTCATAAGCCTCTCGGCCAACAACCCTTGTCAGTCACAGATGGCCAACTGTGTCCAGTCGCAGCTAAGCCCCAGGGACATCTTCCCTCCGCGCAACAGGGGGGCTATTGCTGTGCAGTCTGCAAGACTACGTTCTTTAGCCGCTGCGCTTATGACTTGCATTACCACTAGAGAGTGGCAGCGGCCAGCGGCTATAGCACTACTAGGAAGTATAATGTTTAGTTATTCATTAAAGTTATTAATATATCGGAATCTCCGTGTGGCATTATGTTCGGAATGAATTCAGAAGAATACGACCCGTCTGTGAGATGCGTGGTAGTACTTCTGATTACGATTTGCATCGCAGGAGCAATGGTAAGCTTCGAGAACTTACTAGCTTAGACACTTGGCGGAACCCGTCGGAACGATTCCACATTGCAGCACTCTGTATGCCATGATCCTACAAGAGCGTTATAAAGACCCATTTCGGTACGAGCGCCTTGCGATAGGTAAAATGTCTGCAGGAGCATGGAAGATTCTATCGAGTCAAGTCGGACGTCCGCTTCAGATAGTGGATATAGAGGCTCGTTGAATCGAAATAGCAACAGTTATTTTGTCAGCAAATTCAGCAGGAAAAGGTGTATCCTCGGGGGCAGAGGGAGATCGGACGGTTTGTTCGATGCGACAGTTCGTTGTTGTTTAGCGACGACCCATTCGCGTTGAACTCAAATTGAAGATGACTTCACGTTTGAATCAAATTTCGATCAAATTCTTGCTTCGTTCGCTTTGTAGCTGTTTTAATTGGTCTAAATGCTTGATTGGGATGGAGTGTTGATGAATATCAACGTTCACGAATCACCGTTCACGAGTCACCGTTGAAAATGGACGTCTGGTATTCCCACTTCAGCTTCAAATACTTCGCTCGACGCCTGGAAACTTTCTTCTTCACATTTCCATCTCATTTCATCGAAAGCGCTACATCCACTGCAAACGTATAACAATCGAATCTTATCTCAAGTCACCAAACATCATTTCGAGTCACTCTACTCTCATCGCATACTACCTCTACTCATCATATACCACCATCTCAACTCATCACACACTTCCTCAGCATGTCTGATAAGGTCTTCGTCAACCTTTCAACCCTTCTATCAGGTTCCTCAGCACGAATCATTGGAGTTGGATCATGCTGCTCCGTTTGGTCCTCCCCTCATGTGAGCACATCTCAGGTCTTCAAAATCGGAACTGGTCCAAAGCGCAGGGCGCTGCACAGGAGCTTCGGGTTTCAACCACGATTGCCTTCTGCTTTTAGCCCTCACGTCGTCAGTCCTCTCAGTCTTGCCTTCTATCCAGGCGGCGATGAACGGTGGACCAGTCGCCTGGATTTCGATTGGCGCCTCACAGAATTTGATGCTGTTGTGAGCGAGCGGATTCAGCCTTTCAAGCAACCGGTACGAGACCTACTCATCGACCTGTACTGCCCTAAGCAGCTCCGCGATCTTGTCAGACAGAATCCGCTCAACGAAAACTGCCTCATCCGGCCCTACCTTGGCCGCCGGAAGAACCAAACTGGCCCACCATCCCAATTTCCCGAGATCGAGCTCTGTGATTTCCCTCTCCATGTGGACCAGATGGAACACCTAGGCCTCCACACTCACGAGTACGCGAGGATCATGGCAGACACCTTGGCCTACCTTCATTGGGAGCTCGGGGTCGATGCTAGTGGTCTCGAATTCGTGCTGGCACCTGGAAGGCCACAAGAGGAGGACAACATCATCTCCTCGGACTCTCTCGGCGAACATGCCGTCTGGATCCTGGACTTCGACGCATTCAACGGCTTCCGACGACTCGACAACAAGGCGGTACCCCTGGCGGTCGCGGCATTCCTCTCCAATGAGCGGTACTTCCCTCGCCCAGGTCCAGACCCAAAGGACGAAGCGCTCTGGAACACATTCAAACAGCGCTACTTGGAGACGAGCGACTACATCATCAAAGGCGGCCTAGACGGTTTCATGGGCTTTTGGGGAGGGGAGGAGGAGACATGTTCCCGTCTTCCTCGCCGCGTCATGGTGAGGATCGAGAAGGAAGTCGAACGGAGGGAGAAGGAGAGAAGGAGGGACCGGGAGAGCGCGAGAGAGCTAGGTTTCGAACCCCTTGAGTAACTCACTAGTCATTAAATGAAATACCAATCCGTTGCGCGCCCGACCAACCTGCAACCCAAGCCCCATTTTTGCTGTGCCCCGCCCCGTTGAAGTGTTCCCCAGTAAAGATGTTAATTTCAGTATGTAAGTCAGCGTTGATCAGTTAAGAGAACTCCACGCACAATCAAACCATCGGCTCTGGCGGAAGTTTGGGTCTTTCTCGCGCATCTGACTTGAGAATCCAAGCTTGAGGTCTCTGTATCCTGTAACAAACTGGCTCTTTCTGTGAAACACGTCCATTTCCCTAAATTAACACGCATCGTCTACTGAAATTCCGCATATGATCCAACGATCCCCCCGCTCTCAAGGCGAACGCGCCTTTAAAGCTTTTGACAATTCCGAAATATGTCTTCCATGAACAAGAACATCTCCAATCTGGTTCTCCTAAAGCGTTTCTGAAACTTTGCTGCTGCCGGTAGTCCATGTAATTGGACTCGAGCGATTGGTGTCGAGAATAAATCGTCTTCCTCGGGCATTGTGATGTATACTGGACCCCTACGCGGCACCTGGATAATCTTAATACGCTGATTCTCCACTATTGGATGTCAGGATCCCTTGGGAAAGGCAGAAAGAAGGGTACATACCGCCATCAGGAAGGTCACACCGTCGCTTACAATGAAGTTTCTTTGGCTGTTGAGCTTGTATACAGTAAGTGAGTACCCACAGCCTCTTCTCATCTTTGCTGATTGAAATTGGCAGATGATCTTCAAGCCATTCAACAATGCCTTTTTTATATTTCCCGCTGTTTGATCCGGAGCCCGCATATGACTGCACGGGAGTTGCGAACCGATTATTCCTTCCTGCAAAGTGATTTTGCGGCTCTGGCGTCCTGTCGGGTGTGCTGACGGATTCAGACGTTCGAGGCTTAGAATTAAGGGAGGACGGAGTTGTTGCCCGAGTGCTATCCGCTCTCACTTGAACACTTCGCTCCAGTGGTTTCAACGATCCCGAAGGCAAAATGGCACCGGTAGTGATATGAGGCGTGACAAGAACGGCTGCCATTACAGTAACACTAGCATCCAATTGTGAAAGTGAGATACCATATGCAGCCAGTGGCTCGAACATTGCCTTTGGTTTCCAAGGACCCTTGACAAGAGATAGCACAGAGATTGTCTCCTCTGGCACAAACGCAGAGCAGACATGGAGACTGGATTTGGACACATTGCGAGGTGCTTGAGGACGCCGTCGGGAGGTCGGAATGTCAGGTGGCGTTCCAATTCCTGAGTCCGCAGCATCGCTGTTGGTGTCACTCGATCGGCTTTGCCAGGTTGTTTGACTCTTTGGACCCGGCGGAGGTAACTCCTCTGAATTGGAGCTCATTCGTTTTTGTCGTTTAGCACGCAGTCGTCTGAAGTTGACAAGGCGCTCGGCGACTTCTGTGATCCGGTTTGCAACTTCTTCCTTGGAGAGGTAGTCACGAACTCCCTTTTCGATGCTATCGATGTACCAGATGTCTGCAGTATCCCATTCGAGGACGCTGAGTGGCGACTCCGCAATCTCAAACCTGTAGTAAGGCAGAGTCATCTTTTGCTCCGCTGGGGAAGGCTGGGAGAGCTTGGAGAGGTCCTCGACGACTTTGGTATCAAACTCTCGCGACCAGGGTAATAACGGATCACTATGTGCCTTGCCTATGCCACGATTTCCTGGCCAGAGTGTAGCCAGCGTTCGGCGCAGAGCAGAATCGGCACTGGAGTTACTTGAGATGGTAGTCGACCGCCTTGGGATGAGATCCTCTCTGATACCGGTTCCAATATTTACAACTGTATTAAACAGTGCAAGTGTGGGTTTGGTCCTTGTCGAAGACTCTGAATCAAAGAGGGTCTTAATCTCATGTAAGGCCAAAGTGGTTGGGTTGTTTGCCATGACACCACCGTCGATGTATGTATCAGTTTGAAGCCTGATGGGTCGGAAATACGACGGTGCGGCGCAAGTCGCTCGGGCTACTTGCCAAATTTTCAAATCCGATGATGAAGTCTGATCTGCAGCGGTCCATTCCGAATCATGCTTTATTGTCTCTGGCTCCTGATAAGTCCGAAAGATGTGCGGGACACATCCGTATTCGTCCTTCTTTGTGCATGTGATGAGCCTAAAACCGTTAATATTAGATTCCGTCAAGCTAAGTATTGAGATTGACCTACGTTTTCGATTGCAGCGAAGGCGCGGACCAGGAGAACTTGTCTGTGTCACGTAGACGAGGAGAATAACGACGTATGACCTCTTGAAGCTTGTTCTCCAATTTAGTCGAATCATACTTCGGACGCGCCATTAGTCGATGAAAATTTCGTGGCCTGCTGAAAATATCGTTTGATAACTGTCTATACGCATCTTTGCATTCGTCGATGCGCATCTTCAGACGTCCGAGCATGATCGCTATCAGCCTACTCAGAAGTCAGCATGGACAAAGTTACCGAGCGGATCGATAGCAAGTTAGCAACTGACCCTCCCGTCGAAGTTCCAACAATGTAGTTAAAGTAGTCACACGGCAGGAGCTGCTCTTGTGGCTCCTGTTCTACACCATTCCTCAGCTTCTCAATGCCAGCGATCTCCTTGAACAGAGCTTCAAGGATCAACAGTGTAGAATAGCCTTTAATCCCCCCGCCATCTGAAGATTAAAAAGTATTAGTACGGCTCAGACATGTATCTGTGAGGTACCAACCCAAACTAAGGACAGTCTGTTGCTTCCATCCTTCTTGAATTGTCTCGAGCGACGAAGCCATTGCGCCTTGAAAGAGAGCCGCCTTGTGTAGCCTTGGCGCCTTATTCAAAAATGTTTATTACTCGGCAGAAAATACTCGGTAGATTTGCAACTAGGAAGACGGGAGAGATAAAAGGATGATGGAAAGTGGCTTGTTGTTTTGTGTGACCGACTGAGAGGCGCAGCAAGGCAGCTGAAGAAGTTCTGGGCGTCAAGCGAGCACCTCAGGTGGACTCGTCCGGTCACTGCACTTTCGCATTTTCCCTCGAAACACTGCCACATATGAGTGTTCCGGTGTAGCACAGAGAGGGTGGTCTTCTGCAGCCTCGCGCTGAATAGGGCCTTCTATTCGCTCAACTGTCCTTCCGCGCGTCATGCAGCTGAGCGACAAACGAAGACGGATATCCGGCGACAAGGCAAACAAACACGAAAACCCATAACAGACAACTTCAACATTGAAATGACGGCGCGGTGGCTTGATGAGGATGTCAGCTATGCCTCCGCATAGCCTGCGCGGCCTCCCGAGGCTGTTTAAAAGTATGCGACGTCTTAATGACAGAATATGAGAGTTCGAACATTCTTCCAACTTTGCAAATTGCACGGATTACACGATGGCCACAAGCGCAGGTCAGCCACAGATACCCATGACACCAACCAAGTATCACAATGGCAACTCAGTCTGGCAAACAGCCAAAGACATCTATTACACAGATCGTTACCGCTTCAAAGGGTTCGAAGCACTACACGTGCTGAGCGTCCAGTACTATCAGCGTGATCTGTGCCGTTTGGAGCACAAATTTGTTTGCAGCGGTGGCATAGATCCCAAAGATGAGGCCGAACAACTGAAAAGTCTTCGTAGTCTGTTGAAAGATTATGGTAAGCCAATCATGTAAAGTCATAGCAAGCGCCAAACTAACAGAGAGAAAGCTGAGGCGATTTCTCAACTTGAGGCAACAATTCGACGCGACGCAACCCTTCCAAAGGATGAGTGGGCCCGAAAGGACATCGAGGCTTTCACTGAAGGAATAACAGGACAGGAGAAAGACAACTTTAGCGTAGAACAACACCAATACGAATTACGACCACGAATCACTCTGGATCCCGTGCGATTGATGCTGCATCGCGCATTTCCAAGAAGCTGGAAATATCCTTTCTACACTGCAACTACCAGAGAGCAAGCCGCAGCCATTGCAAAGCAGGATGGGCAGCCCTCTGATGCAGGCAGTATAAGCCTTGATAACTTTGAAGGGCCTCCAAAATATGCACCTTCTAGTGTAGTCGATGGGTTCGGAAGGCTCATCATGGCAGTACTCGGTGGAGCGTCTCTCCTTGTGCCAATGCTCATCATGACGTTCTTTAAATCTCAGACGGCACGTTTGGTGACGGTGTCAGTGGCCGTTCTTCTATTCGGAATCATACTATCTATCGGCACTCGTGCGTCCAACCAAGAGCTTCTAGCTGCTACAGCGGCTTATACGGCTGTCATGGTTGTTTACGTGGGTTCGGCAAACGATACGAATGGATAAGGCGAAAAGGTATTGAGATACGGAGTAGACGCTATTTTTGCCTGTTGATTAGTTATTAGCTTGGAATTGAACATGTCGAGCTTTCTGAGTTGTATTTATGCGCGTTATTGTTGCAAGCAACATCGTTGTCCAGATTACCTGTATCCTGACGATGGGACTGAAAGGAGAGAGGCTTGCGGCTCCGAAGTTCTACCGACCGCGCCGACGAGCCCATGTGACATCGCGATGAACTTTTGCTCGACGCGTTTCCACCAACTCCTCACTTCCCCAACTCTCGAAACCTTCAGTCAATCGAGGCATCTACTTGGTGGAACTAGACCAGATGGCACCAGAAGACGCTTCCAGCACTGGAGTTAAGCGATCAAGATCGGAGCTCGAGGAAGACGACCACACGCAAAATGGCGGCGGTATGTTATGAAGAAACCATTTGACATAATGTTTCACTGACTTCCAAGTAGCTGCAGATGATTCTTCTTCCGACGATGACTTCGGGCCGGCCTTGCCGTCTACTGCTCCGAAGAAAAAGCGGCGGAAACTTCCATACGAGAAGCTCTACATTGCTGCCCTCCCAACCTCTCCGCGCTACTCGAGATCGCTCATGCACCAGGAGCAGCTTTGCTTCATCACATTTACCCCTCATACAGAGTTTCTGATCACGAGTTCTATTGATGGGGTCGTCAAATTCTGGAAGAAAGTGACTGGTGGTGTTGAGTTTGTCAAGGAATTCAAAGCACACAATGGCGAGATCAAGAGTGTGAGCGTCAGTGCAGATGGAAGAAGTTTTGCGACTGCAGGAACAGACAAGACCGTCAAGATATTTGATGTCCTTACATTCGACTTGCTTGCGACGCTCAACTTGGATGTCGACCCCAGATGTGTGTGCTGGGTCCACAATCGTGGAGCTTCACTACCGCTTCTTGCTGTCTCTGGAGGGACAAATTCAACAATCTGGGTTTACGATGGCCGAGGAGAAAACCAGGAACCACTGCATACCTTGAACAGCATACACCGAAAGCCCGTGACCTTGATGAGTTTCAACAACGAATATGACTGCGTAGTCTCTATTGATAATGGTGGCATGATTGAGTATTGGCAGCCTCATGGAGATTTCGAGAAGCCATCGAGCGTATTTGGGATGAAGAGCTCAACGAATCTCTTCGAGTTTAAGAAGGTAATGATTAGCATGCTCGGGGTAGTTTGAGTACGGCTGCTAATGTTTTACAGGCGAAGTCCGTACCCTCGTCTCTGACCATATCCCCAACCGGACATCAATTTGCAACATTCTCATTCCCTGATCGAAAAGTCCGCATTTTCGACTTCAAGACGGGCAAGCTTTATCGCACATACGACGAGTCTATCGAAACGATAACGGACATGCAACAGACAAGCAGCGGCCTGTTCAAACTCGAGGATGTCGAGTTTGGACGTCGGCTTGCTGTGGAAAAGGAGCTCGACAATCCAGTGGTCCAAGCGCGTATGAATGTAATCTTTGACGAGACCGGAAACTTCATCTTGTACGGTTCAATAATCGGCACAAAAGTCATCAATACTCTTACGAACCGGGTTGTGAAGGTGTATGGTAGAGAAGAGTTGTTCAGGCCACTTAATCTTTCGCTCTACCAAGGACAGCCGGAAAAGAAAGGTGTTGTAACAGTGGAAATGGCAGCGAGCGACAACCCGTTACTGCAGCAGGCAGAAGCGAGAGATGCGATGCTAATTACGACTGGCTCTGGAAAAGTGCGCTTCTACATGTTTACCAACGATGAGGAGATCAGCAAATCAACCCGCGACGTGCAAAACGAGAAACCTCGCAATATCAATGCACTGAAACAGGAGCAGGAAAAGAAGGCTGAGACTGGAATGAATGCAATCTTGCATACCAGTGAAGGTGATATCCACATTCGCCTGTTCCCGGACGCGGCCCCGAAGACTGTGGAGAACTTCGTTACTCACGCAAAGAATGGATACTATAATGGTGTTATCTTCCATCGTGTGATCCGCAAGTTCATGATCCAGACTGGGGATCCCCTTGGTGATGGCACGGGCGGGGAAAGCATATGGGGTGGCGAGTTTGATGATGAATTCTCCAGTCTAAAACACGACAAGCCGTACACGGTCAGCATGGCAAACGCAGGCCCAAACCAGAACGGCAGCCAGTTCTTCATTACAACAGAGAGGACGGTGAGTTTGGCTTCTGAAGTGAAACTTGAATGAATTCTGACTTGTTATAGCCTTGGCTCGACGGCAAACATACAGTATTCGGCCGTGCCGTGGCAGGTCTGGACGTTATCCATAATATTGAAAATGCCAGAGTGTACAAAGAGAAGCCGAAAGAGGATATCAAGATCATAAACATTGCAATAAGCTGAGCGCCAAATGGATCTGGATACCTTTCGTCGGACAGGGAATGAAGTACTCAATCAAGCTGACAGAACGCCGCAATATGCTGCGCGTCTGGATTGTCAAATGCAATTTCGGACAATTGAACAGGCAACCTACGTATCTTAGAGCTCATATATCTTCCCATCGACGGGTCTAATTCTACTCAATCTCCAGGACCATACTAAACGTGGATCCGGTTCCTATCGTTATTAATTGCACGGACTTACCTCCAAGCGCATCTCGGTTCTCCATGCACAACCTTGCCATACCATTACCATGCGGGCTCGCAAGTAGCACTAGGAATTCCTCATTTTCTGGACGGAACGATAGTTGTAGGCCGAGGGGTGCGCCTTGTACGTATGGCGCAATTGCCTCGTTGATCAGCGCTTCAGTGATGGGGTTATTTATCGCTACGCGGACTACGCGGCGGAGAGATGATGGGTGAAAGGCTACCTGTGACTCCGTCAGTCTATCATTGCTGCTATTGCACGCCATAATCCACTGTGCCCATACAACTTGCGACCAATTGTAGGGGCACCAGCGCTCGAGGTTCGACTTCCGTGTGGCTTCGTCGTCGTCGGGATGCACCTCGTCGTCGAAATAGCAACGCCGGTTCCAGCACGTACCGATTACGCCGTCCATCATGTCATACTTGTTATGGAATTGTGCGCGGAAAGGGCCGCCATCTTCGTCAGTCTCGTCGGCGGCTGGGTCGTGCTCACAGCTGTCTATCTCCCAGAAGTACAATGGCTCGCCGGTGGGCGCAATGTGGTACTCGCTAACCTTATTATTGAAGACGCTTAGGTCGGTCGTGGGCCGGTCTTGATGCAGGGCGCTGCTCAGTTCAGTTATCAGATTGTTCCAAAGCATAATTCCTTTGTTTCTGTATGTATTCCATAGTGCGCTTCTCTCAACTCGTGGTTGTGGCGACATACCACTCATTTCGGCTGCCATTTTTTCAGAATTTGGATACTATATTACGGGATTGAACAAAACACAGATCGATTTGACGGTATTTCAAGTAGGATGTGGGCTGGTTGACTCTCAAGTCTGTTAGCTGAATAGAACGATCTCATTGTGAGGATGATTTCTTTCAGCGCTATATTGAAAGAAAAACAATGAAGTTTGGCTATTTTTGAAAGACAAGTAGAGGTACACAAAGGACTCAAAGAAGTGTTCAAGTGGCAGACTCAAGTTTACCACCAATGGGTTGTAAACTTGGAAACTTCTAGGGACTTCATTATATCCAATTGCAACAGTAAGAGGGAAAGCAGCATCTAGTCATTATCCTTTATACTTTGTGACCTTTTTGGGATATGCGCCCTTTCTCGGTGTCTCTTTTTCCGCACCGATTGAATCGAGATATCAAAACACCATTTCATTTGCAGCTTGAAGTTCACGACGACTTCAGTGTTCTGTTCCCCGGCCTGTCCGGCTGATGTCAAGAGACCATGCCTCTCCACTCGCGATCCATTCCAGTACTCCAGCCCTCATCTCCTGTAGAAAAGCGCCATTCTCTTCACATCGCGATGCATCCGCAGAACAGACTCCAGTCTCTAATTCGCTTCTGAGGAGCTACCCTTTCAACGAAGAACAAGATGCTTGCAAGCCCTTCCGAGATCTCGCTTCTAAAGACCTTGAAGCCAGTAATTTGCGTGACACCAAGCTGAGCCTTGTGGTTGATAAGGAACCATGCAGGCCCACGGCCATTCGGGCTCGCCAGAAGTCTTAATGCTTTGTTACCTTGCATGGGATAGTATTTGTTGTCCGGCTCGCCCCACTTCGGCGGATTTTCGACTATGCTCTTGAGAATGTCGTTGGTGTCATCGTTTGAAACGGCATGGATCAAGAAGTACTTGATATTCATGACCTGAAGCGTGCTCTCATGGGCCTGATTGTTCCACTCCGGAAATGTAATGTCTGACCAGACCTGCACTGGAGGCCTGACACCCATCAGGTCTAGCTGGGACTGCGATGTCCCACCAGGTGAGACCGCATGCCGCTGGATAATCATTCCGCCTTGAGGGTTGTAGTTATTGACGTACGAGGCCATGGTGCCTCGCTCCCGACTGCCGTCGGCCTGCCATCAATCATTAGCCTTCACATCACCATTTCAGCGATAGGGAGAACGACTTTCACAGGGCCTTCGTTGACCCAATTGACAGTTCCATCAGAGCCCCAATTTGGTGAAATACCAAGAGCTTGAAAGACCGGGCCATACATGCTCACGTCCGAATTCTGCTGTACCTTCCGGTTGGCAGTGGTTCTGTAGGCAACCCATCCATTACTTTCGAGCTGTTGAATCGTGCTCCAGTCGCTCTGAATTTTCAAAGTCTCGCCGTATCTGTCCTTGTACGTCTCATCCGGGTCATACGATTTCCGCATCAAGCATTGAAGCTGCTTTCCTTGTTTGAGATATTCCTTGTCTGCTTTGCTGCTGGTTGATTGGCGACTGTCTAAGATGGACAGGTCCTCAGTCGAAACATTGAGAGACGAGGTCGACTCTAGAAGTACACCATGATCCACGCCTGGAATGTCGGGGATATTCTGAGCCAGAATCAAGGCGCTGTTGTGTTGTTCGGAGCCATTCAGAGGAATACTGCCATTCACGATCGGTGTGGGGGATATTTTTTGAACCCAGGGCGGAAGGAAAATGGAGAGGTAGAGTATCAAGGCAGCCTGAGAAGTGAACACCACCAATGTACTAATGCGGTTGCGGCGCATCACTCCAGCAAACCTCGTGGATGGCGATTCTGTCACGATCGTAGTGTTACGCCAAAGTTCCGAACTCGCGGGGAAAGAATGTAGACGATCAGGTTTGCGCTTGAAGTTCAATCGTTACGAAAAAGACTGGAGATCTGCACTCAAGGTACTCTGGCTGCTGTAAAGGAGACACGACTATACATATTCATGTGAGGATTGAGTTTCCGGTTAGAATGACGAGCAAGCTACTGTAGCCACTTTGACGTAGCACGGCACTACCTTACCTTGCCGCCAGTCGTCGGGTGACGGCATCAGAAAAAGGCGCAGCAAGTTTACTGTGCTCCGCGGATATATGAGCTAGTGATGGCCCCCGGTGTGCGCAAATACTGTGGAAGTGATGCTGAATAGAGAGTTTCATCTTCACTTCACGGTCTTCGAAAATTGAATGGCTAAGGATAGCTGCGAGACAGGTCCGACTTCATTCATGCTTTTATCAGTGTAAGGGATCAACATTATAAACAATGCAATGAAATATTGCTCAAGAGAATGCTATGCTCAGCTAGACGAACCCTCCGATGAAAGTGAAGAAAGGGGAAGAGCCTGACCTGACCTCGAACATCATATGTATCTCGGAAAAATGAAAACCCGGAAAACGCGACTCAGGGGTAAGCGCGTAACGCGTCTTGCGTCTGTCATGGCGGCGAGATCGGTGATAGACTATCGTAAAATTCAACCTCTTCCACTTAGGTTGATACTTGTTTACAATTTGAGTATCAACGATTTATACATTTCCAGACTATTACTCATTTCTATTGCGCCGACATCGCATATTGCATGTCTGTTTTTGTCGTTTAAAGACTACATCATTGAACTCGAAGGATGGAAATGAATGCATATGAGCAGAGACGGGCTGAGCAGATCAAACGAAATCAAAATCTTTTGAAAGAGCTTGGCATTCAGCATGCAGTGGGAAGAAATCTTGTTGATGATGACGAGGCAAAGCCTGCGAAAAGACGGAAGCTCTATCGTCCAGTGCAACAGCCCTCTCGCTCTTCGAGACGAATTGCTGCTGCCCCATTTCAGCCCGATTACAGGAATGATGGAGAATTTGCCACTCGCGAGTCACCAGCCAGGGATCTCAATCGGCCCAGGATGCGGCTCAAAGCACAAAGAGTGAGGCGAAGAACTGAGACAAATGATGAGCGTGATTCTTCTCCAGATCCTTTGCACCATTCGCCGTCGCCATTCGAAGATATCACCTTACTTCGCTCTGACTGGTCTTCATGGACTCAATCAGCCTCCGTACCCATGCAGAGCACGATAACAGGCGAGTTCGAGTTTGAAGATCACCCAGAATTCACGCCAAACAAGTCGCCAGCTGAGATTTTACGAGAAGGCGCTTTCGGAGGATCGTACTTTCGGCCATACAAGTCGAGAGTACTTGGAATCACGATCGATGATGACTGGAAAGAACTCCCAGCGTCGTGGCTTGAAGGCCTTGACGTGTCCAAGTTCATCACGAGCCCAAGATACGATCCCGACGTCAACAAGTACAAAGTCTCATGTGGTCAGAGCATTGAAGAATGGGAAGCGGCCGGCTGGATAGAACATCGCTTCGACGTGCGGGGCTGGTTCCAATGGTATTGTCGATTCTTCCAGGGGCGGCGGTGTGAAGACGATGAGCGGCAGATAGGTCGCTGGAGAAAATGTGTCGGCGAGACTGGAAGATGGCGGAGGATATTACTCAAGAAATACGTCTCAATGAGCATCCGCGATGTGGCTGACGAAGGCCGTGATGAGGATGGGGCTGACGTGAGTCCGGCCGTGCATCAAACATGCCATCACTGGGCATACGAAGTTAGGCAGGACGCTCTTGATCGGTGGTGGGCAGAAGGGAGATGAACAACTGAGAACAGGACAACTACCACGTTCACACTTTGGGGCGCCAGCAGTTATGTACTCCTATACAACCACCCGAGGAGACCTGGTCAACAGGTGGCATCTGTCAATGAGCTCGAAGACGCGGATGATGTGAACTCGTATTTTACTTCGATTTTCACCAAGCAATAAGGGAAAATTGGTATCTCAGCATAGAAAGAACAGAAACCGCCAAGTAGGAGGTCGTAACAGGTATCAATCAGCGTACACGCTCTGTAGACTCTATCCAGCCTTGCCACTTGAACCGTGTCCATCCTTGACCCTCACTCTCACGCCCTTGGTGTCCCACTTTGGATACGGAACGAGGTAGGCATGCGCCATCTCCACGTCAGAGACGTCGGTCTCGAAGAGTTCGAATTCAAATGTGCTGAAGACCTTCGCGATTGTAATGTAGAGCTCCGCTTGAGCCAGACTAATCATAATTAGGCTATGTGCAAATAGTGCGGAACTGAAGTCACTTACTTCAAACCTAGACACTGCCTGGTCCCTTTGCCGAACGGGACAAAGTATTTATCCAATTCCGGGTGTCCAGTCCACCGCTCAGGTCGAAATTCTCTTGGATCAGGAAAGATATCCTCATTCATCAGAATATCCACATTAGTCATCGACACTGGTGTATTCCGTGCAATTACATAGTCTCCGTACCTAAGCTCTGTATCCAGTGCGAGCCGTGGGTTCCTCGTACTGATCCCGTGAGCCAGGCGAACTGCTTCGCGCACGCATCCGTGGAGATATGGGAGATTCTCAAGCTTGTGCCAGTCGAGCTTGCTCAAGTCGTCGTTCATCCCTGAAGCTTCGATTTCTTTCCGAAGTTTGGAAGCGACTGAGGGATTTGCGGTGATGTGGTAGCTGGCTACGCTTAAAGCTCGAGATGTTGTAATTAAACCCGCTGCAACGATGAGCTGAGCCTCGTCGCCTAATCTGGTATCACTCTTTTCTGATTCCGGAAGGTCGCTGTTCAACAACTCATGGAAAATCGTTGGGTGGGTGACGGCCTTGTGTCCTTCGTTGATCCCATCTCTGATTTCTTTGACCTTGCGTGCAAGATCGTAACGGAGGCCTACCACTGGTTGCAGGACGGGCTGTACCTTAAGCACGAACCAATCCGGCAACATGTCCAGGATTGGGAAAACCATCGGAAAGTGCAGAGCGAAATGCCCAACCGTGTATATCGCGATTAATGCCTCGTGTAACGTGTCCTTGAAATCAGGAACTTCTAGTTGACCATAGCTCCTGGCAAAAGCGTATTCCGTGATAATGTCTGTCGTCAATGCCATCCACGCGCTATTGAATTCGAGTATTCGCCCATCTTTCTGGTACTCTCCAATCTTTTCGCATAGCGTGTCCACCTTGGCACGAATGACGGACTGGAATTCCGATATGCGCTTGTCAGAGAACATGGGCGAGATGGGCTTGCGGCGCATGCGATGGAGATCATGCTGGATGGTGGAGAAGCTGTCTGACGCGTAGCCGAAGCGCCCAGAGAAGTAGGAGTATTTATCGCGGCGACCAGCTCGCTCGTACAAGGTGTCGTAGTAGTTGGGATCATCGATGTGAAGCTCGGAGGGAGTAATGCGGATGATGGGCCCTGATACGCGAGTGTGAGTTGAGTCTGAATATTGGTTTCTTGACTAACTCACCATACTTCTTATGCAATTCTTGGATATGCCGTGTAAAGTCCCCCTGCTGTATAACGTCGTAGTAGAACTCGTACCAATTGCTGATTGCTGCAAGCTTCGGTCCCGGAAACTTGGCCAGGGGGTGGAAGAATAGTCGATAGGTGTATAGACATGTGATATAGACTATGAGGACCGGAATGAAAGCTACCAGGAGCTTGAGCGACGAACTCCAAAAGTCGGAATTCATGATGGGCGATCTTCAGGACTGGAGCTGCAAAGAGGATAGGGTAGCAGTCGATGACTGCAGGCGGCACGATGATCTTTAAGCTCAAGCTTGAAGATGCAACCAGTGCAATGCTAATGCACCCGCGACTGGAGGCTCGGCGGCTTCTACATCGCCTGGACGGAATACGCGCAGCATTTGAAGCGCGAGTGGAGATCGAACGAGAGCCGACGCTGGGGCCCCAGAAATGCCCCCGCTGAGGGCTTGGTGGAGATCGTCCCATGATGGCCTGCCCCGGTCGCGGCAGGGTTTCCTCTTGCACGGTCTCGCCTTGAGACTTGCATCTTCGTTTCTGTTTCTTCTGTCCCACGCCTTTGGTTTCTGGTCTCGCTTAAAACGAACCCGCGCATGCAGCAATCCGTGCGTGTACAATCGATAGGTTAATATACTCCACCAATCGTCAGCAGCAGCACCACAGGAGGATGAGGGGATCACGCCAAATCCGCACCGGCCCGCCTCCCGCAGAGCAGCCGTCTTTCGCTCCACGATCTCAGATGAACAACTGAACAAGCCACGTACGTTTCCTGTACATTATTTTTGGCGCATATATGTGTATGAGCCGCAATGGCTGAAGAGGGTGAGGCCGCCGATCAGCCCATCCTTATCGACTCCGACCGCGATTCGAGTTTCGGCGATAGCGACGTAGCTTCGGAGACGACTTCGTTGCGCTCATCTGTCTTCAATTATGTGTACGAGAATGGAAGGAGATACCACTCTTACCGCCAAGGGGCATACTGGTATACCATACCTGCAGAAAAGCCTGTCGGGGATTGATCTGCTAATGACAGCGTTATTCACAGGGGCCCGAACGACGAGAGAGCTCGTAAGTTCCTGCGATGCTTACCAGTCTCCAATTGCAACTGAGATCCAATGGACATTCTGTCGCATGTCACTGATAATCCATGTGTACCTTGCAGAGGACAACCTAGACTTATTCCACCACATCTACACCCTTACCCTCAGCGGCGCATTGTACCTCGCACCAATCGATGAGAAACCGCAACGAGTCCTCGATATTGGCACTGGTACGGGTATCTGGGCGATAGATTTCGCAGATGCACACCCGTCCGCGTCAGTCATTGCAACAGATCTCTCTCCCATACAGCCAGATATCGTCCCCCCGAACGTCGAATTCCAAATAGACGATTTCACCGCGCCGTGGACTTTTACTCCAGCGAGCTTTGATTTTATACACGCGCGCTCAATATATGGTTCCGTCGCGGACTATCCTGCGCTATATGGCGAGATCCACAATGCCTTAAAGCCGGGCGGTTGGTTCGAGCAAGCGGAGATCAGCGTAGTGCCCAAGTCCGAAGATGGCAGCATTGCCGGCACATACATGGAGCGCTGGGGCCCTCTGGCCATCGAGTGCGGTGAAAAGTTTGGCAAGTCGTTCCGGATAGCCGAAGACTCGGAGGAAGAGATGAAGAAAGCAGGGTTTGTAAATGTGACATATCGTACGTTCAAGTGGCCGATTGGCACGTGGCCAAGAGATGCAAAATACAAGCAGATTGGCGCGTATAATCGACTTGGTTGGGAAGATGGAATTGAGGGATGGGCAATGTTCTTGTTTACGAATTACCTTGGCTGGCAAAAAGACGAAGTCCAGGTCCTGATCGCTGGAATTCGCAAGGAATTGAGAGATCCAAAGATACACGGTTACCAGCATATGTAAGTCCCACTCGTCGTCTCAGCTTGTGAGTATGGGCTGAATTGGATGTTAGCTCGATATGTTACGGCCAACGGGCAACTTCGAACGATTAAATTAACCTGCACATGTGTTAATAAACATGTTCGCTTCGTCTGTATATGATTAATGGCGCACTCATTGAATTGGGATAGGAGTAAGAGGCGGTGGTTTTTGATGAGGAATGACTAGTAGCGAACGGTGAACATTCGGGAAAAGATACCTTTACTTTCTAGCGAGGAGATATACTCCGTAATAAAACGTCCATGTACGTTTTGCAATGTCATTAAGTGAAAATGTTTGAGTGCATTCTCCGCGGCATCGTCAATCCTCAGCGTGAGTATCCTTCGATCTGTGGCTCTGATCATTCTCATTCGCTTCTTTGCTCCGTTTTGGGCAATATCCGGCTTACTGCAGGTCTCGGATGACTTAAGTTGCTCTCGGGATTAGTCATAATTTTCCAAGATGAATAGACGATCAAGATTTAGTGTGTCGACAGAGGAGTTAAATGCCCACATCACCGGTCCTAATACGGCAGTGCACTTTACAACGCAAGGAAGGGTGATGATGTTCTAAAACTTTGCGCTAGTGCGTGTTGGCTCTAAATTAAGCTTATTGCGCCTCAAGGCTATTCCTGAAGTGGCTAGTTCAAGTCTTGGCTAAAAATTACCACGTCTCCTTTTCTCTCGCCACCGCTGCGGCAGGTCCTTATCCTCGATACTGATGACACTTGCATATATCTAATCTTCTCCTGACTTTCCGTTAGAACATAGTGTTGGACTCGTGCAAGTAGAGACCATCGAGCAAACGTTGCTGTTTCAACTATGAACAGCCACAGTCAGCACGAGCGACTCTCTTAAGATGTTGACTAACCTCTCACATCTCTCGTTTTCTATATGTACTATCCAACTTTCGTACCTAACTGTCTACTATCGTAATGCCATATCGCGGGAAGCGTAGTGGAAGCTGTTCGGTATGCCGACAACGCAAGATCGGCTGCGGGAGACAGAGGCCGTCTTGTATCCAATGCAGGAAATCAGGGTGGACATGTACGGGCTATCCGGACGATGTCGACGTCAACTTCTGCGATGAGACCGAATTCGTTATTCGAAAGGTGGAACGGCAGACACGAAAGAATCTGCAACCACCAACACCATCACCATCTCGACCTTCAACGCCCGCACCGGAATTCCAACTTCCTCAGATATCAGATCGCGGCCTAGCGTTCTTCATACACATGAACATTTTCCGCCCAGAGGCAGACAAACCATACATGGTTGTCGGCGGCCAGGGGCCGTACGAGTTCTTTCCGGATCTGTTTCGAGAAGCCAAGCCCGATGGACTAATGGTGAATTGCATGATCGCCGTGGGACTGGCGAGTTTGGCCAATGCAGGAAACTCTCCAGACTGGATGAAGCAGGCATGGAGATTCTATGGCAAGGCTCTGGGTCACTTGAGAGAGGCGACGAGTGACCCTGCTAAAGCCAAGGCCGATGAGACTCTGGTTGCTACGGGCATGCTGTGGATGTTTGATGTATGTCAAATGATGGCAGAGAGGTGTGAGTGCTCGCTTACCCGAATCGCAGATGACAAGTGGCTCGACGGTCTCGTTTATCAAAGTCGACAGTCCGCTCGCAAAAATGACAAGCGTCCACATTCTTGCATTGGGCCGCTTAATCAGCTTGCGCGGCCCTGAACAGTTTCGCACATCCATTGGTCGGCGGATTTATTTGAACATGAGGCGACTCATCCTCTATCACCCGCCCACTCAACTGTGGAGTTCGAGTTCCTCGCCTACGAACGATTCAAGCGACACCTCACACATCGAATCGAAGATTGACCCTGCACTGTCACCTCCAGAGCAGGAAAGTCCGGCGTTACTAGCAAAAAAGCGACTGCCAAATCCGCAGAGACCCATGGCATATCCTACCGAAGTCTGGGCCTCTTGGGCAGAGCCGTATATAACGGAGGAGGAACGACCCAGCAATACTCTAATGACCGCGGTGGAACGTATAGCAAAAATGCGCGATCGCTTCAAAAACGAGAATATGAGTTGTCCATTCCAGATGATGGCTCTGCTTCAACCGATCGATGATATGATGGATGAGTTTCAGAGAGCCCTGACATCCTACTATGGCCCGACTTCTCATCCTCTAACCCCTACTCGACAGCAGGATATGGATAGCTTCTACCCAGAGTATGATACGTACTTCGACCGATGGTCAGCATCGACGTGGCTTTATTATCACTTCGAGCGCGCACAGGCACACCATGATATCCTGGACAAAGTTCTCGAATTGAACCCTGTTCACCACCAAGAGATATTCATTCAGTGCCTAAACGCAATCCAACGCTGCACCGCGGCCATCGTACGAGCCGTCCCGTTCTTCCTCGGCTGGAACGAACGCAGGATAAGAGATGTGGCTGATGATGAAAATAGCGATAGATCAGGGCCGCTCCAACAGGCTCATTCAATGTCAGGCGGTCATGCCCTCATTTATCAGCTCTACAAAGCCGCACAATTTCGACCGACCTGCAACGCACAGAGAGTGTGGATTGTTAAACAGGTCGACAAGCTCGCAAAACTCTTGGGTAACTGCTATGGCATTACGATGGCCGCGGTGCTGAAGGACTACAATGAAAAGAATATTGGAGATTTCATGTTGGATTGCGACGCGTCGCCAAGTGACCCTGTGTGGGACCCGGAGCAAGAGAGCCCCTGACTCTCTCGACACGTCAATACGCGACGTTCAGACACGGACGCTCAAATGCCCTCTCAAGGATAAAACTTTCTACGGAGATATCAGTATTCTCAAGTGCGTCGAATTTGCAGCAAAGTCCTAAAGCCCGTTTATGTGCGCCAGGATATCGCCGACGGCCATGCTTTCTTAACACCGACTCGGATCAACCCGTCCGCTAGATGAACTCAATTGACAATAGGCCCATCGAGCCAAGTACTGCAGCTGGGCGGACGTAAAATTAGCTGCAAAGGCCGGCATTAAACTATTTCGAGTGTCTCTAGCTGAGCTCTGTGCAACTTTTGATTGCGCATGCTTCCAACAACCCGTGCGACCAAGCTGCAAAAGCGAGCCAATCAGAATTGAAAGATCGATCAGATTATCGGTGGCGTCTTCATCGGTACTCCCGACCGACACTCGGTGATTGAGATCTTTCCTTTTATTTTCTGGGCCCTGAGTCGCCGTTTCCATCTGGGAGAACGTTGTCGCCGAACATGATGTGTGCGACCGGAAAAGTAGTGGCATTTTGAGGTGGAGCTACGCTATGGAGGCCCTACGGAGATAGACAAATGCCACTAGTACAAAGTCCGAAGTTCTACGCAGTCCTGACGACAACTTTAGATGAACTGTATATGCTGAATGAAAGGAAAGATATATAGGCTCGTCCTCTCGATCAATTGCCCCCAGATCAGTGTTTAGACATCAGTAACCGATATCTTCAAAGCTTCAATCTACTGAATGTTCAATTAGACCTTACTTATGAATCAAGTCCGTGGACTGCTTCACAAAGTCAACCCTTCCCTCACAAACGCCGCCAAACACCATACCCATTCCAACATGAGCAAGACTCTCGTCGTATTTGGCGCCACTGGCAACCAAGGTGGCTCCCTTGTTGATTACGTCCTCAACGACCGACAATTTTCCAAGGAATTCAAAGTTCGCGGCCTGACCCGCAATCCATCCGGTTCTAAAGGACAAGCTTTGGCGAACAAAGGTGCCGAAGTTGCGAGGCTTGACTACGATGATCCCGCGACCATCAAGGAGGCCGTGAAGGGCGCTCACACCGTCTTCGCGATGACCAACACAAGTTCGTCTTCCAGAGCTCCAGCTCTTAAGCATTACATATGTTGCTGACAGTCTGATAGTCTACGACCGCGCAACAAGAACCAAAGAGATCGACCAGGGCAAGGCCATAGGCGACGCGTGTGTCGAAGCGGGCGTCAAATACCTCTTATTCAGCACAAGTCAGCGCGTCGACAAGATCTCGAACGGCAAGCTCCAGAATGTCACACACTTCACCTTCAAAGCCCGCATCGAGGACTATATCCGCACCCTACCGATCAAATCTTCCTTCTACTCACCGGGCTCGTTCATGCAGAACTTCCTAGGCAACCAGAAGCCCAAGCCGAGTCCCAGCGGTGACGGAAGCTATGCGGTCTCCTGCATCTACCCGGAGAGTACAGAAGTGCCTCTCATCGATATCGACGACACAGGCAAGTTTATCGGTGCCATACTCGCCGATCCCGATAAGTACGAAGGCAAGGTCCTCTCTGCTGCAGATAAGCTGTATAACTACTCGGAGATTGTCTCAACGCTGAGCAAGGCCACTGGAAAGAATGTGGTGTATAAACAGCTGCCAGTGGAAGTCTTCAAAAGCTCCATGCCGCCGGGGTTTAACGTGGAGTTGGTTGAGATGTTCCAGCTGTTTGGCGACTATGGTTACTACGGTGAAGGCCAGAAGGAGAAGGTGGAATGGTCGGCAAATCAGGCGAGAGGGAAGTTGACATCGCTGGAGGAGTTCTTCAAGAAGCATCCTTTGACGTTGGAATAATACCTCGCGAGGGAGATTGCATGGTAATGATCCGGCGTTTGACTTGTGGCAATGATACTGCAGCTCGTTAGTTGATCCAGATACAATCAACAGCTTTCGCTACTGAAACAGCAGAGTGAATGCAAGAATGAGGTGATGACTTCAGCTCTGCATGAAGCAAGTAAGAAGTGAGTCGTTTTCGCTTCTTGATCTCAAATGCCGAGTTAGTGTTCTGGAGACGTAGAGCAATAGTGACAAATGATAAACAGAGATGAACTTCTTCGGACATGGAAGATATATCATATATGTGCCACCAATCGGAAAGATTGCTATGAACGCATCACCCACACAAGCGCTCAAATGTTCCCTCTGCGTCTTTCCATCTAATCCAAGTGCATTGCTAATATCCATCCCCAGCTCTACCAACCATTTTTCGTTCTCTCTTCTACTACGAATTTTCCCACGGCGAGGCAGAACCGCGTCCGCTCATGTTGTCATGGTAGGGCCATTGGATTGAGTGGAAACTGAGGATGAATTTCCGGTTACGGGTGCTTGCATTACAGGGAATTCACCGACAACCGCCGGTTAGGAGCATCCGATTCCAGACGTTTTAACGCCAGAATAGTGCAGGGCCGAGATTATTTATTCGCCCGAGCTGGATGGAACTCTACTGACTGGTTTCTGCACACCAGGACGGTCGGCGAATTTCATCATGCGGAGGCCAGTGCGGAACGAAGGTCCAGTCATGTTCTGAATTTCACCGGTCCAAGCGAGCTCTCTTTCCAATCCGTGCTGGCGGAAGTGTTGCCGAGCGGCCCAAGTGGGATACGTCGTGCACTGGCAGGCAAGCATCCCAAGCTCAGTCTTGTGAGAGTACTCCATGGATTGGCATATAAACCGTGCCAATCTATTTGCCTCACTCCTGACGAATTCGATTGATGGCCACTTTGCATCGCTTGGAGAGCTTCTCAGAGCTTGCACGGGTAGTTGGTATTGGTGCATTGCAATGGACTCTGAGAGCCCCTGTTGGTGGGCAGACCAAGTAACTGACGTACAGTCTTCATCATCCATGATATCATGCATGCTTGGAACCTTCTCAAGGTTGTTCTGCATAAGGGTGTACAGCTGGTCGATTGCATCCAAGCATTGCAGCATGACAGACCAGCCAAATGTTAAAAGTATCACCTTGTTCAAGCCTGCAAATTCCAAGGAGAACGGGAAGACTTTGTCAGACGGGGACGTATCTGCAGGGTTGCAGACAGTCGACGGAACTGCCGTGTAGAGGGGTGTCTCCGAAGACACTCTAAGGTCTTCATTCCAGAAATATAGCCTCACCAGAGCAGTAGCAAACGACCGAATCAAGTTGGAGCCCCACTGCAACAAGACGTCTTTTCGGGGAGTCGAGCTGAGAAGATCAGCTTCTTCGAGAAGCACCGGGACGTCCGCGATCATCTCCATAAGGACCTCGAAAAAATCATTTGAGAATTTTACCGATGCAATTTGGTTCCATTCGATTACCGAGAGAAACGTTGCTCGCCGATTTGTGAGGCCGTCAAGAACCTGAGGTGCCAACATCAGTAAGGGTCGCATGCGTTTGGGGAAAAGGTAGGATGAATAAGGGAAACACTCACGCATATCGTCCTGAGCCGAGAAACCAAATGGTGCCACATAGAGCTCGAGGTCATAGCGGCCTTAGAATTCCGTAGCCTGAGGAGCTCGCTGATCCCACCAGCGTGCGCCCGCCAGCCCGTGTCCTGCGGACACAGAAAGATCTCGCATGTTGACAATACAATAATCGTTGCCAAGGTCTCGTCGCAGGCTTTTGTGTCAGGGTTCTCGAGGTCGGTGCAAAGATGGGTAATAGCTGTGTTATACAGCTGCAAGCCTTGTCCGAGAGTAGCATTGCCCGAGCCAGTGACGTACAGCAGCGACATAGCGAATGCCAAAAGCGCAACATCCAAGGCCTGGCTTGGACCGGACAAATCGGCCGCTCCATAAATCCACGAATAGGCGGTATGCTTCAGATGATACTCAGTATTCGGCTCGCGTGGTAGGTAGAGTCTCTTGATCAGGTCCACCGCGCGGCGTCGAAAGTTGATACCATTCTTGGAAGACTCGACGAGATCCTGTATCACCGTCTCCAGCTCTGGCTCCGCAGAATGCGTTACCAGGGGTTCGCTTCGAGAATTCTGAAATTTAAGATCCGATAGGACGGATACGGCAGTCAAAGAGACGTTTTCAGGCGTTCGGTTCACGAAAACCAGGTTCTTCTCATAGCCGCCACATTTAATGTTCGCCTTTGTACATCGAAGACATGCCGGCCGGCGAAGGTCACACTATTCCATAATTTAGCATCTTGTACGATTTTAAAATTTCATCTCTACACCATACCTTGACCCGTCGCCGACGACAGTCATGACAAGCCTGAGATTTTCCAGCGACTCCAACCATTTTGATCTGAAGAATGCAGCAAAAGAAGCGACTCTAACATGGTTTCCATAAGAGGGTGCCGAGCCTCGGGCAGTAGGCTCACCAGTTAGTCAGGAGAATTTGAAGGACAGTGCAGGAGGCGTTGGTGCACGGGGCATACGAGGAACGTGTGGCCGACAGTGGATCGCCAGGTGGAGTTGCGATTTCAGCTTCGAGTCGCTGACAAATTATCCCAGATCTCTTGGCAGTATCTCTTGGCTCTCCACGGCTCCACGGGAGTCGGTGTTGGCTCTTGTTCCGCACACACCCGTATCAGGGCATTTCCACTCTCGGTATCATCCTTCGAGGTCCGCATTAAATCGCATCTCAAAGACTGTAATAATATGTATAATTTAGCGGATCTCGCCCTTTATGACTCTTTTATGTCGCCTGGAGCCAGCAACTTAATTCTTACTATAACTAGTGGGCCACCGTCATGTCATCACAGAGCCTGTTTTTCTGCGGCGACCTCCTTTAGTATCAATTCTCGAGACGGAGGCTCCACTACCCGAGGTTTGGTGAATCCGAAAGGACGCCGCTACGCGCCACGCCGCAATTTTAACAGTGCGGGCTTATACTTCTCCGTACAATTGATTTAAAGATTGACGAGTTAGGTATCAATTTTCAAAGGGATGCTCAACTTAATGACTACGGTGATTGTCTCGCCCGATAATCCAAACGTCCCCTCAAATCGCTTCCTCAGGTGTCCAGCTCTGCGCCCGACGGTATAAAGTAGTGGCGCCGACGCTCCTGTGAGAACCACATCGTCTTGCATACATAGCGATCTTGGCAACAATGGCTTCAACTTCGATTGACAAAGAGCTAAAAATACCGGCCACGGTAACGCCAAGCCATATACCATCAAGTAATCACTCTGTCTCATCACAAGAGCCCCTTGATAAAGCGGCAGGACAGAGCGCAAGCCGTGGGAACGACGCCGATCCAGACACCAAAGATCTCGAGGCTGCACCGGATCAGCCTGAAAAAACAGCGACGCCCAACGCCCAAGCCACGGAGTTTGGCCCGCCCCCAGACGGAGGATGGGAGGCATGGCTAGTAGTAGCTGGAGGTTTCTGCACAATCTTTGCTAGCTTTGGTTGGATCAACTGTCAGCTCCCTTTCCAGAAGTATTCAATTGTTCATGTCTTGATCTAACAAGATCCGCACAGGTATCGGCGTATTTCAGGACTACTATGAGTTCCACCAATTGAGCAACTTCTCCCCAAGCACGATTGCATGGATTCCGTCAACAGAGTCGTTCATGCTCTTCTTCTGGGTATGCCAACCAAATATCTCGTATGCCCCAACGCCGCCGACTAGCACTGACTCGTGGATCAGGGACCTGTAGCTGGCAAGATGGCTGATGATCTAGGTCCCCGATGGCCGCTTCTTCTGGGATCTGTTTTGCACATATTCGGACTTATGATGACCTCGATATCTGACAAATACTATCAGATATTCCTGGCTCAAAGTGTCTGTAGTGCCATTGGATGTAGCTTTCTGTTCTATCCAAGTGAGTGAAGGTTTGTAAATGGAACTGTAGGACTGAGTTAACAATGTCAGCAATTGCCGCCTGTGGGACGTGGTTCCTCAAACATCGTGCTCTCGCATTCGGTATCATGGTCTCTGGCTCCAGCCTTGGTGGCGTGACACTTCCAATTATGGTCAATCATCTAGTTGTGCGCATCGGGTTTGGATGGGCCATGCGAAGTACAGCGTTCCTGCTTCTCGGGCTGCTTATCTTCGGTAATCTTGCTGTTAAATCCCGGCTTCCCCCAGCGCGGCGACCTATAAGTCTAATGGACTTTATTTCACCGTTTGCCGAAGTACCATTCTTGCTGTTAGCTATCGGAGGCTTTTTCGCATACTTTGGCGGCTTTCTGCCATTCAACTACATCATCGTCCAAGGCAAAGCGGAGGGCATGTCGAACAACCTGTCTGGCTACCTGGTTCCAATCGTAAATGCGGCAAGCACCTTCGGCCGAATTATCCCGGGACACCTTGGAGATAAATACGGAGTTTTTAACGTTATGATTGTGTTCACAGCGTTCGGTGGCATTTTATGCCTGGCGCTTTGGCTACCTGCTGCATCTAGCGCACCCCTTATAGTTTTTGCCGCGCTATACGGCTTCGCGTCCGGTACTACACTTTCGATTATCCCAGCCCTGGTAGCGCAGATATCCGATATACGGAAACTGGGAGTTCGGAATGGAACGCTCTACGCTTTCACCTCTTTTGGAGTTCTGACAGGGAGTCCGATTGCGGGGGCAATTGTTAACAACCAACATGGGGGTTTCTCAGGATTGAAGATATTTGGCGGCATTACCCTTCTTCTGTCAGCCGTGTTTGTTATCTTTTCTAGAACGGTTCAAGTGGGTATGAAAGCGAAGGTCAAGATTTAAGATAGACCAGGTAGACGTAGACATTTTGCTTTTGACCTGGGTCCGTTTATGTTCTGCCCCTAGCCGGCGGCTCTTGAATTTACACTGGGTCAGTCCCTCATCCCATGGGATGAATAAAATCACCGAGTACCATGTTTGGCTTGTTACAAAATTTTGATCCTCAGCAGTCATTAGGAACAGGTCAGCCTGATTATGCACATTTTCATGTGCTCTTTCGAGTCCCTCTCAACATCACGAACTCAATTGAAAATTATGTCACCGATGTGTGCCAGAGCTTCAGGAATATCTCTGCTTACTGGGAAATTTCTACAACAACAGGCTCTTCAATGTCCAACAAGCAGAAACCCCGCAGATTACTCCTTGCCACCTTGGTTGCTGCTTGTTATAGCGGCAAACTTACAGCACGAACCTTTTTGGGAAGGCATGGAGTAGCTATAGATCGCTGAGATCAGGATATTGTCTCAGCTAAGCGAAGGACGGCTCATGTAATCGTACACAAGCCGAACCATCTTTGAATGAAAGTGTTATTCTTTTTGATAGTTAATAACTATTAGAGACTCAAAGCAACCTTACCACTAAATTCTAATAGTATGGAATTCTTCAACAAGGTAGCGAGAACGGCCCCAAGATCTCTCCGAGGCACTGTTTATCCCACGGCTCAGTTCTGCGACCAACGATGAGGCGATATCATCGATTAAAAGGTATTCGGTCGCCCATTAGATGTGTTCATCTCTCTCTAACTACTGTCTCTCAGACCGAACCCGTGGGCTGCACTCTTAACATATGTGCTAAACTTCCGAAGGACGACCATATTCTTCTCTGCGCTGTCAAGCAGTTGGATGGCATTGTCGCTGTGACCCTGTGACTGACCTATCTGACACAAGACTTTGGATCGGAGCCGCTTCAAATACGTAGTGAGATGATTGAGACAGGATCATGGTCGAGGAAGAAGGCACTCGCAGCGGCAACAATAAACGTATTCGTGATGTCGTCGGCCAGTTCGAACGTGAAAGGAAACTATAATGATAGGGGTGACTATGATACCCTCTAATGGTATCTACAGGGAGCCGGGGAATATCACAATGCCTTTGGTGACAGGGCATGGTTACTATGCCCTGCCAACTATCATTATGAAAGGTCTTGATTCTCGTGAGCGAGCGAGGCTTGCAGCAACATTACTCTTCTGTGACAACGAGAAACAAATTCTCCAAGTCAGGCTGGGCAAAGCTGCTCCTCGATAATCTCAAATTAGATCATCGGCAATGAAGTACATTTCGAGTAAGTCTCTGTGTTTGTGGATCAGAAACATTTGCTCTTTCCAAGCTCAAAAGCAACCAAAAGACATGGAGCAAAAGCCCACTAACTAAATTAAAGTTCGCGCTAGTTTCAAATTACGATACTCGATCATCTCTCATTTCACTCGCAGCGCTTTCTTCAATTTGTTGAGCCCTCCACTTTGCCGTGCCCAACGGTCAATCAACCACATTGGGAGAAGTAGGTGGATGAGGTAGATCTTGAATGCTCCGTACCCTCGTCGGATATAACGGGTATATCGCCACCTCGATAAGAGTACAGCGATCGTGCTCCTCGTCACCGCGAATCGATCATGGCCTTTCGAGCCGGACAGGGAACCTGACATCACCTTCTCGGCCTGCTCCCGAATGGGAAGGTACGCAGAAGTTGGAGGCAGTTGGACGTGTTGACCACCCTCCTTGTTCTCGAAGAATTTTGTTCTAATTGAGCTTGTAATGAGAGCAACGACCTGTAACCATAGCGTGAGTAACCTCGTCACGTAGACTAATAAAAAATTTAGGTACCTTGATGTCGAAAGGTGAGAGTTCGACTCGCATGTTGTCAGTCAAACTAGTCACTGCCGCTTTGGAGCTGTTGTATATGCTCATAAATGGCCGATTGAACCCTTGAATACCGGCAATGCTGGATTGATTTACCACCGTTCCTACCTCTGGAGTCAGAAAGAAGTTAAAGAGCAATCTGCAAGTTTTTTACCTTTAGCGGCCCTTAGCAAGGGGAAAAATGCTTGAGTGACGGCGAGGACACCCCATACATTGACGTCGTATTGCTTCTTCGCCTTCTCGATGTCGGCGTCCATCAATGGCATGTAGTAGCCATAGCCCGCATTGTCTGCCAGGAAAAGTCATATCGTCAATGGATGACTCTGCGGTCCGTTGAACCCTTGGAATTAAACCAACGTACTTATCAGAAAGTCCAATTTCCCATCTGTAATCTTCTCCACCTGCTGAACTGCCGCAGCAATTGATTCGGCGGACGTCACGTCCAACTCCACGTGCACCAAAGATGCCCCATATTTCTCATCGTCTCCGTGCAGATAGTCCAGCAGCTTGATATCGACGGCCGTCGCGATCACGTTTACTTTACGCTTGAGGAATGCGTCAACTTCGGCGTCTCCCATGCCACCGGCACTGACGCCGGTGACGAGAGCCCATTTCGTTCCTGCCATTGTAAAGTATAATCAGACATATTGATCCGCAAAACTCTAATGTATATATGAGCTGCGGTCGGTTACTACCCGCGGACAAGCCCCACATGCAAGATGCGGGGTGCGATTGGGGAGGACGCTTGAGAGTTTCCGGGCTATAGATTTAGTCACCGAGACTAAGCTTCCTTCTCAATATACCTAACACGACTAGTTTCTAAGCTTCCTAGCTTTTAAGCGTCTACAGTAACAGCGAGGTTGTTCTTCCACATAATCGAGAGCATCTCTGAAAGCTCGATTAAACATATACCAGATAGTACTTATTTAAAACACTCAGTACCAGTGTATATAATTTATATTAACTTAGGAGGATATACATCCTCGCGATTCGATATATTGCAGCTACGACTCGACATTTTTGTCACCCACTTGGTAGGTAAGGATCCTCCTCTGCTAATCGTAAGGACCACCTAGAGGCTCCAGACGAGTTCTTGAATCGTTTCCCTTCGATTCTTTACACATCCACTACCAAAAGCTGAATGTCATTATCGTCGTCGTTTTGAGCCATCTTGTATGAACTGTATCTTTGCTCATGCCGAACAGAGCACCTGTGAGGCACAGTATGATATTGCAGAAGGAAGTGAAAGATCATAGAGGTCGACACAACACGCGACGATTGAGGCTCAAGTGGGGGTGTGTGCGCATCTCTTATTTCACCGGCGAAGAGCTTGGTCAAGGTTCAGTCTGATCTGCATCACACGAAACCAGATTGGTCATGTCTGTCCGCTCGCGCTCTATCCAGTATCAGATACGATAGACGAATTGAGGAGTGGCAGGCAGGGGGCATGCCACGCGTCCGGCTCAAACCAGCCATTGGACTGCAGGACTCACGAAGCGACCTGCCGAACTCGTGCTGAAAAATCATAACACCATCTAGCAGCTGAGTGCTCGATGGCTTGCATCAATGGCTTGCATGAATGAGGGGGTTGTGCCAATGAGTCCAACTCGCGACCAGCCTTCTCGTGCCCATCAGCCAGGCTCGCGATGGCGACAGATGATGCATGATTGGCGGCAGTTGGGGCGTTCCAGAGGCTCTATGGATGCTCTTCTATAACTACTTCCTGCCTGCAGCCTTGTCAGGTATTTACTCCGTAGTCCCCGGCGCACTCTCCCCTTACCTTTCAGCTTCGCCGCATGGCATTGTCCGTCCGTGGCAATGGAAAACAACTTACATTTTTCCAATGAGGCTCTACAGGAGCTCCTCCTGAAGCTCTCACATGATACAGTAAATGGACAGGGATTGGCATCTCAATCTTTCAACTCGCGTATCGGTCTCCGCCCCGAGAGCGAAAAGCATGATCTCGGACCGTTTAGTTACGATGACATCCCGCGGGACGGCCAATGGATACGAGTCCTGAAAATCTTACCGAGTTCCCGGAACAATCCTCAAGTTGAATGCGAGATCATTGAAACACAATTGGATTCACCGACCCGGGAGTACCAACGATATGAAGCCTTATCTTGGTGTTGGGGTCAGGGACCTGAAACAGGCCATGTTGGCATCAGAAAGAATGGAAAGCTTTATGCAAAGCCCGCTAAGCTGGACCTCGTCAGAGCGCTCCTTGTGCTTCGGAACACCAAAAAGGACCGCTACCTTTGGGTTGATCAAATTTGTATCAACCAGGCAAACACAGCCGAAAAGAATCATCAAGTTGAGATGATGGCCGAAATCTATGGAAAAGCAGCTCGTGTGTGCGTCTGGTTGGGCGAGCGAGATAACACCAGCCACCTGGCGCTAACCTTCATCCGCGATGAGGTGCTGAAGCTGCAGCAATTCGATGACCTCTGCGAACGGGAAGGGAATTCGCATAAGTGGAAAGCCCTTCTCGATCTAATGCAACGCCCCTGGTTCCACCGCAGATGGGTTGTTCAAGAGATATCTCTCGCTCAAAGTGCACTTATGTACTGCGGCCCAGATCGAATATCGTGGAAGAAGTTTTCAATCGCCGTGGAGCTCTTTGTAGAGGTTGAAACAGCTACACATCGACTTTCGGAAGTAATGAAGAGGGATCGCAAGTTTCACCACATACCCGGCTGGTTCGAACACGTTTCTCAACTCGGAGCAAGTCTTTTAGTAGATGCCACTGGAAGGCTCTTCCGTGATCATAAATCACAATACTTAAGCTCACAAACTATTCCGACTCATCGCGCCAAGCGCGTATATGACTCTGATAAGGAAGATTTGACCGAGTCCGATCATGAGTATTCTGAGGACGAATTGGTCGATCCTTATATGACCGGTTTGGACACCCAGAATTCAGATATGGATGAAGAGGTACAATCAACTCGAGCGAACCAAGAGGTTGATTTCTACGATCCTGTTGTTGAGGGTACCGTAACTGTGAAAGGCCAACCACTGCTAAGTTTGGAATATCTCGTTTCCAGCTTATCGATCTTTGATGTAACCAAGGCCCACGATACGATTTATGCGCTCCTTGCGATTGCAAGAGATACGACTCCGCGAGCAACAACGAGTATGGATTGGGAAGATCACACTCAAGCTGCATTGGAGAGGTTTACGCAAAAGAAACGCTATAAAGTTGACTACAGCCAAGAATATGTCGACATTTGTCAATATTTCATTCAATTCTGCATTGATCGATCTCTTCAAAAGGATCCTAGCCGTGCTCTCGATGTTATCCTCAGACCTTGGGCCGTCGAAGAGTCTAAAGTGCGGGAGAACTGGTTAGAAGAGCGACGAAAGGAAGAAGAGGAGAGAAAGAGGAAGAAGAGGTTAGAGGCTAAGATTCAAATCAACAAGAATAGGTCGCTATATACTGCGCCTAATCCCAAGCCCTGGGAAGACGAGAACCCGAATCTCTCCAGGCATGCTCACATCGAAATACGGCGGAAAGAGTACGTTCCTCTGCCATCATGGGTACCACAGCTCTCCCGCGCGCCGTTTGCAATGTCACAAGCGGCAGGTGTATCTGGAGAGAAGGTTGGACGGGCAAATGCGGACCCGCTGGTGGGATTGCCGAATCAGTTCCAGAGAAGTTACGCTGCTGCTGAGACCAAGAAACTGGACACGAAAGCATTCAAGTTCCGAAAGCGGATGGGTGAGAAGCTGAACTACTTCAGCATGTTCGTCAAAGGGTTCGTCTTGGACGAAATCAGCGAAGTAAAGGATGCATCGCAATCAGGTAGCATTCCGTCGGAGTGGGCCGATTTCGCACATTGGTATGGAGCAAAAGGCGATCCCCCTGATGCCTTCTGGAGGACGCTTGTTGGAGATAGAGGGCGGGACGGCAAGAATCCTCCTGTTTACTATTCACGAGCTTGTAGAGAATCGTTCGAGAAAGGTGGTTATCTGTCTGGATCTGTCAGCACGTCGGATCTAATTCGGAACGAGAGAGTCTCCGTGATTGCCCAATTTTGTTGGAGAGTCCAGGCGGTGATCTGGAAAAGAGCACTGGCTAAAACCAAGTCGAATCGACTGGCATTGGTCAGTCCAGGTGTTCAGCCAGGTGATTTGGTTTGCGTTTTATACGGTTGTAGTGTTCCAGTCATATTGCACAAAAGTCAACGGAAAGATGACAAGGTGGTGGATCGAGAGGTGCAACTGGAAAAGGAGTACCTGCAGCAACGAATGGTTCAATGCGCTCGCAACTGGTTCAAGCGCACTGAATACTACCGGAAGAAGAGAGAACAGGGGAAGTGGAAGTATCAGGTATGGGATATGAGAAAGCGTCTGGAATTTAATACAGAGAGGAAGTCGGAGACTTGGCAAGAGCACTGGAAAATTAATAGGCTGAACTACAAGACTCGGGGTGATTTAGCTGGGCGAGAACACTTCTTTCCGGAATCAAGAGACCAGCCTCCCCCGGAAGTGAGTGCCTTCATTTTAGCTTCGAGGAAACGTCTCGTGGTAGAAGCACAGCGCCTACTCCGAGCTTCAAGGGGTCGACTACTTACCGAAGTGGAACGCTACATGCGGCTTTCTCGGGCTGAAGTGGAGACATTGATTGACGCACTGCGGAACAAATGGTTACCAGAGGAGAAAGCGCGTGACAAGACTATCCCTGAAGTTAATGGGGAATCACAGACTAAGATTCCGAAGAGCAATGACGTTGCTGACGAACCTGCGACTCCGAAAGCTAATGACGATGCTGAAAAGGTCGTAGAAATGAGTGATGAGAAGTACAATGAAATTGTGAGTTATATGCACCGGCGAATATGGTATGAGCGTTTTGTACGATTGTGCGAATTTGAGGAATGGAAAGAATGGACGAGAAAAGGAGGCAAGAAACTCCAGCTCGATAGCGCCATACATCAGCACCTGCAAGAAATTCCCTGGGCTACCGCTTCTTCGGCAAACATCACACAAGGAACGACTACTCCACTGGAGACGTACAATGTGAATTCGGGGAAACCCAATGGCGTAGCCGCTCCTGTAAAGGAATCCGAACGCAAAAAGCAGGACGAGTGGACAACGCCTGGTATCGACTGGGCAAAGTTTGAGCTGCAACTGCGATATGCAAGGAAATGGAGAAATGTTGTAAAGCATAATCGAGATGCTATGAGGAAACAAATTGAGAAAGAGCTGCTCCAGCAGTCCGCGCGGTTACGTCACGAAAGGGGATGGATAGATCGACCAAAAGATGTAAAAGAATGTATTGTGCCAGAGACGGAACTTATCAGGGACGAGGAAACTGGCAAGGAGAGGGAGAAGCTCACAAAGGATGGGGCAGAGAAGGTCGAGCTAGAATGGACTAAAGGGATTAAGGAGTCTCTTGGGAACAGTGGATATTACTATTACAAGCTGCTTGGGGATTGTTATTTGCACCAAATGATGGACGGGGAAGCTATGGCAAGACAGAATGGCCAACCTAATGGCGCGTGGATTCCTTCTGAAGTCTTTGAGATAAGATAGAGCAGCTTATAACAGGCATCTTATATAACATGCCGCCAATGTGCTGCACTCATCGAAGGCGGGGCGAACGTGTCGCTGGCAAGTGTTCGCGTTGCCGTGTACGGGGATTAGTATACAAACTCGCGTGTAAACATATGAAAGCTACCAAGTTAGCACGAGCGTGTTGAATAGATTCCGGAAGGAACTAAGTCAAAGCTTAACACATAGTAGACTTTTACAGCGTGTATATCGTAGTAGAACCGGGATATATCTCCGTGAGTACTCCGCAATCTATCCATAGACTCCATATACAATCAAACGAAAGCTTGATATATGAGTGGATAAGTAGGATTAATACTAAAATACTTGGTGAATATAGACTGACGAGGAGCCAGCGAGGCGAACATGATGTATCTTCTACTGTACTACACCTTGTGTATCATTGAACTTTAAGCTAGAGTACTTGGAAGTATCTCCTCCGATGTCGCATTTAGCCAGAATCCTTCAGAGATCTTTCCAAGAAATAACTTAGCATACTTGCCCGCAATTGAAGAATAGCGCTCAGATTTGGTAAAATGTATTACTCGCGGCCAGTTTAAGCGTGCGGAGGATGATTACCACGAGAGCCGTGGTTGACTTGGTACAAGTTTAGCCTGTGCGCGGGTTGACGATCACCGACAGCACCGCACTTCTCCTCCATTTACATCACTCACGGCCCTGAAAATCTTCCCCCGCCCTCGCAGCGTTACATGAAATGGAGCCTTTACGAAGCTTTCAAGGGCATTCTTGCCTTATTGAGCTCTTTAGAAGTATCCACTGTACCTGCAGAGCAACGTTGCTGATCCACGACGTGGTTATATACAATGGCCGACGAGACTTGTATCTGCAGCAGATTGGTGACTTACCTCTCCCGTTGGCACCATGGCTTTGAGATGGCCTTTCCTGGTGGCTCTTACTTGTTTCACGATCTTTACGACTGTCATTGATGCTTGGGTCTTTCCAGCTGCTTCTCCAAAGTACCCAACAACGAAACTCCAAAATCAACGTCATGGCTCCTCTGCGAATGACAGACACCTTGATCAGCTCGTTGCTAGCATGTCAATTCCGGAGCTTGTCCTTCAGGTACATCTCATGTTCGCAGATGCAATCCTTGGGCCATATTCGGACTTTGGTCTATACAACTTCACAATGCAGTACAGCCCGGGTGCGGCTATTGGTGTCATGCATGATTGGTATCCCATCAATAAGTCTCACTTTAACGACATGCAACGGTTCCAACTGGACCATGCCCGCTTGAAGGTTCCGATGATGCACTATGGAGAATGCTTGCACGGCGTCGGTTCCTTCAAGCAATCGATATTCCCCCAGAACATTGGTATGTCGGCATCGTTTGATACCGACATCGTTCACAGAGTCGGACGCGCCATAGGTACGGAAGCAAGATCTGTCGGAATTCACGCTTGTCTTTCTCCAGTGCTCGATCTGGGAAAGGATCCACGATGGGGCCGGGTGCAAGAGGCATGGGGCGAAGACTTTGTCTTGACAACGCACATGGGTGTCGCTTATGCCTCTGGACTTTCCAAAAATGGCTCATGGTCGGATACCGATGCGGTTGCACCAGTAATGAAGCATTTTGCTGCCCATGGAAGCCCTCAAGGTGGCGAGAATGCTGCCCCTTTCATGGGTCACGGTAATCGCCAGGTTCTAGAAGAGATGTTAATTCCTTTCCGGGCTGTCGTGGAGCTTGGAGGTGCAAGAGGTGTCATGATGGGTTACAATGAAGTTGACGATGTGCCAAATTCAGTCAACCCCATGATGTATGACGCACTGGAGCAGTGGGGCTTTGATGGATTCGTCACGGCAGACGATACGGGTATGCGTCAACTTCAGACAGGTCACATGGTTGCCAACTCTCCAGCCGATGCCATTCGACAGTGGTGGCAGGCCGGTGGCATGGTTCAGTACTATGATTATCCCCTGCAAACATACGTAGAGGTAAGGAAGCGAATTTCTGTGGATTATATTGCTTAAGCTGACTTCAAATAGTCTGCGACTGGGCTGATCGGGAATGGCTCACTATCAAAAGCCACATTACAATCTCACGTGCGAAGAATACTCGGTGTGAAGCAAGACCTTGGCTTGTTCCAGAATCCATACATTCCAGAAGACATCGACCCGATAGCCATAACCAGATCGAACATACCGCTAACGTTAGAGGCGGCACACAAGAGTATTGTGCTGCTTGAGAACCGAAACTCGACCCTGCCCTTGAAGCCGCAAAACTTGAAGCGAGTTGCATTGATTGGACCTTTCTCTGACATTTTCAATTTCGGAGACTATAGTGGTCAATTCGGAACGTATCCGATCTACAACGCAACGACAATTAGGCAGGCAATGAGTGCATATGTGAAAACGAATGCGTCTTCCTTGGAGCTCGTGTCCAGCTGGGGATCGAATTCGTACGACTATAACGGCCAATATGCGATTCCTCCTTATCTTCTCTCGGCAAACGGGACAACTGGCGGCCTTCTCGCGACGTATTATGCAGACACCAACTTCAGTATCCCTCTTGTCCGAAAGATCGAGACTCCTGCTCGCGACTGGGGTATTTATCCTCCACCTGGGCTCCCGAGTAACAATTTCAGTGTCACTTGGGAAGGGTCACTTACAGTCCCTGTTGACGCAGACGTTGATGGATGGATCGGTGTGGCTGTATCTTCCAATACTACTGCCAAACTCTATGTCGACGGAAAGCTCGTTTCAACTTCACCACTGACCGCTGCTGGTAACTTGCTCGGCAACATTCCCGGGCTCACGTTCGTTAATAATAACGGAACTCAACCTCCCGTTGGGAGCGCGGCATTCAAATTTACGAAAGGGGCCACACATCGGATCAGAATTGAATATCAAGCATACAATACGTACCAAAAGATCGAGAATCAGAGCTCGCTCAATGCCGAGATTGTGTTCTTCTGGAATCTGGTTGACTCAAAGGACCCTATTCAGCAAGCGGTCGATCTTGCTAAAACCGCTGATGTCGTTGTGCTTGCGGTCGGTGCAGGCTGGAACAGTGACGGAGAAGGAGGTGATAAGGCTGATCTCAAACTCGGGAGCAACCAGACTGCCCTTGCAGACGCAATCTTCGCTATTGGCAAACCTGTCGTCATGGTTCTGGAAGGTGGCAGGCCGTTTGCCCTACCGGAATATTACGAACAAGCTGCAGCGGTTATATCTGCATTCTTCCCTGGCCAGCAAGGTGGGCAGGCAATATCCGACGTTCTATTTGGTCAATTTAATCCAGGCGGTCGTATCCCACTCTCGGTCCCGGTCGATGCGGGTCAGCTCCCAGTGTTTTACAATTATAAGAATACGGCGAAGCCAAACGACTATGTCGATCTCAGCCAATGGCCACAGTACTCGTTCGGCTACGGCATCTCGTACACGACATTTGAAGTAAGCAACTTCAAGGCATCTTCGACTAGTGGCAGCAGCAAATTCAAGGCCGGCGACACAATCACTTTCTCCGTGGATGTGAACAATAACGGCACGATGGCGGGTAGTTACGTTGCGCAAGTATATCTCCTGCAAAGGGTCTCTTCGATCACTCGCCCGGTCAAGCAGCTCGCCGCATTTACTAGAGTCTATCTCGACGCTGGGAGGTCAGCGACTGCAACGATGGACTTGGAGGTAAATCGCTTCCTACCGATCCTGAACAGGCAGTATGAATGGGAGCTGGAGACTGGAGACTACACGTTCGCGTTGCTTGAGAATTCCGCCCACGATGTGAGCACCACTACGAATGTTACGTTAACAAGCGTCTGAGTAGCGTTCCGCGATGTACAGCTCTAGAAATATACGGTAGCGTTCGAGATTCATGAGAGGTCTATTTGATATCCTTGACTCCAATCACTGTGGCGAATGCATCACCCAACTCTCTCAGGCTCATTTCCACAACCTCTTTCGCCGTTGCTCCGGGAATGTTCCTGTCACCAATGGCTTCCTTTGCCAGCAATACGTCGTAGCCCCTCTCTGCTGCCTGCCTTGCTGTAGTCGACACGCAGACGTGCGCCATATACCCGGTCAATACCACCTTCTTTCCCGCATCTCCCCTCTTCTTTAATATCTCGTCCAGCTGAGTTCCGGAGAAACTACCCGGGTGCTGTTTCACTACCACGGCTTCGCTACCCTTGGGTGTGAGCTCGTCAAATTCCTTTGCCAGCGGCGTGTCCGGCGTAAAGACTGGTGCTCCCGAGGGTACTTGATGAACGATGTGAACAACGTTTCCGCTGGTGGGATCAGCAGCGCGATATGTGTCGAGGAGTGAGGATATTGCGGCCCGAGTAGAGTCGACATTTTCGGTTTTCAGCTGTCCGTCTGCGTACTCGTTTTGCGCGTCAATGATCAGTAGGGTCGAATCACTGGGTGATGCTGTAGACGGAGGGACCCCGACCAGTTCACGAAATGATTTTGCGTCCGACATGTTACAGAATAGCGTTAATGGACTTCGCAGGGTATCTGGAGTGAAGGATTGCAGTACCGTCTCGTCTGTGGCGTCACAAGAAGTTGCGGAGAAGACGGAGGTTTTATCCTTTTAGGTCGAGTAGCGGGGTGCGGAGGGCGGATTGTTACCGCATTCTAAATCGTCACTAATCGTGTCCATTAAATTGCGCAAGCGATGGGCTTCGTACGAGGTGCCTTGGCAGCAATTACTTTACGTACCAGGACCAGGGTACCTTAGTAGTTAATACGGAGTGGCACAGGGTGACAAAGTAGTTGAGCCCGAGTGACCGAGCGCCCGCAGTAACAGCAAGATTTATTCTCCTACATAATCGAGAACATCTCTGAAAGCTCGATTAAATATATACTAGATAGTATTTATCTAAATACGCAGCTTCAGTATGTATAATCTGTTCAACTTCTGAGGATATGTATCCGCGCGGTTCGACATACTGCAGCCACAACTCAACTTTTTGTCACTCACTTTGACCAGATGCGCAATAATTCCCTCGATTTGAAAGCGCGCTATATAGTGGGTATTTAGTGCTCTGTCGATCACCTCAATCACACAATTCTTGTAGCAAATTTGCCTTGCTTTCTAATTATCTTCGTATAGACTAGCAATCTCAATGCTCTCCGTATATGGTGGCAATTTTAGGCCCAGGGTACATTTTCAAGCCCCAAGCCAGCCACCAAATTCCAGTCAAGGTAATGACACCGACCAAAATCACGCTATTGTAATTCATAGCCTGTACGGTGACAGGCAGGACATACGCTGTCCGGTCATTAGCAGATAAACGGCACATCCATAACGCGATGAAACTTACGGAAGCAGAAGAAGATGTTGAAGAATACGATGAACAGCACCGTCAAGCCATTGACCAGAAACCCAGCTTTGCCCATCCAGAACGGCCCTGGGGGGATATTCTTCCTACCCGAAAGGAGGTGTGGAGCAATAGCTAGGGCATATGACGTTGTGCTGAGGATGATGAAAGAGCCGGCGAGATCCTGAAATGCAGTCTTCGAGCCTAGGGCGATGGCTCCGAGGCCGGTACAAAGCACAGCTGTCGACAGTCAGTATGCGCAACACTTCCACAGAAGAGCCAAGACATCGTACCGCATAGCAACGTCGCCGAAATGGGGCAGCTGAGGGTCTCGTGCACATAAGAGAATATGTGAGGGAATGGCGTAGCGTTGTCGCGAGCCAGGGCCCACCAAATACGGCTGACCTGGAGCAGGGAGTCAGCTTAGTGCCATAAGCAACGGTCAAAATAACGTACCATTAGAAGGGTGCTGATCGTGCAGACCAGTAATGACAGAAAGACGATGAACAACAGCCCAAAGGTGCCGCCTTTGTCGCCGGTAGCTTGGTTATAGATTGCAGCGAGTGGGAAAGAGCCCGGCCAACTAAGGACGGCGTCGAGATCGCTAATCGCGTATGAGATCGTGATGCCGTAAAGGAATGCCACTGGACATGGACTCTATTAGTGGATGACTCAGCTCGGCATAATTCTGGCAGCTCACCAAGAACGCCTAGTCCGACCTGGACGAAAATCCCTTTCGGCAAATCCCTCTTCGGGCGCGGGAGCTCTTCAGCCATATGCGTAATTGCGTCGGGAGTACCTATAGTAAATGCGCCGTTTAGGACACCAGTTAAGAATGCAACACCACCGCTCCAGCCAGTTTGGTTATCAAAGTCCTTCCAGACAAACGCATTACTGGCATGAGTCTTCGGCATCGCTGCGACCACGATAATGGTGACAAGCCCGCCAGCAATTACGAGGAATGTTCCAACATGTTGCAGCGTCGGCATGAAACGATTACAGAATATAACGAAGGCACAAGCGCTCCAGGTTATCAAAACAAATGCAACAAACACGTGCCATGGGTGGATGACCAAGTCTGGGTGAAAGACTGCGTACATCTGGACAGAGGCATTCGATACGATCTGGACGATGGAGGCAAGGTCGAATATCCAGCCAGCGAAGTTGACAAAGCCGGTGAAGAAACCCAGGATACGACCAAATCGAGGGCCACCAGCCACTGAAGCCCAGTGATACACACCTCCGGCACTGGGGATTGCTGATGCTAGCTGCTCTTGATTAGTACCTGAGGATGCTTGGCAAGAAGAAGAACATACCTCTGCAATACTGGCTCCAATGAAAGCATAGTAGAACCCGGCTGTCAAGAGTTCATACAGTATTCCAGGCGGACCTCCGTTGACTATTGCAGGTATTAGCATGAACCTCGGTCTTGCAGGAAAGACAGTCATACAAATGGAGATGGTGATTGAACCACCCAGGGCAATCCAGGCATTGTCGATCGTCAATGCAAGACCGCAAAGGTGCAGGATGTTGAAATGTCTCTTCAACTGATCTTTATGGCCGGACGCATTCAGAGCAATGCCGTGATCGATACTCGCAATTGTCTCCCGCCTCTTCTCGTACTCTTCTTCCACGCTTCTTTTATTCTCATTCTGAGAGGCCGTGACACCATTCTCACTTTCCGACATTTTTCGTTGACGTCAGCTTGTTCTGGCCCCTGTTACGTTTACATATGTGAAGAGGCTCAGCTCAAAGCCCGGCAGTTATCCTGAACGCTGGCGCTGGCAATGTCGGTCAGGGCGCCTTTCTGGTTCCAATCTCGTGCTCTCTTCGACGAGCTCCGCGAAAGCAATGAAGAGGGAAGAGCAGAATACTAACTTCGAGACATGAATTGAAATAATAGTGGAGCTTGCGCACCCCAAGAGCATCCAGACGCGGCACGAGGGCGCGCCATCTCAGATTGCAGCCGTACCGCGTTCTACGCGTAACGCGAGTATTCCGATGCGCTGTGATAAGGGTAGGGTGAGTGGACATTTTTCGATTCGACGTTGTAAGACGCTCACCTAAGAGCCCGATAAACATGTCTAGTCTAACTATTTCTGGAAGGTGGTGATTGCTTTTCCATACATGTCACGTGAGTGGAATATTTCCTGACGCGAATACCTTCAATATGTAGCTTAGAGTTTACACGATCCAGAGTTCAAATCGAATTATAGGTCAAGCTTGCCTTTCATTATCGAAGAGATGACAACGTGTGTGTGAGAAGCCTTTGATAGAATACCAAGGTGATCCAGAGTAGGGGAGACGCGACAGTTCCGCATACGACATTAGACATCGCGTATTTGGAATAATGGGCAATCTCACAGCATTTTATGTGTGCAACGATAGGGTATAACGCTCTCTTCCGACTGGATGTACTCTCACAAATCATAATCATAACTTCAAGAATCAACGTCCCATAACGCCATTTCCAATCCATAGGGCGCTTCTCCACCTTCGTCAGCGACCGAGTGGGGCGTGCTCATGCGATCTAAGTGCGAGGCGCTCGCATGTTTGCTCTGACGCGAGCCACCAGCTCTTCTTTGGTCGACGAATCGCCCGGAAAGAGGTTTCTCTAAAGCAGCACACATGTATGTTAGCTTGGTACCCCGCAGTAATATATCGGTCGCAATACTCTTCCTCTTCGGGAAAGAGGTAGACTGGTGAATACTTCATATTGGAAACCAATGCTGGCGGAGAGCGAAGTAGATCTGTGGGAAAGCGCATACCTTATTCAGCCAGCGGCGCAAGTCATTCTCTGACCATGTCTCTGGTTCTTCGAAACTCAGCGCGTGAGGAGAGTCCTTAGGGAGGCGATATACAAACCTCCTTTGGGATCTTCTTCCTCCGGGAACATGCTGTTTGAACCCCATATGGCCCAAGCCGCCGTTGCAGCGACAATACCAGCGAACCCAAGAAACGCGTTCTATGCACATGTCAGAAATTTGACGTTCGAAGACAGTTAGAAATATTGACCCTGGAAGCTCGCGACTGAATTGCGCGGTCGATGGGAGTAGGCATCTTTGCTTGTTTGAAGAGTTGATATTTCCAAGACGTGTCTGAAGCTCGATATTCAGGTTGGCGTCTACTTTTGATGTCGTTCGCTGTTAATGGGAAAAAATATTGGAGGTATTAAGGCCAGGTGTCTTCGTTTGCTGCCTGTATAGAATGTGACGTCGCTCCCGCCTTGATACCCCTGTACAGATATGTGGCGCGGGTGGCTAGTATTGTACCGCTTCTAACCAATCTTGGCCTAGCCCATCCGCAACCGAGTTTGAACTTCACTGCGCACAATCTCCGTCAAAATCGTGCAGCGACAACAACCTCGAGTCAATTTCACCAACGACACCGCACTCGACTCGCCCAACATGCCTCGCGAAGTCCAAGATATCAAGAATTTCATCGAGATCTGCAGGCGCAAGGATGCGAAGTGTACGTGCCTCTCTACAATTTGATTCAAACCAAAAAGCTAACGTTGAGCCTCAAAACAGCTGCGGTGATCAAGAAGAACCCTCGCTCCAACACCTTCAAGTTTAAAGTCCGATGCCACCGCTATCTCTATACCCTCGTGCTGAAGGACTCGGATAAGGCGGAGAAGCTGAAGCAGAGCTTGCCTCCCGGTACGTTTCAGACTTATCGCTTCCTCATAGAAGGGTAAAGCAGGATATTACTTGGTTAACACAGGTCTCCTTAAACAGGTCTCACAATCACGGACGTCAAAAAGAGGAACCCGAAAGGGAAGAGAGAGTAAAAAGAGACTCTAGCGAATATGGAACGGGCAAGTGGAGGCAGTGGCAGAGGATTTGAGGAGGCAAGGACTGCCGTCACAATGGGCGGATTAAGCTGCATCAAGCAAGAACTCATGGATTAGCGGTGGTGCATAAGGTTGCAAACCGCTCAGGATATGCATTCAACGGTGCTGCATAGGGTTCTGATTTCGGCAGCATTTTGCGGAATTCAAAGTGAATGAATTTCTGATTGCTTCTGTCCTCTGTCCATTCCTATGGTCCACACGTCCATACTCATTTGACTCTAAACTTGAACTCGTCCCTCCGATCCAGATATAGGACTTTGTCGCTCAGACCGGCATCTTCCATCACCTTTTTAAAGTCGCTCAACGGTGAAAGGAAGACGTCATAATCACTACGAAGCACGACGATTAGTTTTCCATGGTTGGACGGTCGCAGCACAAACTTACTCGAAATGAATTGGAATCGTCAGATCCGGACTGATGAGCCGCACGAGCTCAATACCCTGCTTGGCGTCCATGGTCACCATCAGAAGTGGCATCTTGGGTCCTGGTAAGGTTGTCCCGCCAAGGTGGATAAGCATTAGATCAATTCCTTTATTCTTATAACGTTCAGGAATCTCTTTGAGCTCGTCCACAAACAGGGTATCACCGGAGATGTAGATTCTACGACTCGTTAGCGTTACACTCTCGGGGACCATTGGATATCATATACCGGTAGCCGCTCTGGAAACTATCTTCGCCTTGGCCGCTGGGAATGTATCCGAGCTCAAGCATCCACCCATTTGTCGGAGGAACGGCATGCAAGAGATCATTTGCTTTATCCACAGGCCCAGGAGGAACATGTTTCCCCGGCATTCCTGTGACCTTGATCGAAAGCTGTTTGTTTCCCTCCGCAGCGCCATCTTTGATGTCAATAAAGCAGCTGTCGAAGAAGTCCAGATCCGTAACTGCTGTGAACTCATCCTCTCCCTTCTTCGTCGGCGCCGTGAGACACGATTTTGCGTGTGGCGTCGTGATGATGGGTAGATCCCTCCTGAGTTCGTCTTCAACGATCTGGTCGAAATGGTCTCCGTGGTAATGGCTAAGCAGCACTAAATCAATGTGTGGAAGGTCATGCAAGTCAATGGCAGGATCTTTAAGTCGTACACCGGACACGCCAGGTCCGAGGTGTACGTGATCTCCAGCGTGAAGGAAGTTTGGATCAGTCAGAAGGCGGATGCCCTGCCAGGACAGGATTGTCGTCGCATTGCCAATGAACATGAGTTGAGCATCTTCGGAACCATCACTACCTTTCGGATGGACCTTAGTCTCCTTCGCCCCTACCAGAGACGTGGGAGGATGGAGGTGCTTGCGGGTTGGAGGTTGAGGATTGTTTGGATCGAGAGTGAGATGCTTCATCGTTTGGGATTGTTATGGCTGTAATTTAACACCAGAACTATAATAAACGTTCAGGAGAGAGATTTGATTGTGAATTATAGATCCTGGAACTGGCATGAAGGGGCTTTTACAGCAGGATAACGTCACCACTTTGTAAAGCTGGAGAACCCTCCATTCTCGTCCTTACCTTATACCTTCGTCGCTCCATAGCTTTAGTAGAGCCTCTCGCGCGAGAACATGAACCTCCGTACTATTCCATCCTATTTCATCGCTTTCTGGGAATGGGGCTGCACGAGCGGCACAGATTCCTTGCCCTAGTTGGTGCCTCATCCTTTTGCATATCCATCCAGGGTTGCTTCCCACTTGTTTCCCCACATTGTTCGAATAAAAATTCCGCGAGAAGCCGTAAGCAAGTGCGCGAGAGAGGAAGCTAAGATATCTTAAGCTTAAGACAGTGCCTTGGATATGGCGCTGGTTTGGATCGTCGATGTCGATCAGAGGTACATACAATCTGGATTGAACGAAGACGACGCGCGAGAGGCGCGAGAGGCAGACGCGTCGGTTCAGTCAGCACTCGGCGCCGGACTAAGTACCCTAGGGATCACCCATCGTTAAGTATTTTAGCATTAATCCCGCTTGCCCACTCGTAGATCAAGCCTTCGTTCAAATGCAGAGTCTATGTAGAATATGTACCAACTTTGAAAGTCCAATGAGACAAAAGGTGTAGTGACAGTAGAAGATGTTCCCCGAACTGTTGAACTGATTGTGTGATGCCCTCAATAATACCTCCTAAGATATGCGCTTATCGTAGTCCTTCAATAAACGTCTAACCGATCCATAGCGATCCAAACACTGAACGCCTGCATTTGTTGCCATTGTACGCGGAATGCCAACGGCATAGACAGCCACAGTACTCTCAAGCGTACTATCATATCTGGACACACCTTCGTATCTTGGACATACATATGAAGTTCTCGATGTCTAGTTGAGCAATGGTTCTTTTCCGTCAGGGTCTGATGGTTGCTCAACCATATTCCCGCAGGCCCAAAGACTTTGTTCTGCTAATCTATCGCAGAACGCTGGAGTTCGTTTTTATAATCTGCAAAGTTTTCCATGCTCTGCACATGCACATCACTCAAGCATGTATACGGTTATACTCGGAGGGAGAACTTGCATAATTCTAGGTCTTGAGGAAATGTGCAAGGGAATAGTGCTAGTCTACCACAGGGAATCAACTCATAGGGACGAAAATATTGCCATCTACATCGTAAGCAGCATCTTCAGGAACCACAACCTGCCCTACCAAGTCGTCATTGTCCATGCTCAAGGCCCCGCGCATCGACTCGACCATTTGATGGTACTGCACCACTACTTCCCTCACAGTGCCATTCTGCGACACCACACAGTGACGGATACCCGCGGTATCACCGCCGTCCATCTGCCAAGCTACCGCGTGACCAGTAGCTCCGAAAGCCCAAATGACAGGTCCGACATCACGTGACTGATTGATAGCGAGATCCACGATGCCGTCGTCCAGCTCGTCGATGATGGTACCGCGAATGTATAGAGGCCAGAGTGAATTTGAATCCGAGTCAGACTGTGACGGCGTAGGTGAGTCGTCCGGAGCCTCGGGATTGTCAGAGTGATACGGCCACCATCTCTGCCAGGCATTGGGACCGCTGTCTTCACCAGCCGGCCAGAATGGCATGCTATCCACACCGACGACGTCACCATCAACGCTTTGTTCCGTCCGAGAAAAGCGGAAAGTATCGGCAGGAACGCAGTAGAGTACGACGGCACCACCATAGGCAGCCACAATTCTTGGTCCATACCTCAGATTGCAGGTGGCGCAGTATAGACGTGGAACTTTTTCAACACCTGGCGGCGACGGGAAAATGATCTTGCGGAGGAGTTTCGTCCGCCCGCCCAACGGTGCGTCGGTACCGAGACACAGAAAGCCGGTAATTGGATCCGTGAACAGGACGTGGAAGCCGTCGGAGAGAGGCACAGCGCGGTAGTGGTCATAATGTGAGACGGTGACTGCAGCGACTGGCTGCCGGGTGGAGTCGAAGCCAAAACCACCCCAAAGTGTACTCAACCATGCTTGACTGGTGCTGTAACTTCTCCTCAAGATCGGGTGGGCGGCACTTGAGATCAACCGCAGCTTCTTCGTAGAATCCACTCCAACACGCGGTGGCAGAAAGTATAAGTAGTCCGACGGCTCAGTAAGTGGAAACCAGCGATTAAGCGACTGCCCTGATAGGGCATCTACCCAGTGCAGCTCAATGCCAGCGGAGCACCCAAAGGCCACGCAGCGACGTTGAGGGCAAATTGCAACACTGCGCGGCGGGTCGTCTTCGGAACACAGATGGCGATAGATGCTACGATTGCCAAGTTCGAGAGGAACGGTCGAGGAAGCTTCCGACGAAGTCGGATCGAACTTTCGGAACTGAGGCTGCTCGGTAGGAAGAGGAATCCTTCCAGAATTGAACCGCATGTTCCACTCCGTGTTGATCCAGTTCTGCTCGTACATCTGCACGTCGCTCGCATCGTCTAGCTGGTGTTGTCTAGTCCCGTTCCTCGCGGCAACGGAGTCGAAGGCAGGTGGTGTAACTGTCTCGAGCAACACGGACGGCTTATCGTCGTACTGATCCCTTCCTACTTGCATGTCGCAGACTATTCCCATCCGTCCGTCCAGCAGAGCAGCCACAGCAAATCTGCAGGAGGATGCATCCATGCCCATCGCCAGTACCCGTCTAGGGCACACGATAGTTGTCAACGGCCTGATGCTGTTTCCTTCCAATGCGTAAACGTAAATGATGCCGGCTTCGGCGACCATCAAGAACTCGCCGCAGACACTGACTGTAAACACAAGTCCGGAGGATTGTTGAGCGCCCGGGCACGTTCGACGTGGTGCTGCATAACCATTCGCAAGGTCTTCAAAGTCGATACTTCCAGTTTGAACCAGTGCCATCGGCTTTGAGTTTGGCCGACTTTTGGAGATTCCGTTGCCGGTCCAATTCACACTTAGAGCACACTCGCGGGAGATGGAACAGCTGAGATTGAATCTCGAAACATTGTTCGTTTGTACAATAAGCTCTTCTCTCGTTGCATCGGCTGGCAAGTATGGGCTAACTCCGCTCATCCAGCCGCCCCGTTGGTGCATTGTGATGAGAAGGCCTCGGTCAAGACTTGCTCTCATCCACGTACGGCAAGTGTGTCGTGCGCTGTTAAAGTTCCAAGGTGACAGATACGCATAGATCTGTACCAAAATCTCATTCGGAAGTGAATGAACCACAGACTGTGGAGGAGGTGCTAGCCCTTTTAAGGCCCTGTACCATGATTGTGAAGCAGCCTTAAGTGCGAAGAAGGTTGGGCGATTTAAACAGCCGATGAGAGCTGAGATCACTTCATGCGGAAGCCTAGATGGATCGCTTGATGATGACTCATCACACGGTACTCGAGGGCTGCTATGGTGAATGACCGAGGCTGCATCGTCATTGGTATCTCCATTATCATGACTCAACAAGACCGCCGACATGCTCTGAAGTACGATTGACTCTTGGCACGGCTCGAGCACGAAGTCGTCCAAGGCATCTTCGGCGACAGAAGATATGAAAGAGGAATTTGTGCCTCTTCGAGAGAATGAGAGACTGCAGCGCCTTTCGCCGGCTGAACCTCCTAAGGAGACTTGACTTGCGATGAGGGACGTCGACTGCCTTGATGAACTTCCATTCTCGGATGGCCTCAACTCCGGACTGCTAAACAAGAAAGCTCTTGGGGCGACAACATCAACGCTTTGCATGGAGCTCTGCCGCAGTCGCTCCAGATCTCCATCGCTAACAATGCGTACGCTGGAACTGGGGCGGAAGATGTCATGTAAGGTAGTTCGTCGAGAAGGTGGCCCCGAGACAGCTGGAGAGGTCGGAACTGAAGCATTAGGTGTACCTGACTTTGAGTTGTAGAATAACGAAGTCAGAATCCGGTGAACAGAAACGCGATGTTTGCCATGTCCGTGTGCAGCAGAGTGGCGCCTGCCACTAATTCTTTCGTAGAACCGAACAGTGCGTTGGGGTCCGTGGGGAGATCGTTCTACACTACTACTGCGCCCTGGGCTACCAGTCTGCGCCTCGGTATTGCTACTGCTTGCGGGAGATACAGGGTTGGAAGCGTCTGCGTAGTCTTTGACGGTCACTCCACTGGGACTATTTGAGTTCTCGGTGGCTGCGTCCATGAGCTGAGGCTCCGAAGCCGCTCGCTGCACAACCGACCGTTCCTGCATCTTGAAAGCGACCTGGGGAATCGCCGGCGACATGATCGGAGAGGCGGGGGCAGAGTATGAACCAGCGACTCCCCTTGAGAGAAGTATCTGGGATGTCGTCTTCGGAGCTTTTGGGCAGTACGTGGGAAGCGTCTGGTGTTAATATTGAAGTTAGTACATTGCTATTCTTCCACCATCCCCGAATTGAGCACCGAGCCCGATGATTGGAGAACCAGGATATTCTTCCGTTGCCAGCACACTGTACATGGAGGCTTACATACTTTCTCCTGCAGTTCTCTCCCAGTATGCGCGAGCTGTAGGCGAAATATCGGTGTGATTCCACTGCGATGCTCTCAAAAAGATGGGCAATCTGGATCTGAGCGACTTAGGGAATATATCGTAGGTTCAACAGGGTAATTCGGATAACGAAGGAGGCGGTGATAGAAAATAGCCCTGACCGCCTGAAAACGATCTGGTAGCAAATGTTGACGAGAAGGACAGGCGAGGCAAACAAGACGATTAAGTAGCCATAGCACAAACAACGCCCTTTCCCTTCCTGCACACCGAGTGCGAATTCTTCAAACAGACAGCTCGTGATTGCTAAATCGGGGTATCAAGAACGCAATGCACTATTACAATTTGTACAATGAAAGGGAGGAGCAAGGAAGCGCTACTCAGTTCTCTGCCTCACCGTCCAGAGATACTCTGGATGCAATGAAACCCGAGTTCTCGGCACTTCTCGCTCCTTTATCCAGAATCCAAACATCTTCAAGCGGAGCAATCATACTGGGGTTTATGAATCGCATCCCAGATTCCCTGGACTCATCTATAGTGAGCCGTCGATGCGTCTCCGACTCATATCTCAAGGCAGCTCCTGGATCATCATGTTCAGCTCGCCGAATGCTTCGCAATGCAATAAAATCCATGAGTGGCTTGTAACTGCGGCCATACACCTGACTGAACCAAATCGTTAGGACGAGTAGCGGAAAGACCACAATAGATCTCCTAACCGCGCCTCGTAGGGCTAGCTGACCTGCCATTGTGAGCTGGAAGACCACAAGGCCAACAATGATTCGATCGCAAATCTGGACCCAGCTCTTGCCAGTGGAGTGTTGCCTGTGATCCATGGCATAGAGCAACTGATATTTGTAACAAAAGTAGCCCATCACGTAGTAGGCCAATCCAGAAAGTAGAATTTGCCAAGAGGACCGCAGCACGCTGTACACGATACAGATCATAAAAATGAGGATGGCGGAGGGAAGGTAGAGCCCGTAACTGAAGACGGGAGGCTGAACGAGCTCGGCGTAATCTGCACCTTAAACATTAGCGTCGCTGCAATATGTGAAAAAAAGGGAAGAAATTTTACCTCTCGGAGTCTTCGCGCCCATCAAACCAATTGGATACAGGGCGACGGATCCAAATTCCAGAAGCCGGAACGGAAAGAGGCCTACACCTTGCAGGATAATATAGTTTACGTAGAATTTCCGCAGGTTGGTAAGCGACCTCGCAAGTCCCATCGTCGTGTCGCGTATGGAGCCCTCACCAAACTTCTCCCAACTCGACAACGCGGCCGTACCCAAAGCTGTGAAGACCACGAAGAAGTTGACAAAGGTGAAAAAGAAATTTTTGGATATGACAGAGAGCTCAACGTCTCCCTGGGAAACCATGCCCTGGAGGTTTGACAGCCCTGAACTATTAGCAAAAACCGCTAGGTAGCAAAGATCTGACTTACATTCATATAGATATGGACCAAGTACGTTGAACAGCGTTATTAACAGTGTTGTTAGTTGGGTCTGCAACAGCGACAAGGCAATTTTCTGAGACTCAAGGAGATCTGCAAGTTGCGGCCAGACTTTGGCAATTTTGTGCACGTCCAACGCTGTGGCAATTGGCACCAGAATGACGGACCAGAAGACCGTGAGTATAGCAATCAGGATGGTGATTGACCACGACTGTGCCATTCTCTGATACCGCGAAATATAAGTGTTTGGCCAAATAACGTCCGCAGGCGCAGGACTTGGTTTAGCTTGCAGCTCCAGCGGTGAGGGGTCCAAGACAGCCTGAATCGCCATCTGGCATGAGGCTATGCTGTCCATAGTAACAAATGCAAGTGGAGTGGCTGCGAAATCCTTATTTCGCAGTTGCTTTATCTGCTCATCGACTCTGCGAAGTTTCTCTTCGTAATAATCGATGGCGTCGACGAGGTGGTAGCGCAGCTTGAATCTCCCATACCAAATGCGGATAGTGGGTCTAGTTCTCGCGTACGGAGTGACATGGCTTGGGTCTGTACTCCCGTTACCCAGAAGGCGGCTCCTTTCATCGTCCTCTTCCTCAGCGATAGGAGGTCCTGGGGGCGGAGGTTGGGTAATGGGTAAGGACTCGAGGTTCCTCTCAACACGTCGGTGGCCCAAATATACTGTCCAAGCCTCTTCTAACCTGCGCAGAATTGTACTTCGCTTGACCATCGCATTGTCTAGTTCTTTCCAATTCCTGCATAGCATAACGCTCTCCACTTTACCAATCTCGAGCTCTTCCACAAATGTCTTGATCTTCTCCTCAGAGCGAAGTTCTGGTGGTATCCCGGAAAGGCGAATGGTGCGGTCTGTAATTGTTGTCTGACTTCCGAGGTATTCTTGTCGTACTTCTATAACCTTCCGAGTCTCGGAGACGATGAGATATAAAAGGAAGCCGGTGAAGAGATAGGTGAAGACGAGGTACATCCAGAGGTAGTCAGTCTGGTAGTGACTCTTCTTCTTGAGGACCGTGAACAAGTCGTCGCGCTTCGTCAAATTGGCCATGCCGAACCTCTCCGGATCATAAAATCCACCACTGTGCTTTGTCTTATTCTTATCTCCCTTCCCATCATCGCCATCATCGAAGTTGTCGTGAACTGGTTTGATAATTGTCAAGGCAAAGAAGAGTGCGACGAGGAGGAATTTGATAGCCAGCTTGAAGAAGCGGAGAAACTAATATAAGTAAGTATATTTGGAGTTTTAAAGGTAATTTAAGGGTAACTCGAAGTTCCCACCAGCTATACACATACCACATATGCATCCAGTCCTGCAGAGGCGAGGACTTGCTGCTCCGTGATGCGCCAGAGTGTGGGCATCCAACCAAATAGACTGCTGGGCAGATCCGGCAGCGATGACGCTTCGTCCTTCTGCTGCTTGCGTGCAGCATAAAGGCCTGTCCATCTTGGTCGCAATATCTAACACCCGCTTATTAGACCTCCAAAACAGTGATAAAGGAAGTTTGAAGTTACAACTTACACAGAACGCGAAGAAAGCTCCAATGCCGAGCACCAACGAAAAAACTATCTGGATTTGCGTATCGCGCGTGCTTCCGACTCCAAGATAATCTTCATAGCTGTCGCGAATTCGTACATCGGTTTCCATAACGAGTGATGTGCGACGCGTGCATAGCGAATGTGTAACTGTAGCTCCTCCAAAGCTTTTGCGATCGTCACGAGTCGCGTATGACGCACGGAGGTCATATAAGGCTTAGCGTGCTACGGGGAGTTCCGTAATGGTGCTAGTCCCTAATAGTAACGCACCAGCCAATTCGGGCTTCACAGCATTATCCGTCCAAATTACCCATCCAATCAATCATCGCTGCTGGACGAAAATAACAGCCATGGTCCAACTCCACATGACAGAGAGGCCGACAGGTGCTCTCTACGTGGAAGTGCGTTTGAAGGATAGCACAGGTACATTTGCGAGGACGGATTTGGTATGACAGACACGTATCGTACAGTTTCGGCATTCCAACTAACCTGCTTTCAAAGGTGTGCGATGAGGTCGCTGAATGGATTGCGAACTACTTCGTCACTCTTACTATGAACCAAGAACTCACAGGATATGGTATGCGTTTGGGAGTTTGCATTCCGCTATTGTGCTCATGGTTACTTAAGAAAATCTCTCTAACGCGTCGCACATTGCCTCAATTCACGTTGACGAGTACTCTGGACCTTATCGCGAGGATTTCACCCACGCAGTGAAGAGCGTTCAGCTCAACTTGAATGTCTACTCAGTTTTCTGTGACGAAGGTCGCCGCAACGGCAAACCAGTGACTATGGACGAGGTCGACCCTGAACAGGAGACGTGGGCTTATCACTCGATGAAGCTTCCAAACGCCAGTCTGGTCGCCAAATGGCACTGCGTAATTTTTGGCGAGGATGATAAGCTGAAGACAGAACTCTTGTGCGAAGTCTGTGGGTTGAGTGAGCACTGCCAGTATTCGATAAGCGTGATGTTCAGCTGATTTCTGCAGTTCACTGGAGGCAAGTCTTCACAACAATGCCCGACATGCTCAATCACAATGGCGTGGTCCTTCTCCATGGTCCACCAGGCAGCGGCAAAACAACTCTCTGCAAGGCGTTAGCTCAGAAAGTCACAATTAGACAGAGCAAGAGCTTTACTGGCGGAAGACTTGTTGAGGTGAACTGTCAAGAGTTGTTGAGCAGATGGTTTGGGGAGAGCGCCAAACGTTTAAGCAAGCTCTTCGATGACATCGCGACTATGGCAGAAGAAGATGACGGAGAAAATCTGGTTTGCGTCCTGTTCGATGAGGTCGAGACACTCGCGCGTGCTCGCGAACTCACCGGTGACACTCCAGACGCAATGAGAGTGAGTCTTCGATGCTGCATATTTTGGTCATGGAGAACTAATCTGGGGAGGTTACAAACCAATTGTTGACGTGTCTCTCGAATATTAAAGAGAAACCCAATATTCTTGTACTCTGCACGAGTAACCTATTCGGCGTACTTGACAAGGCTTTTCTAGACCGTTGCGACGTGGTACAGGAAATACCAGGGCCAGGTCAAGGTGCCGCCTATGTCATATTCGCGCAGTGTTTAAACACTCTCTTGGACATAGGTCAGGTTGTCTTCCCTGACCTCTGCGACGTCCACTACGTCGAAAATTGCGGGTCCTGCAAGCGCCGCCTTCAGCCACGGTTTCCCAACCCATCGGAGGTACGAGTACGTTTCAGGGATCTGTTGAGCACGCCGCAAAACTATCTTTGGAGAATTGCGGAGGCCAGTGTGGTGAGTACCAACGTTGCACTGTTAAACTAGAATTAACGGTTCCGGTAGGGACTGAGTGGTCGAAATATGCGCCGCCTGCCCGTCCAGGCATTGACAAAGTACACATACATAACGCCTCGTACGGTACAAGAGGCTCTGAGCGCACTACACCGTCTCGTGACCGAAGAGAAGATCAAACCGACGTTATGAAGCGTCGGCTTCATTCAACCTACAATTCGACATCTACAGCCTCTTTCTTGCCTCAGAATCGTGGTGTGGCGGCATTTCTCTAGACCAAGGAGACACTTCTTCACGTTTCAGGTCCATGCTACGTGAGATCCATTGAACTGGAAGAGAAGTTTGTTCAACCCTGAAGTTTACGTATGGCGGACATCTATTGGGCATGAGAAGCTTTTTAGCGTAGAGGGTCCATGATGTGCGAGCCACTATTGATAATGAGGATGTTACAGGAAGGCGAGAACTGCGATGTGCGCTGGGGAGATCCTCCTATTTGCCTTTTCCCTGGCCATAATTCTGCTTGCGACTCAGTATGGAAGATCATCTCACTTTATGTGATGGAAGACTCACTGATTCATGGAGCTTTTTTGCTACAGGGCCAGACTACTTCAAAATAAGCACGAGTGTTCTCGATAGATGTCATCCAACTCAGACTCACATCATCCAACTGACTTGCATAGTTTTCCTTGAAATACTTTGAATCCACACCTGCCAAACATTCAGTGTCATTGTGTCCGTGTTATTGAGGGCTAGCAATTCCCACCTCGAGAGCCAGCGGCTCCTTGTGTCATCTCAGGTCTGCCTCTTGGTGTTGCTTGGGCGGGTGTATGTGTATCTGACCCGCCACCTGCCGAGAACCGGTCTTCAATTTGCTTGGTTCCTGGTGTAGAGAAGATGTTGTTCGTAAAGAGGTACAAGCATGCTCCCACGCCTGCGGCGCCGAGCAGTAGGTTTCGAGGGTTGTTCGCCATGTCGATGGTCGGTAAGGCCGATCTGATTGTACGAGATGACTATTTGTAAGTGGTAGTGATCCAATTTCTTATTTGACAGTTGAAATGAAGCAACAGCGACTTGAGATGTGCGAAAGGGTCCAGACAGTCCCTTGCCCTCCGTCTTTGGCAATGGCATGTCTTCGACGTCATCAACTTACAGATGCTCATTGGTCGACATGCGACAATCCACGGGAACTATAACAAAGCACCGAATGGCCATCCATGCTTAGAGGTTAGATAATTGTAATCAATGAGTTCTCTGCAGCATCCAGGATTTTGGGGCAAGATAGAGGACGGCGTTGTTTTCGATAGCTGAGGTGCGGCGCGGCGAACCAAGAGCCGGGATGATCGCAGATGTACGCTAAACCCCAAATAGGCTCAATGTAAACATCTCCAGATTTACATCACAACTCCGCAACTTCTCCTCTCCGTAGCATCTTCGCACACACGGAAGCATACCATTGAATATGCCACGAGTAGTTTCTAATCCCTTTCGAGGGCGCGACAATCCTCCTACGGCCGCAACGCCTTACAAGTCTCCTATAAAGTACGCGTCCAACGCGTCTTAAACTAGCATCACGGCTAACACTGACCCCGCAGAATCCCCCTCAATGACGATAAACAAGAGAAAGCCAACCGGCTTCAGTCGCGTCAAGCCCAACATGAAATCCAGATGTCGCAAATCCGATCTGCAGCGACCCCCATACGACGGCGCAAATCGCTCGTCGGCGGCGCGAGTCCGCATACGCCGGCCGATGGTGAAGAGGGACGGTTTCGAGTGGGTGGAACGGCTGTTACGCCGATGAAAAGGGTGCCGATTTTGGCAAACTTCGAGGAGTGGATGAAGATGGCTACAGATAATGTACATCACTCAGCTGCCGCAGGGTGAGGTGAACAGCACGGCTGATTATGAAAACAGAAAATCAACGCGCAGAACTCGTGGAATTTCGCGCTTATCGATTACTTCCACGATATGTCACTTTTGAAAGAGGGTGACGGAGTCAACTTCCAGAGGGCGAGCTGCACATTGGATGGGTGCGTCAAGATTTATACCAGCCGAGTGGATAGCGTCGCTACAGAAACAGGGAAGCTGTTGAGTGGGTTGGCGGAAAGCCGAGACAAAAAGAAAAAGGGCGACGATGGCGAGGGAGCAGAAGGAGAAGGTGGGGAAGATGATGGAGAGGAGGAAAGCGAAGACGGAGTGAAAAAGAAGAGGAAGAAGGTTAGAGTTACGTCTAGCCTGATTGTGTGATATTTTGCTCACGGTAACAGGCTCAACGATCCTCTGAAGCCACGCTAGCAAGTTCCTTCGCTCAACTACAGTTGAAAAAAATGGAGCTTGAGTTCTCTGTGGACCCGCTGTTTAAGAAAGCCTCCGCAGATTTCGACGAAGGTGGTGCAAAAGGCCTACTTCTCAATCATCTCGCAATTGATGGTAAAGGCCGGATAGTCTTCGACAGCAGCGACGATGCTCAGGATGCATCGGCAGAAGAGCGAAGAGATTCTGCATTGCCTGAAAAGATGGATGTTGACGAATCGACATCCAATGAGACTTCTCCTATCGTGGACATTGACATCTCAGCACTAGGCGCGAAATTTTTCCCCGACTTAGCCAAGCTCGACGAGCAAGACATTTGTCCCTCTCTCAAGAACTTCGACTTAAGCGACGCGAATGCCTCCCTTGAACTTCCTTTCCTCAAAGCCCCTGAAGACTGGCGACAAGATCTGGACAGAAGGAAGTCTGGTGTTGTTCTGGATGGGGATAATGCGCTTGGGTTTGACGACGATGACGACGTAGGCCTTGGAGGATTTGACCTGCCTCCAGAAACAGGATTCGGCGAGGGGGGTGAAGCCTGGGCGAGAGAGGCAGCATTAGAACCACAATTGCGTGTGCATACAAATACCATGCTAAATGGCGACGATGGCGAAGTCGATGAGAACGGAGAGATTGGCGGATTCGAGCCCGCAAATCCTCACTTCGGCGTCCGACTGATCCACAGCAAGGAAGACGAGCAAGAGAATATCCTAAATTTCTTCGACCAGGCATTGCAGAAGAATTGGGCTGGCCCTGAGCATTGGAAGATTCGGAAATTCAAAGACAACGCAAAGGCAGCAATCGCAGCTCCGACAAAGCGGAAAGAAAAAGAGCCATTTGAGATTGACTTTGCTGGAGGTATGAGCCAATCGGTCGCAGATGCGTTATACACACCTTCGCTCTCGAGCTCGTACATCTCACTGCCAAAGGCACAATGGAGGTCAAAGACCAGAAATCTCCTTCCAGACGACAAGCACTTCAACTCACGGCAACTGCTTCGTCTCTTTCTGAAGCCCAAGGCACGAATGGGCACGCGGAGATCTGGCGTACCATCACAGAAGCTTGAAGAAATCCCAGAGGGCGAAGTCGACGAAGCATATTGGGCACAAAATAAGCAGATCGGCGCAGACGATGCTGCGGATGAGGCCCCGCAGGGCAATTATGACGCCGATTTCTTCCAAGATGATGGTCTTGATGCCGTTGCGCCGATGGATGATGATGATGGGGATGAATTTGCAGATGCGAGAGACCATTTCTCGCCACCATTAGAAGGAGAAGACGGAGCACCCGCCACCATCGATGGCGCTTTGAATGGGAACCAAGATGGTGCTTTTGGTACACAACTAGTAACCCAGAGTCGGAAGCTGAGGCCTGAATATGTGCAATACGCAAGAGTTGCAAAGAAGGTGGATGTGCGAAGGTTGAAAGAAGAGATGTGGAGAGGTATTGGATTCGAACAGGTTCGAGACTTACTTTACATATTCCCAGAGACAAGTACTGACCTTCTCAGGAACCAATGCCTTCGCAGACGCCCTCCAAACCAGCTGCGGTTTCCTTAGCGAAAGGCCCCGATGATTCTTTGAACTTCACCGATGTGATGAACAATCTGCAGAACGTGTATCCGAAGCAGGCAATGGCAGACATTTCGACCTCGTACTGCTTCATCTGTCTATTGCATTTGGCAAATGAGAAGGGGCTGGTCATTTCAAATCACGAGGACTTCCAAGAGCTTACGATACGGAAAGACCACAGTGCAGAGATTGTGGGTGGTGGAGAGTGACTGTACCAAGTCTAGATGTTTGTATATTGAGTTGCATGGGTGGCGTTTTGGGGGGGAGGACGTCTGTAGTGCCCTGCAGTGCTCGTTCCAGGCCTGTTCGAATCAATTCAGCATCAATTGATGTATTTCACGATCTTAATACTTAGGCAGCAATGGTCTAAGAAAAGCCTCCTAAGCATGTTTCTCGTTCCAGAAATATGGTTGGTTGCCGCAGGCCCCCTGCAGAGATCCCGCGCGCTGTGTGACGTTGCACTTCGCGTTCCGCGCGACAACTCATAGCATTTTCGTTGTTCACGGACCTCTTCGACGCTCACCTCCGCAAACTCACGTAGGAACGAGTCGCGCGCTGCGTGAAGCTGGCGCAAGATGCGAACGTAAGTACTCTCATTTTGTGGAGGCTTGATAAATTATGAGTGCCGATTTGACGTGTACAGAGTCCGGCGCGATGCGCTCGAGAAGCTCGCAGCACTCTCCGCGACAAAGCCGAACGATCGAGCTGGACGTTCAGATATCTTCAAGCTGTGTCGGAAGTGTCCATACAGTGGCGGCCCCACCAATGGATACAGCTATGGGATGCAACCGCGATACAGCGCGTCGAGTGTACCAATGGTTGGTATGATACAATTTCAGGAGAGCCAGGAACTAAAGTACACCTCCAGACCATCGCTGAACTTGAGACCCTTCTCGCACTCTGCAAAGCGGCTCCGCTAGTACAAAGCAACGAGATTGCAGAGCAATTGCTGCGACAGCTCGTCCGATACCTCCCCGAGTCCTACATGCAGTTGATCTCAGAAGCGCCTGGCCTCAAGAGCTTCGACCCTTCACCTTGGGAGGTTCTGACCTTTCAGCTTACGTCCGCCGTTCTAATGATCGCATCGAATTTCACCTACCTTCGAGATGATGCGATACGAGCGATACACGAATATCTATTTGGGTGGACACGGCTGGCAGGAAGCATTTCGGCGGACCAATTTGACGGGGAAGAGCCGAGCGAGGAGAGAGAGACTGCATTGAGCACAGTTATCACATCCACGTTATCCATTGTCGGTTTCTTTGAAGCTGCTGCGAAGCATGCCGCTGTTTTTACACCGGAGCAACGCTTCGAATACACCCAGCTACTCCGAGATACTTTATCAGAACAGTACATGACGGCACTGGAAAGCGTCCTCTCCGTTACGAGAAATGCACGTGGTCCTCATAATCCGCTGCGACCATGGAGAAAGTATTTGAAGCACTACGCTGCCATGGGAAGGCCTCTCGGTGCGATGCTGTTGCGGCTTGGGTTTGTGCGGTTCGCAGTGGCTTCGATATCCTTGCACGTGGCACCGACGGAAGAGCTGCAAGGCCATTATGTCCTAAATACGCTCCTCCACCGTGAGTTCACAAGCAATGGGTTCTTCCATCCCCAGGTGGACGTACCTGTCGATATCTTCGCCGAGATTGCTCTCAACGAGATTGAGCTTTTGGAAGAGGGGTCTGACTATCTCCAGCTGGGCTCGGCATGGCAACAACATCTGGCGTTCTCTGTCAAAGCGAACGCTTTGGTCTGCTTCCTCTGCTGCACGATTCTTGATGAAGAAATCGCCGATCCAGATCTGCTGATGTCCTGGCTCGAGTCAACAATGGCAAATGACGTTCAGATATCAGATGAGACTCTTGCATCCTGTGTCTTCCGATGTATGGCGATCTTAGCTAGATTCTCACCGCCTATGGCCTCCACATTAGGACGATCCTTGCCGAGAATTATCGTACAAGGTGGACTGGAAGCAACTTCTGCTGCTGTTGCAGCCGACGCTCTCGCGACGATCCTCAAAACCCTTCCTCAGGATACTGTTATTACGACCTTATACAGCTTAGGCAATATCCTGAGTTCCAAATCGCCGCAGAAGAATAATTTCCAATACAACTACGATGGCGCCGTCGGTGGAAATAACTTTGAGCATCATACTACAGGAAGTACCCTCTCATTAGCACCTAGCGACATGGATGAGCCTTCGAGTGTCTACACGATTGTGGTCAAGACAGTGACGAAGATCGCAAATGCGTGTGAAGATGACAAGATTACGGCGCTGGCCGTTTCCATGTTGATTCAAAAGATCGGGCGTGTCAGTCTTTCAGTCGACGCCGCAATCGTAACCGAGTCCGCCGTCCTGGGAGCAACTAGTGCGGAAGCTGACCTACGATCACTGCTCAAACTGTACACCAAGCTTGCTCACGATGCACTCGCACAAGACAACCACACTATCCTGGACGCAGTGCTTAGTGCCAGGCTGCATCTATCACGATCAATCAAAATTGGATCTGGGCGATTCGAGCCGTATCTGCTCAGTCTCCTTGACGATGTCGTGAGCAAAGGGGATGCACATGACAATGATAGCAAGCATCTTGCGGATGCGGAGCTAGCATCTCTAGAGATCGCCTCTTTACTCCGACCATTGGCGGTCCTGATCAAAGAGAATGCGCCACTCGGAAATTTAATTGAAGACATTGAAATTGATGCTCTGCCGAATCTACAGCGCGATGCATGGTTCAACGTTGTAGTGCATGGTTTTACGCCAAATTCAAATTTGGGGAGGAGATGGGTCCACGAACTGCAAGTCCTCGCCAAATACAGTCTCCCACTGATTGCAGAAGATCGCGCAGACCAACTCGAAAGCGACATTGAACTCAATACTGTTCTGCGAAGAGGGAAGAGTTCCGACCATACTGCGACTCAAAGAAGCCATTTGATTGCGGCGCTGCCGGAGATTTCCCAGCAGGTCCAATCGCTCAATTATCCGGAGGTCGTTTTCTTGGCAGCAGCGAACATGGTCGAGACCTTGCGCGCAAGTGCAGGAGATCTCACTCATGTCTTCACCTATTTCCTCGACCCTCAGCTTCGATCCGGTTCTATGGGACATTGCATGCAAGCCATTGCCACCAATGCAGTCAAGACGTATCTGGCACGGACACTTGCGGGAGACAAGCAATCGTTCTCTTCGCCATATGTCGCACAGCAGTTAGCCGCTATATTCGCGGCGTGCTGCCATAGAACCGCCCAGGTACAAAAGGCTGCCATTCTATGCGCTGACCTGATCATAGCACAAGTTCCTTCCTCCCTATGCCAAAAGACATCTCTATTCACATTACTCGAACTACTCACGCTGATGTGGGAGAGCTGCCTGGAGCGAGAGACCGATGAGTATGAATGGACGTCAAAATACACCTCGAGCCGAGAGAATGTTGCCATTGAACTTTCAGACAATTATGCATTCAGACGGCAAACACTCGGGACACTGCACAAATGGGCCAAAGCATGGGTCCTGAAAACTTTGGACATTGCGCCTCTAGACGTCAAGGGGCTCCTCCAGACATATCTGTCTGAGTACGACGATGAAGGAACGTATGGCCATATCTCCTTAGGCCGCTCGTTCGCAATGGAGATGGGTTCTACTATTCCGTCGACAGACCAAAGACTAGGCGCCATTGAGAGCCAACAAATTCCCATCAACACCGCATCCGACTTCATCGCACAGTACACCACGCGCCAAGAATATCGCTTTGTCCAAGGAGTAAATGATGATGACCAAGAGTGGCTACGATTCCAAGGGGAGACGGATCCTCTCATGAGATCAAAATTGCGATTAGACAAGACAATGGAGGACGCCTCTGTGATCCTTGCTGATCTAGAGTCGCGTACGCTTCGCAACCAGCATGTCCCTATCGCAGAGATTCGTGAACCTCTTCGAAGGGCAGGGGCGCTGCTGTGCAGGACCAATGTCGACCAATGCGCAATTGTGCATCATCTCGTCGGTATACCGTTTGCTGCCTTTACGAAACAGTCCATCAAACTTGGTATTTCTCTGTGGATGGGAGTCATCAAAGAGAATCCGCGAATGGAACCTAGAATTCTTGTCGAATTGGCAGATAACTGGCAGAATACGGTTCGCAAGCGGATGGGCTTCTTCAATCGTAACGTGAAGTATGCTTTCCTGCGAGTATCTCAATCACTTCTTGCTGACGAATTATAGACACAAGGATCCGTTCTACATCAAGGAGGAATTCGCACCATCAAGTCGAGAAGTGATCATGAAGCGTCAACATCAAGCATACGACCATATCGCGCCCCACTTTCGCCTCGTGCAATTCTTGTCAAGCCACTTCAATGCAACAAGACTAGGAAGCCGCCAAATTCAACGAGTGTACTACCGGCTGATGCACATAACGCTTGACGCTATAAACGACGTGATGGAGCATCCTCTCGCTCGAGAAACACTTTTCCATATTGTTCTCCTCGGGCTGCGCATTCTGCAGTTTGGCACCGATATGGATGCCGCGGATCACTGGAGACTGAAGGACAGGATTCTTTCGGCTGCACTATCATGGTTTTGCATGGCTCCGATGTTCGCAATTACCCTTGGCCATCTTTCTCGAGTCCATGAGGCTAACGGAATGCAGGTGGTCATTTGGCGGCAATAGACTACAGATTAAAGCAGAGACCCATTTACTCACGGACGTTCAGAACGCTTTGAAGATGGTCCAGACGGTGGGCTCCCGTCCATTGGGCTCTCTCCCCTCTCTACAACAAAAGCAGGAGCTTCTGAGCATGTTGCTTGCGGATGAGCAGACAAGGCTAATGGTCTGGTTATTCCCACTGGATTATCACTCTAAGCATCATTTTACGTCTGGTGGACATTATGGGCCAAATGAGGTGTGTACCCGATTTTTATTCTATGCAATTGCTAATAATTGAAAAGCTTGCTTTGCAATCCATGGTGAAGCCTGCCTGGGTTGAGAATCCCGCGCTGGCTGTTCATCTCACACAGCGCTTTTCATCAGCAAGGCTCGCCCATGACGTCCGTTGGCTGCTCTTGAACTTTCCAGCAAAGGGCCTTAATATCCCGGATGCATTGGAACTATTACTTGGTCCCGCTTTGCCAAGCGATGTTTCGTTTCAACTCAAGGTGGGCAATCGGTTCAAGCTCTTGGGCATATTGCTGACAATCGCAGTACCTCCTCTTTTGGGCTCCCGTCAATCCTATGGCCGCTGTGTGCTACTTCCTCCCTGCATACGGCAATCATCCGTTCATCATCCAATATGCTATGCGAGCTCTGGAATACCATTCCGTCGATGTGACATTCTTCTATGTCCCTCAAATCGTGCAGACGCTTAGATATGACGTCCTCGGTTACGTCGAGCGATACATTGTCGAGACTGGAAAGTTTTCTCAGCTTTTTGCGCATCAGATCATCTGGAACATGAAGGCAAACTCCTTCAAGGATGAAGACTCTCAAATTGTAAGAACTACTCTGCTAAATCAACCTCATGTTGCGGTTCTAACAGTCGCAGCCCGATCCTGTCAAGCCTACACTTGACAAAGTCATGGATAGCATGATTGCGAATTTCCTTGAGTCGGACCGTGCGTTTTACGAAAGAGAATTCGCCTTTTTCAATGAGGTAACGGATATCTCCGGGAAATTGAAGCCGTACATAAAGAAGAGCAAGCCCGAGAAGAAACAGAAGATCGAAGAAGAGCTTCGCAAGATCAAACTTGAGGTGGGCGTCTATCTTCCCAGTAATCCAGATGGCGAGGTCATCGGCATCGATCGTAAATCGGGCAAACCGCTGCAAAGTCATGCCAAGGCACCCTACATGGCAACTTTCCGCCTCCGAAAGGAGAGGGGTGAGGTTGAGGGCATTGAAGACAAGCTCAGTGATGCTCAGAAGGCCGAAAAGAATACCTATGAGGTATGGCAGTCGGCCATCTTCAAAGTTGGTGACGATTGCCGACAAGATATACTCGCGCTCCAAATGATTGCTGCATTCCGAGGCATCTTCAACAACGTGGGGCTGGACGTGTATGTCTATCCATATCGCGTCACGGCCACTGCTCCTGGATGTGGCGTCATCGATGTGCTCCCGAACTCCATCTCGCGCGACATGCTCGGTCGCGAGGCTGTCAACGGACTTTACGAATATTTCGTTAGCAAGTACGGCGGCGAGGACTCGATCCGCTTCCAAGAAGCCCGCAACAACTTTGTCAAGAGTATGGCCGCATACAGCGTCATCAGCTACCTCCTTCAGTTCAAGGACCGACACAATGGCAATATTATGATCGACGACGCCGGCCACATCCTCCATATCGACTTCGGCTTCTGTTTCGACATCGCCCCAGGTGGCGTCAAATTCGAGCGTGCTCCGTTCAAGCTCACGTCCGAGATGGTCGCCGTCATGGGCGGCAGCACCGATTCTCAGCCGTATCACTGGTTCGAGGAACTGTGTATCAAGTCATTCCTCGCCAGTCGGATGCACTGCGAACATCTAGCGCAGATCGTGACGGTGATGCTGGACAGCGGGCTGCCTTGTTTCAAACCCGAGACGATGCAGCATTTCAGGGAGCGGTTCGTGCTGCATAAGACTGAGAGGGAGGCTGCGGATTTCATGAGGGACCTCGTAAGGAAGAGCTACAATAGCTATAGCACGAAGGGCTATGATCAGTTCCAGTTATTGACGAATGGTATCCCATATTGAGGGGATCGGAAGAGGGTTTTGCATGATCGTTTGGGCTCAATAGATTGCGAATATACCCAGGGCATTAATAAGTCAGACGAGTTCACTTCAAATTGGCGACTGCGACTGAAATGACAATTGACAACTATTGCATCGCTTCCACGAACTTGTAAACAATAACATTGAGGACCATCGGGAATATTAGTTTGTATTAATAATAATACTATTACTGCATTATCAATTTATCATTTATATTTCATATCTGTGTTCTGAGAAGCGTGCCACTGCGAATGACTAGACTCACCTACTTTCCCAAAAATAGCGCAAAAAGATACATGGATATGTTAGTAAAGGAGACTCAGGCAGTATACACAAATTGACCCCACACGCTTACCCCCTTCCGATAGCCTTGCAGCGTCAAAGTATCATCATTGCAAGTATACTTGATATCATAATTCTGTTGAAAGTCAAACGTAAAACCCCCCGTGACCGGGTCGGTCTCCTTCGCACTGCCCTACCCAGCATAGACAACTAAGCAAAAGTCTCCCTTGCCGCTGCCGCCAGCCGTTGTGAAGATGCTGGCCTCAAACTTCCCATTGACAACAGTAGACGTTGGCACGTCGAAACCGTCGGCGCCAACATCAATGTCGAGCTTGAAGCCGTCATACGTAAAAGTTGCATTCTGCCCGGCGATATCAATACTGCCTGTTCCTGAAACGGAAAGGCCGTTGATTGTCACATCCGGTTCTTTGCCTAGCTGCTGCTTGAGATAGGCTTCTACTTGGGCGGCATCAACATTCCAAGTGTGTGCTGTGAGACACGAATCGGTCTTGATGATGGTAGCCTTGCATGATCCGGTGCCAGTCGGAGCTGGCGCCGAAGCCGACTTCGGTGTCTTTGATGGCTTCTTCGAGGGCTTGGACGGCTTGGACGGAGTAGGTGAAGCGGATTTGGCAGGAGGTGTGGTTGGAATTGGCTTCTGGCAATCCAGGAGACCACGACGTTGGGCCCCTTGGTCTCCACTGGGTAACTTGCACGCGCAGTAGTCATAGTTAGCTACCTTCGCCCAGCGGGTGGGAGTCATTCAAATTCTTCATGGATCACTTATGCAAAAGCTGGACAAAATTGGTGGTAACATGGAATGTGAATTTCTTTGTACATCTATCTGTGATGAAAACCCCACGAGATGGAATCATCTCTGGTATGTATGCCGATGGGAGCTTGAACCGATATAATCGGAAACCACGACTGTGCTCCTACAAACTCCGACCCAAATGCAATTTGAATGAAATCTATCTTCCTTGAGTCCCATTCCCAGAACCATAAGCGGGCGCACCCTGGTCTTGGAAGACCTTCAACGAGTTGATTGCCCAATAAGCGTCCTTGAAAGCAGCTGGATTCTCGGCGACGTACTGGTCACAAGTCGGTGCAAGCTTGCTGCACTCTGCATCCGTAGTCCAAGCTTGGCCAGCCCACTGACCGCACATGGTAGTGTCGAAGATGAGCTGGAGGTCTGAGAAGTGGCTATCGATGGTGTTGTTCGCAGGCTGGAACAAGGCATTGGGTGTGCCCCATGAGCTGCTGGGACTCGGTGACGATGAGAGAACGTTGGCAGGAATATGCGTTCGGTTGAAGAACCAGATCTTGATGAAGTCCGAGGTCCACTCAGTTGCAAAGACGCCTCCACCGTTCGCATTGAAGACCTTTCCGAAGGAGTCAGCGTTGGGAGAATCTGCAATGTTGCAACCCTGGTTCGTTGGCTGGTTCGGATCCGCGACATTGCAATCAGAAGTTGTGAGAGTTCCCTTGAAGAGGTTGGTGTTATTCTGAACTTCCACACCGGCGTTTGTATGAAGGGTCATGGCGTTGAAGTTTTGGCTGTTCACACCTTCGATGATGTCGATCTCGCCCGCGTTAGGCCACTCAGAGCTCGTGCCAAGCATCCAGAAGGCAGGCCATGTACCACAAATACCGCCGGGCGTGTGAGAAATGTCGGCAATGACCAGCGCGTGGTTCCAAGTTTGGTTCGTTTGAGCACGATGGCTATTCCTTCCTGGACCTGACGTCGAGAGTTTCGTCGTAGAGTCCACACCAAGGTAGACAGCGCCGGTTTCACTGCCATTGACAGTCAACATTCCTGCCAGGCCGGTAGAGTTGGCAGCACTCTGATCGATGTATGTGACGAATCCTTGAGTAGGGTCCGGGATTGTCGAAAAGTTGAAGCCCTCGAAAAACTTGGCTCCAGAATAGTCCTGGGTCAAGCTGTAATGGCCTGCATTAACAAGCGTAGTAGAGAATGAGAGGATCACACTGCACAGCAGTGCGCCGAACGTGCTGGAAGACATGCTTGCGAGAATGGTGTGCGTGGTTATCCAAGAGAAGGCGCAAGAGTGGGTTCAGAGATGCAAGCAGCAGATATCCAAAGGGAAATGTTCCGCGGATGATTAGAAGGACATCCGTACAGGAAAGAAAGAAAGATATCAGGTCCGGCCTAAATGAGAGGTTGAATCGAACATGGCGCGGACATGGCAGAAAACAATTGACAATACAAAGAACTCGACAATAGCGGGCAACACTTTTAAAGTGAGAGTCGTTGCATTGTGGTGAATAGGCCTTTGTTACCAAAAGTGTAAGACAATGGTCAGGTGCATTTACAATGGAAAAGGCTGGGAGCGAATCCACACATTCGCGCCTCCAACACAGGACAGTGAAACCGTGCAACAGAGCAGCGCGCCGCGGTGAAAGCCACGCCTACCGCGGGCTGCTTCAGCGTACTGAGCGAACAAGCAAAAGCTTGGTTATCCAGGAACAGTACGAGCGCGTCTGAGCTTCGGAAGAAGGCAAGAGACACCAATCATTCTGGCCAGGCGTGTTGATTCAAAACACGGCGACAGAGATGTGCACTTGCGGTACCATTGGCTTGCAGTGAAGAAGCCCGAAGCGCTCTCTCGGAGTGAAAGACGCGGAATTTTGGCGCCACGTGATTTACCGCGCGGGCTCTTTGTCACGTGACTATTGCGCGTCGCGTTTCAGATTCTGCCTGAAACTCTCTGCCTATCAAATCCGGCTTCTGTTCACCAGTCTCTCCCTTGTCCTCGATTCCGAGAAAATGGTACTGTTTTGTGCGTAACGACACTTTCAGTCTCTAGTTAGAATACCTCAAGCCCATTGGACACATCCCGGACAGTCTTGAATCTCCTATCGGCGTCGTGCACAACGACGCGTCTCCTCCCCTACATAATCCAGCTATTGAACTACTTCTAGGCGTCGGTGCACGTCCTTCCTACCGAACAGCCATCTACTTAACCTGTTCAGGATGGCTTAGTTTAAGAATTTCTCCGCGACTACTATCTTTGGGCAGGGCCAGAAGGGAAAGTTGCACTCTTGCACAAGCCTCGGCTTGGAATCCTTTCAACAAGTGCAACTATTTGGGACGACTTTCCCTGTAACCCTGGGGCCCCACATACTACGTACGTTGGCTATCTCCATCGATCAGGCATACGGCCGCATAAGTACCTGGAGTGGCAGAGTTTGCGAATTTGAGACCTGTCCAAAGTCGGATTCCTAAACTGTATTCTTATCAACGTCCTCCTTCCTGTACTTTGCACAGAAAATATTGGTTGCGAATCGTGCCCTGATTGAACATCATGATTCAACAATTGCTGCCTTTCTTCAAACCTCTTTACATTGCCATTGGAACTCTTTCGATACTGGTCGTCTTTCGAATATGGGTTCGCGCTAGATATGCTTACAAGGTTGCCGCTGCTGGTGGAGTACATGCTCCTCGGCTGGCAAATAACCCTTTCGCAGGTACTTCATCAACAGAAGCATACCTCAGAGTACTTTTTCTAACAATTTTGCAGCTGCCCGTTGGATATATGCCATAGGGGTTGCCCAAGCGCAGAACCGCTTGCTGGAATGTTTCAACTCTGCTTGGACATGGGCAACACCGGAGAGCCCGAATACAGTGGAGCTCAATATCTCCGGTGGCCGTCGAACCTTCTACACACGAGACCCTGAACACATTAAGGCGATATTGACCAGCAAATTTGCAGACTATGGAAAAGGCCCCGAATTCCACCGTGTTTGGCGGCCCTTCCTGGGAGACTCTATCTTTACAACGGACCGTCAGCAATGGCAAGACTCAAGGAACTTGATAAGGCCAATGTTCATTAAAAATCGAGTCAGTGACTTGGAGATATTCGAACACCGGACGATGGTAATGATGGGAAAATTCCCAAAGTCCGGCGAGACATTCGATTTGATGAATCTATTCTACCGCTACACGATCGATGTCATTACAGATTTTCTTCTTGGCGAAAGTATTAACAGTCTGGAGAATCCCACATCAAAATTTATCGCTGCCTTTCACGATGTTCAGCGCATACAGACGATGCTCTCCATCTTGTCGTAAGACACATGTATCCCCAGTACAACGTAGTCGTATGCTAATCCACGCAGCCCGCTTGACAGGTTTGTTCCTCAACGGAAGTATAAGCGCGGCATCAAGGTCCTTGAGGAATTCATCGTCCCCTTCATCGACAAGGCTCTAGCTCTGGATAATTATGAGCTCGATAAGCTCTCCAAAGAGAAATCGTTTACGTTCCTGCACGCCCTAGCAAAATATACACGCGACCCGAAAGTGATCCGGGACCAAATCATCGCAATTTTACTTGCTGGGCGAGATACCACGGCCGCCACGCTATGTTGGACGTTCTATCAGCTCAGCAACTATCCGGCCACGTATGCCAAACTTCGGCGAGAGATTCTCAACGTCTGCGGGCCCACTCGCGAGCCAACTTACGACGACTTGAAGAATATGAAATACCTCAATCATACATTGAATGAGACGCTACGACTGTATCCTGCAGTCCCGTTCAACGTCCGCTCTGCCTTGGCGGATACCTCCTTGCCTGGCATGCCTGGTCAGCCGGATATCACGGTTGTCAAAGGCGATTCCGTTTTCTACAGCACCCTCGCTATGCAAAGGCGTCATGACTTGTATCCGCCATCTTCACCTGACTTCGCTCCTCCCGACATCTTTAGCCCGGAGCGATGGGAGAAGTGGAACCCAAAAGCGTGGTGCTACATTCCGTAAGTCGCTCCTTGTGGCTCGTGGTTTGGAAAGAGACTAATGTATGTAGCTTCAATGGTGGACCAAGAATATGTGTTGGGCAAAATTTCGCTCTCACCGAGATGGCTTATACTATCGTGCGGATAGTGCAACGCTACGAACGTATTGAATACAGAGGCGACTGGGACCAACAGTATCACAAGGTGGAAATTGTGGGAACACCGGGTCACGGAATTCCGATCGCGATGTACGAGGCGAAGAGCTGACTGCCGTACTTATTGGACACTACAGGAGGGAGTCCTTGAACCGTTTCAAGTCCAGCTAGGCTCTCAGAGAAACCATGGTCTTTGTGCTTCACCTGAGCTTACTTTCGGATATCTTATGGCTGTCATGAAATTGGTTACGAGTATCGAAAATCCTGATGGTGTAAAAGCTCATTATTGTGCTTCTACATTACTTCCTACATATATACAGCCTCAAAACTCGTAGGGACTCATTGGCTCTGCTTCATACACATACATTGTGCTGTTATGCTGGTCGGGCAACCAATAAAATCGCAACTTGCCGTCCACAACCTCGACGTCCATTGGATTCTCCGTCAGCACGACACCCAATGCACTCAGCCCGGTGATCGGAACTTCATCTAAAGGCACCATTGTCTCTGTGTCTACTATGGCGAGCCCGCCGAGCTGGAACTTGGTGATTGCGCCTTGCGCGTAGGTCGTCAGGCCGGAGCAGAGCATCGTGCTGCGGTAGTCGTACATCCGCGGGTGACCGAGGAATTTACAGTCCTGGTAATCGGAGAAGTACGATGGGTTTCTTGTAACCTTTTGCGGTTTCGTGAAGCCGCCGGAAGAGCCGTGGCCCTTGCCGTAGCCGTAACCGCCGAAATGGCCAAGACTGAATTTCGAAGCGTTCCTAGCACCCCAGTTCAGACAGTAGATATCATTCGTCTTCGTATCGTGCACAATCCCTCCCAAATGGTCGTTGTACGTGAGTACTTCAGTGTCTTCCAACGTGTGCGGATTGATCGTAACCACTCTGGCTGTTGAGTTTGGCCGATACTGGGCAATGGTTCCCCAGACGTTTTCACCATCGTAGTCAATACCTCCGAGGTGGTATTCGTTGTCGCCAGGCTTGCTGTACGTAGCTCGTGCAATCCGCTTCCCTTCGCCATCGAACACTAATATGTGTGCAAAGCCAACACCAGGAGCACGGTCCGTGCCATTGATGGTCTTATTGAAGCTCGCAGTCGCCACGATCTCTTCCGTGCCAGAGACGAAAAACCGATCCGAGCCAATGCGGACCATTCCTTCTGGCTCAAACGTCTCGCCTTCAAATGTGATGTTCTTGATTGATTTCCATATCGTCGAGCGGCCGAGGTTCGCGAAAGCCTCTGCTATCTCGTCTGCGTGTGAGGCAGCTCCCGGAGCAGGGAGCTTGGCCGGTGCGAATGGCACGCCATGTTGGAAGACGGTGAGGTTGAGAGCAGCGGAGACGGAGAAAAGAGATGCAATTGAAGCAGCCGAGAAGAACTGGAGAGACCGCATGGTGGAATTGAGGACCTCTTGAAAGATCTGCAAGGACACAAGACTCATTTTTGGCCAACCTACCTGTGCCGGATTTAAGTACCTGGCTCGCTGAACATCGTATCTTCGTTGACGTACATGCATCGATCTGCAGCTTCGACCTTGGAGGAAGAAGCTCCGACACGATTCGAGTCAACGACAAGCACGTTGCAGAAAGAAGAGAGCTCATTGTTCCTGATGACGGAATTCCCGGGACCCGGTATCGTTCTGCAGTGCACGGACGTGAGCCGAAAGCTGGTCGGCTTCAAGGGTGTGTGGGTGACAAAATAGCTGGCCGTCGGGCGAGGTGTAATAACTAACGATGAGCAGTTCTTGCACTTCAACGTAAGCGAGATTGTATCTGAAAGCACAGTTTTATATTCTTTGGAGTTTATATCACAGTAACAGGTTGTTGAAAAACTTAAACACTTTATTAGTTATCGAGGCTTTGCATCTTAGCTGTTCAGTGTCTTGAAAGCTATCGTGTGGCCAACTTTTTTGTCACCCTCGTCGCTGTCACTCGCGGGTCCGGGTCTTCTCCAACCACCTCCACCTCCAAAAAGCTTCTGTCAAACAATTGACAGGCTCGCCGGCTCCCTCCCACTCAGCACTACTCTCCTCCGCCCTTTGTCGGGAACAGGAGGCCGTTTAGCAGATCCACGTGCTAGTCGATGAGGACCTGCATATCCTGGGTCTCCTTAGTCCTCCGACCACCAACTCGGGCGCGTCTTTCATGCCACAGATATCAGGTCACTGCCGTCTGCAGGGAACAGCGGTTCGCAGCATCCGATTTTCCAGCAGCCAACCGAGCAAAGAGCTCTCGATCCAAGATGCCTAGAGATCCGAACACGCTGTCGAATTACGATGACGTGCGGACCACCCACGTGGTAGCCAATTTTGAGATCGACTTCGAGAAGAAGAGGCTTGTCGGCAGCGTATTACTCAAACTCAAGAGCTTGACTGACAATTTGAAATCCGTAGTGCTAGATACAAGGTAAGAATAACTCCCCTTTAGGTAATTTCTATTTGCATATGCCTTTCAAGGTCTCTTCTCAAGTACTGCCGCTCCGATCGGAATTATTGTGGCTCACTTCCGTTTGAAGTTATCTAGATATCGAGAGCGTGGGCGTTGAAGATAGGACCTCCAAGTTCACCGTTGCGCCTCGCTCTGAACCTTATGGATCCCCTCTCACCATTCAATTTGACAAGAGCATCTCCAAGGGCGAAGAGATAGAAATCGACATTTCTTTGAGCACCACATCGAACTGTACTGCGCTCCAATGGATGACACCAGAGCAAACTCCGAACAAGAAACAGCCATATATGTTCTCCCAATGCCAGGCAATCCATGCGCGCTCAGTCCTGCCGTCACAGGACACTCCAGATGTAAAAGCGACTGTCGACTTCAATTTCCGATCACCTTTACCAGTTGTCGCTAGCGGGCTGCCTACCGGAGCAAAGGACTACCTGCCTGGCAAAGATGGCAAACCCGGAACCATGCTCTATACCTTTAAGCAGGAAATTCCGATTCCATCATATCTATTCGCGGTAGCAAGTGGTGATCTCGCTAGTGCTTCCATTGGACCGAGAAGTACAGTGTGGACTGGCCCGGAGGAGCTTAAAGACTGTCAATGGGAGCTTGAAGATGACATGGAACGCTTCATGGAAGCTGCTGAGAGTATTGTATATCCATATGCGTGGACGCAGTACAATGCACTCATCCTGCCTAACTCGTAAGTACCTTCAGATATATTGCCAGGTTCTTTGCGCTCACTTCCCATATTTTAGATTCCCGTACGGCGGAATGGAGAATCCGATTTTCACATTTGCAACTCCAACGATCATTTCAAAAGATCGGCAGAACATCGACGTGATTGCGCATGAATTGAGTCACAGCTGGTCTGGCAATCTAGTGAGCAACGCCTCTTGGGAGCACTTCTGGCTGAACGAGGGCTGGACGACATATCTCGAGCGAAGAATCCAAGCGGCAGTGCATGGAGAGCCTCACCGAGGATTCTCCGCCATCATTGGCTGGAAAGCACTTCAAGACTCGATCGAACGATTCGGCGAGGACAACGAATATACAAAGCTCGTTGTTGACCTGAAGGGGAAGGATCCTGACGACGCATTCTCTAGCGTGCCATACGAGAAGGGCTTTGTCTTCCTCTACCACCTGGAGAATCTGATCGGGAAGACAAAGTGGGACAAATTTATCCCGCATTACTTCGAGACCTTCCGCATGAAGTCGCTCGACTCTTTTGAGTTCAAGAAGACTCTCATCGACTTCTTCGCTTCAGACGCTGAGGCGAGTAAGAAGCTGAAAGATCTTGACTGGGACAAGTGGTTGTTTTCGCCCGGGTATCCACCGAAGCCCGACTATGACGAGTCTATGGTAAAAGCTTGCTACGCTCTGTCTGATGCCTGGGAGTCGCGCAGCAAGGGCAGCAAGACGGAATTCACGCCGAAGCCATCTGATATTGATGGCTGGGTAGCAAACCAGTCTGTCGTCTTTCTGGAGAGGCTCCAGGGCACCCAAACATTATCTGCAGCCGACATTGAGCTCATGGGGAAGACATATGCATACGACACCAGCTCAAATGTTGAGCTCGTCAGCAGATTCTATGTCCTCGCGCTCAAAGCAAAATGCCACTCATTCTACAAGCCGACTGCGGAGCTGCTTGGAACTGTGGGGAGGATGAAATTTGTGAGGCCATTGTACAGATGTCTCAATGAAGTCGACAGGGACCTGGCGATAAAGACTTTCCTGAAGAACAAGGAGTTCTATCATCCAATCTGCAGGCAAATGGTAGAGAAGGACTTGTTTTCATAATCGCAGGCCGAATATCATTGTTCCTTGCGGATCGCATGAAAACAGCTCCATAATCAGCAAAACTCTTTCAGCAGAGCTAGTGATGTCGGCAGTGCATGAATCTATATGTCTCTGCGACATACATTCGTTTAATCTAAAAAAAATAAAAATTGAAGCGCAACGGCGAGCTGCTCGTAAACACTAACTTGAAGCCTGGTTTGGTGAATAGTATTATATCATATTACGATAGTAAAGGTGTTCATTGAGAAAGTAATCTATATACGGCGCGGCGGTATATACACGGACAGGCACTCGCTAACACCCTCTGACAGTATTATTGCGTCTCCGCATAGCAGGAAAACTGTGGAGCGTTCACATCTGACCCAACACACTTCCAGCAGGTGAACAAGTTATCAGGATCGTACTTCTGCTTGATCTGTAATAGCTTATTATAATTACTGCCATAGAAGACGCTTTGCCAGTTCGGCTCAGCCCAATCGGCCTCGTTCGTGTATGCAGCTTGGACATCAAGCACGTTCGCAACCTTCGCCAAGCCGTTGCGAGCACCTTCTTGGAGAGCATCGGTGAGAGCCTGGGGTGTCCCTGGAGGCCAGCCCGGGCCAGCGATGAAATGCATAGCCGTGCTGTACCAGGCCGGATTGACGCTGGTATCTCCGGTATTCTTGGAGCTTGGTGGTGCCGTTTTGAAGAACGCTAACTCCGACAAGGCTGCTGCAGCATCAAATCCAGCCGTCTCGATGATTGCCTGCATGCCCGCCAGGACAGCGCCAACAAACGTGTTTATACTCTCTGTCGATGCGAGGATGTCGCGAGGAATCAGCCGGGAAGGAGTGATGATTCCAATTCCATCGCCTGAGGTGCGCGTAATGAACTCTGCTTGGCCTGTTTCCCAGGCGTCCTGATCATCGTAAAGGATGAAGTCGTCATTTACGATAGCAAGATCAGGATGCGTAGTGACGAGTTGATGGACGCTAGATGTAAGAGACTTTAGCTGTGCCAATGCATTATCGTTCGAAGGTAGCATCTCCATCAGCTCCACAGTCGTGGGAGTGAAGACGTCGAAGCCAGTCATGTTGTTTTTAGTCCATGTGGTCTGATTCGTCGACACTGCCGTGATTACATCCCGAAGTACCGTCGACATTGTGGTGTTTGGTGTGATAGCGTTGGATGAGATATTGGCGCGGAAGTGCCAGGTCGCGAAAGTTGTCTTTGGGTATACGAGGGTCTTGTAGTTCACCATGATTGCGTACGTGCCCGCACCACCACCTCGCAATGCCCAGAACAGGTCAGGGTCATTGCACTGGTTAACCGTTCGAAACTTCCCGTCGGCTGTAACAATGTCGAACTCAACCGCATTGTCAGCCAGAAGACCGTTGGTAGGACTAAGTGGTCCGTGGCCGCCGCCCATGGAGAAACCACCAGCAGGGCCAACAGTCGGACATGCTCCAACGACTGGCTGCATGCCCTTCGCCGAAAAGAAAGGTAGTGCTTCATCGCCGATGACTCCGGCACCCATAATACCAACATTCGTAATTGCAGATGTGCTCTTACAATTATTCAATTGGAACGTCGGATGGAATTCCATCGTCTGGAAGTTAGACATCTCAAGCGCAAGGCTGTTAGGAATAGCGCTTCGCCCTAGATAGTCGTGGCCGGTATTTCGAATACTGAGTCGAATATTATGTTTCCGGACGAAAGCCAGTGTTGCCGTGATATCTGCCGCTGTACTGGCGTCAACGTGGAATGCCGACAGCGTTCCGAGAGAGCACACAGCATCTTTGCTCTGAGTCGTTACAGTCAAATTAGGAGCGCAGTTCGCAGAGCCACAAGCCTCCCAGTTGAAATGCTCCATAGAGCCGTAGACCGTCTGCCGAAAGGTTGGATCAAAATAGTTCGCTTCGACTGTTGCACATTCGGCCTCGTTGAAATTTGGAGAGCTCGGGTAGCATGGGCTGGCTAGCATCACCGTCGCCTTGAGTTGGCCGGAGACAGTTTTGTTGAAAGCATTCCAATCTGCCGTTGTTGGCCAGCAGGACTGATTTGGTTGGCAATTGAACGTCGGAGCTGCTGCTCTGGCTGAAAGGAAGGTGAGAGCATTGATAGCAAAGAAGGACAGGATGCTGATAGTAGAAGCCATATCTCAAAGCCACGTACTGAGGTTCCTGCTGTAGAAATGGCTTGTTCCATCCTCTTTTATAGTAAATCCTCTCCTTTCGAATTTTCTCCTTTCATTTTCCAAGCTCCGACTTTTACGAGATTCAACCCCATCTTTAACGAGGTTACCTGCCTTCTCCGGCGATATCTGTCCAAGTTGCTAGTTTACTAGAGAGAAAAGAGAGTATCGATGAAGTCGAAGTTGAAGTCCCACGACATTTCCGGCTGCTTACTTCTGGAATTTGCATGTAAAGGATTATATAAGGCATAAGGCTCTGCCACGTGCTCGGAAATACAATTAAGAGATGTTATTAAGATGAGTTAAGCTGACTTAGGTACCCAGGTAGAATACAAGGGATAAACATGGTCTGTCGAAAATTTGCACATGTAAGAAGGAGTGCTCCGTGGTGGTATGTAGTTTCGAGGAAGGGACCGACTCATGAACCTACTTCTGGGTGGGTCGCACCTAAATCTAGGTGACCTTGGCACCCCTAACTCGGCCGCCGTCCGCTTTCCAGGTTAGCTCCTTCGTAATTTCCGGGCGCATTCAGGAACCCCTTTTCTTCGTGCTCACCACCGTATTTGAGGTCCCCGAAGGCGCTCTTATCTTCACCAGCTCAAGGCTCTCCCATCTCGTTCGATTCTCTGCATATTCGATCCTATTTCGACGCATGCAAATTCTGACATGTTCCACTGCTCTCCACCTTAAATATCAAGACAGGAGGGACGGAAGATGCGTGCGCCGTATTCCGTATGCATGGGATGAAATATGGTGTCACAACGATGGAGCGTTGAAATCGTCTAAGTAGGTATTTGGCTTCCTCAAAAGAAGTTTTGGATTCAAATGATTTCTTTGAGAGTTCCAGTATCCCAATCCTAGAGGCTGGTATCGAGGAATGCATGCAGGGCAACACACATCCAAGGACCAAGGTCATCTCGAATCGCCAGGATGCATATCAAAGCCAGTACAGATCATACATTCTGAAGCTGCGTACTTTAGATAAGTGATACCTGGTATATATTCAATTAAGTTTCAAGAGATGCTCAGAAGGAAACTCGTTCTTACTACAGGCGTTCAAGTTAACTGGGCTTGTCCTCGTTACATCATGGTGCATCACCAACCGCGTGGAAGACATCCGACCTTCTGCAGGAACGGTGGGAGGATATGAACGTCCTTATTCATACAGATTACTCCGCAAGTGAAATCTCTTCTTTAGAGGCACTGCCAAAACCCCTGACCAATGCCTCGTCAAGCCTGCGCTGTCGGATTGGATGCAAGCGATGAGGCCGCCTTTTATCGTATCATAGGCTAGCACAATTTTCCCGGCCAAGCATGTCTGCCTATGCTCGTGACAAGAGCAAGCCCTATCACATCATCGCGATTGAGTCCCCTCTCTACAGCTGAAGGAAGATTTCGCGGATTCGCGGGATTTGCATGGATGCGCGACGGGTCACACGCAAGCTTGACGCGAGCTCGCTGCCCCGCACACGTAATGGGTGTGGGGTACAGATGGCATTCTTAAAATCCTGCCTTCGCACAAGTACCCTTTCTCCATTATTTGTCTGAACAGCACCTGAGGCTGGTTGGCTTGAAAAGACCCTGAAGGAGAATATTCGAGCCCGTACGATCTCAATACAACCGTCAAGATGCCAGAAACCACCTCCGCCCACTCTTGTGAGTCTCGTCTGGTCGGAGTCAAGCAAGTACGTCATTGCTAACTCTTTCACAGACAATCCCTTCTCCCGTCGCGATCAGTACCAAACGCAGTCCATCGTTGTCTACAAAATCGCTACAGTCATTACCTGGTTGCTCTTCGTCATTACTGCTCTCTACTACACCTTCGAGAGCCCTCATGAAGGGTAAGCATCTAGCCCTCGTTAGGAGCTGTGGAAGCGGACTAACATGTGCAAGTCACAAACCAAGACGTAAGATCTGGAAGCAGAACTCGCATCATCCTTCTCCATTTGCTCTGAACGAGGTCATCACAAGCATATATTGGATCGTGCTGTGGATCTTGCAAGGCGGCTACTGCTATCATTTCTACCTCCAGGATAGCGTCTACGTCACTGCCGCCGCCAATGTGGGAAGCCACTTTATCGCGAACAACCTGCTTCTTTTCGGCTTCGTCCACCTGTGGGTCAGGAGCCACTTCTGGCTTGCCTTGTTGCTGATTGTGATCAACTTCTTCAACCTGAGCTCGGCGTACTTCCGTCACCCAACCACGCCGCGCTTCATTCACATTCCAGTCGTCAGTGGACCGTTGGCGTTCAACTTCGTAGCACTGTTCTGGGTCGGAGCCGCTGCCGTACACGCTCACAACCTGCCGGCGAGAATTGTTGCGAACATCTTCATCTGGAGCTTCTTGGGCTATGGACTCTTCTTCCTGTCCGTGTACAAGGACTACACCATGGGCTTTGAGCTCAGTGTGCTGTCTGCTGGTATGTTTTGCAACCTCTCCCACCAGTCTCAAGCTAACGGGCATGATAGCGCTTGGCGTCGGCCAATTCTTCACCAGAGTCATTGCATTGCAATGGGAGTTCGCCTTTGCGATCATGGCCGCTCTATTCCTCCTTTCATGGGCGGTCGCCTTCCCACAGGTTCTTGGACGCGACCCATTCAAACGCGGCGAAATTGTGTCCGAAGACCGGGAGAGAGCACCATTGCTTGCCGACGAGTAAAGAGTGGAACGAAGAAGGTTAGTCGCATATGCGAACTTGGATGGTTGCAGAGTTGAGGCAACTACAATCGGATCAAATTGTCAAATTGCAATAATCGATATGGCGAAGTTCGGAGACCCCGTCCGGAGGCCGAAGTCTTTCTTTTCTACACCCTTGGTTGATCTTGGGCACATAGTTTGATACCATTCACAGCATTGGTTCACTTGTTTCTATTACAGTGCGGGAAGTTGTCTTTAAGGGTGCACCCATTTCCTATTTTGCTTCTGCGTAATGAAGGCATAAGCTATGCAATGTCTACCGTGTCCTTTTCCTAAATGTCCCAAATGAAAGTACATTTGATAAACAACGGAAGTAAAAAAACGAATGAGAAAATCATTCAATCCAACCCTGTCATCTAGGAAGTGCCGCTGCAGCCGACGAAGTCGTTACCAGAAGCACCGGTGTGCGTGATGGCACCAGCATAGTCGCCATCAGTGTTGAAAACAACACGGTCTTCGCAATCAAGTCAGCCTTCGTTCCTCGTGCAGATTTCTTCCATGTCAACTTACCAGCGCCGGGAGAGCCGCCAGTGAATGGGCTTGAGCCGGTGATTGGGAACTCCTGGTATGGTCCGTCGACGGGGAAGTCGAAGCCCTCGAAGTTGTTGTAGGTATGAGGATAACCGCTGGGGCTGTCGCCGTCCTGGTAGTCCTCGAAGCCGGCGTCGAGTGCGGTCTGGATATCGGAGCTGGAGTAGCAGGTGTCGCCACAGCAGGTGCTCCCCTGGCGAGCCTTCAGCTGGGCAGGGACCGCGAGAGCGGTAGAGACAAGAGCGATCAGTGCGAAAGCGACCTGTAAAGGAGGTGAGTGTCACAATGTTTGGGTGGTAAACAGGAAAAGAGAGATATGTGCTGACGATAGGTGATGGGAGAAGTCGAAAATTAGAAACATACCTTCATTTTGAATGATAGAGTGGGAATTGAATGATCTGTATAAGAACGAATTGGCTTTCGTTCTCTGCTTGTCACTTTGCTCTGGCTACTTCAACTTATTGCGATTTCTGGCTCTACTTTATACTTCTCAACTGTTTTGGCCTCCACGCCGTGCCTCGGACGTTCAACCATCTATTTCATTTGCATTATGAAACCAATATGCACACAAACATCACACCGCGAGATTACTAGGGTATCGGTGCAGACAAGGGATATTGCCATGAACGCCATTGAAATGCACGACATCCCATCGCATGGCCGAGGCGCCAGCAGCAACAGGTTCACCATTGCCATTGGTACACGGAGCGGCACCTCAGGATACCCACCAGAACTCCGTCACAGACGTTGTTGTGCTACCGAATTGCGTAGTACCTGCACCGGAAGTTGGGACAGAAATGGTAGGTAAACAGGTACCAAGTTTATGTAGATCCCAGATCGGCGACATGGAGTACTAAAATAGGCATGTTGAGAATCGAATTAGCGACCCCGAAAGAATATGGAGAAGCTTAAGTCATATGATATCTAAATCTGACGTGGGGAGTTGTGGAGCGGGAGCACTGGACGAGCTGTGACGAGGAACTAGGGAAGTCTGAGAAGCCAGAATAGGAATGTCAAGAACTTAGAATAAACGCGCCGCGTCTTGGAGTACTTGGACCTCACTTTTGGAATAATTCATAGCAGATTGACGCCAGAAGTCGTGGCGACTATCGTAGCGCCAACGAGTCAACGACAACGCTACCACTGTATCCTCCGAAGGCTTCCACGTTTTCTGGCGCCGAATCAGGTTTTCAGAGTGAGGTGAAAGAAAGATGAAGCAGAGCGCTGGCCAAATCAGGATCCAACGCAGGGATGGTGGAGGTTGATCGTCGCTGCAGGCCCGAAATTTCGAGGTCTCAGGGCTCAGGGCTGAGCTTCACCTCCACACGTGCCTGACTTCGCTCGACTTCTCTGGCCCGGACTTCACCGCACCAGCAGTTGCACGCTCCATACAGCAGACCGTCGCTCTGCCACTTCGGCTCGGCGCGTCTTGACAGGCCGACGGCCCTGTTCACCATTCAGGCAGGTTGTGGAGGCGTTGGCGGTGGATCGTTATGTAAAGTCAACGCTGGGGATTCTGGGGGCGATGGCAAGCAACGTGGGAGACGCGGGAGGGCGTCAATGGCAACTGCTTCCATGCCAATTGCGAGGAGCTGGATGAAGGCCGATGAGTGCTGGTGCGACTGGCCTGATTGATGGCGATGCCACTCAGTTACGTCACTTTACCTTGTCGCGCTCACATTTGAGCAAATGGCAGGCGCATAAGGCTACAGCAAGTGCTCAAACTTCATCTTCTGGCATCGAACTTCAATCAAGCAACAAACAGACCACGCATCATGGCTTCGAACATCCAGTCCTCACCCGAATACCAAACCCTGCTGCAGGACCTCTCCAACAGCAACGTCACAGCAGCTGCTCAGACACTGGCAGCTCCAGCTACAACGACATGGAATAACGGCGGCTCCGAATCGGATGTCGAGAACGACCTTTGGAATGCATGGAACGCAGTGATTGCTCTTGCCCAAAATACCGACGACGATGCCCAGCAGAATGGACTTGTCGCCGCCCTTCAGGCCTTCCAACAGCTTGGGCAATTGACTCGTGACGACGGCACAGTGTGCCAGGTGTGGAATGCAACTGTGTGGACGGATCTCCCAGTATTTGGGGGTGCGATGAGAGAGCAATGGAACCCACCATCAGGTGCGTGACCACTCCCTCGCGGCAAAGGAACTTCCAGAATATCGTATTCTAACAATCTAATAGACCCCAGCCAGGCCGCAAGCTGGACCAACCTGAACGCATTCGCCGCTCGATCGACGGCCTCAGAGTACAAGCCTAATACCCCCTTCGACTTTGCCCTCTACGCCATCTGGACTAATCGCGATGCGCTCGAGTCAACTGCGGCGGCTTCGAAAGACTATGCATCAATTCCTGCCAGTGCGTTGCAAGCGGCCGCACAGTGGTTCATATATTGCTCTCCGACTTTGCTTCGGGAGTCGACGTTGAATGGTGGAAGAAGCTTCGATGGCAAGACGGGCATTGCTGGAGCTGGATACTCAGGCAAGGACTGGACTGGACTGACTACAGACCGGTGGATTCTGTGGAAGGAGAACATGCAGGCCATCATTGCGTCTGGGCAGCAGCAGGCTGAGAACGACTTGCTGCAAAAGGCTGTGTCGAGCATGGAGTTTGCGGAGCAACAGAGCGGCTAAGAGTGTCGCTCAAGTTTGATACTTGCCGGCAAAAAGAAAGCTATTCCAATGTTGGTATGGGAGTCAAATAGGGGACAAACCAGGTGTTTCAAGGCAAGAGCGGCAAGGAAGTGTTATCTACCGGTAGGCATCGAAAAGCTCCGTGCGATGTGTGAAGATGCGATTGTATTCTCCCCTGGAGCTGTTTTCTCGGAGGTACACAAAGAATTTAATATCAAATCGTCGTCTCCAGAATAACTTAACAGCTGCGTGCGCACGCCCGAAGGACTGATTGTATTATACATGGGAGCAGCTCAAGCAGAAGCGACCGTAGACTTGATGTGCAGCGACAGCTTTAATTGTCACTTCTAACACTGAACCCCGAGAAATGTTAACACGGAGAACTACAATGAGAGTGGATAACACCATCCATATTAAAAGATGCTACAGAGCTATCAATTTTACTTCGAGCTGCCGTAGAGTTGCGCTCAACGCCGTGCCTTTTCTCGTGCATGACTAGCTACAAATGGAGAGTTCAACGACTAGCCAAACCGCAACCCAACTCAGTCCAACACCGAAACGCATGATGGATTATTATAAACATGTTCTTCACAATAACGTCTTGTGCCTTCGCTTTTGCGTGGGCTTCATATCTTGCAGCTCCGTGCGTTAATGGTTCGCTGTCACTAGGTACTCTGTATCCTCCAGGTCGTCCGCGCGCTCACGTGATTTGATTCGAGGTTGATACTTTACGAGCCGCCCTTCTTGTATGCCGCGTCGACCTCCTTCTTGTATTTGTCCAGAATAGCACGGCGGTTCAGCTTCTGTGCGCTCGTGACGAGGCCCTGAATATATGTTAGCCCGGTCTGCTTCACTTTCTTGGGAAATCACTCACGCTCTGTGGCGTCCACTCCTCGTCTGCCAACGCGACACCATCGATGATCTCAATGCCTTGCAGTCCAGCTCTTCTGCCCTGATCCTGCAGCTGCTTCGTGACAAGGTCGATGATCTTCTCATTATGCACCAGCTCTTCCAAGTGTTCGCCCTTGATGCCATTTTCCTGCGCCAGCTTCTTCAGCGCTGCTTCCGCCGGTACGATGATAGCGACGGGCTTCGTCTTGTTTGAGTCGGCATACACACAGATGTTCGCGACCACGGTGGCAGAGCGATACACGGATTCGAGCTTCTCGAGCGCAATGTACTCGCCGTTGAGCGTCTTGACCAAGTTCTTCTTGCGGTCGATGATGCGAACATCACCCTTTGGACTGAACTCGCCGATATCACCGGTCTTGAACCAGCCATCCGGAGTGAATGATTCCTTGGTCTCCTTTTCGAGGTCGAGATACCCAGACGCGATGGAGTCGCCGCGAATCCAGATCTCACCTTGCGGTGGGTTGTTGCTAGCTAGGTACCCAGCGTCTTGATAATCGACAAGCTTCATCTCGACAGACCCTGGGATTTCCCCGAGAGTATTGTCGGACCAGGCCATTGGATCCATCAGAGCACCCATGGCAGAAGTCTCTGTCAAGCCATAGCCGATGATCATGGGTGTGATCGCCAGACTGATGAACCTCTGGGTATCCTTTGCGACTGGTCCACCACCGTTCATGCAGATCCTTAGTCTTCCTCCTGTCGCATCCTTGATTTTGTTGAAGACAACGCTGTCCAGCACACCTGCGCCGGGCAATCCCCATCCGAGCAAGAAGCTCTTCATGTACATCGCACTCCAGAACATATTCCTCACAATGATGCTGCTGCTATTGACCTTCGCGATGATGCCCTTCTTAACACTCTCCCACACAGCAGGCACGCCGACCAGGACGGTGGGTTTGAACTCGCGGATGTCGCCCTTACAGTTGCGCACGGACGAGTCGGAGAGTGTGCGCGGATTGCCATATCCCATGGTACCACCCCAGTATAGAACAGCATTCTCAAAGATGAACTCGAGGATGTGTGCGAGAGGAAGGTAGGTGAGGAGACCGTCGCCAGGACCGAGATAGGGGCTGATGATGACATCGACGCCAGCAACTGTCTATGGTGTTAAAATACGTACGGCAGCCATAATTGTTTTTGACTTACTCGCTGCAATGACATTCTTGTGCGTCAGAAGCACACCCTTTGGCGGGCCAGTAGACCCAGATGTGTACATAATGCAGCACAGATCCTCTGGCTTCGGTGGTACTGTATCCACCAGGTTCTCCTCACCAAGCTTGACCAGCTCATCGAAGCTGTTGACGGTGATTTCGGGATGTTCCTTCTTCAGCGCATCAATGTGCTCCTGCTTGACCTCCTCCGCCGTATCGTAGATGACATGCTTCAGTGTCTTCGCTTCCTTAAGGGGGTTGATGAGCTTGGGGAGTAGGTGAGGGTCGCAGTAGATAGCCGAGACACCAGTTTGGAGCATCGAATGTTTTAGACCTTCTTCGCCGAGCGTATCGTATGCTGTCACAATGGCCATGGACTGGGAGAGGGCACCTAATGAATGCATTAGCTCTAATTCGATGTTTACTCTTCTATCCGGTGTCGCATACCATGAGCCGATCCGAGCCAGTGTGGGCTATTAACCTGTTAGTAATGTTGGTCTTGAATGTCTCGCGGAGTTTCATTACCTGGTAGCAGCGAACAGGTGCAGTCTGTCGCCCTTGTTCATCCCGAGCTTCCTCAAACCCGCGCCCACTCGATGTGTCAATTGCTCATACTCGGTGAACGACATGTACGTGTAGCCGCTGAGCTCGAAATACGTCCACTTCTTGTCAACCTCCTGCTCCTTGCCATCGACCACCTTCTTGATCTTCTTGTTCTCGACGTGCGTCTTGAGCAGCTTCCTACTGCCCAGCGCCTTTGCATTGCCGAATTTCTTTGACGCATAGCCTACGATGTCGTGGACGGTATTGGCGCCATCCAGCGTTGTGATGAGCTTGTCCTTGGTCTTGACATTGCGACGAGGGAGAGTCTCGCCCTCAACCTTCTCGTAGCCGGGCGCGTCGACGGTATAAGGGCCCTGCTTGAGGTTTTGAGGTTGCGGGTACCACGATTTGAGGTTTTTGGGAACCATGGCGGTAACGTACGGATAAGGCGCTGACAGAGTAGGAGCTATGAAATCACAGAGCGAAGTGGGATGTGAAAGGTACAAGAGCTGCGACGACAGGCGACTATGCTGAGGCAAAGGAGGTAGTGTCGCAGGTGTCTGAAGTCTCAGCTAGAGGTGTCAAAAAGCTTGCGTGGATGTTTCGCGTGGTTGCACAGACGGGGAGGAGGAGGGTTTGTTAGTGATTAAATCAACAAGATGACGTTGGAGACTTGGCTGTGGAGAGAGCTCCCCTTCCACGTCCGCAGCCGCTTCCAGGCTGCGACGAGCTGTGGCGCACACCTCTCCCACTCGACGTCACCTGCTCTCCTTCCCATCCAATAATCTGCTGTCTCACAAGAGCTATTCTGTATTACATACACGTCTTTTATGAACATCCCGAGGCAAGCTGCTGAGCGCGTCCACTCTGAGCTCGACCGACACGACTCGTCGCGTTGTCGTCCCAACAAAACCTCCACCCCGCACTTTTATTTAGACGTCGATGGAACAACTACCGGCAGCCTTAGGAGATGAGATTGAAGATCCGGAAGAAGGTGATATGCTACCCTACCACGGACATCGACGGCTCTTCAGGTCACCGTCCAGTCCTGGCATGCAGCCGTGAGAGATTCATATTGAGGCTTAGACAGAGGCGTTCTTGGTATTCTCGCAGCCCATTCCATCGCAGAATCTCGGCTTCGTAGATCCCAAGGCAGAAATACTCGAGCTGAATGTCGCTGGGCGGGACTTTAGCATTCGACAATCCCCAGGTGTCTTGACATCAAACCGTGAGGGCGGAACGACTGGCGCAGGTAGGCGACTCCGAACTGAGCCCTTGCATACCATAAAATCCTCACGAGTCATCTCCCCTCCTCTCTCTCGGTCGATCTTACGTGTTTATCTTTCTATAGATGTCGAGTCATCAAGTTCTTTCTCTTTGTCGTTGTACTGACCCCTGTTCCTAAGTTGTATGGAAGGTCACACCCGCATTCTCGGCATGGCTTTGCTCTCCCAACAACATCCTCTTTCGAACAGGCCTCATAGATGCCGAATCTACGGCCGTAGAGCTCGGCTGTGGCATCTCGGGACTTGTGGCGCTTTCCTTAGCCCCCAAGATCAGGAAGTATTTGGCGACAGATCAGACGTATGTCCTGAAGCTGTTAGACCAGAATATCCGAGAGAACAGTCAACATCGCCCTTCAGCAGCCACACCGGGAAAAAAGCAGAACTCGAAGCGGGGTGATGCGAGGCAGACAGCGAGCAGCCATGGGAAACGCCGCACAGAAAAGGATGCTGCCACTACTATCGAGACGGTAGCATTAGATTGGCAGACTGACTCCGTACTCTCGTTGCAGCCATATCTTCCCTCTGCCGCTGTTAATGTGGTCATTGCCTGTGACTGCATCTATAATGAATCACTTATTCCGCCGTTCGTATCCACTTGCGCCGATGTTTGCCGCAGCTTCTCACCATTGCCGGAAAAGCCTACATTATGCATCGTAGCACAACAGTTGCGATCGCCAGATGTGTTTGAGGCATGGCTTAAAGAGTTCTGGAAGTATTTCAGGGTGCGGAGATTGCCTGACGAGGAGCTTGATGAAGGTCTGAAGGAAGGCAGCGGCTTCGTCGTCCACATTGGCATGTTAAGATCAACGGCGAAGTAGAACGAGTGATTGCATTTGTGTTATCTTTTGGTGCCTCTCGTCAGTTCAAGAGCTCCTCAAAAGACTGAGTGAAGCGTAACATATCAGGGGAAGTTAGGCAATAGTAAGAATCTTGAGTTGCTCTTGAAGTGCCAAGACTTTCCCTCTTTATCCAACTCGGAACACTGCTTCTCTCTTCAGCAACTTTCAACCCTCTTCTCAACACCATGCACTCTTTGCGCTACTGAGGTTGCATGAAAAGAATATAGACGTGGTAAGTAGATTGTCCTGACATTATCTCATCTCCTCTTATTGCTACTGTAATATTGGACAGGCCGACGTCTAGACCATCATGGCGACTTCGCCAGCGCACCAGCTGCAAAATCCGTTCCCCTTTCTCCAACTTCCGCAAGAACTCCGTGTTCAAATCTACAACTATGTCGTCGAAGACCTTGCAGTCGGCTTCAGGAGATACGCAAGCTCCATCCACTCGGTCCCACGTCCCATATTACGCATACGCCCCCACGTAAAGCAAGCATATTTCAAACTTTTCCACGTCAATCGCCAGATTCGTGAAGAAGCCATGGATGAAATTTTGAGTCGCAGTGTTGTCAAGGTTTTCCATTCTGACCTATTGGCCATGCTGCAACTCTTCGAGTCGAAAGAGAGGGCTCTGGTCAAACACCTAAGCATCATGGGGTTGGTTAAGGGAGACAGGAAGAGCACTCGACTTTTACAGACGATCCATAAGAGCATAGACCTCAGCCGCTGCACCACCGACAAGGCCATGTGGGTGGATGTTGCCTTAGATGGCATTAAGGATCTTGACAACGGACCTCTCATTCTGCCGAATTTGTCTAGTTTGAGGATCGAGATGGACTTGTCACACCTTGGACTCTAGAGATGTAGAGGAGATTTGTCCTTGGAAGGTTCTCAAACTACTTCAGAACCTTCGTGGGCTCTCACACTTCACTCTCGAATATTATGAGGATGATTTCTTTGGGGGCCATTACGAAAAGTGGCGCCAAACTCGTTTCGAAAGAATCATCCCCCTCCTCAAGAAGCTCGAAACGGACATTGCGGCGAAAGTAACGCAGACATGAGAAACGATTGGAGAGTCTAATGAGGGACGGGGAGGAGTCGTCTTGGTAGCAGTCAAACGTTGAAAAGTCAGTGAGCAATGCGCTGACTGGCATTGCTGGCACGGAAACGACGGAAAGCGAGAATCATCTGCGATGTGTACAATACCTTCAGGTAGCTCCAGTAAGCTTGAAGAACAAAAGGTGATGCTCTTGCGTCAACTAGCTGTGCCATCAAATAGTGAAATGGGTGCCATATGTAAGGCGTCAACAACGGCAAGCGAAAAACGCGTGAAGTGTCTCAAATCTACTCGTATCATACATCAATTGATACATATTCTAAGTACTAGGGGGCATATTTTAGATTGCGATGATGCTCTCCGATAGATTCTCATTCACGTCACCAAGGTCACTTGTCACCTCACCGTGGTTGCCTAATTTGGATGCTATTAAAAGAACGCGCTAGCACAAAAACAAAACATTTACTTCGCCTGCTCCCTTCTCAACACCCACACATTCACAGTATTTGTGCTAGCTTCGAACAACAAATGCGACACTTGGATAAGCTAGTCCTTCACCTCTTTGCTGCGATATCAGTAAGAAACACTTTGGCATCTGCTCGAACTTGGATGACGCATCTCTCAATGTCAACTTAAACACCATCTACACTTACCATGACAAGAAGACAATGACGCGATACCACAATCGCCGGAAGGTTCAACACACTACTTCCGCCAGCAGCGCTGGCGCTGGGGGTATCTCCAGTTCGTCGACGGAAAAGCCTGTTGCCTCCTCTACTGCTGGACCTTCAAACAGCAATCGGTTTCCGTTCCTCAAGCTGCCAGCGGAGCTCCGCCTCCAGATCTACGACTGCGTCTTCGAGTGCTACCTGTTCGACGAATACCGTCCGTTGGGAAAGTGGTACACCTCCGGTCCGTCTCTAAGAATCATCCCCGCGAAGAGACAATCATTCTTCAAGCTCTTCCATATCAACCACCAAACACGTGGAGAAATCATGGCGCACATTCTCAGCACCTACATCATCGAAATCTTTCACGACCAGCTCATTGGCGTGCTGCAGCTCTTTGGCCCCACGGAGAGAACTTGGATCAAGCACTTGCGCATTCTAGCATTGATTGACGAGAACTTCATGAGAGAGGAGCAGCTTCAAAAACTTGTGCGAGGCACAGACGTCAAACACCATCCTCAGAATTTCCGCGCACAATTGGATACTGCCGTATGCGGTCTAAAGGATATCATCAGTGGTCCTTTCTCTCTACCTAACCTTTCCACTCTCGCCATTCATCCGGATCTTGACATATGGTCAATTTCCTGGGCCGCAAAGAGCTGCATGCCGCAGGATATGAGATGGCCTGTATTAGATGCCTTGGAAGACGTCTCTAAACTGGAAGAGTTCAAGATCAAGGAGTTTAAGTTCGAGCTTGACCGTGAGCACTGGTACCGTCATGATCAGCCGTACGCAAAATGCGTCCTCTCGCTGTTCCACGGAACCGAGGCGGTCGTCGTTGCTCAAACGCAGGCGAACAAGGCGATGGAGAATGATGAGGACAACAAGGCACAGGCATAAGAAACACCAAGCATACAGGAAGAGGTAAATCTCGAAAGCAGGGTGCTATCAGTGTCTTTCATACGACCAAAATGACGAAATCATGATGGTATACCCTATGCACTGCCAACAGCGGGTTGGTAGTTCAACGGATAAATTACGATGTACACTTTCTCAAAATCAATATTGTTTATTGAATCTCATGGCGCTCCAATCTACGTTCAACCCCCGCGAGAAACAGCCCAATATGCAAATCGCGTACGTGAAACTGCGCAACAGCTCCGAGGACGGCAAATTCGAGAGCGCACAACTCATCGATTGTCTGAAATCTCAAAGGCATGCATCAGACTACGCGGGTTCTCGCGGAGTATTGACAGAGCGGTGAGCAGTGATAGTAATAAGGAAAGAGAATAAAGAGAATATTATGCGATTTTAGCTCCGGTACGCATACTAAGGAAGATGGAAATAAGTGTCAAGGGTATCGGAGGTAAGGTAATAGCCTAGCCTATTTAAGTAATTCGACCAAATTTAAGGGGAGAGAGAACTTCTCTAGTAATCAGAGGCTTTCTCTCTTTCTATCGAGTTCTTTATCGAGCTACCACTGGCAAGCCATATCTACCTTCAGGACAAGAAAAATTGATGCTCACTCTAGTTATTTCGAGTGCCAGTGGTTGTAGAGTCAAGCTGAGCACAGTTCCATGAATGGAACATTTTTGTCCAACGCTGGAACCCGTTGACTTTGCTATTACTTTTAGTTTTAGGCTCTCATAAATTTGCGAGATGGCTCTGAGATTAGTGAGAACGTTAATCGCGTTAGGTTTAAAAGAGGAGTTAGACGTTTTGCGATCAAAAATAAGGTCTCAGCTGCCTTAATGAGACAGCTTTTGGGCTGCGGCTTGTTTGCTCTGATGGCCTTTTGCGTTTGCGTTTCCACCGATTGACCATTTTGAAGAAACCAGTTAGGCTCCCATTAGCTATGACTCGTTAATTCTGAATAGGTTTCCTTTCAATTAGGCCAAAGGCGACCCCCATTGGTCCGATATGCTTTCCGAATCAACGTTGTCACCGTTTGTTGGCAGTGGCGCAAAATTTTAACACAAAGCGGAACTGTCTCATAAAAGAGATTAATAGGGCGTGTTAAAGTTAAATTTTCGCTTCCACATTTATTGGGGCGTAAGGGAAAGCAACTTAATAGGTCATCACCACTTGGATTTCAGGAATCTAGGATCCAGAATCGCGCCATCAGCGTAATCCATGGCTACACCAACGTCCAGATCGTCATTGCTCCTAAAATTACCTGTGGAGCTTCGCCTCGTCTTGTACGATCACCTCTTCGATGAATATCGCCGTCAAGACACCACACCTCCTCGCACTCAGTGGGCGTTGCCGACGTGGAAAAAACAATACTGCGCTATGGACGAGCAGAAGACCAGCCTCGAATGGGTAGCATATCTACACATCGATCAGCAGACGCGAAACGAGATAATCTGGCACACTTTCCGTAACGCGATATTCGACATCGAACATGACGAGCTCCTGGCCTTTCTGCAGTGTTTAGGGCCACAACTTCGGGCTCAAGTGCAGCATATATCCTTAAACAACTTCAGCCGCCTCAACACGCTCCGCTGTTTGCAACAATTGGGTTTCAAATACTTGGATTTCTCTCGCTATGGAGAAGGTGACAAGGACATTGCCACTATGGGAGTGAAGGAATTGGCCACTATGTTCCACGGCTGTTTCGATTTGAAATCGTTGACTGTGCACGTTGATAAAAGCACCTTTAAAGGTGATCACTTCTCAGTCGAGTCAATATTGGGACTGCCCTTCTTCGTCGCCCTGCAGGAATTGTGCGGCTTGGAGCACTTTCACGTCGAGGTTGATCCGAAGGATATCGGCCCAAGGGAAGGCGAAGTTCTAGGCAAGTTCCAGAAAGTGCAAGCTGAGATATCTGCAAAGATTGTGGGTGGTACGCGTGTTCCGTCGATTTTTGGGCCATGAGCGGGCAGAGACTGGTCGAAAACTTCTAAAATGCTTCCGAATCCCGCGAATTGATTCGAATCTCCATATGACTGCAGCGCCACTAATGACTATGGAAGACTTGAAGCCAATCATTCGCCCCAAAAATAAATTCACAATTAATGGAATGCAAGATTGTCTAAACATTAGAAAATTATTGATAATATTGCTCGAAGTTTGCTGCAAGAAGCAGCATGGCCGCATCTACTGACTACTCAAGCCAGCCTACGCCTGGAACTCCATTTTGTTCACCAATGCATATTGATACAGCGTGTTGTACAGGTAGGATCCTGAACTAATAACCACATATTAAAAGATCCGAAGCGACAAGGAAATAAACGCCATCGATATGATACAATGAAACAGAACCCCTACCAACTCCAGAGACTCGCGTTGCAAACGAGCATCCTTACAGCGTCATTCCCACGATTGCGCTCAGGCCAACTAATCCGATAGTCATCCAACCAGCCTTCGACACTGAGACAGTGGAGCCGGCACCATGGTGAGGAGCAGGTGATGCTGTCGCATTCCTATGGTGCGGTGCCGTCGAATTGGCAGACGGTTTTGGGTGAGCTGAGGCAGCAGTGTGCAAGCTCGTGTGCACCGCGTTGGTAGTTACGGCAGAAGTCGAGCCCTTCTGCGATGGTTCAGTGCTGCTGCCTGCGATCACCGATGAGATTTCCGAGGCGATGGCCGAGGCTGTAGGTACGAGTGAGGACGGAATATTGAGCGAAGAAAGCGCATCGGTTGGAATATTGAGCGAAGAAAGAGCTGCCGTCGGGATACTGAGCGAAGAAAGAGCTGCTGTGGGGATGGACAACGCGGAAATAGCTCCGGCCGGGATGGAAGGGACAGCGATAGACATAATGAAATTAATCGAGAACGACGGTTGTGGAAGGGAATCAAGTCGTTGATTAGAGTGCGTCGAAAATGGAATGAACGGAGATGGATAATTAAGAAATGTTTGAACTGAAAGACGTATGTAGAATCATCGACCAAGCCATGTCTACAGACTGACTATATATCATTCTCTCCCGTAGGCGGAGACGCCCCTCTAGAATATTTAGAAAAGGCAAAGGGCTGTGTTCGGAGGAATGACAAGGCGGTGATGTGTGAGTGTGGCTTGGCAGCACAGCTCTATTGAATTCAGCCCCTACTCCAGCCCCGCGCGGAGTTGACCTCGACAGAGGTAGAAAGGGACCAGTAAGAATGGGATGTACTCTTCTAGCGGTTAAGATGCATAGTTTCAATGAAGCGGATCTGCTCTAATCGAAGAGCCTCCGCATCTTACATATGCGCCGAGGCTGCGGGACCGTCTTTCCGCCATTTTTGACCACCCATCGGCGACTTTTTCATGCACAACAAACATCAAATGAATTTCATTGGCTCAATCGAGTAAAAAGCAGACCAAAATATCTGATGCCGGGTATCTTTAAAATGCAGATCGTCTGCACAAGCCGCAAAATCCACTCCCATGCGGAACCACCAAAAAGCATAGCCGGAAACACATCAGCGTGACAACGTAGTATGGCAGTCCCCGGGCCGAGAACATAAAGACTGCGCTTTACTGTTCCGCAGGCATCTCATGGATGGTGTTTTCTTGCGCCACCGAGGCTCTTGAGCCAGTGCTTTCATGTCTTTTGTATTGTTCCGCTCCAGCCGTACTCTGTCCATAAAACCGGAACACCGCCGCTCTACACTCGGCGCAGGTAAGGTCGGGTGCTGCTTTCTCGTCTGCAACACATCTCGCACAGCGCAGATTTCTCAGATGATCAATGACATCTGGTGATTGCACTGGATGAGGTGGAGCCGGGTGAGATTTCGGTGGCATAAGCGGATTGACAGAGCTGGTAGGCGAGGACGTGCTTGTAGTTGAAGAGAGGGGTGAGGTGGTATCGTAGGGAGAGTCGCTGCTACCGTGGGACGACGAGTGAGACATGGTAGTGCCCCGGAAACTGTTATGGAAGAGATCGAAACTCGACTGTTGATGGAGCTCTGAAGTTGCAGTGGGTGAGTAGGAGTCATTAGGAAGCTCCGACGAGAGAGGGGCGGAAAGTTCTGCAATGGACCGGATTGCTTTCAAATCTCGTTCCGATTCTCTACGAGGCGGAAGAGGTGGCGGAACCTCGAAATCATTCCCCATTTCGACTGGCTCAGCAACTGGCAGTTCAGCTTTGGATCCTTCGACAAAGTTTGGATATTGGCTCTGCCGTTTGTTCACTGGCGCTCGTCGAAGCAGTTCGAGAACCTTCGCCTTTCGGCCTTCGTCGATATCCATATTCTTTGCGAAGCCTCTCCGCGCTAAAGAATCGACAAAGTTCTGCCCGTTGGGAATATCTAATGAAGCGACAGATGCACCATTTTCCAAGAGAGCTGCCACAACCTCTGGCCAGCCATTGAACGCTGCGTGATAGAGCGGTGACCGACCCTGCTTATCGCACTGCGATATGCTGGCTCTTCTTCTGATAAGCTCGAAGACAACCGGAAGGTGTCCGAACGCGCACGCAATACATAGAGGCGAATCTTGGTAGCTAGGCGCACTTTGAGATGGCAGCGGGAGTGTCGCACCTTTATCAAGAAGAAGGGAGACTAGCTCGGGAGAGCCGTATCGTGAAGCCAAGCATATCGCACGGTAGCCGGAAGAATTGCGAGCTTCAACAGGCACACCCTTCTCAAGGAGAAGCTCTACAATGGGGACGGAGCCATTTCGTACTGCAATGCACAGTGGCGGTTGCCCATAGGAAACATCGACCGAGAAGTCTCCACTGCTGCTGAGCCAGAGAAAGAGCTTGGTAAGATCTTTGTCTCCGGTTTCACAAGCATAATGCAATGCCCGTTTACTTGAATTGCAGCGAATCGACGTGCTGGCGCCTCTTCGGATGAGAAGCTCAGAAGCAGCAAAATTACTAGCCCCTGCAGCGAAATGGAGCGCGGTCCGCCCATCATTCGAGGTTGCATCTATTTTGGCTTTCTTTTGAAGGAGTACGTCGATGATCTCTGGATGTCCTGCGGCAGCGGCGCAATGCAAAGCTGTTACGCCGCCTTCCGCTGGTGTTTTGGTGGAAGCTTTCCTCTTGAGCAGCAGCTTGACAGTCTCCTCAGCTCCTGCCTCTGAAGCCTGCATTAGTGGAGTCTTCAATGCCCTGCCCGGACTTTCGATATTGGCTTTCTTGTCTAAGAGCGCATCTACAACCGCATGAAAGCCGCCAACTGCAGCGTAATGGATCGGAGCCTGAAACTCCACATCTTTTGCTTCGACATCTGCACCATGGCTGAGAAGAGCTCTAGCCATCTCGACCCGCCCAATCCGCGCAGCGGTGTGTAGTGGAGTGAGGTTGCTTCGGTCTCGAGTTTGAAGTTTGGCTTTGCGTCGTAACAGCACATCCGCAACTTTGGGAGATCCTTCTGCGACGGCCAGATGAAGAGCCGTCATATTATTTGCATCAAGCGCATCGATCTCAGCTCCTTCGTTTAGAAGGCGTTCCACGACTCTGTAGTGGCCTCGGGATGCTGCCAAATGTAGGGGTCGCATTGATGAGAGATCAGTTGCATTGACATTTGCTCCACGGTTAAGAAGAACCAGGCAGACGTCATCGGCGCCGCGATATGCGGCTACAGCCAGAGCAGTGCGCCCTGTTTCACTCTGTTTGACCTCTACCTCAGCGCCTTGGTCTAGAAGTCCCTCAACTTCTTGTTTCCGTCCAAGCTGAGCAGCATGCACAAGAGCCAGAACAGAATTGCCATGAGGTGCACGATGAATGCTTTGTTTCCTGATAGCGACTATGTTTTCCAACAGCTCTTTCTCTTCCGAAACCGTAGCAGGCCTATCTGACGATTCAAGCGATTGCTGGCTTCCACCCAATGATGGACGACTGAAACTGCGTCCAAAGAAAGATCGTCTCGGCCTTGGTGACTTTGAACGCTGTGCAATATCAGATTCTGAGGGAGGGCTTGTCGGTAGAGCAGATCGAGATTGATTTCGAGTAGGCAGGAGAGTCGCCATGAGGGACCGCCTCCGAGTTTGTATATGTTTCCATTCGTCGTCTGTCACTTTGAGTATAGGCGCCTTCGAGGCTAGAGAGGTCTGCGGTATGTCAATGTTGGCCCCCGGTGGAGTCAGACTCGATTGGAGTTGTGGAGGTGCAGAGCGAGCCGGTGGGGGAATAATTGCGCCCGCGCCATTGTCACGAGCATCTCCTGGTCCTTCCCTGCCCACAGTGTCGATAGTATCTTCTGTATTTTGGGCCAACTCCATGATTCGCGAGAGGCCTACCAGCCTGCAAAAGGTGTACTGGTGATTGAGTCTTGCGCAACGACGAGGTAAAGATTAGTCAGCAGGGCTCAAATTATCCTCCATCCAAGCCAAGGAATTGGGGCACGATTGATGGAGCAGATTGAAACTGTAGAAAAGGCCTTGTTTCATTCTAAAGTGGATTCACAAGAGCACAAAGAAGAAAGGCCCTAAACCTACGCAAGCTAATCGATGCATAGCCCGTGTAACACCACGAGGAAAGGAACAGCCTTGGCCATAGCCACATCAAAACTGTTCGCGGAGACCCGAAGATTTGCAACGAGACAGGGAGGCTTTGCGGCCGCTCAGGAACGTGCCTTGAAGTTGTGAAACGGTGAAATGTTCCCCACATTAAAGTCAGACTAAACGCTAGGGACGCCCTACACGCGCGGCGAGGGTCGGTTGATCAACCAATCGCGTGCTTGTTCCTGGAACACGTCGGCGCGTCTCCATTAAATTTGATATCGCGCGTAACTCTATCTCAGCTACATAAGGCGCAAAGCGCAATCCTAATAGAAGCTTCCCGGTTCGTACCGAGATGTACTCTTCACAATGACAGATACTCCTCGCTCCTCGAAGCGCCGAAAACTCAGCAATCCTTCTGGAGATACCCAGCACCAGTCTCCGAATGGAGCTCTTGCGCGACCCTCACGCCGCTCGGCTCGACGTGAAGAAGTGAATGGTGATGCAGTTCGGGTCGCATCTCCTTCGACGTCTTCAAAATCACGAATATCCTCCAGAAAACAGGCGAATGCTCCCGTACCACGTAGGGAGAGCAAGGCTCAAGAGAACGTCGATGTATACGATGATATCGAAGGAGCTTTGGGGAAGGACTCGGGCAAAAGTCGTGCAGGGCGTCCTGCTACTGCTATACCCAATGGCGTTGCGAGCCGCCCTTCGAGACGAGCAAAAGTGGATGAAGTTGAGAATAGTGAGGAGGGTCACCACGACCAAGGTCGCCAAAATCCTAGCACGCCCTCAAAGTCGAATGGAGTTGTAAAAGTCAATGACGTTAAATCAAATTCTCCACTTCCTACCTCACGAAGAGCACCTCGTACTTGGCCGAAACAATTCACAATTGGCTACACGGGAGGCTCCAGTCCAGCCCCTGCAGATGAATCTATCAACGTTACCACGCCTCAAAGGGCCTCTCAGCACGCAGATAAGTCGTCCACAGGAAAGAAGCGAAAGCGACAAGCCATTGCGAAAGGTATTCAAGCGCCAGATACAGAAGGCATTCAGACGGAGAGTGCGCGCAATCCTATCGGAGACACTTCGATCATTGCAGTTGAATCATCAGATCGCCATCTTCGTGCCAACGCGGTGATTGCAGATCCCGCCACGTCTGATCAAATTAGGAAAATTGTACTTGAGAAAGTCACAAGGCGACGACCGATGCCGCTTGTTGGGCTGGAAGATGAATACAAGAAAGTCTATCAAGTGGCAGAGCAAACGATCACTGCCGGGGAGGGCAACTCGATGCTTCTTATCGGTGCAAGAGGGAGCGGCAAGACAGCACTCCTCAATAAAGTCGTCAAAGAGTTGGCAAGAGACAACATGTCCGAGTTTCATGTAATTCGACTGAATGGCTTTGTTCACACTGACGATAAGCTTGCATTGCGCGAGATCTGGCGACAACTGGGTCGAGAAATGGAGATTGAAGAAGATGGTAGTGGCAAGAGTTATGCTGACACTCTTGCAAAATTACTGGCCCTGCTATCGCATCCGTCAGAACTATCCGGGGAACATACGGACCACATTGCGAAAGCCGTCATTTTCATCATGGATGAGTTCGACTTGTTTGCGTCTCATGCGCGTCAAACGCTTCTATACAACCTTTTCGATATCGCGCAGTCAAGGAAAGCACCGATTGCTGTGTTTGGACTGACCACGCGGATCGACGTTGCGGAAAGTCTTGAGAAGCGTGTGAAAAGTCGTTTTAGTCATCGATACGTTCATTTGTCACTCGCAAAAAATGTCCCGATGTTCCAGGCGATCTGCAAATCCGCTCTCACTGTGCACCCGGATGAGCTATCCTTCGACGAGAAAACGCTGCTGGCGCCTTCGGCCCCTTCAACGAAGAAAAGCAAGACAGCTCAGGATTCCGAAGGTGCTTTGGCCAGTTGGAATGCGGCAACCGATGCACTCTTCGAGGACTCTGATTTTCTGTCAAGGTGTATCACGTCGCATTTCCACCTGACGAAATCTGTCTCAGCGGCTCTCACTTCATTTCACCTCCCACTGGCTCTCGCCGATCCAACGACCTTGCCTCCGAAAGCCTCACACTTCATTCCTGAACGAACTACGGACTCTGACAATGCTGTGCCGGCCAGTATTCCAATATTACTGCCTCCGGACTCAAACCTCTACCTCATCCCGACACTCTCATCATTAGCTCTAGCACTACTCATCGCAGCCGCTCGCTGCACGATCATCCACGACACAGACACGTTAAATTTCCGCATTGCATATGCTGAATACGGCTCCCTCGCATCGAAAGCTCGCATCCAGTCTGCATCTTCAGGAGCATTAGCTGTCGGCGCCGGTACCGGAACAAGGGTATGGAGCAGAGAAGTCGCCAGAGCAAGCTGGGAGGAGCTTGTGAAGCTTGGCTTGCTCATTCCTGCGTTAGGTGGCGAAGGTGACCGTAGAGAGGTTGGAGAGAAGGGTATGGTGAAAGTGGATGTAGCATTGGAAGAGATATTGCCTAGCTGCCCTGGTATGGAGAGAGTCATGGAGAGATGGTGTAAACAGATATGAGGTATGGAATCTACTGGTATGACTATGATGACATCTAGTTCATGCCTACTTCTACGCGATGTCATTCTCAGCCTTCGTGCGGGTCCGTTATTCTCTACTGTGTATTCACTTGGATCGCTTCATCGCACTTTCTGGAGTGTCCTGTGAGCTTTCGTAGAGAGGCAGAGCCGTACACCGCATAAGTAAACGCTACGAGGAGTCCAACGCCACTGGGTCCGACTGCAGAATACAAGGCCCCTCTGAATCCTTTAAGCACGTCGCCGTTTCTGACGGAGAAAGAGTATATTTGATTTGCAAGCATGAAACTGACGTCAATAATGAAGGAGTGAAGTTCAACTTAGTACCCCAGGCCAACCCCACTTCATCTAGGAGATATGTACAAGTATAATCTTCCGATCGATCGATCGATTATGAAAGTAATGTCCGTGGAACAATGAGGGGATGGTTCCTTGTTTCTGCTATGACTTATGGTGTACAACTATGAGGCTTGAGTAACCCAATCTTGGACACCCCTTTCCTTGGGTGCTCAGTATGTCAGCGCATTGACAGCATTTTTCGTCAGTTCTGCTACATAACTGCCAAGTATATGCCGGCCCACCAAAGGCTTGTCGTTTGGTTAAGCTATTCCATAAATGCTTGCACCAATGCTTACACAAATGCTTAGCAGGGGGCTGTATTTGCTCGCACACATCAGGAACCATCACGCAGCTCTCCTACGAATTTCTTTTTGCCGTGGCTGCAGTTGACGAAATCATCTGGTCAAATCCCAAGAATCACTACTGAGCGGTTGCCTCGGACGCTTGTGCACAGTTCGAAATATACCGGAACGTCCTCGCGCCATTAGATATCTCCCCGTCCTCATACCTGCAGCAATATGCATTTGTCCCGAAGCCTTGAACACAGTCACCGTGCGTACAAACGCTCTGCTGACAGGCTGGATAGCCTGAGTTGGTTAGCTTTACATAGACTTTGACGCCAAATAGAGAATCTGGACTCACAAATTCCGCCGACAGTAGACTCTGCTATCGGCGAGCCTCCAGAGTCAGGATTCATGGTACAGCAGTACATCGTGGTGCCAGCATTGCACTGGTAATCGACCGCGACAATGTCTGGGAGCAGAAATGGTGTGAATTCTTCACCTGTGGCGTCCTGGGCAATGCCAAGGGGCATGAGGCCGGCGAGGATTAGGAAAAGCTTCATCTTACTGGAGATCAATGAGATATAGTTTTATTAGTATGAAGTTCCTCAGCAGGCGAAATTGTTTGACAGGAAATGCGGGGGACGGCCTTTAATTAAATGGTGTTCGCGGGTCGTCACGTCGGCGAGACCGTGCGACGTTGAACGACGTCAACGGAATGCAACTGGCTGCCAATCAGAGGACTTCATCACAGATCTGCATCTGTCTTGCACCACATGTACTTGTATTTCAGCTACTCAGGAACTACATGCTGTGCTCATCTTTAGCGCGACTCTCTCCAAATCTCAAGCTGTTGAAGCTGTTGAAGCTCTCAACGCTCTGCCCTCGCCAGCACTCACACCAAGCCTGTCATCTTCCGCTCACAACTGTACCTCCTCTAACATCCCAAGTTACTGAGCACCAGCAGGTACCTGGGTTTTAAGGATCTGCTTGGGAAGTGTGCAGCCTATCGCTCCCTCGGATTGCTCAGCGCCGCGAGAAAGTTCTCCATTGCAGCATATATCAATTGTTTCGGCTGATCCCCGGCGAGGAACAGGGCAGCCGCCGACGGCCCAAAAGCCCGTGACCGTGTCGTAGCTGTTGAGGACCTTCTTCGGGCGGCCAGCACCTGTGTTGAAGTCAGAACGGAAAGAGAAACTAGAAAATCCAAAAGGGGGATACGTACAGGTACCGGTCAAGTGAATGGCACCGGTGTCTTCATCAAATGTACCGGGACAGCCACAGAAGATATCTTTGACGTCGTCGACGCCGTCGGTGCGCAGGCCTGAGCAGTTGAGGTAAACGTTCTGCCCTTGGCCGTAGGCCACGGCGGCCATGGCAGTGAGGGAGGCGATGTGAAGGAACTTCATAGTGGACAAAGATGAACTCCTAAGAACGAGAGTGATTTGATTGTGTCGAGTCTGATGCTGCTATGGGAGTGCCTGCGAGGAGTCTCTTAAATAGGTAGAGCTGCTTCGGCTGCCGACAAACATTGAAAGGTACGAAGACTTCATTTCTCGGTGAATGCCGAGCACTATACCAAATAGACAGATCTAGAAGCAAGAATGGATGAGAAGAAGTATGGAGTAGCTGAAGTGCTGCATCAAGCCGGCGCTTGTTTCATTACACCGTCGCTCTTGCGCTGCGGCTCAGCCAAGCCAGAATATTGTGCGAAACCACTGATGCGACACAGCGACCTTAGAAAGGCCAGATCGAGCGTCTCTGTCCCTAGTTGCACAATCGACCCCTCATTGGCACTGCATGGTGCATGGAAATAGAGCACACAAGATCGGCCTCAGGCAAATACTGTCATAAGTAGATAGTTAAGTCATGAAGTGTGATTCACTTCATTTTGAGGTTCACAGAGTATGATATAATGATAGAGTTGAAATGAGGCGTTTCCAATCGAGGTTTGTATGAGAAATTTATCCAGAGTAGTAAACGAATCAAGCGTTATTCTGCACAAGTAAGAAGTCCGAGGAGACTATGAAAGCAATTGAACATCTGAATGACGGGCTGAAACTTGTGAGACGTAACCATTGGGATATATTGACGCACGGGGGCACAGAGAGCACAGATATTGGCGATCAAGCTTTGTCTCCATTGTCAAGAGACTCAGCGACACCTTGGCTTGAAAATCTTGATTGAGTTTACCTATGCCGTCATACTTTGACAGCTATGGTGTATGCACCCGAAAACCCAGAGCACTCATCCGAAATGAACCATAATTTTCGTCCCTTAAGCACCAGGGCGACGATCACCGAACCTACGCGGTCTCTCCTGTACCTGCTGTTGCGCGACCGCCACGACGTTGACTGGGATCGAGTCGAACTAAAGCGTTATCAAACTAATTAGCATCAAATATACTTGTTCTGGATGGTTACAGCGCGACTTACGCCCATGCTCTTCAGCAGGTCCTTTGTCTCCTGATCTACATCCAACTGTCCGCTCTCGGTGTTTTGCGTGAAGTCGAGCGCAGAGATCTCCGGGACGTACTGGTCCTTGCGCTCACGCTCCTCTTCCTGGAGCTTGAAGGAGATACCACGAACGGGGCCACGCTGGATACGCTTCATCAAATGAGTGGTGTAGCCGGCGATCTGGATATTAAAATGATTAGCATTTGTGTCTCGATCTTCAGATCTTGAATGTGAAGGTAGAGTGCGAGGATCCGAGTGGAAACGCACCTTGTTCCTCAGCCTCTTTGAGGCGATGATGGCGATTTCATCGCATATTCTCTTGTTGACTTCGAAGTCGAGGGTGAGCTTTGGGTAGTAGCGTTCGATAATCGCCTTGGCGGACTTCTTCACGGTCTTCGTTCGAACGCGACCCATGATTGCGACGTTGTGCGTTGGTGTCGTTTGGCGTTCCTGTCCACCTCAAAGTTTTGAAGTTGGTGTGCGCGGCTTGGCGTTACGGCTCCACGGATGTGGCATAATGTTTTTCCCGCTAGGTATTTGCCAAGGTCACGTGACTGGCCAATCATATATCAAGCTGTGCAGGGTAAGGAGGGTTTGCTTCCCTAAAGCAATGTGTATAGTACACGAGAGGCAAGAGGAACTAAGTGTAATCTTACATAGATCCGCGTTGTTTCTATATAGTATATACATATGTATATCTTACACACAATGGAGGTATCAAGCGTATCTTCAAGCGGAGAAAGTATAATAGAGATCAATGGGAGCATGCAGATCCTCTTCACTCTGCTTCCACCTCTACACCATACTGCCTCTTGAAATAATCCGGCACATGCTTCTCCTTCCACTTTCTATCTTCTTCAATAACCTCTGCACTGCGAACATCCGGTCTCGGCTCCAGAGCATCAAGCTCAATCCGGCCATCCGGAGCCACAGAGGCACTTCTGGGCACAACGTACTTCTTCGGCCCGCCTTTGACATCAAAGTCAAAAGACCTTGGAGGGTGGTCCCGCCGCCATTGCACCACAACACCACCAACGCTAACTACAAATGGTGTTGCAGACATGATACGCGCTCTAACGGGCTCGGGTTCGGCGCGCGGCCCGAGCACTGGGTGATTCTCGACGTACATTTTGTTGCGTAAGTAGGACAGACCTGCGGATGGATGTGTGCTTGGCGTGAGCGCCGGATCGGCACTGAGGTGCGGTCTTTGGCCTGGAGCGTACGAGCTGGCGGTTGAGCGGGGAGGTAGGTCAAGGAATTCTTCGAGGTAACGGTTCAGGTTGGACATTGCATCAAAGCCTTGGCCGCGCATCATCTTCAGACGATCCGAGAAGATCTGGTCCAGGTCCACGGACTCCAACCATGCCGCTGCGTCAAATGTGCCGTGGCCTTCTTTGTCATCGTGCATTGCCTTGGCATTGGTGACCTCTTGCGCGACAACCTTCTGCCTGAGCCACTGCATGAAGAGCTGTCGCAGCTCTGGCCGCTTGATCTTCTTCTCAAGGAAGATGCTGAAATCTCCCGGCGTCATGTCAGCGACAGAGTCTCCGTCGTATTTCCATCTTGTCGATGCTTTATTCTGCTGCTGCTGCATCGTCTTTACACCCTCTGGATCCGTGATGTCGATGCTCTTGTCAAATGCACTCTGAGACTTGCCCTCCCTTCGTCCCAGAGACCCTGAGATGCTCACTCGGTATTTTGCCTGGAACATCGGTATACGCATCTCCTGCCACTTCTGTAGCGTTCGTACATGGTCGCTCGCGAGGTCGAAGTCAGTAACTTGTGCGTCGGTGTCGAGTCTGTTTATGCGGATTGTAGGGTTCGAAACTTTTGAGGTATAAGAAGTCGGAAGAGGCCTCTTGCCTCCCCAGTCACCCCGATGCTGCGATGAAGCCGGCGTCACTATCGCCTGTCGGGTGGGATATCGAAGGGTTGCAGTGGGAGAGTTCGTAATTCCAGGCGCTGGTTCAGGGAGTGGAGGAGGGATTGAGAACAGACGAGAGGACCGGAGGAGGTTTGCTCCAGGCGAGAGGTTGCGCGTTGCCATTGCCTTGGATTGGCAAGGCGGCGCACAGTATGCGAGAGTTACAATTGTCTTGCGGTGCTCTTCAAAGCGCGGCGTTGCGGAAGCTCACGTCGCTCACTTTTTCAGCGAATCAGCGCCTCGGCACATCTCCGGCGTCGTCTGAACATGGCTCCTTCAAAATATATTTGGCACCCCCAGGAAAACAACCAATAGTGCTCTGATGATTACCAAGATCTAATATTGTTGTCTTTATAGACCCGAATTGTCTGTATATATGTCAAATTTCCATTTCCGACCTTTTCGGCTCCGCCACGAGGAGATTTATATGCAAATACCCAATCTCAGGGAGAATTGGTTGCCAAGACTTTTGAGCGGCGGTTGACTGCGAGGTATTCCGCAAAAGATATTAAATGACATTTCAGTAGTGGGACGCGTTATAAGTTTATTCTCACCTGGAAGCTCTATGCGGAATATGAAGATGGAGTCACAAGTTCGCAGCACTGAGAGCGAAGCACAGATGAGGTACCAAAACGTGAGATTTCGCTGATGCGCCGACTAAGAGTGATAGACTACACAGTATAAACAAAACGCCCATCATTCCTTTTCCTATAATCATCATCACCTCTTAGCCAGAACTCTAAGTTCAGTTCCCACCGTCGTCCCAACCAACCCATCCCCTACCCATAACCCTCCAAACCCTCACTTCTCCACTCCTCAAATCGCCCAACCGGAAGCTCTCGCTCTTAACTTTCACCTTTCCTCCCTTCTTTCCCTTTCCTCCACCGCCACCATCCTCGCCCTCACCACTCTCTCGGCCCTGTTCCCACGCCCGAACCTTCTTCTTCGTACCGTCCCACTCAGCGACAACAGCCACATGGTCCGGCTTGCCGACCTCCTGGCTATACTTGGTATGCAGACTGCCATGCTTCCCCTGGAACTTGGAATTTCTGAAGCTTACAATGTCGCCCGGGCGGATCTCATCGTACTGCGCGACGGTCGCATTGCCGATATTCTGGTACACGAGCGCACCGTATGCACGCATGCCGACGGGGTATAGTGCGCCTTTCAGGCCGCCGAGCAGCTCGAGGACGAGAGATTGCGGCGATCCATCACCGACGACGCTGCTCTCCTTACTGCTGACCTTGCTAGCAATCTTCGCGCCGAATCTGGTGTGTGCGTCTTCAAGCTGGTCTTGCCGGAGCCGGCCGGGTGGCGGCTCGTGTCGCTGCTCGAGCACAACGTCGGCTGGGTTCTGTGGGTCGAAGCGCGCCGTAATGACAGTTTGACTGTAGTCTTGGAATAGGACGTACACATCCTTCGAGATAGTAGTCTTGCCACCACGCTTAGACGCGGTATTCTCTTCGATTTCAAAGAAGATATCGCGTCGGTTCTGGAATGCGGGCGGTGGAGTATCAGCTTGTGCCCACCAGTGAGAGCTTTGTCCCAAGTCGACATCTCCAGCAATGAATCCTGAATCTGTTGATTGACGAGGTTGCTCCATCGAGCGGCGAAGTGAGCTTCCCGCATCCATCGACTTGCGAGGATTCGGCAACGAGTTTGCGTGCTGCGGAGGGTGCATAGGCGGAAACACGGGGTGTTGTGGTTGTTGTGGAGGTGGAGGCGGCGCTGCTCTTTCATGTGGCGCTGATGGAGGGCCTGTTGGTGGATGGCGATCTGTCGATCTTCTTGGGGGAGGAGAGTAGAGCTCGTCCTCATCCTCATCCTCTGCCCCTTCATCCATAGACATGAGCGGGGGAAGCTGAGGAGGTCCACCTAGCGGAGGCATTGGTGGAGGCGGACGAGTCGCAGTTGCTGCTGCTGCCGCCGATGGAGTCCCGGAATAGTGGAATGGGTCATATTCCCCATTTTCATCGGTCGCTGCGGGTCGGGTAGGGGGAACAGGTGGAGGGGGGCCTCGCGGAGAATCCATTGAGGTCCTGCCTACGTCCATCGACCTTCTCCTTGCGGCGTCAGGCGGAGGAGGCGGTGGAGCGGGGCGACTTGCAGGAGCAGCAGGAACGGGAGGCATGGCGTGTGGCATTTGCGGTGACTGAGTAGATGTACTCTCAGCTGTGATGCTGTCATCTAAACTGTCGTCCCGCATGTGAGACTTCAACGCATCTTTATGCTTGGCAGAAGATGCAATGTCGGTGTCGTAGTCACCTTCGTACTCATCGTCATCTTCGTCATCTTCTACTGCACTTGGTCGACGTCCAACGTTCTCCAGTGTAGGCTGCCGGGAAGGAGGTCCAGCTGGTGGAGGTGGAGGTGGGGCCCTAGCATGAGCAGAAGGTGGGCTTGAGACTGGAACTGGTGGTGGTGGGCCCCTCTCGGAAATCGGAGAGCGCGGAGAAGTTGGCACTGGTGGTGGGTGTGGTCGAGAAGGCGATTGTGGCGAGCGTGGTTCAGCTGGTCGTGCGGGAGGCGGAGGCGCCGCACCAGGATGCGGTCGGATGGGGAGGTCTTCCTTTGACGTCTCTGCCATTTCGTCATCGGATTCTGACCCCTCTGTTGGAGACATTGTGGCCGCAGCTGGAGGTGGAGGTGGAGGTCGAGCTGTCTAGCATCAGCAAAGCACTATAGTGTGATAATAGATTAACATACAGTCGAGTGAAGGCCGTGATACAGGCACAGGAGGTGCGCCCTGGCTTGCCATAGAGAGAGGTCGCTCAGAGGGAACTGGTGGTGCCGATCTCTCCGTTGAAGATCTCTTCGGCGGCTTCGGAATATCTTCAACATCAGGCATCTCGTTTGGTGCGTGTGCTCCAGTGATCGGATGCTCAGTATCATCTCCATGTTCCATTTCCACAGGCTCTGCGCTCATTTGAGAACGTCCAAATCCTGGAATAGGGACCATTCGCATTCCTGGATGCTGTGCCGCCTCAGTAGACGTCTCTTCAGCCTCGGTCGATCTCCGCTCTGGTGGAGCAGTAGGCTTCTTCTTTTTCGGACCTCCAGCTGCAGGCAAACCACCGAAACCAAGCATACCACCCATGTTCATTCCTCCGCTTAGCTTCGCCATGCGCTCACGAAGCGCCATTTGTCGCTTGGTCTCCTCGTCAACTTCCTCCTCCCCTTCCTCTTCCGCTTCCTCTTCGTTATCTTCTTCATCTCCAACATCTGGTTCATGAGTCGGAGCAGCGGCATGGCGTTTCTTCGTTTCTTCATCTTCTTCTGCAGTCGAAGAAGCCCCTGCATCCTCTGTAGTCTCTCCTGCAGCGGACTGATCCGCATCGTTGCCACCATCACTAAATGGTTCTGGTTCTGGTGGGCGCGTCGATTGCCTTCGGAGAGGCGGCGGTGGAGCCGTATCGCGAGCGGAATCCATCGAAGGTCGCTCCGTCTCTCCACTTGTGACCTTCTCAAGTCCCGCGCCTTCGCCATCCTGAGGCTCATGAGACTCGGTGCGTTTCTTTGGTGGACGCTCTGGCTTCTTCTTTTGGCCAATTTCCGCTCTTCGCAGGGCTTGTTCCGCCTGCTGCTTCTGCAACATCGCAATGCGCTCCTTCAAGCTTGTAGGCTTGGGGGCATCCTCACCTTCTCCTTCAGCCGCTACATGATTATGATCCGCAGAAGGAGCAAGACCAGCCTTCTCTGCAGCTTCCTCGTCTTCCGCTTTGCGCTCCGCAATTTCGGGGTCTTCGTCTCTTCTATATATCTTCTGTGGGGTAGGTTCGCGTGGAGGAGGCACATAAGCATTGCGGCTCGGTGGGGGTGCAACAAAGGGCTTCTTGATGAAGCCGGAAGAAGATGAAGAGGGCTTGAAGGGTGCGACCGGAGCTGCAGCAGCTTTGTTAAAGGCTGCGATGCGGTCCTTGAAAGACGATGGCTTCTCTGAGACGGGAGGAGGCTGCTTCGCAGCTGCGGGAGCTGCGGGAGCGGGTTTAGGAGCTGGCGGCGGTTCAGTTTCAGCAGGTGTAGGTTTCGAGACTGGTACTGGGGCTGGAGCTGGCGTTGACAGCTCAGGATCTGGTACTCTCTGTGCTGGTCGTTCTTGCGGAGCTGGCTGAGCCTTCGGTGCTACCGGCTCAGGCTCCGGAACTGCCGCAGGTGCCGGAGCTTCAACCGCATGTTCTGCTGGCCTCGGTCTTGACCTCGTTGGGCGAGGTGGAGGAGCTGGTTCGAACTTCTCGACGAAGTTCTTTGGGAACAGCCCAGATTTGGAATCTCCAGAGACATCAGTGTATTCACCCACATACCAGTCTGCATCTTCCTCCTCAGTCACAGTGATAATCTGGCCCTCTGGGAAGCTCAAATCGTCCTCATGAGGAGAGTTGTACTCGTAGATTGCCTTGACTTTGAATGGCGGAGCAGCCATGCTGGTCGGGAGTTGGCACGCCGCGGCTGCCACAAGCTCAGTTCTCAAGCTCCAAGAGCGTGAAGGCGCGTCGATTGATGTCCGATTTTGCGTTCAGCAACGCGAGGAGCTCGAGAGCTTGCAGGATGGAATTAGTCGCGCACTTCCGGAGAATTGAAGACGAAGGGTGCGCTGGCGGGGCAGTCTGCATACGTCAGCCATTCTGGTGATTTGCGACGGAGGTGGCTGAGTTAAGTGGGTGCATACCGAGCGCTTCCGCCGTGTACAGTTGTAGGGAGTAATCGTGACGCTGTGCTGAGTGTGCAGCGCAAGGTCATGCGAACTGGCATCAATTGGGTGCCTGGTGCAAGTGGCGGAGGGCGGGCATGGCTTGAATCGTGGGCATTTTCGCGGTGCCAAGCCCGACCGCTGGAGCTTCCTAACTGAACGTCTGCTTGGGTTGCCAGCGATCAGCCTCAAACATGTAACACCATTTGCATGCCCAGGGTCTGGCAGCTTCTCCCCACACTGCCAGGTAGCAGCGAAGGCCCCTCCAGTAATCGTTCCATTTCCAGCAGAGCCTCATGAAACGCTAGATTCGAAACACCGCCAAACAATAAGTTCGTCTGGTACAGAAGTCCCATCGCCACGGTCGTCTTTACAGTGCGGCATGGAATGAGATAGCCGCGAAATTCTCTTTGATCTTGTTTAAGGCATCCTTGAATCCTTTGTTTCACGTCTACTTGATCTCAGGAGCCATGGGCCCGAAGTCCATCCTGAAAACTACAAAGCAGCCCTCAGACGAGGAGGCACAAACCAAAGAGGAGCGGAATAGAGAAATAGCTGTGCACCATGCTAGCCTGATCCAACAGCAGAAGGATGTCGAGAATCAGATATTCGAATCTTTGCTACGGCTGATAGACCTGCCCTCTAATGCAGATTCCGATCCAGCCCATCCCTCGTCTGACGATGTGGCAACTCTGAAGAACGACCTCAATCTATTCCAGCAAAGCGACTTTGACGCGCTCGTCGAAGAGAGGCATGCTAACGGGACATGCGGATACGCCCTATGCCCCAGGCCTCATCAGAAGGAATCCTCGACAGGGAAGTTCCGCATCATCAAGAAGCACAGCGCAAGCGAGATGAAAATTGTTCCGCGCGAGAGCCTTGAGAACTGGTGTTCAGATGCCTGCGGCAGTCGAGCAATGTATCTCAAAGTCCAACTATCTGACGAGCCTGCCTGGCTCCGTTCGACTGGTCCAGTAGATCTCACGCTCTTTAACGAGGACGAGGGAACGGCAAAAATGCAATCTCTCCCTCTGCGCCTAAAACCGGACCATGCCGATGAAATGAGCAGCAAGTTACAGCAAGGCATGACGGAACTTCGCCTTGAACGAGGGGACACCCAGACCTCCTCTCGGCCAGGGAATGTGCTCAGCTCTACCATCTTCGAGAAAGACAAAATCAGGCCACCGATTGAGCCGGAAGCGAATGCATCAAATGCACATGATCTTGTTGAAGGATTTCGGCCCAAATCAAAATTGAGGAACACTCAGAACGCGGACTCTGACGAGGAAGGTGACCATGACTGGGGAATATGAGAGCAGATGATTCTAGTTATCTATACTTGATACCGGATCAGATGATTATACCCCTGTCTAACTCTGAATTTTGAAGATACATTGCCAAGATCGAGAACCCAAACCGGTACTTTTGTTGCCTCTCACCAAATATAAAGAGTCCAAACTGGTATCTCCGTTACCAACTGGAGACCTTCCGACACTACATCCTCATGGCCCTCGGCGCCGGACTTGAAGGCAGTGTCTATTGTTTCTTTCACCTTGGCCTGATCCACCTCCATCTTCGCCTTCTTCGCCTTCGCCTTCTCCACATGCGGTCGGCCCGACGCCAATCTACTATGACTATCTCGATAGCGGCCGCACGGTAGATCCAGATATGATCAAACCGAATGGTACCCTTGTGTTTGGGCATCAGTATGTCCTGAATACCCCGTGCCGTTGTACGAATTAGGCTACGGACTCTCATATACCACTTTCGATTACTCCAACGTCACTCTGTCAAAGTCAAAGGCAGGCCAAGGAGACACCGTGACAGCGTCGATCAGGGTGACGAATAACGGCACAGTAGCCGGCCAGGAGGTGGTCCAGCTTTATGCGCAGGATGTGATCTCGAGCGTTGCTGTTCCGAACAAGCAGCTCAAGGGCTTCAAGAAGATAATGATCAAGGCAGGAGAAACAGCTGATGTAAGCATCGACGTGAAAGTTGCTGACTTGAGACTGTGGAACATTAAGATGCAGTACGCCGTAGAGCCTGGGGAGTTCAATTTTTGGATGGGAAAAAGTAGCAAGGACCTGAGAGGTGTCGCCACATTGACTGTATTGTAGAGCAGTTTCATGTACGGAGCCTATTGGGACCCTTTTAAAGGTGGCATATAATGGACAATCCATCATATTCTGAACGCTGAACCTGTTGTCAACTTGCTAATTCGATCGCATTCGTCTTCATCCAATTCACTCTCCCATTCTCCCTCCCCGCATCTGAATCCTCGTCGGTACCACTCTTCGTATGCGTCCAGGTTTACAGTGTGGTACGGAATATCCAAGTCCCGTGCGACCCTGTCATTCCAGGCCATGAGAGTCATGCATGAAATTAGATTCTTGTTCTTCAAGCCCATGATGCGTCTCTTCTTGTCATCTTGGGTCTGCTCCTCTTCCAGCATGTCAAAGTAGTCTTGGCCCTTTTTGCGGCGCGGCGGCCGAGTGGAGCCCGCGAGAGCTTTGTAGTTTATCTGATAGCCAAGCTCGTCATAGCTGGGCGGCCCTTTGGGTCCTCGACGAAGAACCTCATTATCGCGGCGGAGACTCGCTTTTATGTTGAGAGGTTTAACTTTGGTGCCAGGTTGACTGATGGCACGTTCCTTATCAGTCTTTTTGGTCTTGGGAGGCTTCCACCCTGTCTGGGTACAAATCTGTGCCAAATACGGATCGTCTGAAGGCTTCTCACACTGTTCCTGGGGCTTGTGGTCGTTCGAGATTTTAAGTCGTTTAAGGGTCTCCTTATCCTTATCCTCACCGCGACCACGCTTTCTGCTTTCGCTCTTCTCGCTGTCCTCAGAGCTTTCCGAGTCTCCAAGGAGGACACTCAAGTCGATCTTCTCCTTACCCAACACATAAGCCGCCATCTCCAATTCTATAGCCTTCATTTGTTTCCCGTCTCTCTTCAACTGCTCCAAGAGCACTCCCACTTGTTTGACCAAACTCTTGTATTCTTTCATTGTGTATCCAATCTTTCTCTCCCACTCCTTTCCCTTCGGCGTGCTTTTGATCCCATCGCCGGTTCCGTGCCAATGTAGCGCTCTGAACAACTCGTCCGAGAAGAATGGGATAATATCAGGATTCCATTCGGACAGAAGTAGGGAGGCGGTAGCGGGACCAACACCCTTCAATTCTGACACTGTCTTCATCGCCTTCTCGATGGCAGCCAATGCACCTTCGTCTATTTGTGGAGGACAGCTTGTCTTCATTGTCATAATTTTCGACAGACCAGCAAACGCATCTTTCGTCGCGCTCCGCACGGTCTCCGGCTCATTCGAAGCAGCGAGTTTGGCTAAGTTTGGTCTGAATTTCCCGTGTTTGAGCTTCCATTCGACCAACGACTCTAACTCGACCTTCTCGAGCCAGCCATGTGGTTTGCGTTTGTCTGATCTGATAGCTTCCGGTATCGCCGAAAGTCGAAGGTCGTCGAGGAGCCCGAAGGATTCAGGGAGATGAGAAGGGTAACGCGACAGGGCGGATTCGAGCGTCTCGATGAGAAGTGACGGCATTGCCCTCACTGTAATATGTTGATAGAGCGTAAAACGGCGTCAGAGGATCTGGCTGAGGATGACAACATCAATGACGTTGAAGACAGAGTAGCTCCGATACTTAGTTTAAGACGCGTGCTGGATCGCGAATTACGGGTCTACTGATAAGCTGACACGCGCTTTCACGTGATGCCACAAAGTATGGATGCTACAATCTTTTTCGATGAAACGTTGGTGTATTTATCACAAACGTTTATAGAGTGTCTATCGATTATTAGACTGTATATATCTAAAATCGTATATAAAATTCCTTCCGGTCACACGTCGTTCCTAGTGATTTTCCATTCACCCTTCAGCCTCTCCATTCCGTCCACGCCCCCATCCTCCTTGGCAACTAATACAGTAATCTCTTGACCGGTCAGATCGACAACTACTGCTTTATCACCAACCTTGGCATAATACAGTTTGATCTCTCTAGTGCTGGTCCAATCGTACTCAAATCATTCTCCATCTTTACCTTCCTCGCTCCCCAAAACTAGCATAGTGCCCTCCCTCGCGTACAGTGGCAAGGTACCAAAACTATGCTTCTCCTTTCTCCAACGCGATCCTTCAGCGATACTGCCAACCCACCAGCTTGTCCATTTACCCTCAGGTAGGTAGAACTCCACATCACCCGCTTCAGTGAATACTGGTGCAACGAGCAAGCTCGTGCCAACCATGAATTGCAGGTCAAGATACCATGCGGTCAGATCGTCGGGAAATTCGAGAGCCATCGCTCTCAGACTAAGAGGCTCGCCCATCTTCGCGCTTTCAATGCCTTGCTCATAGAGGTATGGCATCAATCGTCTCTTCAGCCGGACAAATCTCCTTAACACACCGGTAGCACTGTCATCGCCAGGAGCATCTGCGTCGATCAACCACGGAACACGATATGACCCACTACCACGTAATCGCGAGTAGAAGCAGAGCAGCCGTAATGCCAATCATTCTCCTCTCAGTCTCCAAACAAGAATAGCTGCTATTGTGTAAATTATCTTGTTCACGTCAGTCGCGCACCCTAACAATGAAGTGCCAGGACTTACCGCTGAGGCAAAGTACGGCAAGCCCAAGGCAGCGCCTCCGACAGATATAGCCTTTGTCCAAATGGCCGTCATAGCTGGGACACCGAGCAACATGCCAAAAGTCCTTGACAGCACCGCAAGGCTGTAGTCTTGGGCACTACCGGTGCTATGTATCGTAATCATTTGAGGGTCTTTGACGAGCAGATTTGTGAAGATCGGCAAGGCAGACCCCAAGGCATATATTACGAGACCTGGATAATTGTTAGTGCATCTTGGTTTTCAAGTGACGGAGCTCTCACCAGTGATGAGAGTTGCCATATTGATTGCCCCAGCAATGCAAAGTACGCCAGCGATTGAGATCACGATGCAGATTTCAGCAGCACCAACGTTGATAGACCGAGTAGACAGGTGAAATTTTCTAGAGGCCAGATTCACAAAGCCAGGTATAATCACTGTAAGTAGTATCACATTAACGGCTGCCTTGGCAGACAGGAGGTATCCAGCTTGTGCGAAAGTCCAGCCGTAGCGTTTGGAGATGTAGAGCACTAGTATTGGAGTATTCGAACTTGCTAGCGACGCAAGGAAGAAGATCCCCATGAGAAGTTGAAACTTCCTTCGTTCGAAGATTGAGGTACAGAGACTCGAGAGATGCTTGAATATCTCTTCGAAGAAAGCCGGGCGTATTCTGTTGTCTTCTTTCGCGGTTGGTGAAGGATTCTCAGGGCTGAATTCCTCCTCAAGATATGAAGGATCGGCAAGAAGAGCAGATTGCTCATCCACATTTCGTGATGTGTGTGTACTGCTCTCCTCTGATGAATACTCTCTACCAGGCAGTAGAAGAGTAAGAGGCATTGCCAAGAGGAGCAAACCAAGTCCAATTACAAAGGGCAGCCACAGATTGAGTGTCATTGTATATGCTGCCAATGCCGGTGCTACAAGTGTGGAGACGTACTGAACCGAGCCCGTATAAGCGAACAGCGTCGCCCTTGTTACTTCGTCCGCCGCCAGATCAGTGGCCGTCGCTGTCGCCGTGGATATGAAAACGCAATCGCCGCCGCCGATGAGAGTGAAGAGGGTAGCCGCAAGCATCACAGATACTGGAAACACATCTCTGAAGAAGCCGACTAATGCGATGGCCGTCCACATTAGAAACATGCTAATAGTGCTTAGAAGTAAGACAGGCCGCCTGCCACGCCGATCCGAAAGAAGAGCTAGAGGCAGGGTAACAAGGATATCTGTGCAATCAGTATTTGTTCAGCAATTTTAATTTTCAATATTAAATCTTACCACACAGGACATGTAGAGTCTCAATGCTGCCTTGGAGCCATGCCAGCTGCTGTTGTACGGAGTTGAGTTTGCAGAGCTCCTCCGGAACAGTGCCATCATGTGATATAACAGATGGGTCATGCTCTCTGTAGTACTCCCGGCAGTATCTTGACTCAATCACACGACTCAGCGGTAAAGTCATTACTCTGAGCGCCATGGTCTGGCAAGCTATGACAGCAATGAGAGCGCACACCTTGACGCGCGGGGTCTTTCTGCCTGAAAACCTCTGGCCATCGTCGATGCTGTCACTCGACAGAGACATGGCCCTTTCTATTGTCCCTTTCTCATGGACGTATGAGAGATTCGATGAGGGAGACAACCGGCACGCCCGAACGGTTGAGGGAGATAGCTCAAAGTTGTCAGCTCATGGTCCTTTTAAAGATAGTATCTCAACGCTAAAGCCTTCTGGAGGAGTATAATCCAGAACGGTAATTTAAGGATCAAGTGTAAGAAGGAAAGACGCGGCCGGTAAGGAGAAACGTGAGCAGTAGGGCTCCAGGATAACATGAAGGACATGGAATCAGTCATTGATTAATAAGCCGTCCACTCCTTATCTTGCCTATTTAGGGAAAGTGTGTGATTAACGACAAAATATCCTCGACTCTTTCTTTTTTATGTTGGATTATTTTCTGCCTACCGGCAGAATAGTTCTTTTAACGATCAGCTCGTTCATAAACATTGCAAACAATAAGTAACAATAAGGTCATAGCATTCATTCAGAGCGGACTACGGAGTCACAAAACTAGATTGTACTGCTACCAGATACTCCAACAAGTTTCGCAGTTGTCAACTCATTCTGAAATACTTCGCCCATTCTTGCTTTCATTGAGGGTCCTATGCTACAGCGACAGTCGAACCCATGCCGTTGAACGTTGGCGCAGGTGGAGGTGATCCAGTGCCTGGGGTTGGAAGCGTGCATGTTCTCCAGGCGAAGCGCATCGCCATGATCTGCGTGGACTTGATAGTGGCATCAATGTCTCCCATCTCGCCCGTTAGCGTATCATTGGCAGCAGTCATGGCCATGCGGTTATTGATGTTGAGTGTTCCCTCGGCCCCACATGGGGACCAGACTATGGACGGATTGTCGGCTGTGTCAACCTTTGTAAACGTGGTACCGAATGGAGGTGTCGGCCCATTGAAAGTTGCAATGGTGTCGAACTGTGAGAAGTTGTGAGGTCATGCAAGCTTAGAAGTGCAAAATGAGAGTGTCAGGTTAAACATACCGATCTGGCAGCGTTCTGAGAGAAGAAATAAGTTGAGATGAAGGCCCCTGAGACGCCGTCATCCAATCTAGCGTAGATGTGGTATGTCGCATCTATGATGGAGTATTGGTACCCGCCTGGGTACAGCATGTCTAAGCGCATGCTGCAATACTGGCTCCGGATAGCTTGCGTGGAAGCATCTGGTCCAATTGCAGTCCTGAAACTGTCGAATCCAAAAGTAACCCAGTCTGAAGTTTGCGAAATTGTAGTGTCGACCGTACCCTGAGGGCATCCGGAGCCAGATGTGCTTGCACCACGGATGATCACAGAGCCCGGCGGGGGTCCAAAATCAGAGTTTTGGCTCGGATCGCCCTGAGTCTGACGGCTAAATAAGGGGGTTGAAGTAACGAGAGCCGGAATGGCAATGAGAAGAGCAGTATAGATCTTCATGATGGTAGTCTTGTTATATCAGAAGTTGAGATTGTGAAGTTGATATGGCAGATGAGATCAGAGCGTGAGCTTACTGAGATGGGACTGATCATTATGACCGGCTGAAGAGCACTTCTTATAGACAAACTGACATACCAACAGACCACCAGCATTCATCGAACGCCCGACATCAACCTCGAAGTCAGATGTCTCAGGCAATAGAGCGTTCATTGCATCCAGACCTTCTTGGCAAGCAATAGAGTATTATACACTCTGCTTCCACTCCAAGAGGAATACTCGATAGACGTTGTCTAGGCTCTCTTGCACTTGGCGAAGGGATCGCAGGCACTAAGCCTCCTACATCATGCTGTAAAGAATGAAGGCGTGTGAGTGGTCCAAGGGGATTCAAACCGGGACCTTGTCACTGGAATCTCTCGATCCGGCTACTACGGGGTCGAAGTTGATGGCGAGACGCACCGTACTGTATCAAGGAGCCATCTCCCGCCGAGCATTCTATAGGCTGCTGTGCATTCCAGAATTTTCTGGGCAGATCCTTAGACTTGGCGAATGTGAGGCTCAAGTACTCAATGGGGAGAGCTAAGTCGGCACCCTCCGAACCCTGATGCACCTTTGCGCAAATCCAAGATGCGCTAGAGTCGATCTGGTACCCGTTGGAACGGTCCTACGCACGATTGGGCCCCACTGGCTTCAATTTGCCACTCTGGTGACAGTTGCGGGGGAAACAGAATGCAAGGGGCATAAGGCAAATACGAGTGACACTGCCACAATCGTTCGAGGCATAAGACTTGATGAACCCACGTGCTGGGGGACAATTGAAGCTTTCGCTTGAATCTTGATCAGCGGTGAGGCTGCTGATATTGGTATCTATATGCGGTGAGTTAAGCTTTAATAGTTGGAACCTTAAACCCCTCAATGAATGGATAATCCGTGTAGCCCTCGGTGCTCTTGGCTGTGTAGAAAGTGTCTCTGTTGTAGTGCGCAATGGGCAGACCATGCAATATCCGATAGGGCAGGTCTGGGTTCGAGATGAAGAAGCGACCGAATACGATAGCAACGTCGTAATCCTTGTACTCGGTTTCGAGGGCTTTCTGTGCAGTGTCTGGCTTGTAGCCACCAGCAACGAGCAGAGGATTCGTATGACCCCACGCATCGACTGCAAACTGTAGGGTCTCGCTTGCTTCTATGTCGTAATTTCCTGCTACACGACTTTCTACGAGATGCAGGAAGGCGGGCTTCAGCTTCGTCAACTCTTTGATCAGGTAGGTGAATTGCGGTATGGGGTCGGCCATTCTCATTCCCTGGAATGTGTTCCATGGCGCTAGCCGTACACCAACTCGATCAACTCCGATTGCCTCGATGCAGGACTTTGTCACTTCTATACAGAAGCGGGCCCGCTTCTCGACGCTCCCTCCCCATGCGTCGGTTCTTTTATTGCAGTTGTCTGCAGCAGTGTCAGCAATGTCACTCAGCCCGCAGCTGGTCATGCCTAGAATGGGCTCCAGCTCCAAAACATCGTGATGCCTCCTTACCTTGCGTAAATTGGTCAATCATGTATCCATTCGCGCCGTGGACCTCTACACCATCAAATCCGGCTTCGACAGCATTCTTCGCTGCTGAGCCAAAATCGCCGATGCACTGCCAAATCTCTTCCTCAGTCATTGGTCGCGGGACCGGTGATTCTGGTGTTAGGGGAGTTGCACTGCTGCTTATCATCTCAAGGCCTTTCGCTGCGAGGGCATGGGCTCTAGCCGCTCGTCCAAGAGCCCATATTTGGAGCCAAATGAAAGAGCCCCTGGCATGAACCGCATCAGTGATTTGCTTCCATTCGGCTATCTGCTCTTTCGTGTAGATGCCGGGTGCGTTCGCATCTCGTCCAGAGTGGCGAAACGAGACAAATGTTGCTTCAGTGATGAGCATCGTCCCGGGTACAGATGCACGTTGAGCATAGTATTCTGTCACCATTGGCAGCGGAATATGCTCTTCATCTGAACGGAGACGCGTCAATGGTGCCATTACAATGCGGTGTTCCAATTGGCAGTTGCCGATACGAAGGGGGTCTGAAATTTTCGGCATCTTGAATGACAGTCTGGGCTTGGCGCGATTGAGGTCTATGGGAGATAACGTTAGCTCATGCTGGATCTTAAGGACTATTTGAAGCCTGCGGACACCCGCCGCGAAGTCTTCTGGCTAATCTAAAGGAGCACGGCAGTGCTGACGATGGATGGATTTACAATCACTAAGCCCGATCAGGCGGCTTTCGCTCCACCGCGGATGCTCACGCCCCGCCCCGCTCCTAAAAGTTGTCGTTGTTCACGGGTGGAATTTGGGGAAGGACGCTTAAGAAGCGCTCGCCAATGCCGAAAATATCCCAATGCCGCTCTAACGACCCAATCAGCTACGAGATTCGAAAGGATTTGAGTTTAAGTAGAGTTCTAGATTTTATCACGTGACACGAACGCCACCAATAGCTCCTGAGCCGGCCTCAGTCGAGTTCTCTAAGAGTTGAACAATATCGCTGTTGCAAGGCGATGATTGTCTCTTAGTAATCAGTTATTACATTACATGTTCAAAATTTGACACCTGCCAAAAAGTCAAGCATCTCGTGGGAAATGTCCTCCAGATGAGTCTCGAGCGCGAAATGCGGCCCATCCACAAACTTCACGATGGCGTTCGGAAGATCTCTCTTGTACGCTTCTGCTCCCGGCGGGATAAAGAACGGGTCATTCTTGCCCCATACCGCCAGCAGCGGCACTTGACTATTACGCATCCATTCCTGGAACTTGGGATAGAGCTCGACGTTTGTCCGATAATCGTAGAACAAGCCCAGTTGGATCTCGCCTTGCCCTGGTCTCTGAACTAGCGCCCAATCGAGGTTGTACGTCTCCGGTGGGACAGAGTCTGGATCAGGAGCACCATGGACGTACTGCCACTTGAAGAAGTCGAAGGTTGGAGCAAGAGCCTTTCCATCTTCCTCACTGCCCGACTTCCAGTACTTCTTCACCACCTCCCAGAACTCTCCGAGCCCTTCTTCGTAGGCATTGCCGTTCTGCGTCACAATGGCCGTGATGGCGTCTGGCCGTTTGAGTGCAAGCCGGAAAGCAGTTGGCGCACCGTAATCGAAGATATACACCGCAAATCGCTTGATATTGAGGGTATCCAAGAAAGCGGCAACAGTATTGGAGAGGTTATCGAACGTATACTTGAAGTCTTCTGGTGCTTCTGTGAATCCGAAACCTGGCAAGTCCGGAGCGATTACCCTATACTTTTGTGCAAGTATTGGCATGAGATCCCGGTACTGAAAGGATGAAGCTGGGAATCCGTGAAGTAGGAGGACGACTGGAGAGCTTGGTTGTCCAGCCTCACGGTAGAAAACCTTGACCTTGTCAACCATGACATATTTAACGTGGACACCGCCGTGAGTCATGATTGTTTAGGTTGACTTTATATAAAGATGGGTATTGTTTGGCGATGGACTCGTTTGATGTCTCGTATATGGAGCTTGAGAAGAAATCGGAGAGTGGAGATATGGAGAGAGCTAATAGAAGAGATACTTATACCCTTCCTCACATTCCTCAATGTACAATCTTTTTGAGGAATTCCCTACAACGAGTAGCGGCATATGCGGCCATGATTGCATAAGCTGCGGGCTGTTGGTCCGTCACAAGCAAAACAATCCGCGGAAGTGTTGCGAGCAGGCGAATGGAACGTAGAATTAAGCTCTGAGATCTGGAAAACCATTGCAAGTGGATTAGGAAACACTAAGCCCGTTTCGAACTAAATGAAGCACTTGAGTCGTTACTAATCCTCTTGGTTGCTCAGGTCGCTTACGAAACCTCGTTGGACCGCAACCAACAACTGCGCGGCGACTTTCACCGCCGACAGAAGTCAGCGCATAATTCGCTCATGACCCGATGACGCAGGGTGGCAGAACACTGATGCAATCGATGAATAGCACGAAGGATCTAATCTCATTGTAGTCTTCATCTTAATAAGTTCGATAGCGAAATTACACGTGTCCAGATTGTGTCTCTACTCTAATGCATTACGGTTAATGTTCAACGTGTCTAATTTAGAGTATCGTAAAAGTCGTGCAGTCTCAAACCCATGCGTGATTTGAAAATTTCCGCGTAATTCAACTTCATCAAAGTCCGTCTTGGTGGTCTATTTGCTGCGCTGCGAACGTTGAGAATACAAAGTCCATCGGACCCTATCGAAGCTCATTTCTCATGTTCCGGGATTCATGCCAGCTGTAAGACATGATACATCAGCGTCGGATTCTTTAGTTTCCTTCTCCTTCACGTCTGTTCATCATCCAGTACCACGCAGTGGCCGATTTGGCGGTCCGCGAAGTTCTCCCATCGAGTCTTCGATAAGCGTCGTCAGACTGCTCTGCATTGAGAAGCTCCCGCATCACCTGCTGTAAAGTAATACGTAGATCTGATACTGCTGGGTCTTCAACAACGCTGGCCCTGAGTCCAAGGGGGTCTCCAGACTTCAGCTCGAAGTACTTCAGGTTTGGAATGTCAAGAATAGCCCGTATGAACGGAAGATCCAGCAACTTAAGAGCTTCGAGGTTAGAATCGCCCTCAAACTCAACGTCTGGTGGAAAGTGCCAGGCGCGCCATGGATTTTGCGACAATGTCAAACGCCTGAACGTTCCACCATCTCTCGATAAGCTGGCAAGCGCTGAAACGCCATTCAGCGCTTCTCTTGGTTCCGCCCACAATCCAGACGAGAGCTCGACAATGTTGATATGCTTCAGATGGTGAATCACGGTACGATCAAAGAATGTCAAGAACCATCTCAGATCGCGCGGTTTGATGAAAATTGTCCGATTGTGGAATAAATACGAAAGCACATCCACTCGCGTCTGGCGATCGATATGAGCGAGAGAGATGATGTTTTGTAATTCTACGACCAAAGTCTCCTCGCCCTTCCTCGAATGATCCGTCAAGACAAGCAGATCAGTTCCAGGGGAGCAGTAGTCGTAGACTTGGCCGCGTAATTCGGCTGGCAATTTGCTGAGAAGCATGTAGCCGGTCCAAAAGTGAATGACGAAAGACTGAAATTCTAGGTTTTATGTGACTGTTAGAGACTTGGAAGATAGAGAGAGCAAGGCGTATCTTGAAGATGATGGGTCAAGGGAAGGTGCATCTGATTTCAGAAATGCATGATTCGGAACCATCTATCCGCTCTGCTGCCTGCACTGCGCCTGCCGCAGCGCCGCAGCTGAATTGAGGACAAAATTGCGGTGGACTTCGCCTTTGAACTGCCCAAATCCGGCCAACCTCAGTGACATTTAGTGCCACCATTATAACATCCTTTACATCCGGGCTACAAGTCGACCTCACATTTAAATCTATCATCGGAATTCAAAGATGATAGATGCAGCGACTTTTGACTTTCAGTAATCCGCATTGGTCGTCAGCACGACCTTTCCGGCTTTCCATGTCGTTCACTACCGGTTCTTCTATCCATCATCATTGGAAGTCAACTGTTTTGTCACCATCGCGCTTCAAGAAACCTGAATGTTGTAATGCGCCTGCAAGAGGGTCTCGCCAGTCGTGAAATGACGGCGGCCTTTGACGAGTCTAATTTTTGCAGCTCACCACCCTTTAGCATACATGTTCCACTCTCGTTCATCATTCAAGCGATGTTTACAGTCGTCCATGAGCCCTACCACAACCTCCAAGCCTCCACCCATCTCTGCTGGCAGAGGCGGCAGTGCAATCTGTAACCCATTCGCAAGACCTATGTCAGGAACCCTCAACGCGTCTATCCGACCCAGTTTATTTCCCCAGTCCAACTCGTACACCTTGACACCCGACCAGCTTGACTCAGTCACCCTCTTGCCCGGCATGTCCAAATGCGCTGTTGGCTGTATGCGGCCCAGGTCTGGCAGGTTATTGAACATCACCATCGTGTCGTCGTAGAAGGTCTTCGTCAGCGTTTGATGTGAGCGGCGAATCACGATTGCGACGTCCGCGAGCGGACATGTCAGAAGCCGGCGGATGGACATTGATGCCATGGCGTAGCTGCTGTAACTACCGAATGTATCTGGGTGCAGCGGTGGGTCTACACGAGAGCGGCCATTCAAGGCTAGTGTGAAGTGCGTGTCGAAGTCTTCGTCGACGGCAAGAGAGGAGAGTGGGAATTGGCAGCTTATGACGGTGCGCCACAGAAGTGCGGAGAGGGCGTCGTTGGTAGATATCCATGTCACGTCTTCGTGGGGAAGTTGGGCATTTGTCGGATCAGCGTTCCGTTTGAGCTCCTGCAGTGCTGACTTTGAGAAATGGAAGACTTCGGCGGAGTGATTTGGGTCGAGAACGGCAGGCGGCAACTCGGTTGGCGTGAAGTCGAACAAGGTCCACTCTGGATGATCTTCAATTTTGCCTTTGAGCAAACCGTCTGGGTTATGGGGTGCCATGAAGCGCTCTCGTCCTTCAAATAAGGTATCTGGCAACTCTGCTGGATTGTTTGTGGGCAGACCTTGTGCTTTACGGCACTCTTCTGCCCAAATCTCCAACACCTTACTCCAGCTCGATGCGTCACCTATGATATGCTGGCAGCTCCAACTCATTATCAATCCACCTGGGATGAAAGTGATTCTGGCGAGGACCATCGGAAAGCTAGTGCCCGGTGGACACCAGGTATTGTCGATGCAGAAAGTCTTCGCGTCAAAGGCGGAACATGGAAATCGGCGCTGTTTTAGCTCATCGTAGCTCATGTGATATTGGCCTGGTTGAGATAAATCCTGAACCTCGAAGTCCCGGAGCGAGCTTTTCACGAGCTTGTACGATTCCCTCTGCGGCGCGCTCAAATCTGGGACAGCGTCACACGCAATGAGCGGAATGCGAGCTGCGGTGGCTTCGAAAGAAGATCGTAAAATTGATATGACTTCTCCCTTGTCATGGTCCGGAGGCAGGGAAAAGGGAAGCAGAAACCTCAAAAACACTTTCACGCCTCCTCTCTCGAGTATGGTAAGACTGGGGGCTGCGGAGACGTCCATTTAGATGCAAGTCCGTTCGAAGTTCCTTCTGGGCTATCAATGGAGGTGTTGGGATGTCACGTATAAATAGTGGATGAGCCATATCGACTTTTCTAAGGCATTTACATTAGCGCAGCGCGGTGGAATTTATCGCTCGGTATGCAAACCTGATGACCAATCTCCAGATCCAGCATAAACGCTCGGATACGTACCAGTTAGGAATCATTGAACGTATGAAGCAGCGAGGACTCAAAACGCATTTGTTCTGGCTTTCTTCGCCCTTCCGCTTGCATTCGGACCGGTTGTCGAAAACGGCAACCGGTGATGGTCGGTTCGCAGCTCTGATCCCGCCCTACTCTTTTTTATTCCCGAGAACACCGAGAGCCCACAAGGCAAAGCATACCGCGATAATAATAGATGCGATAACAGGTAGTAGGATGTAACGAAAGGGAAAGAAGCGCGTGCGTCCATTATGCAAGACCAATGGAATACGGTTCGCCGGGGAGCGGGGCTCCAGCGACGATGTAGCTGTCAATGTACTGCCCATAGTTGCAGTCTTCTTCACTGGATCCATCTTATTGATGGATTCTTCGGTCTCGTTCGAAATCTAAGAGACTTCCAACACGTCTTATGAACATTCGGACACAGTCTGACAGGAGCGATCGTGGCGTTGCTGAGTTTCGGGGCTGACTCTATTGGTATCCGCCGATACGATAGAGTGCGGTAGAGTAATCTTAAGGAGATGAGGGAGCCTCCTTTTATATCATACCCCTCGACCCATAGCACCTACATCGAGCTCTTTTCGCTTTTTGAACTTGTGCCTGTTTAATGAAATATCCGATATCAAAGAAGCGTTGACTGAATCTTAAGCATCCCCACCAACGCGCGGTATCTATTTTGCATCAGCCCGAGCCGCCGCCATCCTCCGTTTGCGAGCGCGTGCCGCTCCTCCATACTCCGTACCCCGGGGCTTATTATCAGCCTTCCAACTCTCGAACGGAGACCGCCTTTTACGCGAGCTCCTTATGCGAACAAGACTTCATGCTGTGAAACCAGCTCGCGTTGCCTAACATTACTCAACGGTACCCCGCACGATTCTGAATTTATGGCGTCTGCTCGATCAGACCAGCACTGGAGAGAAAGAGCTTACAAGTACGGATCATGCACCAAGCGAGTCTCGCAGGCGCTGCTGGAGAGCTTCTTAGCTGCGGACAGATCGATTGTAGGTCTCGCAATCGAAGGATGGGGCACACGCAGGCATCCCTTTCGTGCTACTGTAAAGCCTACTCACTATCGAATGATTGATCGACGTTATCTTATCACAGAGAAGAACAAAGCATGAATGGGGGAAGATGCAGCACTAGAGCTGTGCCGCTGCCGAACTGATGGTCGCGTGTTGCACGGTCGAATTTATGCGCAGCAAGTCTCGCTTACTGTGCTTCAGTAGGTATCGAACAGAATCATGGTAATGACAGTCAAGCGGTCACGACCGAATTTCTCATAATGATCAATGTTCGATTGATTTCTCCAAGGTCGCTACAGTAAACCGAGCACTTGATGATCACCCTTGATGCTGCGTGCGAATGTGCCTGTTCAAATTGTCTTTTCTGGAGAAGCCTTGAATAGAGAACTTGCACCCTTCATACCGACAGAAAAAGCGCTCAAATTCTACGGTCTCTGGATGCCTATCTCTCAGATGACGTCGAAGGTCCTTTTTGAATTGCAAAGTCATGTCACACGTATTCATCGGGCATTTGAATGGTTTATCATGCTTTTTGAGGTGCTTGCTGCGCGGCAGTGTGAGAAGGAATACCTGAGCACTTGTAATGGCTTTAACTTACTTTTTCATCCACCGTTGAGCAAATGTCTGGGAACATTTTTCGCATTGATAGGCAACAGTGGTCGTTTCGGCAGTAGTGACGGAGCCTGTCGCTTCCATAGATTCATTGGGATTCTTGGAGACATCGATGCTAGATCGTGATTGTTGTAAGGAGTGGTCGAAGATCGCATGATCTTCCGAAGATTGCGCAGTCGAAGGCCAAAACTCTCTGTGCACCCCACCAACCTGTCCAGCAGGCACGGCAGTGCTTGACGACGGGCCCCAATCGTATTCCGGTAGGGGACCTCCATTACCGGACTGCAGCCACTCAGGACTAACGGATGTGAAAGTTTGGTGTAGATGGTCTTTTAATCCGGCTGAGCCTGGTGGATACTGACTAGATATGGAAACGCGCTACTTGGAAAGAAGGGGAAGTGTTCAAGCCCGCTGGCAGACTGATAGAATACAAAGAGAGAGGGCCGACAGAAGCGAGCAGATTAGGAAGTTGATTAACTGAGTATAAGGAATGGATGTCGGTGACCCCTCTGGGGCTGACCGTGAAGAAAGAAGAGATGTATGAGAGGGAATAAGCGTCCTTATGTTACAATGAGAGATGGACCGTGGGCATTTCAAACGCGTACGCCGTATGGTTGATTCAATGGTCTGGATGGTAGGCCTCAAACTCTGCCACTTTCTATCTAGTTCCGGATGACTAGCTGCATGGTAGGCCTCAAAATTCGGCACAGCTTCCTAGTCTCAGATCCCACAGCTTCACTAGCTGCATGGTAGGCCTCAAAACTCTCGCACTAGTGCCCTTTCGGCATCTATGAGAGTTCTGGTTGAGGGCATGCAACGCGATCAATTAGATTTGCCGTGGTTACACAGCACTGATCGTCTGCATTCAGCTTCCAAATGACAACGCAATGCGGAGCAGTGGCGTTCTCATCATATGGTAAGGGGCTTGGAGAGACCCGCATTAACGATCAGCTGTAAGCACTCGAAATCATTATTAAAGGTGACTTCAACACGAAACATTTGAGGTAGGTGTACCTAGTTACTGTCTCCTCAAAACTATCATTACTTCTGGAGTCTACTATGGCAGAAACAACTACATCGACAATCGTCGACTCTGTTGCCGTCATCCGTGAAATGCTCGATACCTTCGAAGATCTGCCCACATCGCCAGTATCAATATACGTAGATCTTGAAGGGATCGAGCTTTCAAGGAATGGCACTGTATCCATCCTTCAAATGTATATCCTACCACAAGACCATGCATATCTTGTCGACGTCCATTCACTGCACAGTCAAGCTTTCTCTACCACTGCAACGAATGGGAGAACCAGTCTGAAGACCATCCTCGAGTCGGACGTCATTCCTAAAGCGTTTTTCGACGTGCGCAATGACTCGGACGCGCTATACAGCCATTTTCACATTCACCTCGCTGGTGTGGAAGATATTCAATTGATGGAATTAGCAACGAGGACTTTCTCCCGGCGAACTTTGAATGGCCTTGCCAAATGCATTGAGAGAGACGCTCCGATGAGCTCGGCCGAGAGATTGGCATGGAACACTGCGAAGGAAAAGGGCAAGGGATTGTTCGCACCAGAGCGAGGCGGGCGCTATGAGGTCTTCAATGAGCGCCCACTAGCCCCGGAGATTGTCTTGTACTGTGTGCAAGACGTCCGCATCCTCCCGAAACTGTTGTCCTATTATCAAAACAAGCTTGGTAACGCTTGGAAGGAAAGAGTCCAGGAGGCAACCAGGGACAGAATCATACAGTCGCATGGAGCAAATTTCAATGGCAAAGGACGACACATGGCCTTAGCTCCAGCAGGATGGCATTGACATTGTGTATCGTAAATGAAGAGTAGTTCTTGTTATCGATCATTTAGTTTGCCACTCCCAGAATGCGAAAATGATCTCGGAAGCTAGCGCACTCCCCTCGAGTTCGCCGTTGCGGCCAGCTCTCGCAGTGTCGTCCATCTACTCGGCCTTTTTGAGATGTATACCCTCTGATGTTTGATCTTTGTCGTTCGCATCGAAGCTCTCACGGATACTTTAGTTGATGTTCTCGATGAGCTTCGGTACCTTTGAAGTTCACACGAGGTCCTCGCACTCGTTACAGAGAAGCCCCGGGAGCAATTTGACTTTTACTTTGTGCAGAGTTTGATAACGCTTTTGAGCATCAACCAGAAGAGCACTCATATTAACAATATTCCTTGCCGTGTCCTCGAGAGCCTCGGTAATTCCAGGTTCATGATTCGCCTCTCTACTCCAACACCAAGCATGGAAACAGACCGAAACGGTGAGGTTGGTAAGCGGAGCTCCTGGAGGGCAAAACTGGAGCGCATATGGAATACTCTTCCATGGTCGACTCCTATCAATAAGACTGGTGGTAATAGGGCTGGCCAAATTCAACTTTTGGAGATGTTTCAAATTTCCGCCCACACGTAGGCAAAAACTGGGCAAGTGTCTAGCGTCAATCCATACCCATACCGAGCTGAGAATTACTTTGTAAAATTCACCCCGTAGCTGTTGATTCGTGTGAAGAAGTGGGAAACTGATTTGAAACAGAGGGATGAATAAGGCGCTGTCTACCTCGCGCCGGTCGTCTAACATCCACTCGTAGATTTCGAGCCTGAGCTCGAGTGGAAGACGTAGTGAGTGGAAGACGTAGTAGGTGGAATGTAGGCTGCGACTTGTAGTCAATGATGCTAGTTAAGGTGTTCCACTACTGAATATGTAAAGTTGATAAAGTTGATGGTGAAAGAAAGCAATGCCGCTTGAGAGTTGTAAGCCTAGGCTGCAGAGCGCTCTCATATAAGGTAGTGAAGAGAAGAAAAGCATCTTGACATGTGACTTCACACTACTAAGGAGCTAATCTACAAAGCCGTTCACTGTATTAAGTTCCTCCGACTACTACAAGAGGTTTCGTATATCAATTAGTTTATATTCAACGTCATCCAGGAGTAACGTAATAAACCTGCGTTAGAAGTTTATATCAGAAGTTCTTAGGCAATAGCTTGTTAATCTTCTTGCATTAGAAGATTTGCTCCTTATTATCACGGAGAGGAGACACTATTACAGGTCTACACGCTCATGAGAAACCAGGTCCTTCGTACAACGTTGAGAATTCTCGCTCTGTTGTTTCTGACGCTCAGCACACAGTTGGGTTTCTTTCTCTCTTCGCCTCCCGAATAGAGTCAGTCACCTTTCAAGATTCTTTTTCAGCCTTCACAGCCTTCAGATTTTCTGAGGGCACAATGCCACTCAAGAACATACAAAATCTGAGAGCACAACTCAGAAGCAGCGCCTCACATGATTACCGCATCACACAGCTGAAGAATGGATACTAGTCAATCTCATCCGTCGTCGGCCAGTCCATCTCCTTGATTGCTCCTTCGAACATGTTCTTAATCCCCCCCTTTTCACCTTGGAATAGGAGCTACTGACGTTGGGCAAGGGAACGGCGAGTATCGAGTTACAACATCACACGCTGGGTATTGAGAACTCATTTACAAGTCGGAACGGCTCCCATCTCTGGGCAGAAAGAGGTTGTAGAACGGCTCTTTACACGAAAGATTGCGAATTGGGTGCGATATCTAGCAAAACTCCAATCACGTCCAACTGGAAGGCAAATCAAATGTTGAGAAAATTATTTTGAAGTTCTGTTATCTATGTCTCAATAATTACTCACGGTTGTCACTTAGGTACGGTCTTTCAGTTTGAAGATTCTGAGAATGGGTTTTGTAACGAGAGAGTGCAAGTTGCTAGTTCCGATAGGCTTGTGACATACGCACAAATTATTGCAATTAGAAGCCTCAGGAACAAGTTCCTATTCTAGCAGAGGTCTATTTAGTTTTCTAGGCTCGAGGATAACCCATCATGGAAACGTCCCCTTTCATAACGGAACAGTATCCGTGAACGACAATTCCTCATAATTCTGGAACGTGACATGATCGAATCTGTCTCCCTCGACTTCGGCGTTATCAACAAGCTCTCGAAGCTCTTTCAACTCCGCATCCGTTAATCGCACATATGCTGCTCCTGCATTCTTTCGCAGCCGATCCACTCTAGTGGTCCCTGGAATTGGAAAGATATCCGGGCCCTGCGCCAGGAGCCACGCCAGAGCCAGCTGCGTCGTTGTGCAGTTCTTTGCATCAGCCACACGCTCGAATCCATCAACGAGTTTCAAATTCTTGTCGAAGTTCTCAGGGGAGTATCGCGGGAAGCCGCGGCGCACATCGTTCTCGGGGAGGTCTGCAGGGGATTTGATGGTTCCCGTTAGCATCCCACGACCAAGGGGACTGTACGCAACGATAGCGACGCCGAGTTCCCTGGCGGTAGAAAGAAGATTGGTCTCCTTCTTCTCGATCGAGAGCTCGAATGGCGAATACTCCATTTGCACGACTGTTATTGGATGGATCTTGTATGCTCTTCGAAGCGTTTCGGCGCTGCACTCGCTCAGGCCGATGTGTTTGATCTTGTCCTTCGACACCAACTCCGCCATTACCTCGACAGTCTTCTCAATTGGTGTGTCATTCCTGATACGGTGCGCATAGTATAGGTCGATGGAGTCGATTCCTATGCGAGAGAGACTTCGGTCACAAGCTTGTCGGATATAGTCTGGGTCGTTCCGAACCACATAGGCCCCCTTCTCATCTGCTGTGATTCCGAACTTCGTCGCGAGGAAGATGTTCTGGCGCTTGCCTGGATTCGCTGCAAACCACCTCCCAAGGATATCCTCATTATCCGTATACGCATCTGCTGTCAGCTTGTGAGCGCTTCTTTTGTCAAAATTGCTTAATGCTGATTTACCTGTATCCCAATGGCGCACTCCAAGACTGTAAGCAGCGTCAAGGACAGAGAAGATCTCCTCATCTGACTTTCTAGTGCTATAGAAGCCAGCGAACCCCATGGCGCCAAAGCCGAGCCGAGACACCTTCGGACCATTACGTCCTAGTTCACTCGTTGGGATGCTTTCTGCCATTGTGTATCGCAATCGACAAGCGGAAGTTGAATGGATCCAGAAGCTGTATGTGTCTTCTCTGGATGTTGGCGTGGAATATCATGGCATTGATGTATTTATTCCGATACCTTTGCATGCACTCCACTCAGTTTTCGTCCGACTTCTCAATTTTCTTTCGTCCGGTGCTTCTGAAACTGGTCAGTAGACTGATGCCAAATCGGGAATAAACTAATCAAAGGCAACCTTCCAGTCTGTTTAGTTGCACAAGCATAACGGAGAATTCGGCCGAACAGATTTGAAGGCCAACGATATGTTTTGTAACATTCAGGCACACAAGCGTCCAATCTAATCAAAGAGATAGTAGCTGCTATACCCTTAGTAGAAAGCAGTGCATGAGATCTAAAACAATTTCAATCCCTCTTTATTGGAAGGGTCAAACGTCTGCTGCACGAGCCGATGCTCTCTTTGAAGAAAGTCCTTGAGCGTGCCCATTTTAATTCCGTATCCATTGACCTTTTCAAGATCAATAAGCTTGTGCATCTCGAGCATCGAGAGTTGGGCGGCGATGATTGGATTCTTTCCCGCAAGAGCCATGCTTTCCTCAAGTGTCCTGTAAACTGCTTTGATATCCTTCCCTGCTGCATCTGCCAACATTGGTACAACTTGCTCCACTGTCAATTTCTCTCCTGCAAACTCTATATTCTGGCCAGCAAACTTTTTCGGATCCACAAATGCTGCCGCACCGAATGCGCCGATGTCATTGGGGTCAATGAGTGGAAGGATCGTTGTTGGTTCGTAGGACGACACGAACTTCCCTTCTGACGCAAGCTCTGGAAACATGAAGGTGTTCAGGGGCCAAAAGAAGTTGTTCATGAAGTATGCTGGGCGTAAAACGGTCCATGTATCAAAGCCGCCGTTGCGAACTTGTTCTTCCACGTTGTACTTCCCCTCAATCGTTCTCTGGAAAAGGCTCGACTCCCCATCCTGGCCGGGGACCTTCATTTTACCAGCACCCATGGAAGTGGAGGCCACAACGTGATGCACCCCCGCTGATTTGGCCGCTCCGAGGAGCAGTTTTGCTTGACGAGGCTCTGACCCTTCTTCGGCCAGGTTTGGCATTAAGACAAGGAACAGTCCATCACATCCGGCAACGGTGCGCTCGACTGCATCTTGGTCGTCTAAGGAGCCTTCGTAAAGGCTCACGCCAATGTCTTTCAATGCAGCGGCTCTTTCGTCCGCAGGGTCGCGGACAAGGGCATTGACCGCAATACCTTGCTTTCGCAGGTGGCGGGAAACGGCCGACCCTTGAGTACCGGTAGCTCGTGTAACGAAAACCTTTGAGATGGCCATGATTTGATTGATCTGAAGCACTGAGAAGATGACTTTGAGACTTGATTGAAGGAGAAATGTTGAATGAGAAGAGAGGATGCCAGCTCAGAGTGGCATTCTTTATACTTGTCCCAATATCTGTTGTCGTGCGGACATTCCCTGCGATTCGCATGGCTGAGTAAAAGGATTCTGAAGGCAGCAACACACGTAGTCATTCGCTCCGACGCTTGCTCTCATTCGATTTGACTCTTTACTAATATACCGTTCGAATCTGCTGAGCGGAAGTCCGCAGAGATTCTCGTGAAAACTAACTAGGCTAGCGTTTACTCCCTTGCAAGCTGGTGACAAAATAGTCGAGTCGTGGCTGCAACATCTTAGACCACAGCAATGTATATCCTCGTTAGTTAATATAGAGTATACATATTAAAGCTGCCTATCATAAATAAATAAGATCTAATATATATTCAACCAAGCTTTTAGAGATGCTCCCGCTCATTCTGGAGAACAAAACTCTTTCTTACTGCAGCCGTTCGTCAAGTTGATCGGACTTAACTATTCTGTCACCCGCGTGCGGAGCTAGGCGGTGGCGCTGCTTGAGCTCCGCACGTCACTCTCCGCTCCTTCAGGTAGACTCATTCCCCTGAATCAAGATGCCAGGCTCGACCAGAGGAGCGGGAATGCCCATCGTCGAGAAGCCGTGTTGGACTACAGTCTACGGAGTACCGCAAGGATATCGACGACAATGAGCGCGACGAAACGCCCACCTCCCAGGAGGAAGTCTTGTGCGGAGTGCATCAAAGGGAAGAGACGATGTGATCAAGCACTACCCAGTTGCGGACGTTGCAAGAGGTTGAAGGTTGCCTGCAAGTACGGCAGCGCTTCATTGCCGGCTGGCAATGCCTACGACAATCCTACTGCTCAATCAGAAAGTCCTTTTCCGGATCTGGAATTTCTTAACAGCGGATCTTTTGCTCCCTCGAGTGGGCTCGACTGTCATATCCTTGGAAACGATGGAGGCTTTGGGACCATTGAATTTCTTCCAGATCTCAACGATTTTCTCGCTAATCCTCTGGACAATTCAGCCCTCACTGACACGCACCGGTTAATTGTCCAAAAAGGTATGAAAAATGTCGACCTTGCAAATATGTCTGCTTTCCTAAATACCCACATGAGGTATGGGATCGAGCAAATGAAAGCCGCACCAAAAGACATGGTACTTTACAATGCCACTCCTTGGTGCCATCCGTTTCTGTACGAGCAGGAAATGCCAAGAGTCTTGCAAGGTACGTGAAGGATGAAAAGACTTTCTCATTCATAATTCTTGGCTGACCAATATAGATGCTCAAGCAGCCTGTGCGCTGTATATCACAAAGAACGAGAAGAATGCGAGCACGATTTCACGACATATCGAACTCCGTGCAGATGAGCTGGTGGCAAACCCGCTTCCAACTGCACCCGGAGATGTTTTAGCTGGGACTCAGGCACTATTGCTCTATCAAATTATACGTGTGCTTGACGGAGATGTAAGAAGAGGTGACTTCGAGACATTCCTGTTGTCCCTTGCTGACTCCTTCTTTTAAGAGCCGAGAGCGACTCAGAGCTGATGCCGCGATGGACCGTTTGGAATCTTACACGCACGCCCTTCGCCCACTCGTCGATGTGGAAGACGATTCGTCCGTACTTCTGACGTTCTATCCGACAGCTTCTAGCATGTCATTCTGGAAAAGCTGGATCTTTCGTCAATCACTTTGTCGAACATTGATAGCGTGCTTCTACTTTCTGTCGATATATCACGTCTTGAAGGAGAATTTTGCATACTGTGACGCCCAAAAGGCGTTATCCAGCCTCTGGGCAGCTTCCGCTCACTTATGGAACGCGCGGTCTGTCATGGAGTTCACAACTGCTTGGAAAGAAAAGAAACATTTCCCTATCCGCGACCTGGACTTGACGGAGCTCATTGCCGATGCGCGTGCCGATGATATAGATTCATTCGGCAAGATCCTTCTGGTTGCATTCATGGGCATCGATGATGGGCGAGGGTGGTTTCTGACCCGTGGAGGCGCTCTTTAACATTCTAAAGCTGTAAAAACGTACGATTAACGAGAACTATTCAATAGTATTTGAAAGAGTCTTCCTCCGCAAGCCCCGCCAGTTCATATTTTCCAGGAGACCCCACTAACGCAAATTACGAAAAAAAGGCCGCCGTAAAGTTCTGACGGTCCAACCAATGACGGAAATCGGCACTCAAGTTCTCAGGGTTGCATCTGGATCGTCATAGAAAGTATTTTCGACTTCAGCGGAACCAACCCGCAGGTCGCCCGTACCGACATTGTCATCAATCTCGACGGCATTGTTTGCTCTCAAAGACCTTTTCCGGTATCTTGCCAGTTTTGTCGCGAAGATCACCATCGACGGCTAGGAGAGCGGCGCGCTTTGTGAGCGCTCGAAGCGTTTCAAGGTCCGCGTATAATGCAACGTAATGCAAGATATTGCTACCTTGCTCGTCTCGCCCCGCCAATAGCGCATCCTTTTCCAGTAGAAGCTCCAGTATTGTTGCTCTTGCGAACTTAATGGCCAGCATGCGAGCGTCTGATTACGTATGTTTCTTCTGTCCAGTCTTGCGCCAGCTGCGATAAGTGCTTGAGCGACAGATTCCGCATTACAACGTATAGCTCCTGAAATGGGACTTTTGCGGTTGTGATCGATGATGTTGGCATCAGCGTGGTGGTCTGGCAGCATGCCAACACGGTCGACATGTTGTGGTTCCAGCGCTGCATAGTGGAGTGGCGTCTGCCCTTCGTTGTCTATTGGATCAATGCGACAGCCTGCTTCGAGAAGTGAAATCATGCATTCCATGGTTCCGTACCGAACAGCTGAATGCAAAGGAGTAAGCCCTTCACGGTTGGAATCGGGAGAGCTAGAGAAAGAGTTGAGATTCCGTCCGACAATATTGACAAGCGAGATCATTTCGGCCATACGCCTTTGAACTGGGCTGCGCGAAGAGGCAAGCCGGAAGCTGTTGAATTGCTATTGCAGTAAATGCCGACTTTAATTTGGCCAACCCAAGAACGGTGATGTGTAAATTAGTGAAGCGGAGATGCTCCGGAGGTCGTGTTTGATCGGCTGGATCCGAAATCGGTGCCTTGAGTTCTTGGGATGTTTGTGAAGGTCTCTCCAATTCTCGATCAGCCGTTAGTATCCGATTCCAACCATAATCAACTGCGGAACTGACGTCTCGATAAGGATATATATATAAAATAAGTTTTACCAGCTAATGCCTTCGGGCATTCCGGTCTGTCTTGTGCGTTTCAACATTAATCTGAAAAGAACATCTACACGTTAACCTCTTCTAGTAGCGCTTGAGCAACGCGGGTAATCCGGAGGTCTAGGGTTCAAACCCGGTAATGGACAAACACTTTTTTTTTCCTTCTTTCTTTTTTTTTCCTTTTTTTAGCCATCTATTTCACCCTCATGACGAGTCTCCTGGGATCTCTGTCCACAGTTGATTCCGCTTGAGCTGTAGACGTTTGAGCGCCACCTTTGCCTTTTGGAGATGCTTTTGTAGCTGAATTGCTGAGCTTGAACCGTTTTTTCATGATGGCCAACGTGCTGAGCACTTTCGTGCCCGAGGTGAAAAAGAAATCCGTCGCAGAGAATGTCGGCGGATCGAAGGTCTTTCGCTCGTGTTGATGTGAACGCAAGTGTACTGCAAATTATTTTGCGAAATAAAGAAAAGAAGGCAGTAACGACGAACTACGTCGGCATTAAAGGCATTGCTTACTAGCCCTCCTGGTTTCTGAAAGTGACAGTCCACCCCAAGCGCAATGAAGAATCGTGCCATGTCAAGGCGGAGGAAACTAATAGCGTACTGGGATTATAAGAATAGTCAGCGAGGAATGGGATTGTGGTATTAGGATGTTGGTGGAAATTCCACGTATGTTCCGCAAATCAAATGATACTGCAGATATACTTACATGCAGAACAGTCTCTCCTCCGAAATCGAAGTCGAACGGCGACGCGGAATTTTCTCCAAAGAGGTGATGAACCATATGCTGGTCGTTATTCGCAATTGCATCCCAGATCGAACATCACCAGCGATGGGGCGGCGTGTGCGAACTGTGAGCGACACTCCAGGGCCAGTAAGATCTTGGAGTTGCCCTGTGATAGCGACGTGCATTTCAGACCACCATCCGGGAAATCGATACGCTAGTTGGATCATCGGAGCGTTAGCATGGGCACATGGCATATTGCGCTCTGTTCGCCGGAGCACAGATGTACCGTCGTAGCCGCAGAACAGCCTGCCAAATGCTCCTTGCAGCCATTGCGGAGTGGAAAGCCTGGATCTGATATGGCAGGTACATTGGCAGAATATTTGACAGTATGGAGACGTAGGAGATTTTCCATCCTCTAAGGAATCGTAAGCTTCGAGCGCGATCAACTCCGATACAATGTTTCATTTCCTGCCACAGTTTGGTTTCCCATTTCGTCCGCAGCATGCACGAGGTCGTCAAGTGCTGCAGCAGCATCTGCAATATGACTTGAGAGCTGGGGGTGATACCGCCTGGATGATAATTGACGACCTGCATAGTCAGAATATTAGCTATACTGTACTCATGTACGCAGTACACCAGGGGACCATGCGGTTATCAGTTTCAGAATAGCTCATGTGGCTGGACAATACACTGAGTTGTGCTGTTATGATCTTGCAACGGCTTGCAAGGCGCTTCTGCAGCTTGGGGACGTCTTTTCTCCAGAGCTCTGCAAGTACGGGGCCGTATTTAATTCGTGGAGCACCATCAATTTCTGTCGGCAAATTTGCAAGCAAATGACCCCCGACCAGTGCGTACAGGGTTTCCATATCTCGACTCGCTCCATCGATCAACTTCTTCAGTTGCTTGGTAACAATCCGAACCCTCATCTGACTTCACGCGGTCGTCGGCGTCAAACACCTGCAAGTCCCTTGCCCAGGGCCGTGGCAGATTTGAGCAATCCACCTGGATCCGTTGCCTGAGCCTCTGTTAGCTGAGATAAAAGCATTGTTGGGGACGTAAATGAAGATTTAAAGGACGACCAAGGCTGAGATTATATGCAGTCTCCTCCAGAGGGCTTGTCCAACATAACAGGTTCCGAGCGTTCACATACGAGGTCTTCGTCACGTTGGCGGACTGCACCACACCATCCGCTTGCAATGCATATGCGTCCTCATACTAGCCCCGGTATCTTACCGACATGACAATGAAAGAAGGATCGTGGGGTGTGTTCGAAACCAGCAATCATTGGACAGTCAGGATCCGGGGCGGCCGATATGGTTTACGCCCCGTACGCCCGTCTGCCTTGTTGCCTTACCCAGGGACGGGCGCTGAGCACGCACGGAGATTCGGTATATGACATCTTCGATGATGTTTGTTATGGCGGCTGATCATACAGCAAGTGCTCAAGTCTGAGATGAACATTGAAAATCTTGAAATCTTTGAAGGTCCCGTCCTGGGTCGATTGAAATATGCTGCTTTGCACGTGATATTTTTTGAACCTGGAAAGGTTCAAAAATTTACAGTATCCTCGATTGAGATGAATCATAATCAATTCTCGATTGAATTATGGACAAAGGCTATGTACATGAAGAGGAAGGAGCACAGCGAGGTGCATTTCCAAACATTAAGCTTTTCGAACCTTGTGCAGGTGGCGCATCATTACAAACATAAAGTATACGCGTCGTGGAAAGATCAGATGGGCTTGCCATGCACCTTTAACGGATGCGCTTCGGTGTTGAAGACAAACTGGTTCTCTCCGTGGAAGTCAACCTGGTACTCAGCATCCTATTTTCGAGACGTCAGTCACGTGAATTTCGTCCACAACTTTCAAAGACAAGACTTACCTCTGCGAAGATTAAGTAGCTGTATTTCATCACCTCGGCAAACAGGAAGCTCTCCTGAAGGTCGCCCTTTTGGCCACCACCTGGTGTATTCACATTCGAGACGTCAGAGAAGCCAGAGTTCGTGCGGGTTGTCGCATTGATTGCCTGGAACGCCTCCCACGCCCAGTCCTGGTACTTCGAGTCGCGGGTAATACGGTATGCATAATAGTAGCTCTCGATAACCTCGGGTCTCAAATCGTAGAGCCCGTCTTGGATCCAGAAACCCGAACGCTCATAGAAGGCTGTCTGGTTTGCAGGGAGCGTGGTAGTGTTCCACGAGAATGCCTCTGGACCGATGCCGGTGACGTCGCTTTCATAGGTGTCATGGCAACCATCCACAAGCATGAGACCGAAGTCGATATAGTCCTGGCGACCAAGGACGTTGCCACCAAGGATGAAATTGCCGCCATCGAAGCATGTTAAATGCTGAGACTCGAAGATCAGATCAGTACCGTTGAACGAGGCGAGGAATGTGAGATCTGGCCTGCTGGAAGGGTGCGAGGCAAGATGCTTGATTGTGCTGTCCGCAGCGGTTGTCCAGCGGTTACGGTAATTGTCTGCGTCGCTGTCATAGACGAAGAATTTAAGATAGTACTCGTACGCGGAATCGTCGCCGCCATTCCAAGAACCCAGAGCATCTTGGAAGAGGCCTGTCCTGACATCCACATTCGTTCCAGTCAAGCCTGGGAAAGGGACACTCGAGGCAGGCTTTGGATTCAGGAGAAAGGATTCCGCCTTTTGCGTTAGCTGGCCATACTCCGGATTGCCAGTCAAATCGGACAAATGCTGCCATTCCAGCACAAGGGTTCCGATGGTAGCAAGACCATTCGTAACCTCTCCGGCTTCGAACGACTGATTGTTGATCCAAAGGTCGTTTATGGGGATGCCGGTTGGCGTATTGAAAGCAAATTTCAACGAGTCTGCCAAGCTAACGGCTTGCGAGATAAGCGCATCGATGTTGGATTTCTGACAAAATCAGTATCAATTTACTTGACTCAGAGCTTAGAGAAACAAGGACACCAACGCTGATTCCCAGGTCTGACACGGGGCCCGTGAGCAAGTCATGGCCCGCAAGCATGCCTCCTATATACCGAATGGTGGTCTCAAAAAGACTGACGGTGATTGGTATAGAGCTTTTAGTGAAATCAACCGTCGGGATGAAGCCGGTGATATTCTTCACAATGTCGGCTTGCCGCATAACCACCGCTGTACTGAGCGCATCGACGGCACTGGCACCCCAGCCATTCCTGAAAGCAATCAGCTCAGTTCCGTGATTTAGAAAGGGCGATCATTACCTTGAATCTCCACAAGTGTTAGATACCGGATGGAGTTCATCATGACCGAAGCAGAAAGTCGAGTAGCCACTCCAAGCGAATCGGAAGGCATCGATGACGGCTTGTGCACGCTGCTGGCTTGAGCCGCCTTTGCCGTAGCCGCCTGAAGGAGGAAATTTTCCAGATCCAGGTTTCCCGCTGCCACCTCCGTTTCCTGGCTCTGGTTGGGGGAGAGCGAGTGCTCCAGACAAGCCGAGGGCGAGCGTGATAAAGATGGACTGACGCATGGTTGGTTGTAGGAATGCTTGATATGCTCAAATAAGCGAGAGTATCAGGATACCGTGTGTATCTCTGTCTCCGTAGCGAGCGGGTTTTGTGTATTTGAATACAGACGTAGCTGGGATGTGGTTATTTCGCAACAGAAATGAATGAATCGGCGCGAGAATGTATGAGGTTTTGTTTACACCTCAGCAAAACTCTTCACAACAACAGGAAGGAACAAGCGTTGCAGCGCCTGCTGATGGCAGCAGTGACTATGAAATGACGCACTTCACGCGAACAATGTGGAAAGAGAGAAAACAAGGGAGGGAACGCGCAGGTATGTATACTCGGCACGACAACCGTAGATGCAACCTGACATTGCGGTGGAGCGCGCTTATAGCACCCATCTCCAGCGAGCCAAGTCAGGAACATAGTGCTAATGACTGGGTAGTCTTTTGCACCAATGGACACCATGCTGGCTCCATCGATTAGCGGCCAACATGAGAGAGAGTACAGGCGCGAAAATAACACGCCAGGATGCTCCAAGGCAGTGTTAGTGGGTAAAGCTTATGTGCAGAAGCTAGGATGCAGGCCAGAGCTATCCTAATTTTGTGGAATCGACAAACATGGAAGAAGGAGAGCTGCCCAAGTCGTCCAGTCAGGAATCGCAACCCAGCATGCACAAGAAAGATCTGCAGGAACGCAAGCACACAACAGCGGAGCTCACGGGTGCGACCTGGGATCAGGTGTGCTCAGATCCAGACTAGGATATCGCTGTCCAACGCAGGTCGAGTCGTTGCCCACTGCAGAAGCAAAGGTTGGAAAGACCTTGATTGATTGTTATGCGAAATGGCCCCTTGGGTCGCTGGAGCTTGACGGCAGCTTGCTGACGCCAGGCGGGGCGACGCTGATGACAAAAAAGATATGATCGCGTCGTTTGAGTGGCGCACGAACGGAAATAACGTCAAATTAGTCGACGCGCTCTTGAGTGCTCGCGAAGAGGCTGGCGATGCACGCTGGTGTTTAGTTTGCACACTTCGGGAGAAGTGTCCGCGAGAAAGAGAGGAAGGTGACAGCGTGCAGCTTCTCCGCAGCCTTTCCCCACACAATCCCCCTCCACACCCGCATTCCGAGCTATTGAATTTTCTGCCAGGCATGCTGCGTATGATCTCCGGCATCGTGGATCGAAAATGCTGTCCAACAGCAGAATGCCATATGTATAATGCTCATACCTTTCTTCGGCAAGCCGGGAGCAGCTCAACATGGGCGAGCTGGCGATGACGGACTCCGATACGATACCGAATATGCTGCCCGGGAAGAACAAGATTAAGTGAAACAGGCTTTCTGCAGAAACGCCATTGTACATTATTGCATCAGCGGCTCAAGGCAGCACATAGCCCTGAGCAAGCATCTTAATAATGCAGAAGCTACCGGGGTGTCCTCGAGACCCATGCTCCAAGGTCGGAGTCAACAATGCAACACGCACTCATGCACACTCGAATACCTAGCAGGCGTGCAAGTGGGGCAAAGGGCTCTTCTACGATCATCCTTTTTTCCTCAGGGCATCTCAAGAAACCACTAGAAGGGCGGAGCACTTTCCTTCAGCCTTGCCGCGCTCCTCCTGCATCTCTGAACCTTGAATCTCCTCTCCGCGAGCGGCCGCAGTTCGTCCTGCGTTCGCTGGGAGGCTGACAACCACGGTTTTCAACGGTTTCCCAATGGTGCCATTCATTTTGTATCTCGTATTTTACGTACAACATGTCGAACCTACCTGCATTCAATCAGATATCCACTGTTTCCTTTACCGAGCTTTGCGGCTGATGCTGACCGCATCGCAGAGAGGCCTCTACAACATCTCAACGCCTATTGTCGGATTGAACAGAAGAGCTACAGCGAGGTCTATTATAAGCCTCTTCAGATCACTTCAAAACCCACATTATAGCTTCGTCTGATCAGCTTGCCAATGCGACTTTGTATTTTGTTGCGTCCCTCACCAGAGTACGATATGCGCTCGATCCGCGTCGCGTTATTTAAGCAACTTCACAGGGGCTTCCAGCGAACACGCTTAATTACACCAACATCGCTCCTGCACTCCTGTTGCTTGTCTCCTTAATATCTATCGAGCGATTCTAATTTTGTACAGTCAGAACCTTCTCATCTCGCCTCTTTTTTTCTTTTTCTTCTGAATTTATATCGCGATTAGGAAGCTTTACATAAACACGTTTCTCTTGTAGTAGACGAGATGATTTGTGCTTGACATTCGAAATTATCACCTAAGATCGATCACGACTAACATGTACGGAGACTTTCGGACCCGTACTAACTAGATTCTGCAACCAATGCGAGGAACCTAATAATGGAGCACCAACATGCTTACTAACACAGCGTTATCCCTTTGCGGAACCATTTGACGACCGACTTGAACGGTTCAGATCGGCATCATGAACACGAATCTCTGTATTTCAGAATGATGAAATAGCAAGAGATGTGGCAAAGACGTAGCTCGCCCACTTCGCACTCACGAGATCCTGGATTGCCTCACAAATATCTCGATTTTCAAGCTCGATTTGCGCATAGCGCATAGCTATCAGAACATCTCGTCCAGCTCCTCCAGGGTCTTGTTGGACGTCTCTGGAACTAAGAAATACCCAAATATGGCAGCTATGAAGCACCACGCTGCAAAGAAAATATACGTTCCATAGTCGATCGACTGTATCATGGGCGGCACCGCAACGCCAATGACGAAATTCGAAAGCCAGTTGACACAGTTTGCCAACCCGACTCCTTTGGCTCGATGGGCGTTCTGGAATACCTCTGCAGGGAGAGTCCAAATCAATGGTCCGTATGAGAGGCCAAACACAATGACGTAGATATATACCAAGGCTACGCCGAGCCACCCGACCCCTTGGTGTGCAAGCTGGAGTGCATCCGTTAGTAAGATTTCTACAAAGTGTACAGGTTGGAGCTCTTACCCAGTCAGAGTCATATTTTCCGGAAATGCCAGCCATTATGGTATGGGGAATGCCCATCCCGATTGCGCCCCAAATAGCGAGCCTCCGGCGCCCAATCTTGTCCATGAAAATCATCGCAGGTACGACTCCAACGAATTGTCCGATATTGATCATACCTGAGAGGATCAAGCTCTTCTCATAGCTTTGGCCGAGATTGGTAAACAATGTCGGGGCGTAGTAAACGAAGGCGTTGATTCCGCTGAACTGTGTGAAAAAGCAAATACCGCATGCCACAATCGTTCGTTTGATAGTCCGCTTCTTGAACAGGTCAAGCCAGCCAAGGATTTCCAGCCGTGCACCAGTCGCGCCGGGATGCTCTCGCTGCGACACTTCTCTCTGGTAGAGAACCTCGCCAATGATAGATCTCCACTCCGCTTGAATGCGTGGGTCATCCGTTGGGAGGCGGCGCAGTGTCGAAAGACTCTTAAGTGCATCTTCGGCTCGGTCGGCCATGACAAGCCATCGAGGCGAATACGGGAAGATATGTATGCAGATTCCGAGGAGGGTTGCCGGAACCATCTGAAGACCGAAAGGAATGCGGAAGGCTGCGGCGCCCGATAATTCCCTTATCCATTCGTTAATGAAGATGCTCTCGGCTCAGAAGGCCATGAACTTTACCTTGTGCCGTATGTTACCCAATACGATATGATGGCACCAATCACGATGCACAATTCCTCGAGCACAAGCAACGATCCACGGAGTTCCGGAGGCGAAATTTCAGATATATATAGCGGCGCTCCCTTTACTCTATGTCAGTAACCTCACCGAGGGGATCCTGGAGCCCGTCGACTAACCATTGCAAGTGTTCCCACGCCAATGCCACCAATTGCCCGACCAACAACAAGGGCGGCATAATTTGGCGCCGCAGTCTGGATTATCGCGCCAACATCGAAGAAAGCCACCGCTACAGTGAGCGCCCACTTGCGAGATATGCTGTCGGCGATTTTTGGGTAGAAAAGACAGCCAACAAAGCCACCCAGTACAAGCATTCCGGTCATGAATCCTGGGATATCTGTATTAGCGCGGCTAAGACTTTCGAAGAGTGCTCCAGGCCTACCTGTGTGGAATCCATAGCCAGGTGCGGTCGGATTCGTTTGTGGAAACTGGTTTTGAAATTCAGGCATTACCAGGATCAAAGAGATGACTCCCTGATCTGTGAACATGGTTAAAACTTCCAATTGCGAGAAGAAGTTTATTAGGGGTTTGGCCTTACCATAACCATATGAAAACCCGCCCATTGACGCAAGAAGTGCTGCGCCAAACACAAATGGAGAGCTCAGAAGGCCCTTTGCACCAGAGTGTCCATAATGCACTTCCTCCGCGAACCCTGACCTGCCATCGATGCTGCCTTTGTCCAAGCCAGTTCCCGCAAGAGCTTCTTCCCTGTGCTCGGCCAAGCTCTTCAGCTTCTCATTGTCGTGCTCTGCCATGGCGATTGACTGTACAACAGCTATCGGCAGACTGCGAAAGAGTGTTCTATGGACACAATGGGGAGGAAGAAGAGCAACGTTGAGATGTAGATCTGCAAGGAATTGAAGGATTTATACTTGGCTCTGCCATGAGCGTTGCGCGCTCCAATTGGAGCACCTCGCGCGTTAACTGCGTCTCTCCGCAATAGAACCACAGGAGCGGCCCTTAAACTGAATTTGGAGTTGCGGGGCCCCAGAATGCTTGAGGTTGAGGATTAAATCCGCGCCAAACTTTCCCTGAACGTGAGCCGAGATCCGAACGCCCTCCCAAAAGGGCAACTTTGGTCGCACCACGCGGTATCGAAACCTGTTGAGATAAAGATTCAATATTCTTATGGTTTTTACTCATTGAATGCAAAATAGACAAGATGTTGAGACTAATGAAGCACAGTACATGATAAAACAGCTAGACCAATGGTCAATGGAACATTCACGTGAGGTTATTAGAATTACCTTGAGGTATCGTCCAGTATGAGGTGCGGGAAGCAAGAGAGAAGCCCAAATGATAGATTCATTTCCCTCAGGCTAGAAGTACATTGCCGTCGAGGAAAGGTATGTGTTTATTGAACTGGTGCCCAAGAACGCATAGACTCTAAACGGGAGCCTCAGTAGTGGTGCGTTTAATATAGAGATATCTCGAAATTTACATCGCCGTGTGCGTAGGTGAACAGAATGGCACTACATCTCCAAGACAACGAATTCACTCACTGGTATGGAGTATCGGACAGCAGGTCATAGATGATAACTCAGGGTAGACACCGGGGTGGACGGTGCACACCACACTCGACTACTATTTAAAGCGGTGGTCAAGAGATTTCAATTGATATCAAACTCTTTCAGACCCGCTACAGACCAAGAGCATGTCGATATTAATGAGTTACAATATACGTGTCTTTCGCCAGTCACAACTGCCTTCAAAACGCGCTAGATACGCGCCCCGAGGAGAGACGCGTTTGCCCGAGACGCGTTGTCCGAACCCCTTGTCAGGGGCCACGGTGAACGACACAATTTTCTCGGCAAATCGAAACAGACACTTTTACATTCTGATAACTCCATCCCTTGAAAAGACGCAACTCGTCGCTACCTCACTCCTTGCCCAGAATTTGCCGCCTTGAAATGCGAACGGGCAGGTCTCCAGGCGAACAGGTGAAAGCTTCTCGTTGAGGCAGGACCCAATCCGGAGATATCAACTCGAAGTCATATCGATGAACAAGCGTAGCAATTGCCACGTATTGCTCAAGGTAGGTGATATTGCGGCCAATGCAGCCTCTCGCACCAGCAGAGAACGTTATGAAATGCGGCTGCAGCTCTTGCGCGTCCTCGGCGAGCCACCGCTCCGGCCGGAAGGACTCAGGATCTGGGAATATACTGGGATTTCGATGCATGCTGTATGGTGGACTATGGACCGTTGTATTTCCCGGTATCCATTCACCCATTACCTCGAGCCCTTCAGGTGGCGTCAGACGCGGTACATTCATCGTATTCGGTGGATTCAGACGCATCGATTCGTCAAGGCAGGCCCGTAAATATGGAAGATGCTTGATCCGGTCGTACGCAGCAACGACTTCTCCTGGCTCGAGAACCGCATCAAGCTCTCGTCGAAGAGCCTGGAAGCAATCTGGATGTTTAAGAAGGTTGTAGAGAGCGTTGGTTAACGCAGTTGCGGTCGTGTCACTCCCAGCGTTCATCATGATACTGCATTCGGCGACAAGCTCACCCATTGGCAGCATATTGGCGTTCCCGTATTTGTCCTCGAGCAGGTACGCATAGAAGTCGTCGAGCTTTTCGCCAGCCTGATAGCGTTGCAAGCGCCGCTTGCAGAACGTAATAACCATGTTCGTATAGTTCTCCTCGTGGCGCCAGAATGGATGCCACTTCGTCAGTCCCCTGAGGTGCTTGAACCATCCTGTTGACCAGACTAGCGAGGACTGGACTCGATGCGCATACCAGAGCGATTCTCGATAGCTGCACCTGTACGGCTTGCCATCCATTGTCTCGACGTCGACCATATCATTGCCGTTTTCTAGTAAACGTAGACCCGCAGACATTCCAATCTCGCAGATGGCATCGATTCCGAACAGTGTTGACCAAAGCCGATGATTTATGAAGCCTTCGAGTTGCTTGGGATCACTCGAAGGATCCGCATGTGGTGTGGGGACGTACTCGGGTTTCTCGCAGAGTCGATCGTACTGCGCTACCAGGGCAGATGTCCTGTCAGCAACAACATGCTCCCACTGTATGAGATGCGCCTGCGAATATGCGCCAGCAAGGACCCTTCGCTTCCGTGAATGCTCCTCGCGATTCTGTACATCTGCTAAGTGCCGATGGGTTCCGGCAAGGACGTTATAAAATTCGTCTTTAAGGGCGGGCGATCCATGGCCATAAATATCTCTGACGCCTACAACGTCGTTGAAGGATACCGAATTCGGGCCAACTCTGACGATTGTGTGCTTCTTGTGCGCCTCGTGAACAACCTTGAACCTTCGCCCCTGAGAGGAATAGTACATGTACGGGATATTGGTGAAGGGAGCGAGCCAGTTCATGCCATGGAAGCGACGAAGTCCTTTCGGATCGCGAAGGTAATCGTATATCGGCTTCAAGGCAAATAATAAGAAAAAGAAAGATACGCTAACTACGGTTGTGATCCAACCGAGCATCTTGACGAGGTTCGAAGATATTACAGAGCCAACACAAGCAGAGGAGCAATAGTGGTAGATGAATACAGGTTATTAGCACCAACCCGACGGAATTCGCGACTCCTGGTATCTTAATACATCGAAGAACGGAAAAAGTGGCCCATCAGACTTGCATCGGTCTCCTCAAGAGTTGAAGACGGAACCGCAATTTTCAGCCTTGGTTCAGTTGAGAACGGCTCACACGGCTGGCGTCATGTTGTTTATTTTGGCTAGACAGCAATTGGCTCTCAGTTGGCGGGTAGCACAAGAGTCGGCTTGAACGCCGACGCCCAAACAGGCAAGTCTGGCGTTTCCAAAGTAACTTCTATCCCGTGATCGCCTTCTTGACATCAACCGCTTCAACAATTGTTGAAGGTGAGTTTGAACTTTAAGAGATATTTAATTTCCGCTTCAATATGTTCGGAGCCTCAGATCGTTACATTGGATACGCAGGATATGGAACTCTTACACAATCGCCACGGAATGGTTCAGGCTGGCGCGCTATCCCTCTATCGTCAAGCTGCGATTGATGATATCTTTGTTTTACTTCTTCTCCTTGCGTTTGCTATCCTAGCGTCTTGGAAGCACATTATCAGGAAGACTCCGGATCCATCACTCGACTTCTATTATTCAATTCCACAGGCATCGAGCTTGCAGGTCAAAAAGAGGGAACAAAGAGCAGAGACAAGAAATGTTACAAAAGCATTCCGCGAATGGGTATGTGTCAATGTCTCCATTGTACAGGCCCTTACTCACAGATCTCGCAGGGCCTGGATATGGTCATCTTCTGGGGCTCCCAGAGCGGCAGAGCAGAAGTCCTCGCGAAAAGTCTCGCAAGTGAACTTCAGAATCGTTTCGGTATGAAAGTCCTGGTTGCTGATCTAGATGATTATGACCACCTGCATCTGGCCGAACTCAACGAAAGGCAGATTATTGGTTTCATCCTAGCAACATACGGAGAAGGCGATCCCCCGGACAATACGAATGTGTTCTGGTCTACGGCTCATGAGCTACAAGAAAAAGGCATCAAGCTGAACAATATGTGTTATGTCGTTTTTGGACTTGGAAACTCCAAATACCGACAGTACAATCGAGTTGCGGAGAGCATTAATTCCACGTTCCAGAAGCTCGGTGCAAGTCGTATTGGTGAAATGGGAAAGGGCGATGACGCAAATGGCAGCACGGAGGAGGATTTTGCTAGCTGGAAAAAGGACATTTCGCATACTTTGGAAGAAACCCTAAATCTCCAGGTCCAAAACCAGGAATATCAACCAGCCTTCACAATTACCGAAATTGACGATATTGGTGAAGATGCCGTCTTTCTCGGGGAGCCACATTCATCTCTACTCCGAAATGGGACCAAAAGCAAATGGGGAGATCTGACAGCTCCAAACGTGATACCAATTGCCCGTTCAAGAATCCTGTGGCAATCGGGACAACGCCATTGCATTGATATCGACTTCGATCTCGGCCGCCAGCGCCTGCTCAAATATTCAACCGGCGATCATCTTGCTGTCTGGCCAAGCAACCCGGAGAGTGAAGTACAGAGTCTGTTGTGTCTTCTCGGCCTGGAGAGCAAGCGATCCACGATCGTGAAAATTTCCACTGCAAGTAGCACAAGCGGGATAAAGATACCTGTTCCAAGCCCCACAACTATCGAAGCATTGTTCAGACACTATCTCGAGATATGTGCACCTATCTCCCGGGATGCATTAATGCAACTGTCGAACTTTGCGCCCTCGGAGACTGCTGCAGAAAACCTACGCCGCATTTCAGACGATACCACGACTTTGAAGACGGAAATTCTGTCCCCACATCTCACATTTTCAGGCATATTGCGTCTCGTCGCCGACGATCAGCCGTGGAACATTCCGCTCTCATTCCTTCTGGAGAGTGTAAAGGGCAGGCAGCCAAGATACTACTCAATATCTTCATCGGCAGTCGTTCAGCCCCGTTGCGTGTCGATAACTGCAGTGGTGGACACTGGACCTCAAGCAAGCGGAACTTTGAATCACTGCTTTGGCCTGACAACTGGTCTCCTCTCCGATTTATGTCACGCCCATATGAGCAAGGATTGCTCTTCCGATGCCACACCCCTCGCATACTCTTTGTCAGGGCCTCGCGATATTCTGGAGGGAGGCAAGATATTCGGTCGTATTCGCCGGAGCACGTTCAAACTTCCACCAAAGGCTTCGACTGGCGTTATATTGATCGGGACAGGCACCGGCGTTGCTCCATTCCGTGGGTTTCTACAAGAGCGAGTGCGTATGAAAGAGATTGGAAAAGAAGTCGGGAAGACATTACTTTTCATGGGATTCCGACATCCGGACGAAGACTTCCTCTACGCTGACGAATTGAAGCAGTGTCAACTTGCGCTTGGCGAAGGAATCTTCAAAATTCATACTGCATTCAGTCGTGAGGTGTCTTCCAAGAAGGTGTATGTACAGGATCGTCTCCAAGAAAGCGCCGCAGAAGTCCTCGAGTTGCTCGAATCAGATCACCGAAGCTCAATATACATCTGTGGCGCTGCTTCAATGGCACGAGATGTCTCGTTCTGCCTCGCAAACATACGGATGAGCGCCACAGGAGCGAGTGATGAAGAAGCCGCACAGTGGCTAACAGAACTCCGGCGTTCAGCAAGATACCTAGAAGATGTGTGGGGGTAGACATCAATGTCAGTAATTACGTCGCATTACGAGCCCATTGCTCTTTGATTATACGTTCCGACTCCCCTCCGGGCCAGGCGTCTTCCGTTTCTGCCAGCCTCAAGACTTTGAGAAGTTCTTCTTGCTCGTTTGGATCCGTCACCCACACTCCACCTGGGGCGCGTTAGTCGAGTGATACCGTCATTATTGACATGTTCAACATACATTGGGAGATTGCCAACGTGGCTACATTTCTTCCTGGCGGTACTGTTGTCGAAATTGTGATACCGCAGAGTATTCTGATGTGATGCAGCACCTTCTCCTGGAGCCACAATTAGCTCACGGCTTAGATGCAATACTGCAATTGACAGACTTACCCTGATGCGTTCGCGTCCCTCGATGTACTTTGATCCGATCCTGGGCGACGTGGGGTCGAATATGGCCATTAAAAGCAAAGCTAGGTGGAAGTATGCCAACCCAACCACACATGGGTCTAGCAACAAGCAGATTTCAGGGAAATATCTTCCCGCTGCTGGGTCGCGCTCTCGAAAGTAAACCGGCGTGAATGATCCGGGTTTGCAGAGATCCCAATCGTCAAGTCTTTGCTTAATCTCCAGATACTTCGACGTGGACCCGGCATCTGGTCCGAAACAGAAGGTCACAACGTCGCCCACGAGACACGTTGCTCGCTTGGCCCAGATACATTCATCAGCAGGTGCCACTGAACGGTCGAGTCCACACTTGTCGAGATCTGTCTTTGGAACTCTTTGGTTCAAGATCGCGTTGAACACATCCTGTCGTTGGTGCACCCAGAGTGCGGCATTCCGAAGACCACTCCAAGGTCGCTGTTCTTCTTGTGCAGCTGCGACTGATGCGTATCCGCCAAGGAGATGTCTGGCGTCGTCTCGACCATGTACAGGAGCTGCATGGTCAGCTGTTGATCGCTTACTAGTAATTTGGATACATACCGCTGACCTCTTCATAGAAACGAAGCAAAGTCGACGTAGCGAGAAATGCACCATCTGTGATGATGCTCTTATCATCAAGCATTGGAAGCAGAAGTCTCACACATTGTTCATGATAGTCCTCTGCTTCATTCTCGTCATACTCCGCAACTCGACTTCGGTGCATTGCGGACAACGCGAGAACGGCATACAAAAGCACTGGGCAGAAAGGAACGAGACGAAGAGTCTCGGCAGTGAAATCGGGATCGGTGACGTCGAACTATTGTAGTGAGAAATTGAACAACTCCCTCACCAAAGACATTATCGATACATACCCATATCCAACCAACTGCCACCTTGAAATGATTCAACAGAAAAGCATATTTCGGAGTGATTAACGTGGCGCCGGACAATTCAAGATAGAGTGGCGGGATATTACGTGCTGTACTGAACTGTTGTAAAGACTCTTCATGCTGAGAAGATGCGGCGACGATTGATGAAGCACACAACAGATCTTCGATCCTGACGGGGTGCACGTCGTCTCTTGGGAGAGCTCTCGTGCTTTCGGCATCTCGAGACTCGACTGGCGATAATGTTGAGACGAGAGTATATGTGGATGGTGTGATTGGTGTGATTGGAGATATGGGGAAGATATCCGTTGTGCGACCAATAGCAGCATCTGAAGACGTTTTTGAAGCCGCACGTTGAAGGTCAACTTCTGCTGCACGAGTGTCTTCTTCTGAAGACGGACTCTCGTAGCCGAAGACGACATCCCTTGTCTCATCGACAAAGCTTACTAATAGCTGTGAGCTTCTCTCCGTACGCATGTGTGGAGAAACCAGACTCACGTGCTGAAGGAGTTTTGACCCACGTCTGGTCTTGCTCGAAGGTGAGGGTCTTCTTGCCTGGCAACAGGTGGAGCCCTGCGTCCGCCGCGGACGAATTACGATGCCTACGAAATCGAACATTAAATCCGGGTATGCAGGTACGCCCAGTGTCTCTGCATCGACCGCATCGTGGGGTCGATCTGTCGCCTGTGGTTCACGCCCAAATTAGGGCATCTGATCTGATATGTCCAAAGAGGAGTTGCGACTCCGCTGTTCTTACACTCAAGATGCCTCGCACGGCAGGTTTGGCTGTGCTCATCATTAGTGACATGAACGAGGCATAATTGACCTGATATAGGCATTGCTGTATCTGAAATGAACACATACCAATCTGCTTTCGCTACACCATTGGCAGGGGCCATGTGACGGATGTCTCATTGAAGTGAGAGAGGAAAACAATGTGGGCCCACGCCGGCAACTTTGGTCGCGAAGGCCCACAACTTTGTACGCCACTTTGCTCTGGAGATCGACCAGTATCATGCCTGACCTTCCGGGAGAATTGTGCATGATCGTCTCTTGAGAGGAGGTGTCTCGGGTTGCATTTTCCCGCCGCTTTTTGCGCTCCCGCAAAGGTGGAAATTTCGCTCCTCCCACATCCTTGAACGGCAACTTTGGTCTTACAAGCAGTGCTCTCACCTAGAGAACTAAGGTATATTACCAAGTTTGTAGGGCTTATTGTTATTACATCTGGTTATATCGAAATTTTACTGTCTTCCGTGTAATTGAGAGCATATTTGAGCATCGATAGCATCTGGGCGAGGCGATGCTTCTGGTGCCTCGCTCTCGGAGTTGGCATATCTACATCAATCCTCAAATCGCTCTTCTACAGTCTAAGTACCATGCTTGAAGCATTAATAATGTCGAGACCATCAATTACGTTCGTTCTGCTCCTTGATTTAGTTTAGTGTTCGTCTGCGTCGCTTCTTCTCTCCAAGATCTTTAGACATCCCATGCGGAGCAAGATCAGGTTTGCACTGTTTCCCTCAAGAGCTGCGCACAAATGCATAAGCCCGAAGATACGAATTTCTTGGTGTTTGGACAACATGACTTGTGAATATGATTCAGGTTCCATTGATGGCTATATCACACACGCCCTCTCACATCCTCCACTTCGTTCCTCACCCTCCCCACACCCTCGCCGTCCGCGTCCCCTGTGTTCACCGTGCCTCCCAGCTCAATGATCATCGCGCACGCTTCAATTCCCTCCGCAACAGCCGGACAATGCCTCACACTCCTTGGGATCACCAACATATCCCCAGTCTTCATAACAACATCGTCCAATGCAACCGTTGGATCTTCGCGAAAGCGGATGGTGAACTCGCCAGAGACGCAGTAGAACAGCTCGTCGGTGTTTGGATGCGAATGCCAGACGAACTCGCCTTGCAACTTCGCGAGCTTCACATCGTGTGAGGAGTTGAGTGTCGCGATCAGCTTGGGTGACCAGGGCTTGGTGATGCTCGATAGTGTTCCCGGAATCGAGATTTTCTGAGGTTGTGGCGCAGGAGCAGACATTTTTAAAGATTCGCGAGCTAAATTGCAAGGGTTGGGGGCTTGATCGGACGAGAAACAGCACGATTTATGCTCTATTCTGGACTTCCAAGCGGCCACCAGGCTCTTTTAAACCGTTTCAAGAAGTCTACGGGAAGCTAGGCATGTAGTAAGGCGTGTTTGTAGCAGTTAGACCATGATCCCGGCCGCCCTGGAATGTTGAGCGGGCAGTCATGAGGAATCAGAAGGCAAACTTCCATCCATGAGATCAAATCTGGAAGGTTCTCAAGAGAGAGCACTTTGCATTCATCTCGACCCTGAAGGCAAGTATAGTCCCTCCGTTCCTAGAGAGAATGATATGGCGGCTCTCAACCGCTCGAGTTGAGTGAATTCTCGTCAATTTTCTCGATGTTGCACGCCGCCAAGCAGAGTTACAGTCGGCGGATGCAGGTGCGGGAATAAATGCGCAACCGTGAGAGTAGCCCACCGTAGCACTGCGGGCGACCATAACTCAAGTTAAGGACCCTACCTCCGCGATCACTTTCTCGAATTTTGAGGGAGCGAGATGTTTGTGCGGTTGAACGTGAGATATGTATCGATTGAGACGGCTTGATAATTACTTTATCTCAACAACGCTACTCTCTACCCACCCTTCTTAATAGATATAGCGGAAGCCCAAGTTCTCCTTGTCGCTCAAATCATCCCAAGCATGCACGACTCGATTCGGATCTGCCTCGACCAGGCCGTCCGCAGCCAAACGGTCCTTCTTCTGGTTCTGCCATCGCAGATACCACCACAGGAACGCGATGACGACGACCAGCAGCGCGTAGCATCCAATGTGAGTAGCGAAGGCGATGAAGTAACGGGGAGCGTCCCAGGCAAGGAAGACTTGCGGGCCTGTATGATTACATACATTAGTATTGAATATATTACCCGGAGGTTGCGTACTCACCAGCAGCGTTACCAGCCGACCAAGCGACGAAGTTCATCGCCACTACTACGGATTTCTTCGTCTGCCCCCCAATGTTCCTAGAGATCATACTCATTGCCAACGTCTGTGCGGCCCAGAAAGACAGGGCGATGTAGTAGCTGATCAACAACCCTGCCTTTGTCGCCGTGTTCTTGTTAATCACCGTCATGAGCACAATCGTGCCCATGAATGACGGAATAACGTAGAGGCCCATAACGATACAGTTCTGGCCGGTCTTCTTCACAAGCCACGTCGACGTGAGCAGAATGATGATGATGACGGCCCCGAGAACCATGGCGAGCAGCTGCGTCTGCAGGATGGTGAAGTTGAAGCCCGTAATGATAATGTTTGCAAAGGCTCCGAGGCCAGATGTTGGCAGTGTGGTGCAAATCTGGATGAGGCAGTAGCAGTAAGTCTGAGGGTCCAGGAGAGCCTCGATGAATTGCTCTCTCCTCCACTTCCTGTTCTGCAGGCCAGTCTGGTTCCCTCGAACACGCTCAACGATCAGAGTCTTGTCTTCTTCCGAGAAGCACTTCGCTCTCATAGGGCTGTCGGGGAGCCACCAAAGGACGAAGAACCCCCAGAGCACAGAGAAGCAGCCGTAGGTGATAAAGATGGCCTGCCAGGAGTTGATCGCATGTCCCTCGCCGAGGAGTGTGAAGCAATATGCAAGAAGGCCGCCGACAATCTGCTGCCCGCCATTCATCTGTTCTACGAATCAGCCGAGTCACCTTGCGTAAATACCATTTGATGAGACTTACCATATACCAGTACGTGACTGCTTCTGCTTGCTCGGAACGCTTATACCACATGCTGCTGAGCACAAGAAATGAAGGCTGGCAGATAGCCTCAAAGATTCCGAGCAGAGTGCGCACAGTGACAAGACTGGCGAAGGAAGTGCACGCCGCATGCAGAGCGAGAATCGCACCCCACATAATGATGGCGCCTCCAAGCATCTTGCCGATCGGCAGGCGCTGGATCAAATAGTTGACCGGGTACTCGACAATCAGGATGGCGATATAGATACATGTCGTCAGCCACGAGTACTGCTGGCCAACGAGGTGCAAATCCTGCCGAATGTTCATGATTGACGCGAAGGACATAGTGCCCTTGTCCAGTGCTTGGAGGAAGTAGGTGAAAACCATGACCGTAAGGACACGGAGGTCAATGGCACGCTTCAGACGCTTATCGTCAGCTTCTGAAACAATAACGTGCTCCTGAGTGGCATATTTGGCGACTTCGGGGTCGATACGGTTGAAGTCGACATGTTCCTTCACGATCGAATCTGCCGTTGGGGACAGCGCACGTTCGAGGTGTGCAATTTCCTTGACTTCCTTCTCTACCGGGTCTTTCTCGTGAGCGTGATACTCCGTTGGGGCAGCAGTGATAGGAGCGGCAGTCTCTTCCGTCTTGCTCTCCATCTTCACGAACGAGCGCCTTGGGAGCAAGTAGAAAAAGAGAGAGAGAGAGAGCTGGAGGCGCGAGAACTGATATCAAAAGAAAAATTGAAACTCCAAACTGGCAGGACGAAAGTGAAGCGTAATCAAGGATCTCATATGCAAAACCAACGGAAAAATCACCTCACGGGGAGATGCATCCACCGACCTACCTCGCGTGAACGATGTCCCAGGTTATCGGGTGTGGGGAAGCCAGCGCGCTGTGGTCTTCCCCGGACGTGCTTCTCCAGACGTATTAGCCTGCAGCAATGCAGTCTCTTCCGGTGGTGATATTTGGGGAAACAGATCGACTGGCCATGAGAGGGCCAGAGAGGATGAGAGGCGCTCGGCATCACTCACGCTTTTGGGAGCGGAGAGGGATGCCAAGAACTGTCGGGAGAGCAGCGGCCGAAGTGGCCTTTCATGACTCGCGTGAGCTCTTGTTCGCGTCAAAGTCGTGTCTCTGCGGACTGTCGATTGCAAACGATGTCGGAATGAATTGTCGTAAGAAAATCGTAGGTCCTTTCGAATTCTCCATTCATTATTGTGCCAACGTCTCAATCGAGACTTTCAAAGCTTTCCTTAAGCTCTCTTCTGGCCCAAAATGCCACAATCTCCTCTCATCGTTCATTCTTTAAGCACAGCGGATCTCCGCTCAAAAATAGATCTTTTGATCAATAATCTTATCAACATAACCGACAAGACTGGGCATTTCCTCCTGAAGCTCCCGGATGGGCGTATTATTGACACGAAAGGCTGGCACGACTGGGAATGGACGCACGGCGTCGGCCTCTACGGGCTGTACCAGTACCACAGCGTAACTGGTTTGTCCGAGCCGCTGCTGGCTATGAGGGCCTGGTTCGCAGAGCAGCTGGCAAGAGGCACAACGAAGAACATAAACACCATGTCGCCCTTTCTCACTCTAGCGTATATGTATGAAGACATCGTGAAATCAGGCAAAGAGGAGAAGTCCTGGAGGCCTTGGCTAGAGTCGTGGGCAGACTGGGCAATGCACGACCTGCCCCGTGTGCCGGGGGGTGGGATGCAACATATGACCTATCTGGGCCCGAACACAAATGAGCTATGGGACGACACGCTCATGATGACCGTGCTGCCGCTCGCGAAGATCGGGCTCGTCCTCGGCCGGCCGGAGTACGTTGAGGAAGCAAAGAGACAATTTATGATACACTGCCAGTATTTATTTGACCCTGGGTCGGGGCTGTTCTTCCACGGATGGAAGTTCGAGGAGAAGGGCGGGGCTGTGGGGCACAATTTCGCGCGAGCGAGATGGGCCAGAGGCAACAGTTGGCTGACGATTGCCATTCCGGATTTCGTGGAGCTGCTGGATCTACCGCCAACGGATGGATTAAGAATGTTTCTGCTGCATATCCTGAACGCACAAGTCTCAACTCTTACGCGGTTGCAAGATCCAAAGACAGGATTATGGAGAACACTCCTGGATGTGCCTGAGTCAGATGGATCGTACGTGGAGAGCAGTGCGACTGCCGGGTTTGCCTATGGGATCCTGAAGGGAGTGCGAAAGCGATACCTCGATCCAAAGTATGAAGCAGTCGGTATCAAAGCAGCGAAGGCTGTGATCGGCAAGATAAGTCCCGAGGGCGAGTTGTTGGATACAAGCTTCGGTACTGGAATGGGGATGAATCTTCAGCATTACCTGGATATCGAAAGAACCAGCATGCCGTACGGGCAAGCGATGGCTATCATGGCGCTGGTCGAAATGCTGAGAATCTTCATATGAAACGCTGCGCAGCGAAAGGAAGACTGAGTAAGCTCGTTGAAAGAACGACATTGCTAAAAGCGAAGACTTGAGGTGCGTCTTATGTACAGCATTAAGTGCATGCCATGGCTAGAAGAAAAATAGACGGCATGACAAACACAAGGCATGGCATAGACAAATGAGCCGCCCACCAGATATTGACGGAAGGATGCATATGAAAGTATGAAAGGGTGGCCACAAACCACGGAGCCTGATGCAATGTTGCTGATGCCATTCCAAACATTCGCCCACAAACTCCATAGGCCGTAACGCATACGTGTCATCCATGCATATTAATTCCCCCCTTGCGGAGACGTCAACTCTTCCCCATTGAGTTCTCTTGCTCGTCACCTGTATTCCCCCCTTCCACTCTGTCCAAGGCTCTTGCCTCTTTCCCTCGCTCTCAATGGCAGCCCTTCTTTCATCAATTGAAATCCACTTCCAGTAGCTCCGCTCATGCTGAACCTCATCTTTTCAGCCTGTGCCATCGCTCTCTGCAATCCCACGGCTCCCTTTAAGAGCTTTGGACCGTCGACCTGCAGCTCAAAATCCATCAGATAGCACAAGCTTATCTCCAAACTCTTCAACTCGTTCTCGCTGACGCCTCCTACGCCTGCAAATCGCGCTTGTGGGTATCTCAGGTCTTCGTGTGCCTTCATCGCAATACGGAGAGCGGCCAGTAGCAGGCGGTGTGTGGTTCGTGGAGTGAGAGGGACGAGAGGATTCTGCTGATTAAACGATGGTAACCCGAGGACGGAGATATAGTACGCAGCTGCCAGCCACACTGCGGTGCTCATAGGACAGTATCGCTGGAGACGTGTAAGGTAGGCATCGAGGCTGATGGGCGGGACAGATTTAGAGAAGAACTTCCGCGCGATGGCGGCTGTTTGAGCATCGCGCTGCTCGGCAATCGCTTGTCTTTGTCTCTCTTCTGCGGATGGTGACTTGACAACATCAGTGTCAGGAGGAGTGGGTAACTGTGGTACGGGTGGTTCGTGGGTGGAGGCTTCGGGAGAGGAAAGCGTGACGGGCTTGAATGTTGGACGGCGAAGGTCCGAGTCTGGTATTGGAGTAGGGGTGTGAGGGCGTGAGGAGCTGCGCGAGTGGGAGGGGCGGAATTCCTTCAGCGGAGTAGAGGTGCCGGAACCACTGTTGTTCTCTTTGCCAGCTGAAGGAGGAGGCGTGGCAGAGCCTAATATCCCATCATTCCCGAATCTCATGATCTGAGTGACCGCTGGAGTCGCCGGAATGTCACCTGTGACAGCAGCGAGAGCCTCCACGCTGCGAGCCAGCAACTTCATTGCCACTTCTGGGCCAATGGTTGCAACGTCCCATTGTGGGTCACCTCCACTGAGCAAGTTCGGAGGAGATTCAGCATCGTGGGGTGGAGAGGCAATAGGAGGGATGACACCAGTGTCTAGAGACGGATTCGGGGGTGGAGGAGGGGAATGGAGAGCGCCTGAAGCTTTCGAGCTGGCCGTGGCTAGAGTTATGTTGGACTCTACGGTGGTGAGAGGAGTGCTTCCGGGATCTAGTGCACCACTGCATCAGCCATCAATGGTTAACTCGCTCGGAAGACAAACGTACTGGTGATACCCGACGGGTGCGTGGGAGTCTCGATTGCCGTCGCCATCGTGTAGCTGCGCAGCTGGTTATGGTGGCCAATGGCCGTGTAGAGAAAGTTGTGAATGAATTGGTATGATGTTGTTTGATTCTCTCCTCCTCCTCTTCTACTATAACTTCCCTGTCGATTAAGTCATTATCCGCACCTGCTGAGGCGGAGAGCCATTCGACCGTGAGATTGGGTGCCCGAATGGAAGGGCCGACTGGAGGTACTTAGGGACTTGTGTCGTGAGACGTCTCGTTGCACGCACATGAGCATGTTAGGCACAAGCTGGCCACGGAGCACACGATGGAAGCAGACGGGTGTCGTGTCGTGTCGAGCGGCGAGAGGTGGTGGTGGGTCGGACGGGAGATGGAAGGCTTCCAATTGATCGATGGTGGTGAGTGGAGGGCAATTTCCGCAACGCGGGACAGTCACCGCGTTTGGATTGGATGAAGGCGACAAGCGAGCGCAAGATCGAGCAGGCTCGCGGGCAAGTCCCTGCAGATGTGAGGCTACAGATTTACATGGGCTTCTACATGGGAATTAGGAGGATCGCCGGCGTTCTCTTTCATGAAGTTGTAGAGCGCACGTGGGCCGGGCGTCTGTCGGGTGACCGTCAGAAAAGGCCCAGACGCCGCCTCCTATCCAATATCACAACCTGCCCTTATTATCCGGACGCTCTCTACAATCCCAAATCAATTGCCAGTTTAGCCGCCAATATTGAGCGTCTCGAGGTCAGGCGCCAGCTGTCCTCGCAGTTGAGTGCAAACACAGCATGCGCTGCAATAATAATCACCCCACAGTATCTTCCCCAGTCGTGGTTGATCGTATTGCCAGGTTTCAGGCACGCAGAGCTGCACCTCGCCAGATGCGGCCAGCATTCCAGTCAGATGCTTACTTGATCCGGCATATTGAAAACGCTGGGCCGTCATGTGCGGGTAGGTCTAGATCGCCTCGTTGTGGGGCAATGGGAGTGGTTGGTGGTACCTCGTATGCTGCAAATGCACGCTGGCCGGGGAGGTACCTTGAATCAGCACGCGAGAGCGTTCGCTTGCGAAGAAGCATTCCAGAAAACCAGAAAACCCGCGTGAATTCCTGATCGCCAACGTTCTGCTAATCCGTGGGAATGGCGTGCTGGAGGCGATGTCGGCGGCCGAGTCAAGCGAAGTTGATCTTTGCAGTCTTCCGCATCCTCATCGCCACCACCAGAATCCATCATGCTCGTGGCAACAAGGCAGCGAACATCGACCCTCGGCCTTCGGATCGGAAGTTGGGTTGCGAAAGGTGACATTTCATCGAAGATGCGCCTCTCGCGGATCATGAGACGGCGAAACGGCGACGGATGAATAGCTTGCAGCTAATGCTCGATATCATTTTCGGCCTCTCCGATGCCGTCCGCATGGCCGCTAGCATCTACATTGGATCAGTTTTTCCTTTGTCTCCGAGGCTATTCAACATTCAATGAGTATCTTCGATATCTTGACTCTCCATGCTTCTCATATTTTCTAGCGTTGTAATGCGGTCTCGTGCGGCCTGTATTGTTGCGAGAATGTGCTCTGCTCAGCCGCGATTCAATATAAAAATGGACTGCCGTTACCTTGCCAATTCGTAGGCTTGAATTATGACACTAAGTCTTTACGTTGGACAAACACCAACCATCCGCCTCTTTCCGGGTATCGACATGGGAAGAAAACTCTAGCACTTCTATCAGAGTCTAGCTTGTATCACGCCCAGAGTATGGGAGCCAGACTTGACATTCACATTATCGTGAGTTGTCAATTGTAGCAATCCTCACAGCTATATCAATTTTGATCATGCAGGGGGTAGAAGCATATAGAAGATACTGGGGCATATACTATGGATTGGATCCATTATGAACCAAGTCACTGAGCATGGCAAGTGAGAGTAAGTCAATACCGACGACGGTGACTATGAAGTGCATACCATTGATCGTAACTCATTTCCATTTGAGCTGTTCCAGACAGTTCGCTGATCGTTTAATCATCCTAGAGAAACTGCACACTCATTACGCTGCTTGCTGTTGAGTCTTGCCTTGATACCCATGCGCCTTCGCTTTTGAAAACAAAACCTCCATCTGGAAATCGCGTCCACCGCGATGCTTGATCCTTTCCTGCGCGCGAAACTCCTCACTCTTCACTCCTCACAACGCCTGTTGTGAAATCCGATGCAACTCCTCCTGAACCTGCCGATAGTTGAGCTGAAGCTGATGCGATTCCACCTCCTGAATCAAAGCATTCATCGAGTAGTTGTGTCCGCTACGCATCGCGATCCTTCCCTGCGCCTCGGCCAGAAGCTGCGTTCCCGTCGTCGACTGGTTCCAGAACCATAGCGGTGCCTTTCGCGGTATCTGGTGATGGATGATTGAAGCACATCGGGAAATCTTCGTCGCCTCTGCCAGGCCGGCGCTCTCGCCTACCATCTTGTGGACGTTTCTCGGCGCGAAGGGGTCGTAGCGCGATTCGCGGTCTTTGATCTGGTAATCGATAGCCTGGATAGCGTAATTCATGTACATGGTGACCTCCTTCTTGAACTGCCTGGCACTCTTCGCCTTACCGAGAACCTTGATGGACAACTCGGGGTTGCCTTCGCACGCGTATGCCAGAACCGTGTGGTAGGTATGTCGGCCGATGAGTTCGTCCTGGGGGCTGATTTCGGCATTGTAGCCCTGACCCAGGTGGCTCCAGCCGAAATACTTCTCCATGCTCTCCATCATCTGCGCGTAGCGCGCCTTCTCTTGCGGATTGTCGGTGCTGCCGATCGGAACTTCGACTGGGCGTGCCTTCTCGGCCCCATCTGCTTGCGTATAAGCGTTCGTGCCGTGGAGGCAGCGTGCCTCGAACAGCGGTTCTCGCTTGCCTGCCTGCCCGTTGAACGGGCCTCTCGAATATGCGATGCGCAGGGTGGTGTCGCTGGAAGCGGCGACGTGCTCCACCCAGCACCGTCTGCAGACACGGCCTTCCGGCGCAAGCTGTGGTGCGCGAGGGCCCTCGCTCTCGCCGCTTGGCATGTTTGGTGTGTTTATTGTTGATTTGTTAGAGGAGAGAGGTGCAGGAAGTAGATGTTGTGGAAAGGTTGGAGGTTGAAAGGCGGATGTTGCACAAGGAACTAATTTATAAGGGGCCCGTGCCTAGGCACACAATTCCGTGACTGTGTTGTCTTGAATGTGTTTATCGTCCTCTGTACAACCCTACGAGCGAAGTGAATAGACGACTGAACACCAAAGAAACAAGCTGTATCTGCCTGTTTAGTACCAAGTTCAACAGTCAAAGCAAGCCTAAAACCATCTAGATCTGCACGTTCAAGATGAATAGGGGTAAACGTACTTTGAAAACACCATTGATTGAGCTCTCGTCGCTCGACATCCAGCCTCCAATCGCGAGCTCCACCTCCATCTTCCCACTCCGCAATATTTCCGAACACCACTACCCTCTCCACAATATTCCTAGTGCTCGGGCATATTACACCAATAGATTGGGCCACCGGGCCCATCCATCTCCACCATAGTACCAGTTACTGCAAGGAATGCGCAGGGACCACCCGCTCCGCGGTTGCCACTAGACAGACGAGAGTAGCGGTTGAGCTTAGGCCTAGACGCCAGCATGATGGCCCCAAACAGGAAAGCGAAAGACATTGTGACGCGGTAGATATAAGTGAATGTTATATGGAAACGTCACACACCACTTATTACGGGAAACCGGAATTTTCAGCCATATTACCTTGGTAATAGAAAATACATTTAAAGATGGGTCATTCTAACCTGACCCGCTTCCATCAGTACAAAGGGGCCAGTTTCTCGTTTGAGACCTGCAACGTCATCTCTTTTCCGCGATATCGAGAAGCAAATCTTCTAAGGTAGGCCTGGCAAGGTGCGCCCTGATAACCTCGAATGTAAACTCACCAATACGCGAAAGCCTCCGGGAAGTGCTGAATGCGACTTTAATAGAGTGGCTCTGTAAACTGTACGCTCGTAGGAAGCTAAATCTTTCGTATGCGCAAGTATCTAAGCATCGGTTGGGCAGTGGACACTTGCTATTAGGGCAGGCCCTTTGCAGGCAGCAGTAGCTTGATCCACAATTTCGAGCACGTTTCTCGTTTGAACTGTTCATGAATGAAATGGCTTCCCGGATTAGACTTTCATATGAAATTTTAGCCTCTTGGACGATGATATGGGAAATACAGTCGATTCATGCCCTCGGACAGATCAGACGAAGTCGATTTTAAGTTGCGCCGATGCGCCACGCGACGCCATTCCCCTTCGGGTACCAGGTTTCAAAGTCTCCCTTGCAATGAAGCTTAGCATTGCTTGAATTTTTGCTTCTATAACATTTTATTCTATGGACTATACTTTTCAGGCCTTCGGATTCTTTTCAAACTGAGCCAATCCTTCGAAACCGCTGAGCCATGACGCTCGTCTGCACGTAAACCCCTCGACAGTGGGCTTAAACAAGTCCAGCGGATCCTCCTCCCCTTCCTCTCGATCGAGAACGCCCGTCTTCACCACCACAATCCCCGGGAATGCCTCTGGCATGGCATACATACTCGTCGAACAGGTGGGGCAGAAGTAGAGATGAATCGGTTTGCCGCTGTCTCCATGGGGCGAGATGTAAACCTTGGGCTCTATGCTTCCGCCCAATTTGAATGAGGACTCGGGGATGATGCAGTTGGTGCTGAATGCCGCACCTGTCACTTTGCGGCACTGGATGCAGTGACATGCGTTCTGCAGTATTGTGAGCTGCTGACATCATCAGTTGTTGCGTAGCTAGTCCCATACCATCAGGAGTGGCTCCGCATCGTAGGAGACTGTGATGCCGCCGCAGAGGCAGCTCCCTTTCGCGGCAGGCATTTTTTTAACTGTCGTTTAGATATGAGGATGCAATGAATGTTCAGATTTATTTCAGCGCGAATTCACTCTCATATGTAGTCCCACGGTCGGGAACGTTATCTAGGTCGGCACGGTAAGATGGATCGACTTTAGTCCGCCCTCCGTCCCGATCTTGCATTTCATTTGGTTCCTCGTCACGTATGGATTTTGTCCAAGTCCAAAGGCTTACAAAGTAGCGCATCGCCGCGGGATATTGCGCCGACGTATACTTCAATGTCGGTTCAGTTCGAAAGGAACGGTATTCAAGCATTGCCGCACTTATGTTTGATTCACCGTTCAATCGAGCAGAAATCGTACAGGGACTCTGCTAGCGCATGTAGGCAGGCAATACAATTAACGCAACATTCGTATTAAAGCACAGTGAAACTTAATATTGAGTAGATGTTCGATTGTGCATGGGTTCATCGGGCGCTCGTGGCTTTGTATAAAGGTAATGCGACTATGAGAGAACTGCATTCTGGGATATCACACTCAATGCCGAGCGAGCTGTAGACAGGCGCTGCTCCGCGCTCTGCGCAAAGGCAATGCAATTATCGACGAATCGTATTCGAGAATTGCAATATCTATGTCAGAGCATACTTTCGGCGATGCATGAGATGTGCACTGGCTCTACCGCGCAATCGGCACAAATTCGAGCACAGTGCGCCCCAGCCTTGTTTGACTGCGACGAGTCAAAAGTACGTACCCTTCAGGCTCTGCAGTTCCCAAACCTCCCTTTATCCCCCTTTTTGAACGGTAGGGTAGCCTTAGCGTCGAAGCTATTGCGCTGACAGCAACAAGGTCTCTTCCCACCATTCTTCTTCCATCTTGATTGCCAGTGCGATCGATTCCTTCTTCCGGAAGCCGTGTCCCTCACCTTCGAATATTACGACTTTCACCTTGCGACCCTGCTTTTTCATAACGTCTTCCATAACCCTAGTTTGTTCTTCAGGGACCACGGTATCGGCATCTCCTTGCAACAGTAATAGTGGAGCTTTGATCTTGTCTGCATGGAATCGCGCGCTTCTTGCTTTGTACACCTGCTCTTGTTCCTCTTCTGTCATATCCTTCTGGAGCACAAGCTCTTGCACAAAATGACTCTCAAATTTATGGGTGCCAGTAATGAGACCCTTCAGGTCGCTCACGCCGTACAGGCTCACTCCGCCCGCCCACACGTCGGGATGCGTCGTGAGTGCCTGCAAAACTGCATAGCCACCTGCACTTTCGCCAACAATTCCCACTCTCTTAGGGTCGATGAGACCTTCTGAGACGAGGTACGAAACACAGCTGACAGCATCATTAACGTCCAGGATGCCCCAACTGCCATATAGCTCATCACGATAGGCTCTTCCGTAGCCGGTAGATCCTGCATGATTGACGCACACATAGGCGAACCCGCGAGAAGTCCAATACTGCCTCGACAGGGCCAGGCCTGGTGTTATGTGGGCGATTGGCCCGCCATGCATGTACATGATCAGTGGTGGTTTTGCTCCCGCTGGACCTTGGAAATTTGGATTCTTCGGAGGGATGAAGAACGCGTTCGCGGAACCTTCTCTGTACTCTCCAACAGTCCGAGGGAAATTGATATGCTGAGCTTCGGAAATGGACAATCTTGGGATTTGCGTATCCGCAGATCGTTTGATGAGCCGCTTATTTTCTGGGTCCCCGATATCGACAAGGTAAATAGCGTCAGGTTCCGTAAGAGTGCTTCCACGGATGATAAACTCGGTGTCAGACATGCGCCTGATAGCCTCTGCCTCAATCGCTACCAGACCCAGGGGCAGCTCTTGATGTTTTTCGGTATTGGCGTCGACAAGCATGAGATGGCTTGTTCCATTTTTGTTAAAAGTTGCCAAAAGCTTAGTCGCTGAAAGAGCAATGAAGGTTGTGCTGTTTTCCCATTGTCAGTAATTGGTCTGGGTCTGGCTCGACCACATATACTTACACTCCTAAGTAGCCTTGCCTACTCCCAAAGTCTCCGTCTTCGAGACCCTCAAGGTGAATATATTGGGGCTCTCTCGCTCCCGGCGACAGACGATAGAGCTGCCAGTATCCCGTTCTGTCACTAGCAAAGAACAAAGCGCCATCAAACCCCCATCGAGGCTGGCATATGCTCTCAACTCCGCCCTCCTTAGTATGCTGTATCGCATTCTCTATAGTGGGGGCTTTCCAGTCCGCAGTAAAGAGGACTGTTTCTCTCCAAGGCATGTGAGGGTGATTCCATTCGATCCAGCAAATTCGAGTGCCGTCTGGACTGAACTGGGGATCCTGGTAGAAATCGGCTCCCCTGCGAACCTTGAAGACCTCCCCGGTGTCGGAGTTGATCGCGACAACCAAGTTCTCAATTGGGTCTGTGGAATGGTCCTCTCCGACGGCAAGAATCCATTGCGGAGCTGTTGGGTTTATTGAGAAATCCGCATAGCGAAACGATGCTTTCGCTTGAATGATAGGTGCAATATCGGCGGTCTCCTGGTCAAGCAAGAAAACTCCGCTCGTTCGCGCATCTTGGAAGATCAATTTGCCATCCGGTCTGATAGTGACTGCGGCTCCCCCATACTCATGGACTTTACTTGCAGCGCTATATTGAGGAGGTAGCAAGTCACGAACTTTGCCGTCAGTGTGCTCTTCGATGCAGCTTCGTCCGCCTTCTGAAGGACGAGATTCAGTGATGTAGATTTTACGGGTCGAGTTCTGGTCGTATAGCATGTAAGCTCAGAGAGATGATATAGGCATTGTTGGATGCTAGACTCACATTGGCCTGCAATCCTTGAAATCGAATTGACTGCCCTGAGAGAAGTTCTGCAGTTATCGGGCTTTCCCACTTGCCATATGGCGCAACTTTTGGCTTGTCATCCATCCTGCTGATTCTGTTCTCTTCTGCGACAAAAAGGAGATGAGTTTGACAGAGGAATGTATATTAAACTCGAGTACGACGAAGTTCGTTCCGACTAAGCTCGTTCCGACTGCTTACTGTTGCGTCGAGCTGTACCCCAGCACAGTGCCATTTTTCGCCAATAATGCAGGCCTTATTTGCTAACAGTAAGCACTAACATGGAGAAAGAATGATTTGCTTGCGGGTAGACTGTGATATTCGAGTACAGTATGTGCGTGGCTAACGTTTGTGATACGATCTACGGAGATTTGCGACCGCGGCTGCCTGGGGAACGACATCGGTATCGTAGTGTCGGAGTTCGCTAAAAATGGTCCATCATTATCTATTTCTGCAATCTCTCCTGGTATTCAAAATTGAGCTGCTCGTATCCTCTTAATTGATTCATGAGTACAAGGCGTGGATGGATTCAAATTTCCAAGTTTCCAGTTTACTGGCGCATTTCACGGGACACACACCCATACCACCGAACAGTTTCCATGTCGCTACTATTTTTCGGGTTCAAGCGCATAAAGGCAAAATATGCTTAAAGCGTCATACATGCGTGCTCCTCAGGTGCAGGTGGAGAAAGAGGTTTAACAAGTTTCTAGACTGCATTATCAAGCCTTTGCAAAATTGCCTGAAAAGATATTTTTGACACACAACGCCAACCTCTTCATAAATCGGTAGTCATAATAGAGATCCCGCACCAATAGTCGCTCTGACACCTCAACACGTATGTACACTCTCCTACAGGGCAATATATATAAGTATCATAGGCCACCTAGCTTACGCTCCTCTCTCAACTCCTCCTTCATCCTCGTGATGGTTCCCACGCCGCCGTATACAAGCGCAGTGTAGACCATTGCTACACTGGCTCCAGCGTCGAGGATTTGTTTTGCTTGCTTCCCATTCGTGATTCCTCCTGTAGCGAAAATGACCTTTCGCTCCCCGGTCAACCCAGCTCCTTGATCGAGAGCCGTGCGGTACTTCTTCACTAGTGCCAACGTTCTCTCGAACATTTGCGGTCCCGAATATCCGCCTTGCTCTAGAAGTATCTGCGCTTCCCGAGCTGGAAGGACGTAGCCCTTGGGTAGTGGATCTGGGCGCCTTTTGGTAGTATTGCCGACGATTACGCCATCTACGCCAGAGTCTCTGACAGCCTCACAGATTCCAGCGATCTGCTCGTCTGTCTCTTCATCGGGGCTTACTTTCACCATGACTGCTGGTTTCGTTTTCCGTGAGGTTGATTTCGCTGCCCGAACCACGCCGTGGAGAATATGTGTGAGCGGACCGACGCTTTGAAGGGATCGAAGACCAGGTGTGTTGGGACTGGAGACATTCACAGTGATGATATCCGCATATTTTGCCAGCTTTTCTACGCAAGATACGTAATCCTGAGTGACAGCAGCAATGTCTGCGTCTGGCGTCACCTTGTTCTTTGCGACCTGAACAGCAAGGAGTTTTCCTTCCGTCAAACTGCCCGGTGGTACGCCAGCCTCGCCATTTAGCACGGCCTCCTCTCCTTCCTCATCAATCCCAAAACCGTGTCGGTAGGCATAATCCCGCACACGCTGGCGCAAACGCATCGCAACGAAGTCCTCGCCTTCAGAGTTGAGTCCATAGCGGTTGATGAGTGCATTCTGCGAAGGGATACGGAAGACTCTAGGTTTGGGATTTCCAACTTGAGGATGCGGTGTCACGCCACCGATTTCAACAACAGCTGGACCAAGTTCGAGTAGTGGATCTGGGATATCGGCATTTTTGTCAATGCCAGCCGAGGTCCCAAATGGATTGCGCAGTGTGTGACCGAAAATTGAAATGGACAATCCATCATCGAGATTACCTCGCTCACGTGGCTCGAGGCGGAACGTATGAAGCATTTTGAGTGCCTTGGTGCCTGTCTCATGGGCAACTTCGGCATCCGGATAGATAAAGCGAAGGGTGGGAGGAATTAACCATTGATGTAACCCAGCCTAAAGATTCATTTTAGAAGGCTTTCGTTCTGTCACAATGCCATACACTTACCCGAGTATCGGTGACATAGTAGTACCCAATGCCAGTACCCAGAGCAACGGCCGTATAGCCCAGCCCACGTGCTATAGAGGCCATGCTGGGAGGATTTTGACCAGACTTGGAAACGAGTGGAAATCTACTGCAAAATGCTGAATTTCCTGAGGCGATATACCAGCCTTTGATGCCTTTCCAAGCTTCAGGCCCCGAGCCGTTTGAGTGGAATTAAGGGCTTTGTTTCCTGCTTCGTCACCTCATCGTGCCTCAATCGACATAATAAAGCACTGGGTTATAATTGGCAGAGCGGATTTTGTGTGTTCAGAAATCTTAATAGCTCATGACAGAGCTGTAGCAAGTCGGACACCAGGTCCACCCTGGCCATCGATGAATCTGACGAGAGGTTGGGAGGTGGCCGATAATCTCCCGTAGCCCCGGAGTTCCACCGAACTGTAACCGAAACTAAAGCATTTGGTGTATGCAAAACAAGTGGAAACCTTGGCGCTTTTTTTTTTCTTGGGAGAAAACACCCATAAGAGGCCCGTGCGTAGATCCTTAGCAAGCTCGACCAGAATCTTAAAAATTCTAATTTTTAGAAAAACTACTCTTTATAATATAAATTCTTAAATAAAATTTATATTTTTAGAAAGTACTTAATCTAGGCTATATTCTAAGATAAATTTTATATTATATATAGAGTGTTTAAGATTTAGAATTCTCGAAAAAGTGAGGGGTTTTTTGAAAGAAAAAAAAGGCGCTAAGGTTTCTACTTGTTTTGCATACACCAAATTTCCTGGATTTCCGCGCTAAGGAGGCCCTTCTCACGCGTGGCACTAGCCGAATCTTCATCCCGCTCTACTCTATATTTCTCCCGCGAACCTTGCGGCTTACTGATAACATGTCGATCGGCCTGAAAGTAGGGATAAAGTAGGGATAGCCTCCGGCAGTTTTTGTCTAAAACGTCTTCCTGACTGAACCTCCTGAACATTCTTAGGAATCATTCACTTTCTCCCCCGTCAGTGTCAACTGTTGTTCGGCCCCTCGTAACCCTCGTAAAGTCGGTGCTTTGCTGTGTTAACCAGTTACGTAGACCTATATCAGAAACTGGAATAGCTTTCTCCCCAAGCAAGCGTCGCAAAATTTCCAGAACCGCCAACCAAATATCCACCACGGCGACATTTTCTCATGCTTATTGTCAAGGCCCGCGCAAGTTTCCACAATCCGCGTCACCTATTGACATCAATATAAGCCCTTGGGAAACACTGTATCCTTCACCTATATCCGTTTTGGCATTTAGGCAGACTAGGGAGAACGTTGCACTCGAACAGGGCTGTCAGCATTCGCAGCCACCGAGACACGTTTATTTTGTCCAGCATTGAACCTCTGATGGCCAATACATCATCCATATGAAGTATTCTAGCTGACGATATAAGCTAAGCTTAGCTTTTCTGTGACCAGAGCGCTGGGGATACGGATACGCTCGTAAAGGGAGGAGCCGGAGACTTTCATAAGTAATCAAGTTTCGCTCTATTATTATGCCTTCCACACTGTTGTCCTTTTCTCTATGTCCGAAACCATCTCCGCCCAAAGACTTTTTTACTAGAAACATTTCTCCGACCAAAGTTTTGTTGCACAGCTTTGTTGTTTTACGTTGGCGTTATGGCGATAGAGAGTGGCCGTCTGCTACCTGTCGTGGTCGACGAGGTGGCACGCAAAGACCCCTCTAGAGTTTGGGCATCTGTTCCAAAGGAAGGCACCACTATCGCCAACGGTTTCCGAGACATTACCTTCAAGAATCTGGCCGCCGCAATCAACCACCTGTGTTGGCATCTTGGACCAAAGTTGGGCCAGAGCACGAATTACACAACTGTCGCATACTTCGGTCCCGCTGATCCATCATGGCATATTGTCATGCTCTCACTTGCTAAGCTGGGTTTCAAATTGTTGTGCTCAGCTGGAAGAAATTCCTTGCAGATGCACCTCAACCTCATGGAAGCAATGGATTGCCACATTATCTTGCATGCTCCGGGCCAAGACATCAAATTCATCGCCGACGCAAGACCCATGAGAGTCCTCGAGATTCCAAGTCTAATGGAACTGTTGAATTATCCAGTAGCGCCCGCGGAGTATTCTTTTACCAAGAAATACGAAGACATCAAGTTCGATCCTCTGGTGGTCCTGCACACGTCCGGCTCGACAGGAATGCCGAAGCCGATAGTCCTCAGATACGAATATTCTGCATCTGCCGACCGTATGTCCAGGCTCGAGCCTTTTGATGGAAGGATCACATGGTGCGAAGAATATAGTAAGCGGACCCGATGTTACATACCATTCCCTCCATGGCATGCCGCGGGGCTTCTTGTTCTTGGGGCACATTGGAGTATCTTTGGAGAGATGATACAAGTCTTTCATTCTCCGCATCTACCTCCAAATGCCGAGGCTGCCATGGGAGTAATCAAATACGGAAACGTGGAGAAGATGTTGTCACCACCATCACAACTGCAAGACCTTGTAGCTACTGAAGGAGGACTAGAGGCATTGAGCAAGCTATCCCGCGTTGGATTTGCAGGCGGTAAGAACTATAATGCTATTAATTGGCCTGATATTTTCTGTCGACTTGCTAACAAAATTGTTAGGTCCACTTGACACAGCAGCAGGAGACGCGATCTCTAAATGTACAACACTGCACACCCTTGTTGGAACGACCGAAGCCAATATGCCTGGAGCTCAATACGTGGAAAATGATCATTGGAACTATACGTACTTCCGTCCTGATGTTGGTGTAAACTGGCGCGATGTGGGCGCCGGAGTTTTCGAGCTCGTCCTCAAACGTGATTCGAAGTTCGACAAGTACTCATCAATATTCGCCACCTTCCCACAGCTGGATGAATTTTCGACCAGCGACCTTTACTCCAAGCATCCGACCGAACCGAATCTCTGGAAGTACGAAGGTCGAACTGATGACCTCATTGTTTTCGCAAATGCAGGCAAGCTCAATCCTCTCGCATATGAGGAGGCGCTTCGAACGAATCCACATATCAACGCCGCACTTGTCATCGGCAACGGCCGCAGAAATCCATCCGTCTTGCTTGAACTTGCTGAATCCATTCCCACATCACTTGAGAAGATACTCGAGACAATGAGCAGCATCTGGCATACAATCGAAGCAGCCAACGCGGTGTCGCCAAAGCATGGGATCATTTCGCGATCGCACATTCTTGTCGCAAGGCCCAACAAGCCATTCTTGCGCACATCGAAAGGGACAATCAGGCGGCAGGTGACACTTACGGAGTATAAGAATGAGATTGATGAGCTGTATACAAGTTTAGAGGAGCCGAGGCCTCTTATTGAGGCTATGCCGGCGGCAGAATCGGTTAATGGCGTTCACGAGTCGCGAGAGACTACGGTTGCAGCATGAGTTCAAACAAATTCAAGAGGAGATAACTTTTTCTTCATATGACCAATTTTAACTAAATGCTGGTTTAAGAGTCGTCTATACCTTGCTTTCGGATATCCCTGTGTGGAAGTGCGGTCTATGCTTTACCACCGAGGCGTTCTGTGATAGATACGAAACGTCATCTCCTTCAGCCATCCCTTTCTTCCACTAGACTAGTATACAAAGTGAAAGTTCATCCCGATATAGACCAAACGCCGTAGCTGCCCCTCCCCGAGCATTATGAACTTCTGCTTATCAGTCGTCCTTTCTTCTTCGCAATAACCATTAGTAAAAGCTCAGAGACTCCTCAGTGTGTCTAGAACATCAAGCAATTGTGGCCGGACGAACTGTCGTCCCTGTCTTTCAGCACGCCTGTGCTCGTCAACTTTTGCAGTCAAAGCTTCTATGAGGTTCCGTTGTGCACTCCGGAAGCCTTTTTCTCGTGCCACCAAGGAATCCAGCCTGAGATCATATTTGTGACGCAGCCTCATGATATGTCGTTTAGCGATACCAAGTAGCTCTGCTGTTGGAGGTCCACGAATAGTGGTGCGCCCCACTTCTGGACTTCCGTTATGCCCATCCTTCTGCATCTTCTGTTCCTTTTTCAATACGGTCCAATCTTTGATCCTGAAAATAAGATTAATTTTGCTGCGGACCACTCCGGCATCGGGCATTGGCTTTTGCAACTCCATCTCGAGTTCGCTGTCGACCCTTGCGATAAAATCATGTGCTCCTTTGGGGAGGAAGACCGGCGAAATGGTCTGGGGCGGGAGTGAGTGGTCGTGCACGATCTCAAACAGGAAGTCGACCATATTGACTTGGAAACGAATGACGTGAATGTTTACCGCGGCCTTGGGAAGCTGAGCACCGATTTGCTCCCCAAGTTTGTCAATTTGAGCCCACACCTTCGCTAGAACTCTTCGCGGGAAGAATTCCATCTCGTAATCCAATTTCGTCGATTCGCCATTGGCTAAACGTCTTTGGTGTGGCGCAACGGTCGGCTGAGTGGAAGGCTTTCCCCGGTAAGAAACACTCTCAACTTCCTTCGATTTGCGGCTGATCTTCCTGATGAAACGACGCATCTCCATTGTTAGCACGGTGTTTGGATTCGGCTGCGCAAGCTCGTCGTCAATCAGATTCTGAAGTTCGAGAATGTATCGAGTGGTGCATTCAGAGATCCTCGTAGTTCGCATGAGATCACGTAACTTGTCCTCTGTTGAAGTCTGTCTGGCCAGACGTCTCGCCACCGAAAGATATGGATCGGGAGTTGGGCGATGTGGTGGCATCGAGGGAGGCAGGTGTGCATCGGCGTCATCTTCCGATGTAGCCTCTGAGGCTGTGTGACTATTTTGGTCTGTCGGTGGTGCCATTGTCGATAAAGCAATGGAAATGGCACTGACACTCGAGTGTTGACGATTCAGAGAGGCAATTGGAAGGGAGATGTAAAGAGAAGTGCTTCAAGGTCTATAAATAGTCCTCCTCGTTTTGTGAGTGTTAAGCCGGCTGATATTTGTCCAAAAAGTGTGTTTGTTCTATGTCAAGTTTGTTCGAACCCGTTCGGAATATCGAAGGCGTTTCGGGCTACCCCGATGTGAGCCGAACGCTAAGAGTTCGAGCGTTATGACTTGTTGACCGGTCCGTCGGGTAAGAAACACAACTTCACAGAGATGAGATTTGAGATATCCAGCTTCGGATACAGGCTTTGTAAGGATGGGTCGGGAAGAGAGGGCCAACAGCTTTGCTGAAGTGCTCAGTGGCCGAAGGATGCACGAGGGTGATGACACAGAGATGTAACACTTCAGAAGACTCGAAGAATTGCAGTGAAATTTTCGTGAAGAGTTCGTAAAAAGCGTGTCGGGTATTCAAAAGTACACAATTTGCCTCTCTCCCATCCTATCGCCAATTTTGAATTAATTCGAACTCCGGAATTATCACAGGCTCTAGGCCGTCCCACCAAACAAACTGCCAACCAGTCATTTCATGCGTGGATAGCCTGCTGAACATGTGGATATACGCTGACCATCCGCGCGTACAGATCTGGGTGATCCCTCATCAAGATTTCTGGATCCCACGCCATCGCTACGAAGATGGTCTCCAGACCACTCGATAGTGGTTGTGTGAAGGTATTGCAAATTTGGAGGCCAATGAGGAAGGCAAATGCCACCACGACCGGCGTGAACTCGTCGTTTGCGTTATACGCCGGATGCGTGAAGACAAGGTAGAGGTATGCTAGGAACGCAGTTGCGAAGGCGACGAACATGGCGCCCATCGAAAATACAGGACCAACCCTGGACTTCGTTAGCTCAAAATTTTCACACAGGGTGAGTCTCCATACAGGCATTCGTTAACCAATGCGTCAATCCCTCTGTCTTTGATCATCCTCCACGTATCTTTGGCAGCCTGGAGATAGCTCTTTCCATACAGAGCAATATGGCTGAATGCATATCGATTGATGAACTGTACGGCCCAGTCCAGGAGTCCAATGAAGCACTGCAGGATACAGAAGAATGCGACGCCCACAATATTGCCGTCCTGGGCAGATGACTGCTGTGCGATGGAGCAAATCTGGCGCAAGCAGTTGATTATGGTCACAACCAAACTGCCAAAACTTATGCTACCAAAGCTGTATGTCATCGCGCGGCGGAATGCGCCTCGAGTCGCTGCCCTTGGGAAGTTGTTTGAGCAGAAGTACCAACTGCCGTAGACACCAGAAATGGTGACATGGATCACGTTCTTTATGACCTCGGAAACGTAGTATGCGGCGAAAGTTACCAGAACAATGAGGCCAATCACTTTTCCGGTTCCGCAACTGCCAGCGCCTTCGTTGCAGGCTGGATTGTTGCCTGGTTCGTATTTCACGTAGATCGCGACGAGGGTCACTGAGAACCATGCGGCGAAGGCAGTCGCAATAAAGCCTCCGATGAAGCTGACGAGGTACACTTAACAAATTGTCAGCCATGCGGAACATCAACGTCAAATTAAGCCGCTCCTGAGAGCATCCGCATTTCAGAATCACTCACCGTGGCCATAATTCTTGGATACGTCAACGGTAGTTTGCAACATCAACACGCTAAACGGGATCCTTCTGCGCCAGCTGATGAAGCAGATCAAGCTGAAAATGGCAAATAGCAGGAAGACTATGCCGCCGGACCAGTATTTTCTGCTGAGCATGTAGATTGCCGTCGCAAAGCCCCACACGACGTTCAGTATGCCAGTTGTCCAGATAAATTGTTTTGTAAAGAGGCGAGCGAGCCAAATATACGCGTAGGAGAGGACGATGGCCATGACCAGCACGAAGGCAAAGCCAATTACGGTATTGGAAGAGAGGCCGAAAGTGTTTCCACCGCCGTAGATGCCGCCATTGAAATCAATCGTTTGGTCGTACCCGTTCAGCGTTATGCCAGAGACTGCGACGAAGGCGGCGAAAATAGCTATGAACTGTGATGATTGTTAGCGCATCAGTCACATCCCTGGCAAGAGCATTTCGAAAGGGCGAATTGGCGAATTGGGTATCATACAAAGATAGCAGCCCACAAATCGTTGTACTTCGGCTTTTCCAGCTTAAACGCCTGGTCGAATGTTGGTTTCTCGGACCAGCCGCCTTGAGGTTGTTGTGAACCGTACTGTGGAGGCTGTTGAGTATACTTTGGTTGCATTCCGTAGTCTGGTTGGCTGCCGTTCTGAGGCGCACCGGCACCTTGATAATAATCCTGAGCAGACATTTCCCTCGATATCAAAGCCGTGCAACCGAATAGCGAAGGAAGTGATGGGAGAAAAAACCAAGGTTGTAGAAACGGCTTGAGCTCAGTGACGAAAACATAGACTAATGACGGCTTGGCTGGCCCTAGTTCCACACATCGGCGCTAGTGACGCTAGCGCGGCTCGGATCTCGGCTGGTGCACGGACATACGTCATGTATCGCGATCGCGATCCTGATTCAGGTACTCATCGTAACTGCAAAACCGGACAATACCATTGTGCGCGAGTCCAATCTCAGTTGTTACAAAAATGCCCTTGCATGCGACACCGCTACGAGACCAGCTTGGCCTTCAGCGTTACCGTCGGACGGCAGACCATCTCCCTCATCAAACCCACATGCCGAATCGGTCTCATGTTTCTGCGTGGTTTGGGATCCCCCTGTATCAGGGACTTCGTTCGAGTTTCTTGCGGCCTCTTCAGCTTCCATCAGATCGTCCATGCTCTGCACCACAATGTTCCCAACTCCCGATTCGATAGCCTCGGCGGACAGCTTCAATACTCCAAAACGTCCCAGGGAGATTGCAAACCTCTTGCCTTGAAATCTCTTTTGCTCCAGTTTGAGCTATACATTGGTTAGCCCAATCGATTATGTAAAAATTGTATGCCTGCTCACCTTTCTATAATCTTCCGAGTCGATGCCTCCACCTGCCTGCGCCTTGGCGTATCTCATGGCCTTCTCGGCCCTGTAAGCGATCCATTCGTAGAGCTCGAGCTTGTTCTGCCATTCTTTGCTGTCGAGGTCGTTGATCCGTTCTCCCGTGTCCAAGTTCCTAGGGTTTTTGAACCTAAGCTTAGCTGAAAGGTTCAAGCACTGCTCAGCATGGTATAATTGGTCGTGGCCCGAAGTGAGGAGGAGGATGTGGAAACCGAGCCGGGTTTCGAGGCCGAACTTTTGTTTGTGTTTGGCGAGTAGACGGTGCGCCTCGGAGAAGGCTTTCTCCAAGTCTTCATTTTTAAACGCTTCCCGCATCACTCTGCCCTCATCGTAAAAGGTGAGGACGAAATCCGTGTAATGTAAGGACTTTGTCTTGCTTTCCAGTGCCGCTATCTGCGATTCCGTTTTGCGCATCAAGTCCTTGTAACTCTGGGTATTGGGTGGAGTTTCTTGTGGCTCCATGTTCGATTTTGCTTCTGCAAGAATAACCAATGGGGTATTGAAAGAAGTGAAAGCGTTTGGAAGTAGCGAAGGCTCTTTTACTAAATAGTCAAGACGTTTGAATGGATATTGAGTTGACTTTGTACTGAGAGTAATTGAAGATATTATCAACTTCATTCCTGATAAACAAAACTGTTCGCGGAGAAAGGGCAGTCGCGGCCAGGCGTCGTACGAGAGAAGGAGTCCTGAAAGTAATGAAAGACAGTGACGGTTTTTGGGAAACACCTGCCCAATGCTTCCCAACGATGTTTCTTCTACTTTGTTTCTGGTCCGCATGTTTCACCCTGTCATCAAAGAAGTATGAACCTAGCAAGTTGCATTCACCGACCTGAATCCTCCGAGCAAGACCAATGAAGTAATCGGAAAATACTAAGGAGAAGGACGTAGAAGTGATGCGAGATATTCGAAAATATTGGTAAGATGCGTAGAACATACCGGATTCCTTGACCGTGGGTGGTCTTTTGGTTGAAGCCCCCAGCTCCAAATTGTTCAATCAATGTTCGGCACATCGGAGGTGTTACGAGATGAACTGTCAAGGCTCCGAAGTTTAAAGGAGTGTCCTCTATTCCAAATACGCGGTCGCGGCCGTCATACTTGCTTGGAATCTAGCTGCTCATTCGGCCGCCTTGATGCTGGAATTCCTTCTCTCAATTTCAAGCGCCTGTTCCTCCGCTGCTTGTATAGTCTTCTTCGGCCCTTCGAACCAATGGCGAGCGCCCCAAACTGGGAGGAACCATCCACCAGCAGATATGACAGTAACAATTCCGATTGTGATCGGTGCGTAATTCAGCGTTTCTGCGGCGATCATCAGTCAAAATCCGCCTCTGAGAGGAAAAGCCACTAACCTTCGGTAACTGGGTACAATTGTGGCAGGACCAACACCGCAAACAAGAATGTGATGTAAAGCCCAGCAATAATTGCCATATACACAGAAAAGTGGCCCAAATTCCAAGTTGGCGATGGCTGGAAACGTTTCCGTCCGATTGTATGCCTTGCAACAATTGGGATCAAGTATGAGAAATTCGTGCAAATCGTCGCAGTTGCTGTAATGGCGGTGAAGGCAACGGTTGAGCCGATGACCGCACAGGATATCAGTATGCTCAACAGGCAGACAAGAAATCCGGCGTTGACGGCCATCCTCTCCTTGCTGAGTTTGCGGAAATATTTCGACCCTGGTAGGACACCGTCTCTTGCAATGGCATATGTCACACGTTGGGCGCTCATGAAGCACGATGCTAGGTTGGGGTATAAGCAGATTACAAGCAAGAGAATGTAGCAGAGATTTCTTACCTGTAGCACATGTCGAATCCACCCAAAGGAGGCACAATATGGCAACAGCCCCGTTCTCTCCAATCAGCTGCACCAGGAAGATCCCCCAGTTGTTTGTCAGCGTCCCGGCCACGATGCCATCGAAATCCTGAATGCAGAACAGAATCAATATCAATGTTGGCACAGACAGAAGCCAAGCCGACGCTGTGCTTATCCACATTCCTTTGGCAACCGTTTCACTCGCATCATGCGTTTCCTCAGCAAGATGTGCAGAAGCATCGTAGCCGTAGAATACCCAGGCCCCAAACAGGACTCCGACGACCCAGGTATACCCGTCCGATGCCGTTTGCTTATCTCCCAAGTTGATCTGGTTAACAATGTGGTTGAAGACATCTTTTTTTGAAGCAAAATGTCCGCTTGCCTTGGCTGGGAACCATGTCCAGTAGAGCGCAAACAGAGTGAAGAAGATGAATATGGCAAACCGGAAGTAGAGCTTAAGTATCCGCTGAGAAATAATATTGGGAGCCATGGCAACAAGCATACCGATAGCTGTAAGGAGCCATTGGAACCAGCCTTTGAAGAATATGTCCTGATTCGGGTATTTGATCTCGAGCGCAGAGAGCAGGAAATTGGTGCTTCCCTGTTGAACACCAGGTACGACACAAATCTGGGAAGGTCAGCTAAGTTGGTCAAACTGCAACTTATATATCACAAACCCATCCTGCCCAGTTCCACCAAGCTGTGAACCACGCTAATGATGGGCCCCATTTCTCACCGCCAAGTCTGTATGCCCAGAAGTATATACCGCCGGCCGTTGGGAGAGCTGCAGCGATCTCTGCCATCACCAGCGAGACAATTGTTGAAAGGCCGCCGACCATAGTCCTGCACGAAGTAGTCAGCTCACAGTTGCTTCATGCTCTCTTCTCTTTAAGCTGTACCAATTCGAAAAGGCAGCCGTCGGCCCTCCCGTATACATTGCAAAAGCAAATAAAACCGGAATGCCTGATATGAAATTCATGCTTGAAAAGGTCGCAGCCCAGTTCTCTTTAATAGCGTCAGGTCATTGTACCTCTACAAGGATTGGCGTTGCCTTTACCAAAGAATCCGAGCTTGCGATAGAACTCTTGCTTGTACCCAAGTTGGGCCAGTAAAAGCTCATCTTTGTTCATCAGAACCTTGCCGAATTCGACATCGCTCGAATTCACCTCCGGAGCAGGTCTCTTTTCGGTGATCTCGTCTTCCATAGTGACGTTGGTGACGTCTCTTAAAGAATTTTGAAAAGTGCGTATTCAGACAAGAAAGATCAAGCAACTGACAGGAAAATGTAATCTTGGGACTTATCCTGGATATGTACATTGAGAGCTCCTCGGCCCACACCTGCTATCGGCGTAGGTAGCGGTGTTCTAGATGCTTAGGCTCAATTCACCGAATATCGATGCTCATCTGGGTCCATCTGCCGACGCCACGAGTAGATCCATGCGAGCCGGTGAATCGCGGGCCTGTTTCATCTTCAGCTAGTTCGGCTGTAGGAACAAATTGCCGGAACAGGCATGCATAGGCTGCCTTGTTATCTGGGGAAGTGCAGTAGCAAGGTCGTGTAGCTATCTATCAAGGTCGTATTGAGGCGAGGAGGTGCGGAACCAAGCTTTGACCAGTCGGGAAGGGGCATAGCTTCGCGCGGAATAAGCGTTCTAATGCGGATAGAGCCGAGAGGGACGTATCTTGCAGGGTGTAAGCAAACGATCGCTTCTTATCAGTTTCATGTGCTTATCACTGGTCGTGAGAGGAAAGAGAGGCGGGAGACCAGGGTTGGGCTTTTGGAAACGTAACGTTCCCTCGGGAAACCTCCCAATCTCGACCCCACTTGAGCTGCATATCGATCGGTTGTGAGCGCAAGTACACTAAGAGAGAGGTTTAAAGAAGTAAAGCAGTCGGCCTTAACTTTTGAGCATTATATTTGGAGGCAGTGCAACATGACGACCGTCGACAACCGGAATTTCCTTCGGGATGGCGGGTATCTGCAAAAGGGGAGACACAAAAACGTGCAAGCGACGGACCTGGGACAGAAAATAGGAGATCTCCTTCCGTCGAGATACTTCAGGGATGAGAAGATATACCAATTAGAGAGAAGATCTATCTTTGCGACGGTAATGACTTCTTACGTTGATTTGTGTTTTCTTTATCGTTCATTTGCAGATGAGCTACTCAACCCCATTGCCACACAATTTGCATAATTCGCTGTCTCAGAGTCGAAGTTTTTGTACATGATGGTAATTCTTGTTTGTCTGACTTCTGTCAATGCAGCTATGGCACGTCGCCAGTTTCTCAGCAAGGTTCAAAAAGCCCGGGGACTACCTGAATCTTGAGGTAAATTAGTACACGCCCTTCGCACGCGCAGCATCCTGATTTCAATAGATGTTCGGGTGGAACTTTTTCTTGATAAAAGCTGCGGATGGAAAGATTAATGGCTTTCACAACGTGTGCCGGTACGATACGAGATCCATTCGATTGTGGTATCCCCAATAACGCTAATCGGCATAGTCATCGAGGGCATCCTGTTGTCCAGAAGGAATGTGGTACATCTCAATTCGTAACATGTAAATTTCATGGCTGGTATTCGCTCCTAGCTCATACTGCGCTACTACTTAATCACCTGCTAATCGACGCAGGACGTATAAGCCAGATGGATCGCTGCACAAGGCCCGCGAATACAACAGTTTACCAGACTTCGACCCGAAGCAACACTCTCTATTTAAAGTCCATACTCATGTGACTGCGCAAGGCTTCATCTTCGTCAATTTTGATGCGCGAGAGAAGCCAACCGTGAGCTTCGTCGATCAGTTTGGCGACGATTTCGACCCAACACCGACAGCCGCGACCGGAAAAGTAGTTGGGGACGAGTTTGCTTTATTCGCGAAAGACGAGTATGAATATGATCACACGTGGGATTCCGCCGTCGGAGGGACCAAGTACAACTGGAAGACATTTGTTGACGGCTTTCAAGGTGAGCAACCAGCAATCAGAGTTCAGGATCCTGAATAACGAGTAAACTAACGAATAAAAGAATGCTATCATTGTCTCACCGGGCATCCTACCACGCTTCCAAAGGATTTTTGCCTTAATGACTACTACCTCCGTCAGGGCCACGGCGCCAGTCGACACTTCCTCCCGCCAGCCAATTCATCGTTATCCGAAGCGTACATCACTTGGCTCTGGCCTCTCGGTGCAATTACATTCAGTGAGAACCTTCTATTCATTGTGCGATTCAACCCTTCTGGTGCGCTACAAACCAGGTATGATAGCGAAACGTATCGCCGCACGACCACGGTACCGAAGCCCAGTGAGGCGTACGAGAAGTGGATGAACCATGAGATTGCGTACTGGCGCCTGGTTGAAACTGAAGATGTCGAGTTAGCAGTCGATGCACAGAGGGGGTTCTTCAACGGGACTTTGGGTAAAGGGAGAATTCATCCAACGCAAGGTGAGCGAAACGCCCATTAGAGTTGCAGGATTCTGACACCGCTTTGTAGAGCATGCAGTTCGATGGTACCAAGAAAAGGTGAAAGATATATTGACGCGACATGCGGAGATGGAAGCGAAAGAAGGCAAGAATATTGACTATTCAATTCCCGAATCGCAGAGCAGCTATGAAGAAGACGACACGTTATGCAAGATGCTTGGACCGGAATACGAGTTTTAGAAAGAGAGGAGACATGCACATGAGAATGGGAAATTTGATGCGTTAAGTAATATATACCGCTCACTTCCAAGCAAGATATCAATCAACAGGTACCGAGACGACCGTAGTAACAAACATGTATTGCAAGTCCAATCTAGGTACCAGGATCCTCTAGGGATGCTTGAAATGTAACCTCTTCTTTATCAATCACTTAAGCATCCCGTTGTATATATTCTATATACTGGGATCCCCTCACTGACAACAGCAGCGGGAGTAGCGATCTCTACTACGTTTTCTCGGCGTCTTAATTCACTCAGTGTCTGTAAGTCATATTTACTTTGCCATTCCAATAATCTTCTCACTGACCGCGCACTAGTAGCAGAGTCTTAAGAGTCTCAAGAACTTGAACTTTTTACCGTTTCCAGTATGGCGTACTCGGCGTTGAATGCTTCCTCCGTCGTTCCTTCCTTCCGAAGTCGAGCGCGCACGATGGACGACAACCCTCAACTTCAAATTCGCCTCAACTTCAACTTCGCCCACTTCATCCACCATATCCTGGTTCATCATCGATTCATCGATGTATCGTCACGTCGCCCATTAATTCACGCGTTGAATTCTCCTTCCATCATTTCTCCCTTCCAAAGTCGAGCGCGTGCGGTGGACGACGACCCCCCTCCTCAACCCTCGCCCGGTTCATCTCAAATTCCTGCTTTATTTCTAGTAAAGCTATGGAAGCCAGCACAGAAGATGAGTTTCACAATCTCGATGAGGCACGATCCGATGGAGAGTTTGACGAATCCGATCTTGAATCACTGCTAGACGACTTCGAACCGGCCGAGGAAGACTCTGAAGAATGTGACATTCTATCAGATGACAGTTCGGATGACCTTGACGAGGAGTATGACTTTCTACGCCTCATCGACGCGGCAGATGAGTACGATGAGCAGGAAGAGGATAACGAGCAGGAAGAGGACAATGAGCAGGATGAGGATTATGAGCCGGGTGAACATCAAGATGAGGAAGAAGAGGATGATGAACAGCATGAGGATCTCGAAGATGAAGAGTATGACGAGCAGAACATGTACACAGGTGATGGCTACGACAATCTTCAGTCTCATGGCTACGGCAATCAGTCTCATGGCTACGGCAATCCTCAATCTGGCCCTCTGTCTGCTACTCAATCTGTCCCTCTGTCCGGCACTCAATCCGTCCCTCTGTCTGGCAATCCTGAGTCTGTCCCTCTGTCCGGCAATCCTCAGCCTGATGGCTACGGCAGTGCTCAGTCTGTTCCTCTACCCGGTATATTTGACGGCTTACTTCAAGGGCTCCAAAAGCACATGACCGCGATTGCTGTTCAGGCTGGCTACGCGAATGCTCCAATCAGGGACATCGTAAAGCCGTACGTCCCAGAAGGCTGTACCGTCTTGCACATCCTGACCGTATCGGCCAAATTCCCAAGCCGTAAACGGCAGCAGTGGAATAACGCATTCCAGCCCTCTATCCTTAATGACCCGGCGTACTCGATTCAGCGCGCCCTCTTTCCAGTCTTCCCTGAAATCGAGAAGGACGGCTGTCAAGGCGTGATGGACTATTGCCTGATGAAGTTGCCGCATCTTACTAAGGGTGGAAGGCGCATCTATGGTGACGCAGACTATCGCAATTCGCCGTACGTCCCGGCTTGGGACTATTGGCGTCAGCTGTTCCTTCAACTGGCTATTCAGAGGGGCGTACGCCACCTCATCACTTACGGCATTCCAGCTGGCAAAGGAATGAGACGGTAGTTGCGGAACAACCCACAGTATCAGGGTCTGATCACTATGGACTGTGTCAATCACCTGGAGTTCATTGGCTTGCACGTCCCTCCTCCGAAGTTCTTTGAGAATATCGACAGGCTCAATGAGATCGGCGAGAAACTCGGCATTCAAGTCAACACTGGCTGCCTCATGAAACCCAATCGTGAAGAGAAAATCCCAATGTACAACTTGCAGCCTACCCTCAAGAATCCATCGTCGCTGCAGCCGAAACGTCTCTTGAACCCAGTCGAGAAGAAGCCCAACCAGTCTGCTTACCGTAAGTAGTATTACTCTCGTAATTACACTAGAATCCTTACCTATAACTAATAATAGTACTATAACTATAAAGACAATACTAACTTTAAAGCGAGGTTAAGAGCTAATAGCTAAGCGTATAGAAAGAGAAGAAAAAGAACGATCCGGTTTTTATTGCGAAGGCTAAGGAATACCAATTACGGCGACGCGAGTCCCGTAAAAAACGATGCGGCCACAGGGACTCGGAACTGTCACGTGGTCGAGCGCCCTACGTCTGACAGTTAACGATTGCAGGACGTGAAGAGAGGCTACGCCTATGAAGTCGAGGTGACCGACAGCGCTCACCCTACGACTGGTTAAGCTCTCATTCGAGATAATCTGGAGCCTCAACATGGTTTGAGGACTTAATGACTTGCACGTCGGGGGGTCAAAGCTAACAATCTTCGTTGCATGTCGTCGCGAAAAAGTAAGCATATCTATACGGCTGAATCCCTATCCCACTTCGGGGACCACCAGTCGAGCTTACTCTTAAGTAAAACCGGGGTTCTAACAGCTATTTGGACACTCATTGTGCTTTAAGCATATTCGGTCAACTCTGCTAAGAAGTTGCAGCCCTCTCCGCTGCGAGAAGGCATGCATGTCCGTCCCGGAAAACCGACTGTCTACAATGGCGCGAACATCGGTTGAAATTAAGCTTCATTAATTAGTCCTGCAAACCTCACGCACTACTTGTCATTTTTGGATAGTTCTTCCAAATCATTGCTCAAACGAGGGCAATTTATGGCTCAAGAAATTCATTACTTTTTTTCTTAGTCAGACAGCATTGAACCAATTCGGCTTCCCATCCCTGCTCAAATCTCTCTTCTCATCCCAATTCGTTACATTGAAGTGGCTTTGACGGTCGGCCGACGGTTGCCACTATACTCGTTAAAGGGGAATGGCTAATGTAATCAGACTGTCGAATCAATTTGAAGCATCGCTACCGAACTCTCCTGTGTGGTACAATGGCAACATCCGCATTTCAGTGCCATAGCTCAGACACAATCTATTTCAAGATAATTTCTGGCTCCATGCGAAAGATGCATGCGCCCAGAAATATAAGACATGACAGAGTTTGCTCCCCAAAGAAACCAGATCAACAAGAAATTCATTCCCAGAGACTTCTCAGACAAAGTCAATCCATACTCCATTACAATGCATATCCAAGCGGTGTTTACTCTACTCACGCTCGCCTCCGTCTCCGTGGCTCTGCCACTCCCTTCGGAAAGTAAGTAGTTGCTACCCAAAAATGGACACAGGGCAGCTAATCCTTTGAAGGTGATATCGCTCCCATTGTAGACAAGAGTATTGCCGCCAGGCTGAATATTCCCTTCCTGGAATTCGCCACAACAAATGAAAAGAGGAGAGTGTTGGGTGCTCTTATCCACAAGAGATAATACGGTCCTCCTGGTTCGATAACCAATCCTATTGATGTCGAATCAATAGGCGATGACGACTCCACTGCTCCTGAAGGGTCGGTTGTTGATGTTGGAGAAGTTGGAGATGATGACTCGGATTCCGGCTCCGATGGCAGTGTACCTACAAATCCTCCCAATACACCTACAGCTGAGACCGGCGGTGAAAGTGGAAATGAGGGCGGTGATGAGGACGATGACGGAGACGAAGGGCCACTTTCTCCTGCAAGTCCTCATCCATTTATTGGAGGCGTTCCTGACTCGGCCTTCAGTGGCAGAGGTGGCACTGGTGGCGGTAGCGGCCCAAAGAATGTTGATAGTAATGAACCGACCGAGGGTGATAGCGAAGAGCTACACTAATGCTTCATCAATAGATGCATTGCAGGAGTCAAGACGGCGTTGAGAGGTATCCTAAGGTTAGCCCAGACACAGAATTCCTCAGTTGGCTGGTTTCATTTTCATACAATTTTCCAACTTGTCAGGTGCATCCATTCTCATTCCGAACTCGTATGTGTCTTCTTTTTCTAGTTCGTATTCTGGTCTAAGCATTTTGCATAGCGTGTTATCTTGTGTAAGTAAGCCGTTAAATATATCGGGTAGCTGTGGGGAGAGGTTTTAAGGAATAGAGGCGTAGATTTAAGGATTGCCGTAGTTATTATCTGCGACCTGCTCGTGGTCCTTGTCCTATTTAAGATCCTCATACTATTCAGTATTCATCGTCTTCATCCTGCTTATCTTTGTCAGGAGGTGATCAGTGCGCCCCCTTAGCCTTAGCGCTCTCCTTGTATATAAGGAGCGCAAGGGCCTGTTTTGCTTTGAAAGCAGGCTTATCTCTATTGGCATAGTAGTACGCCGAGCTGTAAGCATTTTCCCTAGATCTCCTTGCTTTATTAACCTTCCTGGTGATCTCGGATAGAGCTTGAGGAGAGCTGCACATTGGGCCTTCTATGAACAAGGCAGATAGGATGAGATCGCGAGCACAGATGTAAGACATCTCAGTCAGGAGGAAGAAGGGGAAAAGTCAAAGATCTATCCGAAAACGGAGTTCACCACTTATCGGCGCTCACGAAACCAGGTTATACGAGCATATTTCCGAATTCTGGCAACCTTTGGCGGTGTAATGCGAGCACACCTTGCACCGAGCAAGCATAATAAGGAAATAGTTCAGATCTGAGCCTCAGCTACGAGAAATAGTAACGTTACCAGCGAAGTCGAATTTCTAATTGACTATGCTCCAATATTGATACCTTTTACAGCGGCCTCAACACTGGCTTCATCACCCTTGGAGCTACGGCAAAGGGTGGACCGAAGTACATTTTACAGCATATCCGGGGTGATGACATTGCTCTTGAGACCGTCGATCAGCACATCTCTCATCGTCTGTGCACTTTTCCACCGAATGTCTACGAAGCTCTCAGGACTGTAAAACGCCGAATGACATGTCAACACCATCCGTCCCTGAAGCCAATCCTCCTTATCTCGGTACGCCTTGATCAGTGGGTGCACATTCGATTCATCAATCGGTTCCTGTGGCAGTACATCCAGGGCCGCTCCCGCTAGAATATCCTCCTTCAATGCCCTCTCTACTGCATCGAGTTGCAGCACTCCTCCGCGGGAAGTGTTAACCAGCACTGCACCACGAGGCATTAAACTAACAAGGTCCCATCCAACCATGTCGCGGGTTTCTCTCGTGTGAGCGCAATGAAGCGTTAAAGTCGTGCTCCGGCTGAACAGTTCCTTGATGTCTCTTGTTCTTTCCACGCCGAGGGACTTATCGTAGCCATTTGGAACGTATGGGTCGTAGAAGAGCACATGATATCCGAAAGCCTTTGCGCGCAAGGCAGCCGCCGTACCGATTCGTCCAAGGCCGAGAATTCCAAAGGTGGCCCCTTGCAAGCGGCTCACAAGCGGTGTGTCAATAAACGACCATGGGTGGACATGGGGCTGGCGTTGCCGTTCGTGGTGTAGCAGAATGCCACGCCGGAGTGAGAGGGCCAGACCCATGGCGTGGTCAGCGATCTCACAAGTTCCGTAGTCTGTGATTAAATGCACTGATCAGTCCTCCGCGGTCTTTGATATTAACACCGAGCAGAGTGTGCACAGCAGGAAAGCGAACCTGGTACGTTGCAGACAGTAACGTTTCGTTTTGCCAGTGCGACTCGATCGAGTTTATCGTATCCGACACCCATTCGAACTATACTGATAGGCCAAAGACTGAGCTAAGTCGATAATGATATTCCGGTGATCGCAACTCACACTTTCAATCGTGGAAACAACGCCAAATCTTCTTCGGTAAAACCTATCTTGAGGACCATGATGCCATCGACACGGTCTCGGACATCTTGAGGAATAGCTGACCAGGGTTTTATGATAGGAGTTCCTGCGGGATAGAGGTTTGTTGAAAGATAGTCGAGTTTATATTTGTGCGTGGGTTTGGCGTTGAAAATTTCTTGTTCGACAACATCGTCCTGCGATTGCACGTGAGGAACCAACTTGGTAGATGGTATGAGTGAAACTAACAGAATAGAGACCATCTGCTTGAATAATTGTGTATGTTGGCACATCCAGTCCGTTTAACACCGGAGGAGCTTGTAAGTCGTCCGCGATTGGGGAATCTATGCGGTCCCCCACGGTATTCTGCATTGTTGACACTTGACGACAGGAACGACGGCAACAACAAGACAAGCTCACAGGATTTTAGTGACTTGCCTCTCACAGACGCTTCCACAAATAGGCAGGTTGTAGGTTCTGTAGTAGATGATTTCATCCCGCCTATCGTGACCTCGGCCTTTCGGCAGACGACATCGGCGGGATGATATCCGAATTTCGTGCTCAAACCTCCCCGGATATGCATCATAACGTCAAGCGGTCCATCGGAATTTCTTGATAGTTGTGAAACTCCATTAACTTCTAAGCTCTGACTCGGTTTTCGTTTCTCTTTGAAACTCAAATTCCCGTAGAGTGGATTTTCTCGCACGAGCGCTGCAGCATCTTTCGCAGAATCATTACGTTGCTCCGACGGAATTATCTAAGACTTGTTACTCTTTGAATTTTCTTACTCTGCATTTTCTCGCGTCGCTGCGATGAGTTTGCTAATACGTTTGTCTTTACGAGCCTGGGCAACGTCGTATGCAGACTGACCCATATTGTTTTCCCGCGTCAGATCATCAAGATCCGTTACTTTCGAGAGCAAAAGTTTCACAACTTCTCTGTGCGAATTGGCTGCTGCGTTATGGAGCGCCGTGTTACCAGAAACATCGCTATTCCAAACGTCATCGACGTCCATCTTCTCCAGCAGGCATTCTACGATGTCGACAGATCCTTCTTCTGAAGCAATATGCAGAGCCGTACGTCTTTTCTCATCGGTAGTAGCAATCTGGCTTTCGTTCCCAGCATTTACCAAAGCCTCAACGATGCTTAAGGATCCGGTCAAAGTCGCCATGTGTAACGCGGTTCGTCGTGCCGGCTGACTCGTCCTTGACCAGACAGCGCGCGGCGACATTCTCTTCAGCAGCGGTCTCACAGCACCTTCACGGCCATGTTCGCAAGCCTGGTGCATTGCTGTCCAGCCGCTGATATTCTGCTGATCAATATCTTGAGGCAGCATATACTCGAGAAGTAGCTCTGTCATCAAGGGAGGCCAATTCATAACTGCCTCGTCGAGCACCGTAAAGGCGTAGCAATTCACGACGCCAAAGTCCTTGGGTCGCATCCTGGGGAGCAGCGCTCGCAGCACGCCCTCATGGCCATTGGAAAGGTGGACCGGCGTAAATTGCCCGACGTCTTGCTGGCCGAGCTTATCTGATGTCATGCGCTGAACGTACTCCTTGACAAGTTTCTCGTCTTGCAGCTGTGAGGCAATATGAAGCGGTGTTCGCCCATTGTCATCGCGACTATTGAGATCAATGCCCTCAACTTCAGACGCAAGTGAAGAAAGATGGAATACTGCCAAAGTGTAAGTATTCGCTTGCTTGAGCATATCACTTGTGAGATTCAATGAAACGCTCACATTTCATATCTGTCACTTCTGTCGCCTTCTTAGTTCCGGTCACCTGCGCCTTTGGAATGCTAAGGAGAAGCTCCTTGGCGTATGCGGCGGCAGTTGCAGCAGCATACGGCTGCCAGCGATCATTCTTATGAGTGTCTGCGTAGTCGCATATTCCGCGAATCGCTAGGCAGGGAAATTCATCCAGGAGACCGGCCGCTTCCATTTCCACACATAGTGCATCCAGCTCCTTTCTCAACTTTTCTCTCGAACCACCATGTCTCATGAGATTGTCGCCTGATGCGATGAGGCCATAGAAAATCACCGGTCTTGCATCCGCCCTCGGTGGCCTCTTAACTTCGCCAGATGGGTCACAGCGGGCACAAGAATCATCACTGCTATCAATGTGGTCATAGTCGAACCGGAACAGGCGATCGTTTTCGACTCCTTGATGGCCGTATTTCGTTTGCATGTTTGGAAACTTTGATACCATCTCCTCGAGATATTTTGGCAGTCTATCTTTTTCCATATCGTGGTCTGCCCTCAGCTTCGCCACAGCAGTGCGAAGGACGGATGGTGGCTTGTCAAGAGTTCCTGTACGAATGAATTAATTTTCGCCAACCGTTTTCCCGAATCTGTACTGAATAACGCCGCCAAAGTTCTGACCTGGGTCGCTTACAACTACATCTCCGAGTCGGATATCGTGTATCTCTTTCTCTTTCACATTAGGGATTCCAATGCTTGGGATGCCTCCTCCGATGCCAACCATAAGGCCAAACCGTATCGGTTCGAACGTTGCAAGCATCTGCTGGGCCACGGTAGCAGCAGAAACAGTTCCGGTGGAGTGAGAGGGGAGGCAAGCTACCACTACACTGTGATCACCAATGCGGCCCAAAACGTAGGTATTATTGTCGTTGCGCCTTGCCGGGAGTGGTTTATGTATGCGATCCAACATAGCTCTCGCCGCTGCCATCTCACTGGGTAGCCGCACATATCCACCCCACAGTGTACTCTTCATATCCTAATGTAGGAGCGACACTGCTCATGACAGGGTCGGTATCGTCGGTAAACGAGACGGTAACGCCAGGATTATCAGGCAATTTGAATCGAGGTGGATCGTTTGGGTTCTCTGGCGTTTCCAGCTCGAGATCTTTGGTAGCAAAGTTGATTAGAACAAGTCCTTGCGGGCTCTTTGGACATTGGAGATGGCACTTACGTCCAAGGTAACTCTGCTGCGCTGAGGGTTTAAGAGCGCCCACTTCAGCCTTTGTTCGAGTTCTCGATCTTTTACAGCCATTTCCCAGCAAAGTTGGCAACCCGTCCCTCCCGTTCGCAGCCTCGTATGTTCAGCCTCGCGTCCACCGACAAGGGAGGTGAAGTCTCCATGGCACGTGTCCGTTCTCCGTAAACCTTAATGTTCGGAAATCGCAAGGCCAAGGCCGCATCATTGAATGACAACGATGATGAACAGGACAACAGCTAAATAGTTAGTCTCCCAGCAGGACTAGCGAAGTATTATGGTATTTTGATGTCGAAGTATTAAGATTTAAGGTGGAAAACTACACAACGGCTGTCCCGAGGCAGATCGGCATCAAACGACTCGGAGATGCCGATGCCTTCTTTCGAGCATACATTTCACTACGGCCATCATTCTTCTACAATTTTCTCACTACTATTGCTTCACAAATATTCGTCAAATCACCCTGGCTAATATCGTACAGTGTAGATCACTCGTTGATACTATCCACCTTTTGGTCATTTCCAGACCTACAATACTTCGCATTGGCATGATATCAAACGCATTTATCACACTCAGAGCTTAGAGCTGTCAGACTTCCCGACATTCCTTGGCTGTACTGATAACTCATGCCACCAGGGATAAGTTCGTGGAGCATTCTCCGACAGAACATCTGCGAACTTCGGGCCGCGCTTCTCAAAGAAAGATTTCTTGAACTCAAGGTGGTCCCTATAAATTCAGTCAACATCTAACCATTCACAGTCACAGTTCCGAGGGGTACTGACTTTCCACCGAACATATCGAAAAGCAATGGACTGTCTACCAAATGCGCTGCTTCCGCTGACCCAGCATTCCGCCAGATGAGCTGACGGTTCAGATGGATTGCCATCGTGCTCACGTTCTCGAGGATGTCTGTTGCAACTTCAATGGCTCGTGGAAGTACGTCTTTAGGCTCCGGTACCAGCTCTGCGAAGATACCGTCGAGGACCTTGGAATCTGCTCGATATCTCTTGCCAGTCGCTAGGAGATACGTCGCGTTGCTGTAACCAACCATCCGCGGGAGGAAGAATGAGCTGCAGGACTCCATCGTAAGACCAATTCGGGCGAAGGGGAACCCAAACTCTGATTTCACGCTCGCAATACTATACTGTTGTCAATGATTGTAGAAGTCTTTGCCAGTCACAATAGAATCTTACCGGATAGTCGCGGCCAGAGTCGAAGTCATTCCGATCCCGACGGACAACCCATTGAATGCTACAATGATAGGCTTGCTGCAATTATACATTGCCAGCGCTACCGTACCGCCAGGGTCGCGGAGAACCCGAGTAGGTAATGTCTTCCCCCGGGTCGTGTCCATGTTCAGGTCGATTCCGGCGCTGAACGCTTTGCCGGCGCCAGTCAGGATGATGACCTTGGCCCTGTCATCTGCATCGATAGCTGTGAAGAACGCGGCAAGGTTATCGATCATGTCGGTGGTGAAGGCATTGAGCTTGTCTGGTCTGTTGAGGGTGACAATTTGCAGTGGGGTCACGCCGGATGCTGAAGATGGGTAGTTTGTGATGCGGATGTGGCTGTCTGGAGCATTGACATAAGTCGTCGGTAGGGACATTATTAAGTATTTCTGGGCCGGATGGATAATAGTGAGTTGTCTTAATAATTTGGTCCCTAAATTTCAATAGAAGCGATTTTCAGGAGCTTCTCCGCGTATATGTGAGATGTCTTATCGTACGATACCCCGCGAGATCGAGTCCAAGGAGTTCAGTAATACAAGGAGTCTAATATCCGAAGCGTAAATATGATGAGGGTTTAGTGTTACGGACGTATACCAAGTTGAAGTGTGCACTGTCTTCATTTAAGGAACCTCGGAAGACTATGTTTTATGATTAGTGATTATCAGTTTCCGAGACAACGAAACAATTTGAGACATCAAAACTTGTGGAGCGGCATTTTAGAGGATTCCCGCGGGTCGTGGAAGCATTCTTTATGTAGTACTTCTCCCTGGCTGCATGAGCGCTGCGCGATATGTACATGAAGCTCACGTGCTTCTCTGCATTTGAGGAATTTGAGCAAAGCCCCTGTACCGTCATGCACTGGTAAGCAGATTGATGCCAGGAGAGAGTGAGTTTCTTTCATTCTACAAACAGACATATGTGCTAATAAACTCGCTATATCTTCGTAAACGGATCGTCGAAATACCAAACTGGATCTCCATCGACACTCATTTCGGTCATTGTATAGCCGTTACCCATAAACTGGTACCGATTATCTGTCTTGTATGTGATTTCAAAGTCCTCCCATCTCACATTCTTCATCATTTCGAAGAAATGAAGCCGGCTCCCGGGGTAGATAGCTGTCACTGGCCCGTGAATCTTCCCGTTCTTGAACCAGGAGCGGCATGGTGACGACCACACGAGCCGCTTCATCAGCTCGTGCGTGTGGTTATAGTATTCTTTGATTGCCCTCGCCTTTGGCTCTATACCTTTGATGTTTTCCGTCTGAAGTTTGTCGATGATTTGAAAGATGTACCGCGTGTACCATTCGAGGATCGGAAGCAGCGAACTGTGACTCGTCGGACTATTCGGCCCTGGCAAAAGGAAGAAATTAGGGAAGTTCTCGGCCATGATACCGAGGTAGCCCTGCGGAAAGTCGCCAAACTGGTCTTGGATCGTGACGCCTGTCCTGCCCGTGACTTTGAAATGCGGAGAAAAGGAAGTATCGAAACCGGTCGCGCAGACGACGACATCTACTTCGTGCTCAACGCCAGATTCGTCGACGATGCCTTTCTCCGTCAGACGAACGGCTGACTCTGTGACTACTTGGACATTATCTGCGCGCAAAGATTGCAGGTAGCCAGACCCGGGAGTCATGCGGCGGCACCCAAGAGCGAATTCCGGAATCATCTTCTTCGTGAGAAATGGGTCTTGTCCTAATTGCTCGGACATGATATCGGTAACAAGATCACGGGAGGCCTTTTGGTCCTTTGCTTTGAGATGCATCTGTAGAAGCTTTAGCCTTGCAAGTTCTGATACTGTTTCAGTAAAAAGAGAAGTACCAGTGTGAAACGCTTATTGAGTTCGCCCTCGATGTCACGGCAGTACTTTGTGTACTTTTCGGGTTCGGCGAGGAATTCTTTGATTTGGTCTTCGGGATCTGTTAAAATGAATTCCGGTCAGTCATAATCATCGATGACACTGTTAATTCCTTACAGTCGAAGTTGGTTCCTCCAGGACCTGCGAACTTTGCACCGAAACCAGTTGTTATCCAGACAGGAGACCGTAAGAACGGAATAAGCTTCGCGACAACTATAGTATCGTTAGCTTTATCAATGCAGCAATTTAGAAGATTGTATGCAAACCAGGCTGTATTGATGGAACGATCTGTACTGCAGAAGAACCTCCGCCGACCACAGCCACAGTCTTTCCAGAAAGGTCATACGAATGATCCCATTTGGCGCTGTGCATCATTTTCCCTTTGAATAAATCTACCCCTGGGATGTCAGGGTATTTCCAAGAGCTTTCAATAGTCAGTCGACGAGTATTTGAAGTCCACAATGTAGTGTCCATACTTGAGAAGCCCGGAGCCATTTATTAGAATGTCGCACGTGTCCTCGAAATGTTTACCATCATGGCCCAGGAGCGTGACTCTCCACAGACCTGCTTCTTCGTCCCATGTCGCACTCTCCACTGTTGTGTTGAGCTTTACATACTTCTCCAGATCAAACTTGGTCGCAACGTCTTTGAAATATCTCCAAATTTCCTCAGAAGGTGAGTAAAATCTGGACCAGTTCGGATTCCTGGCCCAGGTGAACTGACTGTACTTTGAATTAGCTCTTGCACATACGAAATGGCGAACAGACTCACTAGCTGTGACTTGGAATGTCGCACGTACAGCCGGGGTACCGATTTTCCTAGTACTATTGTTACTATCACGATGACTTTGGTTGAGAACGGAGAGGGCAACCAGCCATGTTCCTCCAATATCACTGTTCTTTTCGTAAATCTGCAGCTCCACGTCTTTCAACCCCCTTTCCGCTTTGTACGCGATCTGCAATCCTGCTGCACCGGCACCGACACATATCATTCGCATTGGGCGCCTGGTATAGATCGGCTGTTCGGTTATGCGGTAACCATCAAAGTCCTGGTTGTACCACTCATTGAGATGGACTTCGTCCGGATCTGGCAGAGCATTAGGGTCCGGAGTTGCCGAAATGGTTATTATTTTCCCTGGAGCCATGTCTTTCGATCGAGATGAAGAACAATACAGAGTATATAATGATAGAAATTGTGGTTGAAAAATCCCACGATGATAGATCTGAAAAGGTGAATATCACGATGTCGCAAGGTTTATGCTGACTCGGTTCATCGGCACAAAGTGGAGAGACAATCTAGAAGTCCGGAGAATGATAACGGATAGTCCCAGAAAGAGCCCCGTAATCAATAATTCGTGATCTCTGCCAGCGTTAACTGCAAACAGATGGGAGTTTACAATATCACGTTACGTTGTGTATCCCAATTGCGGGACTCCCCCGACGTGGCCTTTTGCCGACAGCCGAGAAGAACCTCAGCGGAGGAGGCGACACTAACTAGCCGTCAGACTCCAAGTCGATCTGGATTTGGAGAGAGAGGCCTTTGAGTCAAGTGATTTAGAAGCCATAACCAGTCGATCAAAGAAAACACTTGTCCATCTCATTCCGATGAGTAAACATATCACCAACTCTGTGTTTGTGGAGGAGTCTGGCTTTCCCCGCGAAGTTGAGATACACAAGAGCAACGCAACTTCCTTTAAAATCATACGTATCATTAGATTGTTGTTACGCTCAAACACAAGATGTGTTAACCTATGTTCCAATTTTCTATAAGAAATAAATTCGCGTGTTTGCTATCGTAGCGTCAGTGCTCAGATGGAACTTTCTTCCTCACTCCTCTTGACAAACTTACATAATAGAGTAAAAACACTCTTGGCCTGCTCGGGAGTGGGGATATTTGGGGAAACTGTCCATTGGCGCTGGAACAAGAGCACCATGGTACTAGATTGGCTTCAAGACGGGGTTGCCGGGGGCACGAGAGAACACTCACAAGGACCAATCAAAAAATGAAAACATTTTACGAGGTCCGCTCTGATGTACCATTACTAAAGAGGTATCTTAAGGAATCATTCAGTAGAAAACAAGCCAGCATCGTCGCTCATACACACTTCCCTTCATTTTCGCCCGTTCTCCAGATAACCATGCCAACGCCCTGCATCCCCGATCCAAAGATTACAACAACAGATCCCCATTCCCTTGACCCACTGCAGGCTGATATATACTCTGTGGCTGATTTTGATTAACAACATACAAGTTCTGTCCCTGTATGCTTCCCACACCACCGGGACTCGCATCCGCAATCTGCATCTGCGCCATGCTCTGGCTCCCAATGCCCGAGAAGTAGAGATCGGCGGCATCGGCAGCCGACAGCGGGGAGGTGACACCGTTCGCTCCATTAGTTTGCGGTACGCCGTTCGACGGTGACATGCCCACGCTGGCGGCGGCTGCGACGGACGCAACTGCCGGAAGCTGGGAAGTTTGCAGGGCGAGGTTGGCTTGTGTCTCTTGTTTCTGGCGCTGGCGCTGATGTTCCGCTTTTGCGATGGTGGTGGGAAGTTGGTCCTTCTGCAACGCTGGACTGTCGGTGATTCTTCTTGGTCGCGCGCTTCTGAATACCGCTTGCACGGGTTTGAGGTAGACTGTTGCGAGGGTGCCGACGACGAGACACATCTCCTCTAGCGTATGAGGATCTAGTTTCTCGCTCTCAGCGGTGATGGGAGGCTTCTCGCCCATGACGATCGACTTTGCGATTGCTGGGTCGGTGGAGAGAAGCCGCCAATACATGTAGCCTCTGTCGCGGAGATCTGGATGATCTGTCTCTTCGGTAGCCCACTTGAGAACTTTAGGCACTAGCTCTTGTCCCTTTGTAGGGCGCTGAATGAATAGCTTGACAGTGGCCGTCAGCAGGGCCAATTGGACCTCATGCGGCTCGTCCGCAAAGGTATCCAAAAAATCCTCCAGCAGCTCGTCAGAATTCTCAATGCGGTCTGCGTATTGTCCAATAACCCAAATCATCGCTGACTTTGCTTCGGGCTCGTCGAGGCTGTCAAGATTTTCGCAGAGGGTCGAGATAATGGACTCGTATTGGTTCGGATACTTGCGGAAGATGTTGCGAATCACAACGGTAGCTTCTTGAACGATGTAGGACACTTTCGTCGCAACGAGGTCGAGAAGTGTATTGATACATAGACGAGCAGCAGGTTCGATCTTGATTGCCAGCTTGCCAATGGCGCGGACCGCCTTGCGCACGAAGTCTACGTCAATCTCAGTCGCGTACCTGCAGTCTGTTAGATGCAACTTCTCAATGATAGCTGCTGTATACATACTCGCGCAGCTCTGTCAGCACCTCTTTGATATTCCTCTCATTTGCCAGCATGAAGATGAGCTCCAGCTTGGTGACCTTGACGTAGATGGGATCATTGTATTTGCAGAAGAAGACGCGGATATCGTTTCGAAGGACTTCCGGCCGCCGTTGCAGGATGAGGAGGGCATTTCGGAGCGCAAGATATTGAATCTCAGGCCCCTTCGATAACAGTGTGACGAGCGGAGGAGAGAGTTTGTTGCATAAGGAAGTGATGAGCTTTTGGTCGGAGATGTAGTTCATGAGGTATAAGATGACGCGAATGCAAGTGAGGACGACGGCAGAATTGGTGTGTGATAATCGAGGAGCAACGCGCTCAGCCAGCAGGCCGGCTTCTTGGGTATCTTGCGGGACATAATTCATTAAAGCTTCGAGGATATATGTTTGGCCCCATCTAGTAATATCAGTACTCGTCAACGACAATTCTGGCGCGCCACGTACTCTGAGCAGTCTGGTAAGATCTGCACAATCTTTGAGGCACTTGTGTAATCGATTGTGAGTTTGATGGATTCGCTGCGTTCCCAAATATCCATCAATGCAGCTAGTGCGCTGGACACGACTGTTGGGTTTTCGTCTCGCAGCATGTTATTCAGTCTGTCAATCAGGTCTGACGCTTCGACCAGTCGCCTGTCGTGATCGTATAGTTTTGCAACGCAGTAAGTGGCGGTCTTCCTGACATATGCATCTGGGTCCTTCAACAGGCCTTTCAGGGGGTTGACTGTGGCTTCGACGAATTCGCGAACGTGGATGTAGGAGATGGTTCTTAAAGCCAGTGCCCGTACTAAGGGGTTCGGATCTTCCATGTCCTATCACGACAATCAGCCCATGGTGCACTGTTCCTGTTCATATCTCCTGGGGCATACCGCGACAATGATCGGTAACGCTTTCAGCGCGATATCAGGCTTTATCCGCGCATAGTTGACCAAGTATAAGAAGCACCTGCTCCGGTCAGTCTTCGCTATCCGATGCAGCTACAGCCGTCGTCCATATATACTGACATTTTCTTGATCTCCAAGCTTGGAATGTTCATGCAATTGACAATGTCTGGAAACAACCCAACCATGTCGTTGTTGCTCATCGTCATGTTCGCAACAATCTTCTTCAGCGCTATCTTCTTCGCCGCATGGTTCTTGTCCTTCTTGCCACCGCTGTTTAGCTCGAGGCGTAGTTCGGCCACTTTGCCCTGTCGCGTGAGAGGTGAGCGCGGAACTCCCATATACGCATATGGTAGGAACATGATTGCGACTGCCATGCGCGTGGCACGCTTTCCAGACGCATTGGAGCGGTGTGTGGACTGATATCCGAGAGAAATCGGAGGGGCGGTAGGAGGACGGCTTGCGATATGAAATGGTAGTGCGGGCGAGGTTGAATACACCAATGAATGGAGGACGAGGTCAGGTGCATAGATGAGGCAAGGAAAGGGCTTACTCGAGCGAACAGCTTCGCGTCCTGGCCTGCACCGCTCATGGTGGGCAGCTCTAGCAACCAAGATCTGGGGATCAATCAAGCGTATGCATGTGCCCATCCATCCACCACCGCAAGCCCTCCTGACCCCTCAGTAGACAGCAGGGGGCCGAGTTCCCGAATTTGAGTGCTGCGCTATCTCCTCGGGAGTCGGTTGGCTGTCATATCAGTTATACGAGGAGCGTGATCGAAGGCTGCGAAGGAGGATGAAGGTTGGAAGAGAGTTATACAAGACCCACTTGAGGCTGCCCGGAGCAGTGCAGTGATGACCATTGCTTGAAGCGCTCGGAGGCCTGATGTTCCGCTTGCTCCGCCGGCTTCCGCCCGTCCCGCTCCGCCAATAGCCAAGCTTCAGGCTACTTCAGCTTCATGTATCCATCTGCGTTCTGTCGCCATTCGACATCGTCATCAACAGAACATAATGGCAGGAGCTTCCCACTCTCCTCCACCGCCTCCACAATGGGTACTCGACCTCGATTCACCCCCGGCGCCGAAGCAAAAGGCAGGTTCGACGCCAGACCCTCCCGGATTCAGCACTGCAAGCAGTACCAAGGTAAGAGCTCAACATCCCTGAAACACAAGTGCAGTATGCTGAGATACCGTCTACAGCGCGGATCCTCTAAGCAACAATCCTCCAAGGACCAACCCGCGCGCAAGCCTCCCACCCCTGAAGAGATGGACACGCTGAAGGTGAAGAAGGCCTGGGAGGTCGCAATCGCACCCGCAAAACAACTGCCAATGAACGCAATCGGCATGTATATGACCGGCAATTCACTACAGATATTCAGCATCATGATGGTTTTTATGCTCTTCAAGACGCCGATCACAGCACTCATGGGTCTGCCAAATGCGTTCCAGAGATTCGAATCTCCGGGCACGAAAGACAAGCTTTTGTTGGTAAAGCTTGTGTATGTTTTGACGAACCTTTTAGCGGTCGGACTGGGTTTATGGAAAGTTGGTCAAATGGGATTACTACCGACCACAAGATCGGATTGGCTGGCGTGGGAGGCAGCGAGGGAACCGTTGGAACGAGCGTATCCAATTTTCGGAACAGGAAAATGAAATCACAGCTCTTGAATGTATGACAGCTTCTCGGCGTATTCTTGCCCTGGATCAGTCTTAAGAGCGGCAATCTTGAATAGCTATGATCTATAATGGGCCGAGCACCTCTCCGATCTCCTCACATGCAAGCCACAGGATCTTGGCCCCTGTGTACTTCACAGAGCTTCTCATGCGCGTCGGCATGCCACGCTAGCAGAGGTTGTCACGGGCCTCCTCATCCAGCAACTAGCTAACACATGAAGTCATTGTGTAAGGGCGAGTATTTAAGCTTTATCCCCAGGCCTTATCTTCACTTCCTTCTCCAACTTTTCGTTCAGTCCACTCCATGGTGCTGGCATTCCAATTCCAACCTCAACTTCTGTCAAACTACCTTCAGTCAAACGCCTGTTCCTCACACAGGAGTTCGGCCTTCAACCGCGTCAACACATCCAAGATGCCCGACAGTGTTGATACTCTCGACGCCGAGGCCAGGGCCTCTTCAACGGAACACGATGAGCGCAACTCAACTTCGACTGAAATCTTCTCTCCTCTACTTAGGCTGCCAGCTGAGCTACGACTTATCATATACGAGCTGCACCTAGCGTCGAAAGTCTGGTACGATCCTAACTCGGGATTCTACAGGATATACATCTGCGACTTCCGAGTCCGTTCTCGCCGGGATTGGCTACGCTCAATGTTTCATGTTAATCGTCAATTACGAGTTGAGTTCTCGGAGTACATTCGCAAAACTGCGACCTTTGCAATGTATACATTCCACAGCCCTAGCGAACTCATGGCGCTCAGTGGACACATCCGATCGTTAATGGCCCACGTCGAAATCAGAAACCATAACTACGACAACGTTTTCCCAACCTTTCAAGAGAGAGTCGAAAATCTTTCCAGTCGAAACGGTTTCACACATCTACAGAAGTTGGACCTGGTTGTTGAGTGTAGCGGTCCAAGGGAATGTCATGGCATAGCGAAGGTGGTTTCAAAGTGGTTTAAGCTTCACGGTACGCCTTTGAAGCCCTTGGAGGAAGGAAATGAGAGCTTGAAGGAGGTAGTCGTAGAGTCTCTCTGCTATCATCCTGATGCGACGAGGAAAAGAGTGACGTGGTTCCGATATTTCCGCGTTGGACAAAAACTCGTCAGGGACACTGAAGTGCAAGCTGAGATGGTCAGAAGAACTTAGAGTAATGTGTGTGAGGGCGGGCATACGTACCGCTACAAGCACCACTCGCGACTAATAGCGAACAAGTTTCATGACCTGGAGGTCAGGCTTGGAGGTCAGGCTTCCGTGGAGTCAGATGATAGTCGAACAATGAAATAAAAGTCTACGGAGGCAACCAATCGATATCTTGAAGTTGAAGATGGTTGCTCACCCCTATCGTCCTACCAATCGTTCACATATTCACCCGCAAGTTGCATTCTCTCGTGCCCTCCGTGTACCAGCAATAGCAAGAAATGCATGCTCCTCATAGAGCAGCCCAAACGACCACCCCAACCCTTCGCTCTCAATCTGCCTCAGCGCCGTCGCTACTCCTCGCTTACTATATCCGCTGTGAACAACCAGCTGTGTGATCCAGCAAGCCTGCCTGCCATCGACAGGCCAGTGCGATGCGAAGACGTTGCCGACAAGCTGCCCATTGGGTGCGCCGGAGCTTGACGGCCCCAGGTGCCGTAATGTGACGAAAAGAGCGCTGCAGTATCTTGGAGCATTGCATCCGGGATGTCAACTGATTCGAAGGCCCCGATGAGGGTGTCGAAGGTGCAGGCCGATGGCGTGAAAGATGCGGCCTTCAGTTTTGTGAAGTGCCGAGTGTGAGTGAATCTTGAGAAAGGAAAATGCTGTTCCTCGAAAGTAAGAAATAAAGACAGGAGAATTAGCCGTTGATGGAAGGGCGTTGGAGCCGCTTGGAACATCACACGTGATGCCCAAGGAGGTCCATTGGCTTACTAGACTTTTGAATTACGGGCCATCTCACAAAAAGCTCAGAAAAGTTGAGACACCAGAGTACGTCGGGATATCATATATTGTTCATCTCCTCACTCGGCACCCGCCCCAGAGCGCCAACGCTATCAACAGAAAAACCAAGCAAAGCCAGTTATGCCCAGTTCCAGTTTTTCCCCATTCCCGGCTTGCCAAAAGCCCTCCAACATCACCATACGCCAGACCAACGGCTGACCATAAAGACGTCGAAGCTGAACTTCCGAGAGGAAACAAAGTACAAAGAGTATTTTTCCTCCCAGGGCAATGACACCGGCATGGTCTAAACGGACTTGCATTGCAGTGCAGAAGACGCCAAAAAGGAAGAAAGTCGTGGTGAGACGCTGGGCGGTGCTACGGCACATCCCAGCTGCGGTAGAGACGATTAAAAGAATATGTTACAGGCAAAAGGAGAGACGTTCAAGTATTCAAAGGCAATCATCAAGGTAAAGTCATCGTCGGGTCTGCCTGCGGATTGCTTCCTCCGTCCGTCTTGGCGTCGCTAGATTCGGTTGCCGTCACGGAGACGTTTTCTGAAAAGTTTTGGCCCCTTGAAGAGCCCCTCTCGTCATCAGCAGCATCATTCATAGGCACCATAGGCATGTCCACCTCTTCAATCGCGCTACCTTCAGCCTGACCTTCCTTTTCCTTGCCCTTCTCGCTCGTAGCCTTAGTCTCCTTATCGTACGACACTGAAGAAACCTCTGCGAGATTGGAGAGAGATTTTGGTTCCTTCTCCTTATCCGCAGCAGCAGCAGCTTCTTTGGCGGCAGCCACGGCTTCACTCTTCCTCTTCCTATTCGTGTAGTCGCTGAGACTCAACTTCTTCTTTAGCGGACTTGGTGCTACGGCAGACTGGATCGCAGGGGAGAAGAGCGGGCCAAGAGGTCCGGGTGCCGTAGTGGAGAGTGGAGATTGTGCGAAAGCGCTTCCAGTGACAGAGCCAGGTGTAGCAGCAAACGATGGCGTGGTTGGCGTCGGAGATGTGAATGAAGGCACGGGGGGGAGTGTGACATGCAAGTTCTGAGGACGAGTTGAGCTTGACGAAGTAACTGAAGTGGCAGATGTAGGCTCGGCTTCAGTTGGCGTCTTGGAAGGTTCAGCGATTGTTGGGGCCACAGCGCCGTCTTCGGTAGCAGGCGGATTGGATGTGGATAGAGCTGGCAAATCTACACTTTGTGTCGCTGTGTCGCTTGTAGGCGGCGGTGCCGGGACTGGTTCAGGCCATGACGGTTCTGGAGGGTCTGAATGCTGCGGAGGCTCTAGTGGCGCGTCGGGAAGCACATCCCTCGCTTCTGGCTTTTCTTGAGCTTCCTCTGCACTTTGAACAGGCTCAGGTGACGCATCCCTCATCTCCACATCTTCAGCAGTTTCCGACGGGCCTGCGTCTGGAGCCTGATCAGAATCCCGTGAACCAGCTTCAATATTCGAGGACTGTTGAGCGGGTTTCGGAGGTGGCGGCATACATGCAGTAGGAGAAAGCGCAATAGCTGGAGGCTGTGCCTGTGCAGCAGATGCGGCGCCGTTGGGCTGAGGTGAAGACGTGTTAGCGGGTGATGCAGCCGGTCTCTCAGGCTTCGGCTGATTGGATATTATTCCTTCCCGCGTACGCGCGAGCAGCCTCTGTGCATAAGGCACCCTCTTCCTTCTCCTCTCCGCAAGCACCGCAGGGTCCACAAGCTGCGTACTAAAGTACGGATCTGACTCCGTTTGTGTGTCCATGTCGAGATATACCGGTCTTGCTTGTATTTGAACGGGTCCATTGGTGGACGTGTTTCGAGGAGTTCGCATGTTGCCATTCAAACCGTTCGCGTCTGCAGCAAACGACCTGAAAGATTTAGAAGATGAGGCAAGAGTGGGCGAAGGATTTTGAAAATCGTTGATGCCTAGCTGCTTCTGTGCGTTTGTTAGCAACGTGATGCAATTGCCCGAAACACGCGATTCGCTTACGGAAGTAAGGGCACTTGGCGTATTGAGTGCCGACCCAGCGCTGTGGCGTTTCTTCCTCCTGCTGCCATGCTCATGTTGGTCCATCATGTCGAATTGTTTTTCGATCTGCTGCATTTTGCGGCGTTCCCTCTCGGAGAGTTCCACGCCCAACCCCGTCATTCCTTCCACGGAATTAGCGCCCGGGGTGTTGTCACGACTAGTAGGTTTACTTCGAGAGGAACCAGATATAGATCTGCTATCTGCACGGTCGTCAAATTGTTCGCCTCTTGTAAAGGCAGCTTCGCTGCTAGCGCGGCTATTTGTAGCGTGTCCAGTTGAGAGTGGCGAGATGTGGCTGAGGATTTTCTTTCCTCTGCGGCCTCTGGGTGGCTTGAGCGAATTGCTAACACCATCGGATGAAATCTGCTGGTGGCGGCGGTCGAAACGGCCAAGTAAGCAGTAACCGTATGACCTCCTGCAAGCACAGCCGCCAAAGTTTGCCAACACACCGGATGCCCAATTCGAAATGAATTGTTCATCTTCACCATGAATGCCTTCTTTCTTAATGTTGCCGTTGCTGTATGACGTGGAGAGTATCTCCCTAACGTCCCGGTCGAGTTCCCACGGGATTGTGATCTCATCACCTTCATTGATGTCCACAGTTGACACGATGCAGAAGTGATAGTCTCTTCCTTTGTCGATGAGGATCTTCATTTGCGCGTTCGGTTGACAGCTCCGTCGTACGTATCGCAAGGGGGTTCCTTCTTCTCGAGCGTCGATGACGATGGGTAGGTGAGGCGGGCAGAAGACGAACGGCTCTGGATGTCGTAATGTTGCCCAGCGGTTGGAGGGATTTTGCGCGTAGTCTTCGAAACGACTGATGTGCCCTTTTATCTCGCCGATGAGCGCATTAGAAGGGATGGCAGAATCAACAGTGAGCCACTCGATAACTGGGTGCACGCCATTGATTGAGATGGATTTGTCCTCCTCTCTATGGTGTGTCAGCTTTGGGTATATGCTCTCGAGCTCTGCAAAGGACCGGTCTGGTCTGTTGAATACGAGTCGGTGGTCGATGCCGTTTGCGACTTCGGCGAGCGCATCCGGATCCTGGACCCATGCAGATAGATCGTTTGTCACACCAATGGTGGTGAATGAGTTTTCCTCTGCAAGTTGATAAGGTGGTTTTTGGGGTAACTGCATGAACTCTGGGGAGAAATAGTCACCACTGTATCCATTGGGGGTGAGCGCAGGAGGCGACTTGACAGGGCTTTGGCCAGCAACATTTCCTGCGCCCAGTTTCCGACGAGAGTTTGCAGCGGAGGATAGCTGATTGAGCGATGCGACAGAAGCCGATGCCCTGTGGCTTGTCTTTGGTCGTTTGGCAGGTGGTGGTTGATCTCTCGGGCTGCCGCTCGGTCGCTCCGCGCTGTTAGCCCGGTCGGAAACAGGCCACCCATTGGTGGTGATCGAGTCTTTTGTCTTCTTTTTGTGGCTCTTTGTCGTAGGGCGTTTCACTCTGCGTTCTCCAAGGATATGTTGTTCGCGAAGTTGTTTTTGTCGTTCGGTCGCGCTTTTCCTGTCGAGGCTTCGCGGATGGCAATCAAGACACTCGTGGACGTCGGGCACTATCTGATCGGGATAATAGCACTCGATATGCTGCCAGGTATTGCATTCCTCGCAGAAAACTGTGTTTCCGTCGTCGTCGTTGAAGCCGCATATGCATTTGATTGTGGAGGAGACTTCTTCTTGAGCGGCACCCTCGTGGATCGACGCACCGTTGGGTAGAATGGTAGGAAGGGGGGATGGAGCATTTTCCGAGCCCAGCTGAATTTCAGCATGTGCGCCGATAGCAGAAAAGTCTGTCATGCTACGCTCGAGTCGTTGTTGTCGTCTGTTTCTCGCAAGCCGTTGTTTAGGTGTCTCTTTGTCTGGATCTCATGACGGCCGACAACTCGAGCTGCGCCGCGGCGCGATCGCATATAACGCTATCTGCTATGAGACTGCGTCGTTAGAACCTCTAGCTTGAGCCAAAACTACGCCGGAATGGGAGCTTTGTAGGGTAGAGTGGGAGGATTACGCGCACTCTTCCTGAGCCGGAGGGAAACAAGCGCGGTGGGGAGGGTGGAGAAAGCTGCAGTAGGAAACTTGACGCCCGAAAGATCATGAGAAGCTGGTCTCTGAGTCGTTCGGCGTCGTGAGAGGCGCGCGAGAGGCGAGATCGAGCGGAAAGGGGCGTGGGTTCCAGTCCGTTATCGAGATCCCGAAATGGACAAACGAAAACGGTGGCACAAGGATGTGTCGAAACAGCGTGGATGTGGTCGCGGAGTGTGGTGAAGTGCTGGAACGACCGGATCGGCAGGTTAGAGGCGGTCGTGAAGGAGTTTGTCGGTGAGGAATTTGAGGGACAGCAGGACCGCCTGAGAACTCGTCAGGCGAAAAGGCACTAAAGGTGGAGGAGACATCGAAGGCCACGCTTGCCCGACTTGGCTTAGCTCTGATGAGCTGCTGTAACGCCAAGGCCGTCTTCCATTCAACTTTCCGTCCGCGCAACGCGTCGTGCCATCCTCCTCTCCTCCTCCACCTCCCACACCTCAACATACCGCAGACAACGCCTCGGACCGCGCATTCTTGAAACCGTTCTCAGATGGCGCCCTAAAGAGGATTGTACTTCCCTTACCAGCCATGCTACGACCGAGCTACAGGATTTCGGACGACATCGACAGCTATGTAACCTCGGATCCACAATCGTTCACGATAGAATCGCGGTTCATGGCGCTGCAAGTTTAAAGTCGCGTTAAACCTTGTTTCCCACAGTACTCGGCACGCGGTTTATCGCAGATCTATTAGGAAATGCTTGATACCCGTCCGCTGTTCCTCGGCTGCTCGTACCCGTCTGAGCCGTAACATTCGGCATGCCATTTGCGCTCGTTCTCGTCGCTACTGCATCTTATATTGCTTTGCGGAGTAATATGAAGGGAAGCGCCGAGTACCGTTGCCCATAGGGAATCGCATGAAACGATGTCCGTTATCCCTTTCTGGAGGGAAAAAGCGTCTTTGCAAATCTTGATATGTATTGAGTCCGCTGGCAAACGGCTGAGTATATGAACATGTTACAGGAGATCCATGTCGAGGGCAACTTTTTCCGACGTATGCAGTAATTGTCGTTACGACGATTATGGTCCCAGGAGCTCCTTACAGGAGGCTACTTCAAACGATATACTTTACCTCATCAGACTTTCCCTGCTCGTCACGACAACATCGTTTAGCCGACTGCCATCATCAATTTTTGAACTATACGACGACACTTTCCTAGCAAACTCCCACTGCAAGAGTTCTACAGCCAATGGTGTTGTGGCAGTGGTATTGGCATTGCTAGACTTCGTGCCCCGCGGAAGGTTCGTATTCCACTATAATGTTCTCGCATGGACTCCATGAACATGTTGTATATGAACGAAACTGTCATATAGTAGCGAAACGGTGTCATGTTCGCAAAGATGGAGCTTCAACCGAGCCACACACTCTTGAGAGTCGAGACCCCCAACACATACCTGATCCGCGTGCCTTCATCTCCGACCGCTGCCCTTCAAATCTTGTTCAGTTGTGGGATCTTTGACGTTTATGACTGTTTCCAACTTAACAAAGCCTCTATCCTCCAAATCTCTTTCGTCTGCCTTCACACACAAAGCAGAAGACATCCACCATCACTTTTCAGGATACTACTGATGTAACGACAAGCACTAGTATTCACCATCTGGGCCAGTAATGCGAGCCCGACGAGAACTGTGGGTATGGCGTATCTTGCTATGTTGCACAAATGACGAGGACGTACCTAATACTTGGAAGTAAATACTACCATCACTCAGCCGGCGGGTCGTTATCGACATTGAGATGTGGCAGTTCCCTTGCTTTCATCGGTCACGAGGCTAATATTTCATGTTTGACCAAAGGAAGTTGCGCCCGAATTGCTCTTCGCGCTCGACGCGTGTTAGGTGCTCTTTATGTGCGGTAAAACGAGAAGGAAAGCATCGAATGCAAGTCTTTGCGATTTATAGTCGTGCGCCCATCGGCTCTAGCAGTAGGGGACTTCTCTATGACAAAAAGAAGCTAAGTACGTATCAGTACACACATGATATTCATGAAGTCAAAGCTGCCGGTCAATGGTTTCATATCCCACTTGTGTGAAGGCAACTTCAAGCAAGTTGCATAGCGCTCCAAGGGGTGTCAGCCAAGCGTTGCGTTCTTTCTTCCAGTTTCTGTTCATCCGTACAGCTCCAGGCTTCCCGTTTGATATATTTGACCTCGTTTACAGATATCAACGTCTCCAAGTTGGCCCCGTTGGTGAAAATGTACGATAAATCGAATCCAGCCCCTGTATTGAGTATACTGTACCTCAATCCTTCTCAATTCCCCGCAACCGCCAACGCGTACCAAAAGTTCATAAAAACCCAAAGAGCCAATGCCTCGACAGCGAAAGCATAGAAATCCTCATGCAGGAGCCTCCCTCGATGACTCCTTTCGGTCAGTTCGGCAATGGTCTGGTGCAGCAACCACAGGCCGAGGAGACCAAATATGTGGAAGAGGAACATGCGGTGAAAGTATTTGGCGAAAGCTGTGAGGATTGGATATAGCTGCTCTCGTCCTTGGGTGAAGGATTTGATCTCGGCGACGAAGAGGAGGACGCCGGCATATGACATGCAGCACACAGTACGCCAGCGGCGCTCTCGAAGAGATGGGTCAGCTGGCGAGGGAACCTCCGGATTGTGCTGTTGTTGATATACCATCCCAACTTCAGCTGTGCTTGACGTATCTATTCGTTCGATACTTTCGCTATCGGCTGTGCTATTTGTTCCATCGGCATCCACCTCTACAATTTCTCGTGGAGTAATAGTTTTTTTGTGGATATCATCATGCTCGGGACACGCGCTTTCGAGGTCGTATTCGTAAGAAACTGAACCTTTATCATTTGAACTGAATATTATGCGCCCCATGTTGGAGTGATTCAGATTATCTGGTAGATGATACTGAAAGATAGAAGTAGAATGTAGATATAAGATACGTCTCTAAATGAAATTCTATTATGTGCGGAGTAAGGAAGAAAGACGGTTCACAACGTTGAGAGTGATCCCCACTCAAACCAATTATCTTTGCACGAATGACAATAATCAAGGCATTGTACGCTCAACACCTGTAGTTCTCTTCAGAGGTTACGAATAAGCAGAAAGTGCTCCAAGCTTCTTGGGGTGGTTGCTTCTTGGACATGACATCAAATAGACCCAACCACAAGGTATCAAATTTGGAGGTACGAGAATGATACATATATCGACGGTAAGCAGGTGCCAATTTTGCATTTGTTCAGAAAGAGATAAGTCTCGTATTGGTATTAGCAGTGGAGATGTTTAATTGTTTGACTGTGCTGAAGGCCAATCTCTGCGTGAATCGCACAAAGGGAGATCTGAAATCACGCGGCGCCGCACTCAAGATTCTGTACCCGATTGCTGGCCTCTGCAAACAATAGAACACACTCTCGCAATTCAAGGTGATAAAATATCTTACCCGCCGGCAAGCTGTAACGCTCAAGGCCGAGCAGCGCTTGCACTTCAAAAGAATCGAGACCATGTCTGAAAGCTCCATGGTGCATTCAGTATATACCTGCGGCTTGAACACGTAAATCGAGTGCTGTTTTAGTTTAATACACTTACTCGGCACCTAGCTTGCAATAGAATTAGAACTTTAGTTTAATTATATGCCAGCTTTCCACCTGCAAGTTGTATTTGTAGACTGAACTTCGCCTCAATTCAGTCTCTTCCCTCAGCATCTAGCTTCCGCACAATGGTCGAGCTTCAATTCAATTATAAGTGGGTACTCAACTTATAATTTATACACATTTGTTAAGCTTCACCTGAGTTTAAGATATGTTCTCGGCTTCTAATCTCCGCGTGAGGGTTAAGTTTTGCCTCAATTCACACACTCACAGGGCTCCAGGGCTCCAGGGTTGCGCGTGAATGTCGAGCTTCAATTGGATTATTTGCGGGCGCTCAACTCAGTGTTTGCACACGTGGATCTTGTGTCATCCCTATATTCTCTAGATCATATTTCACAAGTAGTACCGTATTGGAAAACCTGTAGAGTCCGCTAGTTATAGAAGCTATATTGACTGCTCTGTATTTCGAAAGCTGCAGCCAATCCGCTAGTGTCGAGGCAATATTCACGTACATCAATGAATCCAAAGTTGAAATGAATAGATTGTCAAAATGATTTCAGTGACACGCCATCTAAACTGCAAGTAGAATCCACTATGTGCTACCTTCTGTCTATAAAGAGAATACATGAACATTTAATAGCGATATTACTCGCGTCTTTTCTCCACCCACCAGAGCATAGACGCCGAGAGGATGCAGGCGGTGAAACAACAAACGATACAGAAAAAGGCAAGAGTCCACCATTTATCAAGGCCGAACATTGAGGTACCCGGATAATTTGTGGTAGGGCCAATAATAGCACTAACCAGAAGCCAAATAGGTGAAACCGCGTCCCAAAATTCATACACAATAATTTCACCCAGTTCCGGTTGCTGCGGCCTTGAAGTGCGAACGCTGCACTTGGCACTAAGGAAAAATGTTGCAGCGAGGAACATGAATATGGGGAAGGTGTTGAAGAAGAAGTGGGTGAAAGCCCAGAAGAGAGAATCATTCGTTCCAGTTTTAGTGGCAGCGAGGAAGACGATAGTTAGTGCGAAGAGGAACAGCGCGAGCCATGAGAAGACGAAGATTTGCTCCAAGACGAAGTGGGTACGTGAACGGGACGGAGAGGATGCGTTATCGGTGTCTCGAGATGGGTCCCGATCACGAATTGTGTTTAGCGGTATAGCGACCGTCGAGAGGTTTTCGCAATCATAGCCGGCGTTAATCGGGCGTTTGTGGCTTCTCGCAGGTATTTTTGGGACGTGTTCTTCTCTTTCGAGTCGTTCATCTATGGTTTCGAAAGGATTTACTGGCTGGTCTTCTGCAGTTTCGAAAAGGTGTACTGCTCGAGGATGTTCATGTATGGTTTCGAGACGCTCCGCCCTGATATTAGCGGGTCGATAGTATTCAAGTTCCATTGCTTCTGCCATGTTGTAGTGTTTTGTTGATGATATTCGATGGTTCGTGTCTCTAACTGTTGTGTGAAGGAAAGAAAATATCCGAAGAGAGAAATCTTGGAGAATATATAGTAAAAGAGAGTGGCTGAGACACGTTGAAATCGCCCTACCTTTGCCAATGATGATTTAATAGAATCGAAGCTCTCAACGGCGTCCATTTTGATTCGCAGCGATAGGTGGCACGCCTCGTTCGAACCGCATTGCGGGAAAGCTTCTCATAGCGCAATTCCGGATAACTTGATAAAGACATCTGAATACTTTCAACATGTTGAATAAAGCGAGCTTAGGAATATCGTTCAGATAAAAGAGTCTAAGAGTCTAGAGATCGTGAATGAGGGCGGAGCGAGGTGCCCCTTGCGGCATCGGCACTGCGGGCCATGGCAAGTTCCGTCATCCCACCTTGGTACGAAGTTTGATGTCTAGCTGCATGATTCACTGTCCGGCCTTCTCTACCTCACATCAGTCAATTGATCTCTTGCACAGCTGTGGCCTATGCAGCGTGACCTGGCAGATCGTTGGGCCCGCGTTCGTTACCTTGGATAGCAGGCGTCTGGCCTGACGAGGTGGACGGGGCCGCGGGGTACCTATTGGGCATGAGAATAATTTGTGAAAGGTCAGTTATTTGCTCGAAATCACGGGCAGGAAGTTCGGAATGGCTTGATATGAACTTGCTTATCCCCCTCCTACATCACGGAGATTTTTCTCTCCTCTCTATGGCGACTACGTTGCTAATCGACAATGGCAGAAGTTGTACCTAAACCCTGCTTTTCGAAGCAACATATTCGCACAATGCATATCTCCGCAAAGCTCGAAGAGGCCGCTAAGGCCAAGCGAACGACATTCTCCTTCGAATTTTTCCCTCCGAAGACAGCCCAAGGTGTCCAGAATCTATACGACCGTATGGACAGGATGCACGGGTTTGGCCCAGCCTTCATCGATATCACCTGGGGCGCGGGTGGTCGTCACTCTCAGCTCACCTGCGATATGGTCAAGGTCGCGCAGTCAGTATACGGCCTGGAGACATGCATGCACCTCACCTGCACAGATATGGAGAAGTCGAAGATCGACGAAGCATTGAAGGAGGCGTATAGTGCAGGATGCACTAACATTTTGGCCCTGAGAGGAGATCCGCCGAGAGAGAAGGAGAAGTGGGAATCAACTGCCGGTGGCTTCAAATACGCAAAGGATCTGGTCAAGTACATTCGCGACACGTACGGGAACCACTTCGACGTAGGTGTGGCAGGATATGCAGAGGGATGCGACGATCAGCGAGACACGGATCTACTTATCGACCACTTGAAGCAGAAAGTTGACGCAGGAGCTACGTTCATCGTCACTCAGATGTTTTACGATGTTGACATTTTCCTGGGCTGGGTCCAGAAGGTCCGGGATCGAGGCATCACTGTTCCGATCATCCCCGGAATCATGCCGATTCATACGCATGCCTCATTCATGCGACGGGCGACCTGGTCCAAATGCCACATACCAGCTGAGTGGACAAAAGCATTGGAACCGGTCAAGAACGATGACGCTGCCGTGAGGGAAGTCGGCAAGGGCCTAGTAACCACAATGTGTAAGAGACTTATCGATGCTGGGATCACCCACCTTCACTTGTAAGTGGCACATACGTCATCGATGTCTGTTCGTTAATATTTCACCAGTTATACAATGAACCTTGCACAGTCTACACGCATGGTTTTGGAGGAGTTGAGTGTCCTACCTGATCTGGAGAGCAAGGAGCTGCCGTGGCGACGATCATTAGGTCTCAACCGGCGCGACGAGAATGTCCGGCCAATCTTTTGGCGCAACCGCAAAGCTTCTTATGTTGCTCGAACGCAGGACTGGGACGAGTTTCCCAACGGACGCTGGGGTGATTCTCGGTCGCCAGCTTTCGGCGAGCTCGATACCTATGGCATCGGATTGAAAGGCACAAACGAACAAAACATCAAGCTCTGGGGTCATCCTCAGTCCCTCAAAGACGTTGCCGACCTTTTCGTTCGGTACATGCAAGGCAAGGTCGATAGTTTGCCATGGAGCGAGTCGCCGATCTCGAACGAAGTCGATTCGCTCAAAGAAGGGCTGGTAGACCTCAACAGCCGCGGTATCCTGACCATCAACTCGCAGCCTGCTGTTAACGGAGTCTCATCTACTCACCCAGTCCACGGTTGGGGTCCGCGTCATGGTTTTGTCTACCAGAAGGCGTACATTGAGGTGCTCGTCTCACCAGAGCTCATTTCAGAACTGATTACTCGGATTGAGCGTAACCCGGACATTACTTACCATGCGGTCAACAAGCACAGCGACCTCAAGTCCAACGTCGCCGAAGAAGGGCCGAATGCTGTCACTTGGGGCGTCTTCCCCGGCAAAGAAATTGTGCAGCCAACTATCGTCGAGACAGTCTCCTTCTTGGCGTGGAAAGATGAGTTCTTCCGCCTGGGCGAGGACTGGGCAAAGTGTTACGATGCAGCCAGTCCTTCACGATATTTGATTGAGAACCTGATGGACACTTACTATTTGATCAATATCGGTAAGCCCGCTAACGTTTCTGGCAAGTGTTGCGAGGTCGCTAATATACGCGAAAACAGTCCATAACGACTTCCACGAGACGCACGGCATATTCCCACTCTTTCATGGCCTCTCCATCAAGGATCTGGACATGCCTTTCCACAAGGTCAACGGTGGTGACTCAACTCTGTCCGTGCGGCCGCACATCAAGCTCCACGACAGCCAACCTGTCTTGAACTGATCCTTTGCTAACCTTCGCTTTGATTGCGATCTCTTTCAGCCTCCACGAATGTCAATACTGGCGTTCCGGGATTCTTCATTTCAAATATTCACTGTGTTCAACACGGCCTTCCAAAAAGTATTGCATGCAGCGTGGGCGATTTCATTGTTGGCGGCGGATTTTGATGCTGACGGAGCGGAGAAGGTCTAGAGGGGCGGAGGAACAATTGCTTCTGTATGAAGGGATTGGCGCGGGAGCTCTGAAGGATTTAAAAACGGGGTGTGGAAAGCATCATACATGATACCCACTGCATGCACCCTCAACGGTGCTCGGAGTTGGCTGCTTATTCTAGGTACAGGCTACAGCGTTGCAATGCGACATTTACGCGTCTTTCTTGATCCTGCTCTCCTGAGTCTCAGGCGCAATTCCTCACGTTGTGAAGTGCTTATACCACCACTGAGGTCTAGAATTGAGGCTGATCGAAAGTCGCGAGATCATGCATGCATGTCTGACGGCCCACCACGGCAGTTTCAGCTCTGACATTTCCCACCAGGGTAGCCAAGTCTGTTTAATCCCGTTGGTAACGCGACTGTTCCCGACCCCTCTTGATGTGGAGCCTCTCAGCCCTCCGGCTTATTTCATCACTGCAGTTCACCACTGCACTGCTTACCTTAGCGAGTGCCGACATCCTTTTCGGCAGCGCGGCTGGCATGCTCACCAGCCACACCACCAAGCCTTTGGAAAGTCGATCGGCGATGGCCGATTACGTGATGTCTCTGTCCTTCGGTTCCGTTTTGCAGTTCTTTTGGCAAGCAGTTCACCCGCAAGCTTCGATGGCTCCTCAGACCATTGCAGTCTATTGCTGCCTTTATCTTTTGTAGTCAATCCCTTTTCTAGCCACCTGCCGCATACGGCTAGGCATTTCCAAAGTGAAAGATCCTCGCGATACTCGCCACATATGGCTCGTTTTCGTCTCGCAAGATCCCCACTGCACCATGAAGCGTCACCCATGCACATGTCTTGATAATAATGCGGTTTTATCGCGGCGCGAAAGCGGCATGCGTGAAAGTGTCAATGCCGCCCTCCCCAATCCCATTGTACAAGCTCAGGCTGAAGTTGCTCAACTGGGCAGGAGGTATTTGTGTATACTCGCCACCGCTTTTGTTTGTCATTTGGAGAGGTGGTATGATCAAGCATAAAGGCAGTATGAATGTTGTTTTGGAAATTGTCATTACATTAGCCCCCCCTTGCCCCCCTCCCCCAATTGAACCATGGGGTATCCATCACGATATCCATTATTTCGCGCGAGAAATGCGTGTACGAACCCTGAAACCACAGCATCCCGGGATCGACTCTGCCCTACAGCACGTGGTTGCATGCTGCCCCGGCGTGCCGTCCACCATGAGGGTTGAGGAACAACGCCACCCCCAGAAAATGCTCTAGTGCGGCCGCATGGCGTACGCCGCCTCAATCGCCTCGCGATGCCTACCGCGCAGCAAATGTGGTGTGGTGTGGTGTGGTGTGGTGCGCTTCCGTGTGCTGCCATGTCTACCACGCGCTCGGGAAGCCGTAATGCAGGAACCGGAGTGGGCACCGGCACGATGGCCGATTCCTAATCGCCGAGCCCAATGTCGCATCACCTCGTTGCCTGTGCAAGCTGCAGCTGTTACCTCCGACCTCACCTCCTTCTTTCGGCCAGGCGCACGTGAGAGGTGCCTGTGCTGGCGATTTAGATTAGGCGCGCTGCGGCGAGGGAGGACATAGAATGTCGCCCGCAGTCGCATTGGCCCATCCGGCGGTCCCTTCGGGCACGGCCTCGAAGTCTCCACCCCCCAGCATCCGGCTGTACATCAGACACGCGACGCTCGGGTTCCCGCCTGGCGCGCCGAACATGGGCGGCGTAGGGACGTCGTATGCCATGTACGCGGCGACACATTCGCCCGTGTTGCCGTAGCCATAGCATGTTTGTAAACATTGCGCGAAGACGCTTGTGGAGTTTGATGATGTGACTTGGAACGAGGATGGGTCGAGGTAGTATGCGTAGAGCTGCGATGTCTTGGTGGCGTTGGTGGGCCTGTATCGCGCAGCCGGGGTGCTAGAGTAGGAGACGAAGGCGAGCGAGGCAATTGGATTGGTGACTGTGCAACTCGAAGGAATTGATTTTGGGATCGGAGCGCCGGCCCGTTGGTGGAGTTGTTGGATAGGTGATGCTGTCGTTGAGACAGCGAGGAAGACAGCGGCGAGCGCGATGACGTCGGTGATGAATAACATGATGGTAGTTTGGCCCTCGCGTGAGAGGTAAATGTGATTGCTTTTCCGCCGGAGTTAGAGTAATCCTTTGTGTACGTGGTTTGTGCCTTGCAGCTTCCTCTTATGACCGCGTCGGATAGATGAGGATATCAGGTGAGGGAAAGGTGAGTGTTGACTAAAGCGGCAATTGAGAAATGCAGAATCAGTTTGAGAGTGAGGGAACGAGAGGAACAACAAGAGAAACGAGCGTTAAGTAGTGGCAGAGGAAAAGGAAGCGAGATTGTTTGCTGTCTTGCCTTGCTCGAAGGGAGGCTGTTGTGGTGGCACAACAACAGCTCATTCGAGGCGCAAGTACGGGAGAGGTTGGGCCAACTACGTCACGCTTCGAGCTGTCGTGATCTGTGCCACGCCTGGCCATCCAATGTTTCACTCGAGTGCTGATGGATCCTTACTCGCATCGAAGAAGCATCCCGGCTGCGCGCGGTGATTGGAGGAATCTCACCGTCCCATCGGCTGATATTCGGGTCGCATCGTGGAGAAAGTGTGGGCCCGCCCTGTCGCTCGGCCGACTTCGGTCGTGTCGTGTTCTCGACCTTTTCGCGTCTCCCAGCTTCGACAAAGTTCGCCAGGCTGTCTCGTGCGCCAAGTGTCGGCGTGAATTCCTTGGTCTGAGTGCACGACGGATAGCAAGTGGCCATGTTCTCTCTCTGTGAAAATGGAAACATGGGGAGGCTGGCAATAAGCTCGACTCCAGCGCAATTGAACTGATGGATTGTAGCGCGTTTGGACGTCAACGGAGTCTGTTCGAGACGCGGCATCTTACATGATGAACTTCGAACACATCAAGGCGAAGCTGTGAGCAAGACAGATACTACGATTTGCACTCAAGGATGAAGACGATGACACGATGCACGGTAGACAGTAGACACTGAGCAGGACGCAAGGTTGATATATTAATTTCAATCAACAGTCTGTTGAAAGGAGGGTATCTTGAAGGAGTCGTCCTGCGCCTCCATTACTCCCTCTGAGGCGGCCGACCGCCTTCATTAAGTATCGTATTCGTTATCCCTCATGCCCGAGACCCACACACGGTCCCTGAGCCCATCGCTCAAAGGTCGCTAGAAACGCAGCAATAAAGCCAACCACGTAAACGTCAAGTAGCGTACAAGAAGTTGTTAAAGACGTAACAATCCGTGTGCTGTTCGCCGCAGTTACTGTTTGGCGATTGCTGCTGCCCTCGCGCCGACCTCCCCGTGTATTATCTCCAGGAGTTTCCGTAATGTTTCTTTGCTCTGGCCTTTGATGTCCTCGCCGCCGTCGTCGTCATCCTTGGTGAGGAGCTCTATCGTCTTTCGAAGCTTCTCGTATGCTGCACTGAGCTCCGAGTGGCTTGTCTCGAGGTTCCGGTACTTCTCGGTAAGTGCTGACAAGGCTGTCTCGAGGTCACGTGCATGCTTCTCTTTCCGCTCCCTGAAAGCGCGCTGTGCTGCTCGGTTTTGAGCTCTTCGACGGCCGCTGGTGGCGTGTGTGCGTTGCTCTTGACCCGATGATCTGGAGACAGGTACCGAAGTAGCTGTGATGGGGCTCGGGATTGGTGGGTAAGAGAGCTCGGCCAGCGGCGGTTGCGGGCTGCAGTATGCTGACTCGTCTGCGGAGCCAAAGTCGCTGGGTGTCATTGGTAGTTGGTAGGGGAACTTGATGTCCTCTTGCGCGATGTGGCTATACGACGGTTGGTACAGATGTGCTGGAGCGACTGAATCGAACTCGGACAGTATCTGATTAGAAAAGTCAGCACTTGGAACGCGAATGGTCTGTTCGAGGACAGGTCTCTTACAGGTGAGCCGCTGAGTGATGGGGTTGCAGACATCTCCGGCGAGTATTCAAAGTTCTCGCCGTGCTGGTAGTGATGTTGGTTCTGGAGCTGCATCCAGTAATCCATATGCTGAGTGTCCATGCCCAATGAGTGGTCAAGGCGGAGCTTAGGCGCAGTTGAGGGAAGAAAAAGAGAGGGGGGCAAGAGGGGATGATATCCTTTTGTGGTATTGCTCTCAAGTGACGTGACCCTGCGTGGTATAAGGCTAGATGACAGAGGTGAGAAGTTTTATATAATCAGCTTTTACTGGCAAACAGTCGGCTTTGTAACTTTTTACGATTGCAACAGGATTCGCCGATCTCTTATACCAAACCTTTGGACCTGGGAGTTACGAGCGGCTGCTACCTTGCCCTGGCTTTCATCAGAGTGCTGCGATCCCTGCGGGGGCTCCGTCCTGCTACTCCGAAAGCGTGTGGACGTTGTTGCGGATTGCGCCAGCGGCAACGCGGTGATAGGAGAATGACGGGGGCTCGCGATGCTGCGACGCGTGCTGCCCATCATTCGCACAGATTCACGGCCCCCATCGCTCACCGTCTCTTTGCTCGGAGCCGGCAGGGCGGTAGCGACAATGCTGAATGGGTTGATGGTTGCAGAGGGGACGACGCCTCGTCCGAGTCAGAAGAGTTGGCCAGGACGTGGCTTGCAGAAGCGGGACGAAGGTTCATAGGACGTGTGCCCTACGCCCTGCAGCGCCGGATCTGCAACCAGCGCAACGGGCATGTGGGCCATCGTGCCCACCAAAGCGGCATGGATGTCATGGCTGCAGCAGCGTCGAGGGTGTTGGCAGCACGAGCACCTCAGCCTTGCCGGATGCGGGCATTGATAGCTCGCGACGACCTCATACAGCCGACATATCACACGGCGCGCTTGCGGGGTGTTTCTGCGCGCTGCTGCAGGCAGGGAAATTAGTCAAGCGCTGCAGGCCTTAGTCAAGGCGTAGTGCCTGGGTGCAAAGCTTCTGGAAAACTTCTAGCTCCAGATGAAGCGCCGTAAGGTTGGCAGATTGAGTGATGAGAGCATGTGCGCTCAATTGGGGCGGCGACGCGATCCGCAGGTGGTGATGTCCCCTTCTCGCACTTCCGCAGAGCACACCAAGCACCGACAAGCCCCCCGGGACACGCTCTCGCTGCTGCTGCTACCCTCCAGCCTCTATGCCCGCCGCTCAGCGCTTGACGTCATGTCTCGTGTTGCGACGAGAATAGCAAGAGAGAGGTACGTCGTGGTTCTGGCAGCACGAGCGTGCTCAGAGACTGCTCCGGCCTCACCGAGCGACGCCCGCGCCAACGCCGTCAGCGCCGCCGCATGTCCGGGCTGCCGCGCTTCTCGGTTTGCTCGGCTGTCTGTGCTGGCTGTTGGAGACGGCTAGGGTGGCGGAAAGGCCAGTTCGGGCGGGTGCTTTAAAAGCGTTGAAGCAGCGTCGCCGTCGTTGCGCCGGCCATTATCAGTTGAGAGTCACCCTCGCCCGCCAGAGTCTGGCTTCGTGGACGGCTTCCGCTGCGCGGAGGACTCGCGCGAGTGGTGCCCGCGGCGGGGATGGTAGCGAGGGCACCAACCACTACGTGACGCTGTGCAAGCGTGCTCCTGGTCGGCGGTAGTGCCAAAGGCTCGCGAGCATACGGATACCACATGTACGCAAGCGCGAATCAAGGCGTACGGAAGCCGCTGGCGGCGCGTCAGCAGTCGTTCAGCGTACTCGGCTGTCGAGCACGTGTTGGAGTTGGACATCAGATAAAGCGCTGCCCACGGCGGATCTACGGAAATACTGGCCAAGGAGGCCTCCAGGGTTGTGGCAGCCTGAGTAGAGCGCTCTCCGACTGCCCACACTGCTCGCCTGCAGACCCTCGTATCGACGGGCACCAAGCCGAAGCTCCATGCCAGCGCGAAACTCTCACACGCCCGCTCCAGCTCGGCGGACTTGCCCCGACACTCGACAGCCATTGCACCAAGAGCAGTGGCCGCTAGCCGCATCCGGCCCACAGACTGCTGCTTTCCTGAACAGCACCACTGCACTCCTGCCTCCTCCACCTAGCCATAAGCCAAGCAGCCAATTTGCAGCACGGCACGTTCGGCCGGCCATCGACTCGTTCTTGCTCGGATGCGCCAGCTTCTGATTCACGCGTCGTACGATTCCCCTCGGCCCTTCACTTCTTCTGGGCGGACACGACATGCTCGAGCCGCGAGTATCCTACATTCGCCCACCTCGCGCCTATCTACTCACCTTCCAGGCAATGGCATATTGTCCTTCTGCTGCACCTTGACCGCCTCCACAGCCATCATGCGACTCATCCTTCGACGATATCGTCTCGCTCACACTGACCACCTCGAACGGCTCCCCAGTGGCCAGGCCAAGAGTTGCCGATCTCCCATCGCCTATCAATACCAAGCTTCGTGCATCCTGGCGTTCGCTGCGCTCCGAGATATCCTGCTCGCTGGCGTCAGCCTACTGGCGCGCAGCTTTTCGACCCCACCTCCAGCGAGCTTCCATGCGTCTTCCATGCAGGCAGATCCCAAAGTGTAGCGCAACGGCTTTTCCCAGCGATGCCCCTCCGTCCCCCAGTTTTCTGCCGCTTCGGGCAATTTGTCGTTGCCAGCTCGATACACTGCGATGAGGAATCACCCGAGTCAATCGCAGCCGAGGGCTGGCCGCTGCCAGCCAATCGTTGCTCGCGTCGCCCTTCCTGCGCGAACGGGCCTAGTCTCCACCTCGCTCCAGCGGCGCTGCCATTGGCCAGCCCTGCCAGAATGCTGCCAGCCCGCCAGGATTCTCCTGTTGTCATCAAGAAGCAGCTTTGTCACGCTCGAGCGTCCAGACAGAGTGCTTGATATTGCTCGGCGACCTCTCTGAAACGTCTCTAGGTGGTGCTGCCCCACCATCGGGCCCGATTACTCTCGATTGCTTGCAGCGATGTGCTCTCTCTCGCTGCACGCCGTTTGTGTCCACCTCTGCGCCGCTCAGCTTCTAGCTCGACGTAGAGAAGCTTCGATACAGCGAAACCGTCACGCCGTCGAAGCGCTCTGCACGCCTCTTCCGCGTCACGCGCCGGTGCTCGCTGCTGCGCCAGTTCCTGCGTGCAGTGGCTCTCGGTGATCGTGATGATCCAGCGCGAACGCTCCCAATTGCTGCACGCGGCGAATGGCCATCACGCTCCATCGGCGATGTCATCCGTCGGCAATGTGTTGCTCGAAGCCGGTGATTTTCGCCTCCGCCTTGAACTCGTTAGATCCCTTGATGCCGCTAATGCAGAGCCGCATGCCCATCCTTGCCTGTTACAAAACTTAGACTGGGGCCACTCCATCCACACCTGACGTTTCCGCCCACATGCGGCGCTTGGTAGGCTCGATTTCCGCAAATCCCTGAGCATTGTTTGGGCGATCAATTACCAAGTTTTGGCCCCCCGCTCAAGGGTATCTAACTTTAAGGTTGGAAACAGGGGCCAGGGCAAGCGTCGCGTCTACAAGCCGTAGTGTGGATGCGGAGCCCATGCCATTATCAAGCCCTGTCGGCGAGAATCAACCAGCCGCCTTACAGCTGCACCGCACACACAGTATTCACTAGCCCGTGTCATATGTCTGTGTAGACTGCTGCTGATGTCTTCCATGAGCTATCCCCTGGAGCTCTGGTTGAGGCTTGCGAACAGCAGCAACCGCTTGGAAGCCGTTTTGCGAACTGTAAGCAGCCACGCCATTTAACCACATACCCACATAACCATCGCGACTACGCTAGCAGACGTCCAACCTCATACGGAATTGCTCACCCTGGGCAGTGCAGTGAGGGCATGCTGCAATTCCACATTCGTCTCACATTGAGCATCTCCGATGCAGTGCGGAATCGGGAAAGAGAGGGGAATGCGGAAAGTGATCCATCTCACGATATCCTCGATAAAGGGCGGCGTGCCGCTTTCGCAGAGCATCACCGCAATTCTCCAACCGACCGAGAAGTTCGATGATAGCGGAGCGGCACCAGGACTATCGAACGAATCATTGCAGACGGAGAAGCGCTTGGAGCAGACTGCAGCAATAGTAGCGCCATTAAGATGCGCGGCACGGCCAAGACCAATCGTCTTGACTCTTTAGCCACACCGGGGCCAGAACAGCCTCAGCTTTCGCCTACCAACTCGTATCCACAAAGTCTTGTCGTCAATTTCGCGTCAATCACATCCGGCCGGTAAGGCTGCCAAGTTATTGCACAAGGGGACCCTCTTGCTTCTGTATGCCGCAGGTTTTATATAATCAGCCTGCCTACGCTATCGTATATGATGGGCTGTGTACTGCCCCTCTCGCGAATAGTCGCCACCCGGTCAATGTTGGTTTTCTTCGCTTCAGCATGTTCCTCTATCGCTCGTGACTAGAGTGTAGACAGTTAGAGCCAAGAGATATACGAGCCCGAAGGGTAGGCGAAAGGAATCAGGCCCTCCTTCGCCGACGATTTCCACTCATGGGCCTATTTTGGAAATGCACATTGCTACTGCCCTTTGTAAGTAAGTACCTTTGTAAAGGCTCCAAGCCGCGGCAGCGTCGCCAAGAGTCTTTTACTCTCTTGGCTAGGTTATGAAAGCAAAAAGTCTATTCTGGCAGGTGGTTAATCACGAGACGACTCTACTCTCTCCTCTTCCTTGCACTCACGGTTTCGCATGCAAGAGTTTCAGATGGTCATTTCTTCATTGGCCCCACCCTCTTAATTTTGGCTTTTATCCATTTCCTGTTTTGACGAGTAGTCTTTTTATTCTTATTTGCGGAGTAATCTTTTTGGTTCATTCCGCCCAGCAGCGGAATTGCATGGAAATACAGTATCACTCCTCCGCCCACCTCATCTCGCTGATTCCAACTTACCTCACTTCCTCATCCCTCAATACAACCCCTTCACCAACTCCGCAATCTTGTCAAACATGGGGCCCTCCGTCAACTTCGACGCCCTCTCCACAATAATCGGCACCTGGTCCTCGCCCACGTTGTAGTCCTTCAGCGTCTTTTTGATGCCCAGCTCCTCGACCAGGCCCAAGATCCTGTCGCCCACCTTGCGCGCGTCCGCGCGGTCATCGCCGCTCCGCCCCTCGCCCAGGAAGGGCAGCATGCGCGCCAGCTGCGCCGCGTGCTCGGGCTCGTCGGCGCGCAGCTTCACCACGTGCCCGAGGGTGAGGGTGGAGGTGACGCCGTGCGGGATGCTGTACGGGCTGCCGAGCGCGTAGCCCAGCGTGTGCGACAGGCCCAGCGGGCCGTGCACGTTCAGGCCCAGGAAGCCCAGCGACGCGAAGGACGCGATCTGCAGCTGCGTGATAACGTCGGTGTCGGTGGGGTTCGCGCGGTATTTCGGAAGGTAGATGAAGAGGCTGCTGGCGGCCGACAGCGCGAGCTGGTGCTGGGGGACTTCGGTGGCCTGTGGGGTGTGGTTTGAAAGACGTTAGTCAGGTGTCCACTGTCTTGATCATCATCGGGTGCGGCTTCTGCATGAGATGAATGGAAGTGTGCATGGGGGACCGGAGTGTGGGTGAGCGTTGCCGTTAGTGCGTCTGGATCTAGATTTCGTGAACTTCCCGATCTTGGTCATGGGAAATAGCCTGAATTCCAGTATGTTTTCCATGTGGGCCCCCCTGAGGAATTATAATCGCCTCCGATCATGGCCAAGGTTGCACACTACCGAAACACCTCTCGTGTTCGGCGGTAAGAATGGACTGCAGTCGCAATTGACCGTGGTAGAGCTAGGAAATAAGAACTTTGGGATATACGAGGCGCGGGACTGAGACAGGTGCCAGAGCGTTGGGCGAGACCCTGTGGCCACAGCGTCCTGCGGCTAGTAAGGTAGAGCAGCGGGAAGGGCTCCACCTGATCCACTCTGGTGGACAGGCATAGACGGTTGGAGAGGGTCCTACTGCAATAGGAATACAGTAAGACGAAAGAGAGTTGCAGATATTGATTTCTTTGAAGGATTCGAGGCGGTGCAATTGGGAACGCGCCGAAGTTGCAATCGCTTAAACGCTGGACGGAGGGTTTCTTGTGTGCTTTTGGGCATTGCAACGTCCGCATCGTCGGCCGACGTTCGCCGCGCGCTGTACATGTTTGACCGCGCGGGACGAAGTGCGCGACACGTACCGGGTGAAGGAGGAATTCTGAGACATGCCGAAAGCACGACGGGCGTGAATTGTCGGCAATTGCGGAAGACGTGAAAGCATCCAAAAGGATAAGAGGGGTTGTGGAGATACATCGTTGCATGCAATTGGAAACCGCTCCCGAGGAAATGTGCGGTGATTCCGAAACGTTAAGCAAGGGAGTACAACATTTGGATTTGCAGTTGCACGATAAGCGAGACGGAGCAGGGCTGAAACATGGCCACGTTGAATCCGCATTAGTCAGGGCCCTGGGGGTAGATGTAGGGTCCTTGTGGTGGTGTGGTCACCGTCGGCATGCCGTGGAAAGCCTGATATCCCTATCCCTGGGCGTGAAGTCGAATTGAATCTCACGATCCCGAGAGCGAAGGTGATCTATGCATCCTGCAGCTCGCGTAGAAGAGGTAGCGCCTGGCCTTACCAAGACGGTATGGGTCCCTTGAAGTTGGTGATCCCGAAAGCGAAGCAAATAATTGGAGTCATGGTACTTGAGAGGAGGAGGACGGCCGCCAATTCGGAGCATCACCAATTCGAGGTAGCGCTGCACGAAAGACTTTCTGGTGTGGTGACGCGAGTTGAAGCAAAAGCGGACTCACCGTAGGATGTATCATCAACTCCATTGCATGGTCCAGCGCCCTGAACCCCGTGCTCATGAATAAGTCCTTCGGCGTCTCCTTTGCGAAGATCGCGTCGTAGATGATCGCATTGACGGCAATGTGCTCGCTCGCAATAGCGGTCTTCAGCCCCGTGTCTGTCGTCAGGCCAGCGCCCATCGTACACTCCGCAGCACTCAGAGTTGTGGGTATCGTTACATGATACAGCCACTTCCCACTCTTCTCATGATATCGGAATGAAATGCCCTTGGACGAGTCCATTGGCGAGCCACCACCGATGGAGATGACGGTGTCAATGCTCGTGTCTTTCAGCAACTCTGCGACGATGTCGTCGAGCTGCGCAATTGGCGAGTGCTGCTTGATGTTCGCAAAGGTGCCTGCGTGCTTACTCCCGAGTAGCTTCTCGACGTTCTTGATGAGCGGAGTCTTCGTCGCGAGCGAGTTGCCGGTGATGATACAGGCCCTGGACGTCTCAGCCGGAAGCGTGGAGAGGAGGTACTTTTCGACAGAGTTGGGCCCATAGTACATGCCCTTCAAGTGAGTGGGTTGCCATGCACCGGCGAGCGGCGACGTGGTCGCTTCAATCATCGTGGACTTGGTGCGGTCGAAGGTCTGTTTACTGAAGACAGGAGATCTGATGAGCTGACGGCGTAGGAAAGTGCAATTGAGAAGAAGAGGAAGTCTCACATTCATAAGGGAGGGAACAGGTGAAATAAGAGCTTAGAAATTGAAAGTCGATATGCTTGACCATCGGAGTTTAACGCAGCGAACGCGACGCGGCCACGGGAGCTCGTGACGGCATCCCGAGGTTCCAAGGCTGCAAGTATCCCGGCCACCTGTTACCCGATCCAGCGTAGGTCGAATTGATTCCCTTCTTTATACAGCGCCATTGTGCGCTTACCTGCTGAAGCTGTGGACAATCGGCGCGGAGAAGCTTGAGCTGGTAAAGGAAGAGATGCATCGGGCAGTCGGTGTCTGTCGATTTGCTCCTTCTTCCTGGCGTCAAGCCACAAATGCTTACAAAGAATTTGGATTGGGCAGAGGCCAAATATATACCCACTAATCATCGCTGTAGGCTTTGTCTCGCGATCTCTTCTTCTCCAACTTCTTCCTCCTCGGAAATTTCGACGGCAATCGTACATCTCCTCTCGCGGGTTCGATTTGTGCGACCACGTCAACTTCTAAGGACTTGCACTCCGCTCGCAGCGCTATGTCTAAACGCATCGTAGCGTCAAGAGTGGTAGATCTGCTGCCGGGTCTATCCAATCGCCGTGCCATCACATCGATACAAGGCACCTGCTCCTCTATGAGCTGGATGTGGCCAGTCAAGCGTCAATATAGTTTGTGTTGCGCTTCTTCCGTCGCATTAACTCTATCACTCGAGCATGGGTTAGATCACAGTTAAGCGCTCTGCCGTTGGGCCAGTTCAGCTCTCCCTCCATTTCTTCAATCATTCGTATTGCTTCTTCTATGACCTCGGCACGTTGGCTATGTGTTCATTGCAATCTTGAGATGAGCTTCTTCTGTTGTGCGCACAGATCTTTTCGGCTCTGCTCTTAATGCTGGGAACCCCTCTTCCTCAAGTTCGCACAGCTCACTGCAGGATCACTTTGAACATAGACCCTGCCTCTTCAGGCCTTTTGGCGGGGTTGCCCCAACATCTGTGAGAGTATTGATAACGTTTCTACGCGCGCTCGGGACATTGCTACTCACACATTACTGCGATTAGAGATATGTCCATTCCGCGGCACCTACGTGGTGAGTGCAGCTTTACTTGAATCATATATAGAACCGCGCTCGCAGAACGAGCCCCAATCGAACTCATCCTCCCAATCAAGATCCTCCGTGCGATCGCCGGTCGCAATGGCTGGCAAGCCCGCCTACATGCGAATTAGATGCGAATACCATGCGAAAGAAAGCGAGAAGAGTGTTACCTGCACGCGCATCACATCCAGCATGCCCTCCACCACCTCCGGAATCGCACCCAGCTCCTTCAACACCAGCACGCCGACCTCGATAGCATCTTTGGGCTTGTGCGTCTGCCCACGGCGAGCCTCCGCGCGACCATAGGCCTCAACGGCCGCCGTGTATTGACGCACGCAGTCCGCGAAAGCCGCGCGAGCATCCTCAATCTTGGCGTTGTGCGGGATCGGATCTCCCGCATGGGCCTGCGGAGCACGATGAGCTCGCTGACATGAGGCACGAAGGCCGGCGGGACCTATTCACGCAAATTAACATGCGACTCCTTCGATGGCTGATTCAAGCACGCCGACTCCTAAACCAAAAACAATAGCCACGTCAGTCGTCGCCCCGTATCCTCGTACCACTCATGTCACCAGCCCTCCCATCCAGGCACATTGTATCCGCGCCATCGTTGCGATTGCAATTTCAATCTTGCAGACCTTGCAGCCCTCTGAAGCTGACGCCGCACCTTATATACGGTATACATTGGGATAGGATGATGCTAATGAACTCACTTCGCCCATTGAGTCGGGTCTGATCACTATTCGCCCATCATCTTAGATTTGTCGGTGACTACGCAACATGAAGCGATTTCTTTCCGGTAACTTCTCCGAGTGTTTCACCGTATGTTCTAACTTTGATCATGCCCGGCCGAATGAGGTTCATGGTGATTATTATATTCCTAATCCATCCACCTCTCGTCACTTTCTACCGGCGATGCACCCTACATGCTTAGCAGTGTATTAATGGATATATAGGATTCCAAAGCACTATCGTTTTCGCGAGTAAGGTGGCCTGGTAGAGCGTCGTCGATCCATGCGACGTCTCGCTTCTGCGGAATTCTTATAGCGAAGCCTCTTATACATTAACTTCCGGTTGGCCGTTTTACTATCTACATAAGAGTTCTCTCCGTTTAACGCCAGCCCACGAGCAGCAACACGCATCGACGATTAGCTCGCAACCACCGTACACCATGCCAACCGGTTCCTGCCTCTGCGGCAATATCCGCATTTCCTATGACGGCGACGCCACTATGAAGGGCATCTGCCACTGCAACGATTGCCGCCGCCTCCCCGGCTTCGGCCTCGTCTTCGGCATTCCCGAGCAGGACTTCAAAATCACGCATGGAGAGCCGAAAGTTTTCATCAAGGTCGCAGACTCGGGGAGAGACATACACACGTACTTCTGCGACAACTGCGGTACGCAGCTGTGGAGGACCAACAACATGCCGGAGATGAAGGGGCTGGTTATGCTGCGGGCGCCGGTGATTGATCAGGTGGAAGAGATTGATGGCGAGAAGGGGAAGCCGACTGTCGAGATTTACGCGGAGAGACGTCCTGCATGGAAGGCGCCCGTTGAAGGAGCGGCGCAAATGAATAGTAGATGGGAGCCTATTGAGGCCTAAGACTTTGAAAGACTTTGGGATTGGGCGTTGGTGTTCTTCTGCTCTTCCAATACTATCCGCTGAAATCGAACTCGTCTGGTGAAAGATATTCTTCCGCAGAGCTGACGAGGGTTGTTGAAGTGTACTCCGACCCTGAACGGATGTTCTTCTGCGTATCCGTTCACACCTCCTGAAGTCTGCTTACTCGGCACACCCCATTGTTCCACATAGCTCCTCATATGTGCAGGCCTTCTGTTCTGAGTTGAACTGCTTTATTTATTCGCCACGTAGAATGCTTTTCAACTTATGTTCTGCTCCAAGACAGTCATTCTTCCATATGGCCCGCCATGCTTGTTGAACTCTACTCTGCCGATTAAATGGCCCTCTTGGTTGCTACCGGATATGTGTTTCGATCTTCCCTTTGACATTCCACGACTACAATTCCGCGCAAACTAGCATATTCACTGAACACTCCTCCATTGCCCAGCAATCAGTCCTCTCGCTATCTGTCTCATCATGCACACCTCTTCTGTATGGCGCGATTGTCATTCTTCTGTACAGTGCCGGTATACTTCCTGAACCCTCTTCTACTGCTTGTGGCCATTCTTCCGCAGAGCCTGACGGAACGAACTCACCGCGTGGCTGTAACGAGTACCTTGATGAGGTTTATCATGTAGATGCCAATGTATCAGTGTGGTAGATATATGCTCAAGAGAACCTACGGTGCGGCGGACATCCGCGAAGGCATCTCGATCGGGCACAGTTGTGAGGGTTCCCGTCGCCTGTCCGTTCTCGCGGTTTCTGGTGGCATGAGGCACCAAATTCAGGAGTACTGATGTCAAAATGGACATCTCTCTCGTCGCGACGGAGCCGACAAACTGTTGCAGTCACTGCCAGGAGAGTCAGGCCTCCTTTGTGAGTTCACCTCTTCCTCAGGAACGCTATCGACGTCGTCGTCATCATCATCGGGAAGCTCGTTGCTGACGTCTAGCTGTGTCAGGACCTTGCTCCTCTTCTTCACGACCATGCTGTGTACCTCAACAATCAAAAGCGTTGCAGAACGTCTACTTCAACTGTATCTGACAACGGTAGTATTTGCCACCAATATACCTTCTGAATCCGTGCTCGTACTCATCACGGTCAACGTCGTCGAAGTCGTCGTATTTGTCCAAGCCGCCAGCGTGTTTGGAGGCTAGGCGCATTGCGAGATATAATTCTCGTTTCGAACTTTGTGTACACTGTTAGATGTCTAACATGGCGTTGGAACAGGAAATGGTCAACGCGAACCGGCGCATGTGCTGCGAAATGCACCTCTCTGTAATGTCGTGCGTCTTGAAGAAGCCGTGTTAAGGAATTACGGCGAATACAGTGTCGGCATCGTGCGCGGACAGGTCGGTCTATCAGAAGTGTGCGATGTGGTAGTCGCACGGAGCTTCGCGTACGCTGCTCGACATATGGAACCCCAGTAAGACCGCGGTGATCAACTCCGGCTTTTAAATTCTTTGGGAAGAAATGTCTCAGCTTGTCTTAACGCTGACATGGAGAATCTGCTGCCTGAATTGGGCCAGGCCGATCGCGGTGACCATGTGCCGTTCGATTCACCGAAATTTTGGCCAAATGGTGTAAAACTCTTCTGGACGTCGCAAAACGCTTGGTGGTAACTGCAGCAGGGCGTGGTTGCGATTGTCAAGACCCAGGCTCGTTCATGCTAGTCGCGAGACGGATAAGTAGTACAAATACCTTCAGTGCATGACAGAGATATGTGTCTTTTCCAGGAGAAATGCTCTCGAATTCATCGCGCACCAACGCAGGGCCTCTAACTTATAATGAAGGATCGTGAACAGTCATTGCTTTCGGAGTCTTTCTCGATTGCGATGCGTGTGCGTAGAGCAGCGTGGGTAATCGGCGCATCCACATGTATACGGGCGTACCGGAGGTCTCAGACATCTGTTTGCGTCAACTATAGTATCCTCGGAACAAAGAGATCTGGTTTGACCCAGTCTATTCCAACGAGAATCTGCATGTGCAGAAAGAAATGACCGAGAGCAAAGGCGAAGAAGGCTCGCCAGCCAATTCCCAACGCTCATCACAACCCTTGTTAAGGGAAAAGGAATTAGTAATGATGTAGATGAATTTAGAGACTCTTCATGATTGGTCCAAGAAACGTAATGATCATCGACGCAAGTGTTGTGTTTCCGCTGGGTCGTGCCTGCGTCTGCGCTTCTTGAATCGAGGATGTCAATTTTTGTACGAAACTAGTTAAGCAGGCAAAGGATTAGTTATATTCCACTGCGGAGAGGTTGAAACTTACCGATAGCAAGATACGCCAAGTTACTCAAACAGAACGTCTTCGAGCTGTTGTTTCGTTGGTCGATTCTCAGCCTCTTCCCCAGCGCACCAAGACACAGCCGTATATAATGAACGATAAAAAGTAAAATCTTTCAGCACAATCATCTTCAATTCCTCGCTCCCCTCTGTAGGCCTTCTACCCATTGCTCGAAAAGGACCCGAGAGGAGAGGAAAGAGTAGCTACCTACGCCCGTCGCATCGTAAAGTTACATGCATCGCATCAGCATCTCAGCATTTCAGAGCCATTGCAAACCCCGTCCCATCCCGTTGCCGCACCCCCAAGAAGCCAGAGTGAGAATCAGCAAGTCAGAGAAAAAGCCTCCTCGAAGGAGGAAAAAGAAGCAGAGCAGAAAGGAGTCCCAGGAAAAAAGGTATGTCCTCCGAAAAGCCTTGGATCGAACCTCAGCAGAGAAGAGAAGAGAAGTGACAAAGGGCCAAAAAAGTCGAGATCAAGACACAGAAGTGTATCTCTTCCGCTCGCACCAAACCTCACTCCCAGCAATCATCGAATCAACCCTCTTTCACCACCTACTTCCCCAGTAGCACCTCATCTCACAACCCTAACATCCAACGCCAACCTCGCATTCCTCTCCAACGCCACCCTCAAATCCTCATCCCCGTCCAACGCAAACATCTTCCCCTCTCTCTCATCTCGATAACTCACCGCGAGCTCGATCCCGCCATCATCACCATACCCCTCCATCCTGCGCTCCTTGATCCGCTTGTACAGATCCGCCCAGCGGAACTGGCCGATGGGCGGCATCTTGACGACGATGACGTCGTCGGGGCTGAAGAAGACCTTGATCTTGGTGGCGGGCTGCGCGGTGCCGGACGCCATGGGGATGGGGGCGGGGGTGGCCGCGGTGGAGGAGGAGCCGGTGGTGGTTTGGGTGAGGGCGGAGAGGGACGAGTTGTTGCGGAGCATGTTAGGGGGTTGCTGTGAGGGCGGGGGAGACATGAGGCCCTGCGAGTTGCTCAAGCTGCTTTGGTTGCGCTGATGTGCCGGATATCCCGAGGGCTGCGACGCGAACGCTGTCGCTGCGACGGAGGGGTTGCTCAGATTGCCTACGGACGATACGGCGCTTCCCAAATCTGGAGAGACAGACTGGTGGGAAGAAGAGGAGAGGCGGTATCCATCCGGCGCAGTAGGATCAATCTCGTAGTCGCCTTTCCGGGGTGCAAAGAAGCGGCGCACGAGGTACGACTGCGTGATCTTGGGGCCAAGCTTTAGCAACTTGCGGATGTACTCGTCGAGGTTCGCGCGACGGCCGTTGGAGATGTTATCCGTAACGTAAGTAACCGGTCCCGGCATGAAGGGCAGACTGCGCTCGTAGCCCTCGACGTTGCCAGCCTCGCGTGGGAATTCTTGGATCAGGTTGATCTGGAGGTCGTAGAAGTCCTGGTACAGGCGGGAGAGTTCCCAGTGCCGGCCGTCTTCCATCTGGCACTCGACGATGAACCAGAAGATGTCGTCAGCGAAGCAGTAGCGCGGCACGGAGGCTTTGACGGGTATGAGCGGGATCTCGTCTTGGTAGGATTGTTGGTTCATGTTGGGGTAGGCGCCGTAGGGGGATGGCTGCTGGTAACTCTGGCCGCGTTGCTGTTCAGGAATGTAAGCACAAATGTCTTAGACACTGGGGGAATGTGTTCATACCGATTCCGCTCCTTGACCATAGCCACCGTTCGAGGTGAACTGAGTCTGCTGGCTCTGCAAACTCATGCGCGCCATGCCCTGCTGCATATCCTGCGTCGCGTCGCCGCCCAACTTGCCTAACGAGATGCTGCCGTTCTTGTAGTCCGCCGCCATCTTCTTCCACTCCTCAACCTTTGGAACCCCTGCTCTCTTCACTGCCTCGACGGGGTCCGGCATGGCTTGTCCTGTCGTCATATCGCGAATCTCGATGAACGACACCGGGATGAGACCCGGCCCTCCTAACCGCGTGATTGGCTTCGCGACGAACCACTCCGGATTCGACTGCGCGATGACCAGAATGGCCTCTCCTTCCTTGGCGTCCAGTTCGTCTGGCCTTTCCGCCTTGAAGTCGTATATGACAACGCCATACACACCACCGCCCTTGCCCATCGACTTGGACATCCTCAAGCCAGCCATTCCAACCATTCCAACCATTCCGTTCATCATCGCAGGTGGACTGTTTGAGTTCTCTCCTGCATAGCCCGAGTCGTGGCCGCCACCACCTGACATCCTGGGGCCTGAGCCTGCCGAGCCTTGACTATCGCGCATGTTCTTGTTGACGATGGAAAAGTATTTGACCGGCACTAGTCCTCTCGTTCCCTGCAGCGGATTGCATGCCTCGTACCAGTCCTCGTCGTTTTCGCGGCCTACTACGTGGAGGAAGTCGCCTTGTGTAAAGGCTAGATAACCGGAGTTCGGCGAGGGATCTGGGGGGTTGTAGTCGTAGAGCGCTTTGATGACCTATATGAACCCGCACAGTCAGAACGAGTACGCATTCACGAGCTTTGCGAAGAGATCGAAGGGGGTAGACAAGGCTATACACCACGTACCTTCTTCGGCGGCACAATCGCAATAGCGTCCTTCTGCGGGATGGAGATGGAAGGCGGTTTAGAGTCGGCCTTGTCCGACTGCCTCGACATTCGAAACTGCATGTAAAATATTCGTCAAAAAGTGTAGCTCTTTTCTCCCAGGTTGACGGCCGCAACTCGACACATAATATTGTCGAGTCACTCGCCATTTCACTGACCTTCACCATCCTGACACTGCTCTGCTGCGTCAAAGCGCGCAGTCGCTCTCCGTCTCAGATAAAGCTGCGTGCAGAGCTGCTCCGAGTCGTGCGTGTTGAATGCGCAGGTCGGTCGTTGCGGTGAGTGCGATGTGGAGTCGGAGTGCGGCCGGTGTTTGCGTGTGAGGTCGACAAAGGAGGGGGGGCCTTGCACTGCCTGCGATATGCGCGACGCCCCAGGATCCAATGCAGCAGAGGAACAAGGAAAAATCTCCGCAGAAAAAGTAGGGCGACGACGCAGGAACACCTGTAAGTTTCTGTCGGCGCGCCGGCGGGGCCGCTCTTACGTCCGGTCGGTTGCGTAGGATTATTCGCGCTCGAGGTGGAGTGAGACGTGCGAAGGAGCGCGTTCTCGATGGGGCGGAGGATGGTGCTCTGCTGGCCGTGCCTTTGTGCCTGGAGTCGCGCCGTTGGAGTGAGCGCGAGTCGAGCCGTGGCTAGCGTCGACGTGAAGGTGAGCTGCTGACTGGCCGCGCAGGCTGGAGCGCGAGTGCAGAGCTGGAGCTGGGGCGAGTGTCTCGAGCACGACAACGAGCGGTGCGGAGGTTGGTTTGTTGTTGGTGGTGGTGTCGCGGCGGACTCGAGAAATTCACGTGTGTGTGCAGGAGATTGCAGCTGGCAGCGCAGAAGAAAAGAGAAGGCGGGCCACGAAATTAATGCAAATTGCACCCCCCACCAAGTGAATTGTTTCGTTTCAATGCATTAACTCGCAACTCATCTACACTATTCTGCCTATTCCCTCTCGCTTTCAAAGCGCCCTCCTCCCATCTCTGCCCGTCCGCTCCCTGAAAGAGAGTACAGCTGTAGGGCTGCGAGCCTGCATGGCCTCATCCCAGCGCCCAACATGCCATTTGAGATCAGCCATCGCCGACTTCTGCCAGCTGCGTCCCAATTGGCGTCGCTCCACGGCCTCGTGATCGCTCTGCAGCCGGAATAGGCACGTCGAGGGCAGTGGCGGCATCGTCATAGGGTACGTTCTGCTCAGCCTTAGACGCCCAGCAGAGATGCACCCGCCAGCCGAGGCCAATCAATGCGTGGGCATGTCACTTTACCATGTCATTGGTCTTATGCGGGTCGCGCCGCAGCGTGTGCCTGCCATGCAAATAGCCATCTCGTGAGGTCAATGGCCGAGTTTATTGCTATGCCTGATGCTAAAGTATCGATCATCGCCACAGCCAATGCACACTGAGCCCGACCGCAAAACCCAAAATGCAACGCTCCGTCCTTGGAACTCCATCGTAGCCTTGGACGTCAAACTCCACCTAGAACGCCGGAATGAAATCCCCTCACGCAATTGTGAGAGTGAAAGCTAGCTAGGTATCCTCCTCTGCCTGGCCACTTTCCACGTGCTCGCGGCACGACGTTGGGTAACACGTGCAAAGCTGAAACGTCGGAACCCAGCGCAGCCGAAAGGACCACGCACTTGCGACACCGAAATCGCAAGTTGCACCGGTAAGCGACAATGCCGTACGAGTGAAAACCCAGGAAAGGAAAAGTCTTTTGACATTCAGCTGAGCGGCATAAAGTGACAAATCTTGACTGATGGGTGCTGCACAACATGGTTGTGGCCGCAGCTGCTGATCATGGAACCTTCGATAGCTCCCGAGAAGTTAATGCCCCCCACAGATGTGAGGGAAAATCGCTCCAGTGGATTGGTGCGCATGACGCGACCATCTTATCCAGCCATTCCACGCATTCGGATCGAAGAAGCACAGAGGCCCGCTACGTCGGAGAGAGAAAGACAAGAAGGCAGCACGCACGAGGTGAGGCAAGTGAAACGAGATAGAATGTTAGAAGTCATGAGGGGATCGCGCGTGAGAAGGATCGCAGGGGTGTCGACGAGGTCTGCATGAGGGAAAGAAACCGACGGTGGGGAATTAGGAACTGCTAGGGGAGGGTGAGTGTCGACGTCGCTCTCGCCATCTGCGTGGGGAGAGGCCTTCGGTCGTCGAGAGCTACGGTCGTCGAGAGCTACAGTGTGGATCGAGTCGCTCCGTGCTGCATGTTAACTGACCGTGGAGGTCCCTGGAGTAACTATAAAACCTTCGCAGACACTAATTCTTGTCTAGCGGGAACTTGCCAGGCAGCTGGATGGAGCGGGGACTCTCATATCTGGCCCTTGATGTCTACTTTTCGGAATGCCGTAGCTTTGGCTAGTTCGAACAGACTGCCAGCTTTCGCAGTGAGGATTTTAAGGACGCCGTCCTTCTCTGAGATCAAGTGTTGGGCATTGGCATCGATCAAGAACTGTACGCAGTCCTCATCCGACTCGAAGCCCAGCTCTTCCGTGAGGAATCTCAAGTTGACGTCTGGCTTGTACCTGCATATCTGTGAGCTAAAGGCAGTTCAGATGATGGGTAGAGGGAATCTTACGCTTTGCAAATGTTAGCAAGAGCAGCTAGCCGCTCTCGACCAACAAACATATCCATCAGATATGCGCCCATGTTTGGCGTGTCGAGATAGAGCCGGAAAAACTTGTGATAGTTGCCCAATGCCAGAGCGTTGCGCACTTGGAGTGCGTGTCGGACGGCAGGCTGCTGTTTGTCTGTGATGGTTAGGTGTGTGAGGACATCGTTCATGTCCACGCGATTGCACGTGTAAATGAAATAGAGGATGCGATAGGCCACGAATTCCGGAGGATGCCCGCCGAGACTCTCCTTATACAGCGCCCGCAGTTGCGTCTGGCACTGATTGAACTCACCCAAGTCCCCCTTCTCGAGTGCGATACGTGCATGGATCTCATAGACGTTCACGGTGAATTCGTTCTTGATATGTTGCACGGTGAGATCCTGGCGGAGGGACTTGAACTGATCACAAATGTACGTGTAGTCGTTCTCCTGGCGCCACTTCTTCTTAAGATGCTCAAGGGTCTTCTCCAGTACGGACAATGGGCGCACTATCTCTGGCTTGGGCGCGGCGGTGAGACGCAGATATCGCTTCTCGATAGTCTGGCACGTTCCGATGACTGGTCCGCGAGATCCGCCAACGTTGTCATCATCCCGATATGAATGATGCAGGTTTTGCCACGGCCGGGGTGACTCGTTTCCAGGCTTGCCGATGTCAAAGCGCTTCTTGCGCTTCTCCAGATCCGCGTTATACTTACTTTCATTGCCGGCCTTTAGTTCCTCCTGTCGCTTACGAGCTCGCTTGTCAATCTTGCTCTCCTGGCTTTTGCTGGCGTAGGAAATGCGATCTCCAAAGTCTTTGGATCGGCCATTAAGCTTTTTCCATGGAGGGGAAGTCTCATCTGCTGGTTCAGCCACGTCTACGTCCATCTTGCGTTTCAGCGATCCATTAGCCCAGTTTGGTGACATATCTGATGCTTCCAGTGGCCCGCCTGGTTGTTGAGTGCCTAGCTCCTGCTGGATGTAGTACTGTGGCAGAGGCAGCTTTGTCCAGTCTATCGATTCTAAAGTGCCGCACTCAGCAGCTTGAGTGATGATCTGTTTCAGCTTTGTCTCCATTTCCGTTCGCTCAATGCCGGGGATGGCGGCTTCTGGGGCAAATGATCTTTGTACATATTCGCGCACTTCAGGTGACCAGTTGACCTTCTTAGCAGGTTTCGGGGCCGCTTGAGTATGCTCCACCATGTTGTGCTGAGGTGCTAATGTCCGACGGGCGGGCACGGTGTTATATGCCGGCGTATCTAAAGTACGGTGAGTAGGCCTATGTCCCCGACTGATGAGTGACGCGGATCTGGACATACGCGAGTAGTCCATGGCGTGCGCGAATGGCGGCGCAGGCTGGTGCCAGGGAGGTGCAGGTGCAGACATTTAGAAGAGGGAGAATAAAAGTCCTCGTAGCTGTGAGGTAAGTAATCGTGGTGGTGGTGAAGAGGTGTCGTTGACAAAGAGTGATGTAGGAGTGAGGAAGGGAGAGTTTGGGTGGCGGGAGAGATAAGTTCCGTTTTTGCAAGCGCGACTCACGCTAACCACACTAAGCGAGCCTTGGCATCTGTCTTGGCATTGCATTCCGATAGCACAGGAACCCTCAAAGATGTGTCCGTAGAGCCATATCACGATCGACCTTGTCCTGTTCTCCCTGACACAGTCTTGCCATTGACTGATCAGGCCGTACACCCTTAGTCCTACCCCAAATGTCCTGAATGTTTCTAAAGCAACTTGATCTAACAACTGCGCTCCGGCCAAGCTTGCTACCTGATGAGACGCTCCTCTTCGTTCAGGATGCTGTGGGGCTCTACGACGGGTATGCTATGCAATCCCAAGACGTTCCAATGCTTTAACCATAGCTCAGGAAGTTTAAGATCCCCGAGTATCAAAACGGCCATGCCTACCTGACGTCGCATCGAGCATGCTATGTGGACAACGAAGAGCCCAGGAAGTATGCAGTGGCAATAGACCTGAAGGATGTGGATAGGTCCGAATTCTATGTACGCGTTAGCAGACCTCAATTTATCGCTATTAAGCTCTTATAGTAACAGATACGTAGGCAGGTTTCCTGAAGTCTTCACCAAAAGTTACGCTGTATCCGAAGCCTTTGAAGCGCACATCGCTTTCAACTCGAGGCCCGCCATGGACGCCTTCACCAGCGCCAACAGGTGGAACTCAGAGTAGCCCACAGCGATCGCTTACTGCCTCTCCCGCGCCTCTCCCAGCCTCGGCGACCTGGGTTTGTCCGATATGCTCGTTCTCGAATCCAATTCCATCGAACTTCGATCCTGCCACGGCAAATAATAGAACTCCGATACCACCTTGTTTGGCATGTGGCATCAAGCCTCCGCTTGTACATGTAGTCAAGGCGGCAATCAATGCTATGGGCAAGCGGCAAGCGGTGCAACAACCTATTACATCGCAACAAGCTACGACTCCCACAATCCCGAGTAACGATTACGGTACATTCCGTTGTCCTCGATGCACGTTTGAGAATCATCCATCCCTCATCAACTGTGAGATGTGTGGTGCTTCGCTTGTATCTGCCCCAGATCGCCGCCTTGATCTTGGCCCTAACCCCGTCGAAAGATCAGAATCTCCTGCACCGATGTTTACTGGCCTTGCAATTCAGGACGATGCAATTGAATCTGTAAAATTCTCATTTCGCAATGGTGGAGATAAGATATTCCATGAGCGCCTGAAGGGCGCTTTGGTACAGCGGAAATGGCTTCTCCAGAGTGCACCACCTGTGCCACAGCCGATGAGGACTGAGAACGGCAATAATCCTATCGAGCCTCCAAGCACGATCGGTGGGTCCATCTTGGATAGGAACAAGGTGGTTGGCATTGCTGGACTCGAGAGAAGAGGCCAGGAGCAGCGCAAGAACAATGAGCTCGTTCTCGGAAATGCCTTTGAGGATCTGGAGGCACTCATGACGTCGGCAAAAGAAGTCATTGCACTGGCGGAAAAATTCTCTTCCCAGGCAAACCCAAATGGAACTGGCTCAGAAGCCGATGCAGTCCTTTCACAGTCGGCTTCGGCCCTTGGGCTCGTCACGACCAAGGATATGCTGAGCAGCGGTTCAGACTCACTCTACATCTCAGAGCTGTCGCGCAACCTCGCAGAGTTTCTTACCGACGATAGCAAAGGCGTACTGAAAAGAGAGGGCGGCATCATCAGTCTCGTCGATCTATGGGCCGTCTTCAATCGTTCTCGCGGAGGTGTCGAGTTGATTAGCCCTAACGACTTCGAGAAAGCTGCACAACTATGGGACAAGCTCAAACTGCCCGTCAGACTGCGCAGATTCAAAAGCGGGCTACTTGTGGTACAAGGATATGATAGAACAGACGAGAAAACCATCGCGGGTTTATTATCATGGTTGGGTACCTTGCATTCTCTAAGCCCCGGCGAGGCATTAACATGGGACTCCCAAGCATACGGGCGCGGTGTTACGGCTCAAGAGGTCGCTGAGCATTTCGGATGGAGTTTGGGCGTTGCTACTGAGGAACTCGATATGGCGGAGGAGCAGGGAGCGTTGTGTAGAGAACAGGGTCTGGATGGGATACGATTCTGGGAGAACTGGCTGATGAAACTGCCGCCGGTGCAGATGACTTGAGGGATGGTGTATTTGTACGAATGAGTAAATGAAGCATTAGACACTTGAATTCGAGTCCTGAGCGGCATGCTTTGGATTGAAAGTCACAGCTCCTCCAATGATCTGCACGGATTCACATGTCCCTTAAACTTGCAGAGCCGACATCGGCCAATTTTTCCAGCCCGCGCTTCCGCACATTTTGACCCCGGCTGGGCATATGTCAAGCTCCCTCTGCACCAGTGACTCCCTCGACAACCTCATTTCGAGGTTCAATGCCCCACCCCTTCTCGCACACCAATGGGGGAATCCGGAGGAGCAGCGGAGGCGCGCGAATGCGCAGGCGCAGATAGGGGACGAGCCGTCAAGCCTCCTCGCGTCGCGTCGCCAGTCTCGATTGACGTCGACGGCTGGAGGAGCGCGAAGCTCGTCAATGGCGCGGAAAGAGCTTGGAATACGCGCAATTTGGGGTGGAGGGTGGGCGCCGATGCGGCGGCGGCGTTGAGCGCGGGCGCGTTGGTCGCGCCGATTATAACGATCATTGATCGGTGAGTCCAATCCGTTAATGGAGGATGTAGATGGACAGGGGGATAGATGCTAATTAGGATAATACAGAGGGATAATGGAGAATGCGTCTGGGAGGAATACGCTAGGTGCGAGTATTAAAGCCTCGCTGGGACGGCTGCTGTTCCAGCCTCATCGATTTGTTTTCTCGAAGCCATTTGCGTTGGTTATTGTACGTTGCTTTTTATCCAAGCTCATTGCTTGTGAGAGAATATGATCACTGATATCAAAGCCAGGCTTTATACTCGGGCACCTACTTCACAGCAAATTCCGTCGACACCGTCTCATCCACGCTACGCAACCAACCCTCCGATAAGGTGACAGCCGGTGTAGCCAAGTTCACCGCTCCCTGCACCACAAACCTCGTCCTCTGCCTCTACAAAGATAGCAAATACACACAGATGTTCGGCGTCCGCACTAGCGTTCCTCGTCCAGTCCCCCTAGCCACCTACGGGCTCTACACGATTCGCGACTGCCTTACAATCTTCGCGTCCTTCAACCTCCCTGCCTTAATCGCGCCGAGGTTACCGATGGATGCCATACCGTTGATAGAGAGGAATATAAGCAGTATGAGTGCGGCCCAGGTCCTCGCTCCGGCCGGCATACAATTATTCAGTACGCCTCTGCATTTGCTTGGTTTAGACTTGTATAATCGGACACATGTGACCTGGGCCGAGAGGTGGAGCAAGGTCAAGAGCGAGTGGGGAATGAGTACGTTTGCGCGGATGGGTAGGATTATTCCTGCTTTTGGGTTTGGTGGTGTGGTTAATGCGGCTGTGAGGAGGAAGCTCATCAACGCTGTTGATTAGAGCTCTTCATACTTCTCGGCATTCGGTTTGGGTCAATTTCTCTCTGGCGTTCGAGCGTTGATGATCTCCGCTCAGCATTGTATTTCGGCATTTCGGCGGCTCACGACTGGATCTGGCGCATCATGGATACCACTAGAATACGATGCATGTCAGACGGATGCATTGTAGCATTAGCATTTACACGATAGATGCATTTAAACGGCCTGTCAACTTGAACCTCTAATCCATTCTACCAATTTGCCCTTTGGCCAGTGACCCAGTGTGCAGAGCTTGCCAATCAAACTTTTTGCTCTCCCGTGACGGGTGTCTCCTCGAAGTGAGTGACGCCACTCTTATTGATCTCATTGGCATCAGTCGCCGCTGCCAGTCTCTTATCGAGCTCGGCTCTGTCAGCCTCGCTCATGTCGTTAATGTCCAGCGCGACTTTGTCTCCGAACTTGCCAGCGATCTGGTCAACGTCAGTACTATTCTCCTTCAGCATACCATATCAGGACAACTTACCTCTTCAAGAGTTAGACCCTTCGTTTCCGGGAGATATCTAATTAGGATGAAAACGCAGGCCAGCGGGATGAATATGAACACCAAGTAGTACTTCCAACCAATATTGTTGAACGCAATCGGAGCCGACTGCGTGTACACCAGCGCCGTGAGGAAGAGACCGCTGATTGAGAAGCCGACGCCCTGTGCTCTTACCCTCGTGGGGAAGATCTCCGAACAGTATACATAGGTCGAGACGTCCATACAGCCGCCATAGAACGTGACGTACAGGTAGATAAAGAACACGCCAAACCCGTTGCCGATTTTGTTGTTCGTACCTGCGTACTTTGCTACCATGGCCGCTTCTAACACGATTGATATAGCGCAACCAATGACGCCAATCGCGAGGATCCGAATACGGCCAAAGCGATCGAGAATGAGCGTGTTGACGTAGTTCATGACCGAAGCCCAGGTGTCGAAGCAAGCGTACAGGAGAAGCGGGAGAGCGCCGTAGAGTCCCAGACTGTTGTACAGCAAGACTTGGTAGTTGTTGACGACCAGTACGCCTGTGCTCTGGGCGATGAAGAGAACGAAGAAGCCAGAGAGGAGACGCTTGCGATAAGTCGGTTTGCGAAGGAGAGAGAAAATGTTGCCGAGGTTCTCGTGGCGCTCAAGTTCAATCTGTGCCTGGATTTGGATAAACTCCTCACGAGCGGAGACGTGGCCTGGGTCATCTGGGTTGGCGTGGAGATCTTCAAGGATACGGAGACCTGTTCATGGTGGTCAGTATGCGGAGTGATCCTGCTTTCGGCGTAGTCGTACCTTCTGCATCGCGGCCACGCTCGATGAGCCAACGTGGAGATTCTGGCATCCAGAATGAGCCGACAAAGAGCAATATCGGAGACACCATTTGCAAAGCCAAACACAGACGCCATTGAATAGCCGGATTGCTCTCGTAGAAGGTGCCGTATCCCGTCCACCCTGCTAGAGCCTGTGCATAGCATCAGTTGTAATGATCAGTTGAGTTTCAGTGAACTCACATAGCCAATGCAGATGATGAATCCATGAGTTCCCACTAGAAGACCTCTCTGCGAGGCAGGACTGATTTCGGCCTGGTAAGTTGGAACGATGCAGTTGATCCAAGCTACGGAAATTCCATTGATGACGCGGCCAACCAAGAACATTGCAATATGCACCGCACCAGCTTGCAAAATCCCAGCAATGACGCATACTACGCAAATGATCTGGATTGACTTCTTTCTGCCAAGGTTGTCTGCCAGGTACGCGATGGTCCAGCATCCGATGGCCCCTCCGCCTTGGAAGACTCCATTGGTAGCACCAGTTATACTCGCACCGCTTGAGCTGGATATGTCGATATTAAAGTACTGGAAGAATGAAGGAAGGCCGAGGACAGAGCCAATGAGAGCAGCATCGTAGCCATACGTGAATGAGCCCAATGTGACGAGATACGCAATCAGAAAATTGTAGCGGTTGGCCTTAGCTCCAATCGCCATTTTGAGACGGTTGAGGATCTAAGAGATGCTTGACCGAAGCTGGAACGCCTACGAGGACAGAAGGACATTAAAGAACGCCGTCGGCAGGATTGGATATGCGTCCATCCTTACCGTATTGCCCCGTGAATACTTCGAATCTGGACTGGACTTCCGAGTATCACTCAACCCAGGAAGATGGTTCCCCGCATCGATATCCTCTCGACATCCACTCCGCATTGCTTTCTGGCCCGGGGTTTTATTCGTGCTCTCCACTCTCCGTTCACATTGGCCAAGCACTGGGGTATCACCCTTGCCTACGGTGATCATCGGGGACAATACCGAGGGCATATCGTTCGTTTCTCCCCTTCCAGCACGCTGTACCTGGCATGGCGGCTCACGTGGAGATGTTTTCTCGTCAGATATTAAACAGAGCTCAATCCTATCGAGGAAATAATCGGGGAATAAACAGGTGGTGGTATCGGAAGATTGCTTCCTTTCGATGAGGTGCTACAAGGCTACTCGGCAATTGCAGCGTTTGGAATTGCCCTCAGGAGGTGGCATATGCCATGGAACCGCACGAGAAGAGACTTCAATGAAGGAAAATGATTACGAAACATGGGAGAAAGGATGAACAGAGGTCCATTGAATTTCTTGTGGATGGACGGGAGCTTCCCGCTTGACGAGTCAGTCGGTCCGATTTTCTCACCACCACCAACGTCCACTCTTGCGACTTGACTTTGGGGTTGTAGCAATGTAGCAGATAGTGGCTTGAATAAGAAATCGACTTCATCTTCTCATGTATCCGGAATCGCAGAATGGTTCTGGAAAAGCAATCGTAGTCAAATGCTTAAATAATGACACTGATTCAATCATCTGCACACATGTGGGCACAAAATGTTGATCGAAATGGGTTGAGTCACCCTTTTTATTCACTAGCTAAAGAGTACAAGACTTCTGGGACTTTATCAATTGCGACACCAGCGCCAGCGCCAATCAACCTGCTTGGTGTCGCACCACCATGTTCCAAAGGGTGACTCAAATCCTCCGCAGATACAACTTCCACACCCACGCGCACGTCTCCAGCGCCCAGATCGTCAAGTTCCTCCGCGACCCAGCCCACCCAAGTCCTCCCCGACCCAGCCCACCCTCTCATCCACAAACCGAAGAAGAAAGACGTCGAACCTCGCCCAGCGTCACCAAGCCCAAGTCGAGGGTGCATCCGCGCACGGAACGACAGGGCATGGAGACGGCTGTGTGCCAACAAACCACCAAGCGCCGACCAGTAAGCCGAAAACTTGACAGCTTGAAGGCGCAAAACTCCCAAGGCAAATGACCTCCATGTGAGTCGCATAGGTAACAAAGACCCTAACCCTTTAAGGTATAACGAAACCGACTTCGGTTAGATGCCGTGGGAGCTTTGCGTTGTACGATCCACCAGAGGCTTCGGAATCAATCCTCACCAGCCAGAACAGCTTCAGCATCAAGCTTCATGAGCAAACAGGTTTCAACAGGCAGATTTTCCCACACCAAGCACGCAACCAACGGAGCGGCGGTTGCCAGTGACACTCGAACACCCATTGTGCTGTGGGCGTCCAAACTCCCGGCAAGGCCGTAGGAGTTTCCGCTGGGCTCCAGTCCAAAACCAACTTTTGTTGGTTGGCGATGATGGCTGGTGTCGACAAGCCCCTTCCGTGCCACTCTGTCGCCAGATAGCATGGAGCTATCTGCCTTTACGACAGCCAGTTGGAGCTGACATGCCGACAGCTAACCGTGACCACCCCTCCGCGCGGGTCCGTCCGGCGCCATCGACATGCGCTTGTGTAGGTATGTGCCAGGCCGCTCACACGGCATACGAGAGACGAGGTTCGAACCACCGAACGAGGTGAGAAGCCCACGGAGTATACCAGCCAGGGGGGAGCAGGGCGATGAAGTCGACGACAACGCAGCCGGAGCTGGCACTGACGAGGCACCCGGTGCCTGTCAGCCTCGTCGTTTCTATCGCCCGACCAAGGTGCTCGCGCAAAGACTCGTAGAGTTACTGTTGCGACGCTCACTAGACGCGCTTCGTCCAGGCAACGGGGGTCAACCGTAAGCCTAAGCGAAAAGAGCCGTCGAGCTGACTCTCCGGTGTGAAGTGTGTACCGACGCGCTGCGGGATGGGTGATGTCGTCCGCATATCCGAGTGAGTGTGGACCCCTGTTCATGATGTGAGTGAGTGCTCGAAGCTCAAGTGACGTCACGCGTTGAAGGTAAACACCGTACCTGTACAGAAAACATGACTGCGCATGGGTTTCGGCAGGATCCATTGATCCATACCCCCACAAGTCAAGTTTCCGGAAGGCAATTGACGACCTTCTCTTGGCTGGCTGCTCTCGAACGATGGTGGTCGATCAATCCGCTTGTAGTGGTGTGTGGTGAGTCCGCCATCCAACCTTCCATCTCGAGAGAAAAGGAAAAAAAAAGCAGAGATCACTGATTAAACCAGGGCTCCAAGCCCAGTCCCAGACAAAATCCTCCACGTGGCTTGAAGCTAGTCTTCAGCCTGCTCCCCACCGGCCTCGTTAAAACCTCAGCCTTTTTTGGTGCTTGAGGGGAAAGAGTACCCTTCGCTGCCAAAGCAGCAGGAGCCTATAAATCAGTGATCAAAACAAGTACGAAATGACTGAAGAAAAAGGCACTATCGTCCTCAGCGCAAGGAGAAAAGAAAAGAGAGAGAGAACGTTTGGAGAGAGAAGTATTTATCACCTCGCGGCTCCTGCCGCCGGGCTGCGGCCCGTGGGTTCGTGGGAGCTATGGCCTCCTCATTTCCAGCTGCCTTGAAGCTTGAGCTAGCTCTCAAGCTGTTGTTTGATTGGTCGAGAGGTGAAGTGTCTGGGGAGCAACACCGGCGCCCGAACTTTCTGATTGATTAAACTTTTGCAAAGTGTACTCCATGGGTAGCCGCTTGCTTCACTTGAGTCTGCTCTTGTAGCAATGCTTCGCAAGCCCACGTCTTTGTAGAAATATGAGAGGCTAGGACAAGGGGGAGCAAATACATTTGTTCATGGGCTGAGAAGAATATAATTGAAAGGAGCAGACGCAAAGCTTCGGTGATTCACTCTGAGCTTCACTTCATACCAAGTGTTTGTCCATACTCATACCCATCACATTCACTTGAATGCTCTCATGCCCCAATCAAAGCCATATCGATCCCATTCAGCTGGAATACATCCACCTTCCTGGTGTACCACCTCCCACTCTTTCACAGTCTCTTCCTCGCTGGAGAGCTGAAATCTATCTACGTTGCCGAATACGATTCCGGCACCCACAATCATCGTAATCAGACTACGAAGCTCCGCAAATGGGTTACGGAGCCACCTTATAGGTGCTCCGGGGTTCCGTCGAGGGAACCTCTTGGGTCGACGCCTGCGAGACTGCTCGGCCTTTTCTGGATTGTTCGCATCAATGTCATCGTTCTCGTTGGCATCTTCTCGGATGAGATGGACATTCACATGGATTTCTCGCAGATGCATCTTCTGCGGGAGTGGCCTCTGTGCGTCGAAGCGTGGGCCGCAATGGATGAAATGGTTCAAAGTCTGGTACAGCTTTCGAACGACTGGCATCGGACCGCCGTCTCCCCAGAATTGTCCATCTCTCATGTCATCGAAGACGACATTTGCCACCAGATACCGAGCGTCACTTGGAGGACATGGGATCCTTTCCCACGTTGCCCTTAGTCCGAGAGACGGGTCGAGTTCCAGAACGTATGTTGCATTTTCTTCACTCTGGAGAAATGACGCTTCACTCGTCAGAGCTTTCATTTCAGCCGCTATTTCCTTGCAGGTGAAAAGGAGATTCAACCAGGGAAGTTGGAGAGGTCCCTTGAGCTGTGGGGTGCATCGAAAACCAGTTTGTGAGAAATGGCCGTCTTTCCAGTACTCTACAGTCGTACAGTTGATCTCAGTTCCGATGACCTCACGGTAAATCTGGCGTCGAAGTTCTCGCGGTAGGCCAAGAAGGCTGGCTCGATTGTCGGACGACATTCTCTTCGTGAACGACGCCATCCCTGAAGAAGAAAAGCACTGCTCGGGTGAAATGGAATAGCTGCTTGCTAAGCGCTATTGGAGAGTGAAACTGATTGAAACTGAGACTGGACGCTGAAAAAGAAACAGACAGGTGAAGTGGCAGCCTGCCATGCTCTGAGGCTCCCGTCCCTGGCCCGGTTGTCGAGCTAACGTGCCTTCCCGACTCATTTGCAGGAGGAGCCAATGAGATCCAACTTGATGAAATACAAAGGTACTGTGACCGAGAGTCGCGTTGAACTCTCACCGTCTTACATCCGAACAAAGACACCGCTCTATAGGTGTATAAAAACGTCTTTGACTCTCTGTTCACCCTTCGAACATCATTGCCCGTCGTCTCAGGGGTTTGAATGTCCGAGATCGTAACGCGCCGTCGCGCCCAAATGGCCACGGTGGCACGCACCTCTCGGCCTTCGAAAGACCGTGCCGCACGCGACGCATCACTCATCGCCATCGAGCAATCGCATCGTATTCAGTATTGTCCATGTCATCGCAGGGCATCGTTCATGCCACTGTTTTAAAAGAAGGAAGCATGGCGTTGGGTCGTCATTCTACATACATCAGAAGCCGAAAGTCCTCCGGCTCATTTCCGGTCGCGCATGTCATCGTGCGCAGATCTAAGCGTTTCTTTACAGTCCTTGTCTTGCGCCAACGCCCTTTTTGGAGCATCGGTTAGTATGTGTAATCCTGTCGTATTGGCCTCTGCTCCTCCATTCCGGGATCTCGGATGCCGCATGCCGCAGTAGTTTGTCTCCCGTTGCTTCAAGCCGCAGAATTGGTAACCCAGCACTTTGCTTTAGAAATCTTCACGGGAACTTCGCCGGGGAAGAGATGGCAACGTCACTTGCTCAATTTATTCAAGTGGCATGAATATTTTTACAGCAGAGAAACAGCATTAATTCGAATCGCCATCGACACAGCAGCACTCCCCCACGGCGACTCATTCTCCGCGACCCCCGCCCCATTTGGACGACGCTGATGACAGAGATGGTAAACAACGAAAACGGAGATTTATCCAACGTGACATTGGGCGAGTCTGGAGATTTTGAGAAATTCGAGAAAGGAAAAGACGATGTCATAGCCAACAATGATTCCGACGTCGAGAGCGGCACACCTCCTCAGAGAAGTCGATGGTCATCCGCCATTGAAACATTCTCCCCCAACTGGTGAGAAGAATCGTGCGACATCTCCAATAAATGGCAGCGATACTAATATCCTATCTAGGTTCGCATTATGCATGAACACAGGTCTCTTGGGAATACAACTCCACCAGTTCCCGTACAAATTCCGTGGATCAAATGTGATAGCAACATGTTTCTTCATCAGCGAGGTCGTCCTCTTCTTCCTCTTCATTATCATCCAGATCATCCGTTTCTGTCTTTTCCCCCGCGCCGCCTGGAAACAGACTATTGCCACTATGGACGAGCTGTGTTTCTGGGGCTGCGTACCAATCGCGCTAGTCACCATTGTCGCGCAAATTGGAATCATTGGTTCCACGGCGAATTCATGGAGCGATTCAGCGCAGCATGGTATCACAGTGTTTGCCGTCGTGCTGTGGTGGATTGATACCGCCTTGATGCTTGTGACGGCCTACGTCGTGTACTACCTCATCGCGAGGTGGCGAATGGCCGAGAAGGCGCCCATTCCATCAGGCATCTTCCTCCCTGCTGTTGGAACGACGACCGTTGGACTAGTCGGCGGCATTATGGTGAACGGCTCTTTCGGTCTATCGGCACGCCTTGCAGTACCTATAATTTTCGTGAGCTTTCTCCTTGAGGGCTTCGGCTGGTGGATCGCCATGCTCGTGTATCCGGTGTTCCTCGCCGAAATTTGGACCAAAGGACTACCACCACCGTTCAAGCTCCCAACGATGATGATGCTTGTCGGTCCCGCAGGGCAAGTGGGAGCCGCACTTCACTCGCTCGGCACATCTGCAGCGACCTATTTCGGGCCGTACAACAGAGGCACCTTTTTCACGGCAGAATTCGGCTTTGCCTTCGGCGCCGCGAGCAAAATGCTAGCTGTTATGTTCCTCGGTTTCGACGTTTTTTGGGGCATTTTTGTCATTTACACTCTCGCCCATCACCTCATCTCAGGGAAGGCAAAGCCCGGCATGCCATGGTGGAGCACTATTTTCCCGCTCGGCACAATGAACTCCACGTTCCTCCTCCTCAGCCAAGAACTCGATAGCCCGACCTTCCGCGTGCTCGCAGCAGGCTTGTATCTTCTATTACTGATCGATTATATTTGTTGCTGGATCATGACGATCTATCTTGTTTGGCGTGGCGACCTCTTGGACGGGCGGCCAAAGACTGAGAAGATTGCCTGACGTTGGCTTTGGCATCTCATAGACGAGAAGAATGAGAAACATGCATGGCGATTTGTCTTTGGTCTTCATAGAAAGCGTTAAAGCGATTAACGGATTTACATACATCTGATTGAAGAGATTGCAAATATCTCCTTGCCGCCTCTACTCATCTAATCAGTAAAGAAGATTCGTCCTCATCGTAAAACGCTGGACTCGGATCCCAACTTTCAACCTTCAAGCTGACTGCAAGCCGAAGCAGGTTGAACCATTAAAATCAGAGCACTTCATTATCCAGCATCAACATATCCGACTCGAGCTACTACGAAAAGAATTTCGTGAACCATGAAATAGCCTGATCTTCTGCCTCAATGCCTTGCTCGTTCTCCTTGGGAACTTTGGGATTCGCCCGCACAGCGAAACCTGAGAAGGTCAGTACATTCTGCATTCAGAGTGGCGATGACTGCGTACCATGTGTTGCCCCTTCGTACGTTTTGACTTCACACTCTGCTGGGCATTGCTTCAACCCGGCCTCAACCTCCAGAATCTTGTCCCCGCGTATGTGATGGTCTTCCGACGGACATGCTACGCTCACTGGGAGTTTGACCGCATCAATATCGGCCGGGAGTTTGAGGGAGCTCGGATGCGCCGTAAAGCCCGCATTGATTAGGCTCTTTCCGCTAGCAGACTTTTCGGTGTCGCGAGCCAGCAAAAAGACGTGCTTGCCACCCCAGCAGAAGCCTGCGGCGCCGATGGGCTGGCTCTCGTCCTCGCTGCGCAGCTTCTTGAAGTACCCCAAGACGCCGGGCCAGGTCGCGCTGTGGCGGGCGCCGTACAGCCAGGACACGAACATGGGGATTCCTCGCACAACGTAGACAGCTTTCCAGAATGTGTGCACCCCCAAACTCTCATGCTTCTCCGTGACGTAGTCCATGATGTTCAGGAGCTCGGGATTCAGATCCCAGCCGCCCATGAAGTCGGGGAGCAGAACTCTGAAGCTGCCCTTCTTTGCATAGTTGTCTGCAAGAATGCGATTGTTGTTGAATTTCCAGCCAAAGGCGTCCGGTATAATCACTACTGTTCCCTTTGGAGCAGTACCGGATGGAGGTGATGCAACATAAGTCGCGAGGCCATAGAGCGTCTCAACGGTACCAGTGGGAGTACCTTCATGCAGTGTGCCGCTAACACAACCAGAGCAGGCCATTATTTCGGGAGGCTAACGAACTGTAGAGAAGATATGGACTGCAATTAGACAATTCAAAGAAAGTAACTGAGTTGATTTCTAGCTAATCTCTATTGACGGTAGAAGTTGGACAGTTTTTATAACAAAGCCAGCTGATAACAGGGCATCTGTCAGCAGGCAGATTTCATGAATACGGTTGAGACGAGAGAGATTTCAATTTCGCGGCGGTGATGGAGCTGAGGCCCTTCGTCCGACGGCAAAAGTCACGATTTCTGATAACTCCGTAGGATCTAACCGAACATAGTTACCACGGCTTCCAATTGGGCCTGGCGTGAGGATATCTCTAAAATTAAACTTCACATCGCCAGCCCATCACGTTCTGGCATCACTACACGAGCTCTCTCTTTCTGGGCTGCATCAGTACGGCACCAAGTGATGATAACCAAATAATGGCTACTCAACCAACTCTCTAAAAAGTTGTTGACAGATATAGTTTAATAGGTGTATTCTTGAACAAGAGACCTGCAATCATGAAATTGCATAGTGTTTGATGTAGGGAACCAAAGTAGTATGTAGCGCTCAACCCTCTTTTAATATTCGATGCAAATGGTTCGCACTTCACTGTCTCCAGCATATTCCAGTCACTCTGGAACCTTTACTCCCAGCTCTCTCCAAAAGTCGCACCTAAATCCTCGTCCTGCCTCCCACGTCCACGCATTCTGCAGTGTGATATCATTTTGCAAACCAGGGCCCTCATACTCGGTCACGTTCGGCGTTCCAGCAACGACCCTCGCCTCAAACTCCACTCCTCCCGTCTCATTCAAATTGATCATAGACGGCTTCTGGCGACTGAACCGCGGCCACTGGCTCGCCGGATTGAACGCTTTCGAGCCATTCCCGTTCGCTAGCTCCGATGAGATGCTCGGATCATTGTGCACTATGAAGTTACCCCACATGCGCATAAATGCTTTCTGGAACTGCGGCGCCTCGTTCGGGGTCGCAGCACGCAGGCCCTCACCATACAAGTCGGCCCCGTGCTGCGACGCGGGTACCGAGTACTGGTACTTGTAGGCCTCTTTGAAACCCTGCGCGAGCCAATAGGACGGACAAACGAAGGTGGTTTCGGAGTAGAGATTGTTGGCGCGCTGCTGTTGGCCGGTGCCGAACGAGGACACATTGAGGACGTATGGAGGGGATGTGCCTGTTGAGGCAAAGCGTGGATACGAAGGGTCGACATCTGCAGATGTGCTTGGATAGTGATCGAGCACTGACTGGATCTCCTCTTCGCTGAACAATGGCAGTTGAAGCCGAACCCAATCCTCGAATGCGGTTTCGGTAGTAATGTTCTGGATGGTGAAGCCGACGCCTTCGTTCGCGTTGTTGCCGCTCATGATACGCAGACCGTTCAATTTCCCTGTCGTGAGCTGTCTGGATGGCCTGTCCGGAATGAAATCACCGTCAGTGACGGGGAGGAAGGCCCACGTTCCGAAGGTGCCAGATCCGCCAACGATGTATGAGGCGTTCTGGAGAGTGATCGAATCCTTTCCAACCAAGCAATCGAACAGCGTCTGCGATGCGTTGCCATACATTCGGCCGTCAAAGCACCCCGCCGTCAGCGCAAAGGCATAGTACGCCTGGGATGGTTGCCAATCGCTGTAACCATATTGCATTGGCAAATATGGAGAGGCGGCTATGATCTTAAGACCATTAATCTCAGTCGTGACCTTGGATGAGATGTAATCCTTACATTTTGGAAATACCTCGTGCCTTCGCTTCCACCATATGCCATTGCTTGCAGCATCACCGAGCCGGCGCCTGCAGATTCGCCGGCAATCGTCACGCGAGTCTTGTCTCCACCAAAAAGATGAATGTACTTTTGTACCCACTCGAGAGCATAATGCTGATCAAGCAAGCCCGCATTATTTGTTCCGAATCGATGAACTTCATCACCACCGAGAAAGCCGAAAGCCCCGAGCTAAACATAATCAGAGATTTGCTTGCATCAATGCCTTGATAGGCTTACTCGGTATTGAATAACGACGCCGACAAAGGCATTGCTGTTATTACCCATGAGGGTCGACAGATATTGGTTACCTTGTCCACCTCCGTATCCGCCTCCGTCTGCGTCAAGTCAGGTTTTCTACCCGTGACTCATCCCACGTTGCATTAGAAACTTACGAATCCATATCATAACTGGAAGATTATGAGCATCTGGTGCTGCAAAGACGCTCAAGAACAAGCAATCTTCTGTTCCCGTGAAATTGAACGTTGGGCCAGGGCTGAAGAGTAAGTAACATTGCGCAAGAAACGGATTCAAGGGCCTCACTCCGGTGCTTGAGGTCCTTGAGGACAACGCTGCGGCCATTGAGTTGCCGGTATAACAGAGCCGCGATTCTGTTCTGGTGACTGAGGAGGCTGCCATCTGTTCTTTCCTTCCGTCGACGCCGCATACCGCATTCTTGAGATTCCGTCAGTCGAGAATATGCAAATGTCCAGCTTACATACCCTTTATATTCGTTCAGCTTGCTCGTGTCATTGTAGAAGCCTTCGTATATTTCATAGCCCAAATCTACTCGTAGTGGTAAACTGCGTTGAAATATCTCGGCCTGTGGCTTTAGAGGCTCGGCTACTAGAAGAAATGGCAAAAAGAAGACCAGGAAAGCGAAGAGATTACAGAGTGCCATTTCGAAAACGGAGAGAACTTAATAAATACTTATCAACCACTAATCATTTCCGTTCATATACTAAACTATTGGCTCATGATATACAGGGCACTGCGAGTCATATTCTCGGCTTGAGTTCACCCGCAATACATCAGTGCTCTCGACACGCATGCCGGTCAGAAGGAACCTTAATCTATCGGAATTATTCAGGACAGAAGCGGAGACTCTCAAAAAGCCGGAGAAGAGTAAACGGCGAGAGGGGAAGTTGCCGTAGCTTGAGAGAGTGCAGACAATTAGTAAGAGATCCTGGATTCTTGTATGGCAAATCATCTATTGCCGGCCATTTATGGAAACTCATGGGTCAATATCGTGAATCTTGCAGCATAGCCGTAGATAGTGGAGATCGAGCGCATGAACGAGTGTGACTGCAGATAATTGGTGGAAATCAAGATGTCGAGATGATCGGCTTTGTGTCAGGAGGTGCCCAATATGTGCTAGCGCGTAAGCACGTGCGCAGATGTAAATATCGCTCCTTAAGCTTCAGGATTTTCTCCCTTCAATCAACCCACGGTATTCGCCACTTCGTGCTCGCTGTGTGCTTCCAACCCCTCTGCCGATGGCCATTGAGCCTCATCATAATAGCACCATTCCCCTTGATAGGGAGGATGACATTACGCGTTCGACTAGGCGGAAGGAACCACTGAAGCCGGAAAGGACTCGCGCCTGTTACGTTTTCGCTATGCAGTTCTCCTAGTCCATGCCGATAGAATAGAAGGTTGTTGGGGCCTGCTACGGCGGCTGGATCGACAGCGCAGGAAGCAATAATTCTGGCATATACTACAATTGCGGCTTCAGTCCTACATATCGAGTGTAGTGAAAATGATATTCGGATAACTTTCTGTTTCAGATAGATAACCCGTTCTTCGCCGGAAGATGCTGGTGAGCGCGGAGGCATAGTAGAGCGCGGACTTTGAAGGCATCAGACAACATAGATTCAACATAAGGTCATTCCATTTCTACAGGTTGGCTACTGGGCCTCAAATAAGGGAATCCATCTAAAACTGTTCCACCACTACTATACTCAGGCTGATACATATCGATTCCATCCGGCTGGGCTGTCAACGCTGACGGTGCACTTCTTTCCGATTCCCAGGCCTTGGCCGAATCTCTGGAATTTCGAGAGCGCCGGTGGCGGAGACAGAATAATGTGATGCAGGCACCGCTAATGGCAATACCGGCGACTGCTCCAATCACAATTCCTGCAATTTCTCCGCCGGAGAGAGTCTTAGCCCTACTGGAGCTACTCTCACCAGAACTGGAAGAATTGGCCGATCCGAACAACGACGAGAGCCCAGCTTCCGTCCAGCCGTTTGAAGGCTCGGTCATGGTAGCATTCCCGGATGGCCTGCAAAGAGTACATCAGCGAACTAGTATTGTCAATTGGTCTCTCGTGCGGCAATCCGAGTTCAGATCCCGTCACATGTCGAGAGACATGACGTTCTGTCTGGAATGATTGGATATGAAGAGACCAAGGCACCCAGATAGATAGCTGACTGGATAACGCCCGTTTATCTTTCGACCTGGTTGAAGGGAAAAATGACTCACCCTCCTCCAATCACGGACACTAATGCATCTGGTACTTGGTAAGGTGGCGCTTCTGCGTCATATACAGAGCCCCAGCTCAGGGCGCTGAGGTCGAAGACGGACAGGCCGTTTGGGTCCGGGTCACAGTCTGTAGTGATATTTGTTGAATTTCCGCCACCTCCAATAGTGACCATCTGTCTGGACCCAGCTTGATGGCAAGTGGCTCCCCACCTTGTAGTGGCTCCATTGTACGCGGCGGTCCAGGTGAAGGACGGTAGGCTCAGAATCGCCACATCGTCAAAGCTTTCTGCATGGTTCGTCCCACCATGCATATATATGTTTATGCTGCTATTGTCTGGTGCATATGCCACAACCAGGCAGAAGTCGGTGCGAGGATCCGGAATCTGTCCTGTGGCAGTCTGCTGGTACCATACATTGTTATCGGCCAGGGATGAATTGGATGTGTAGTCCAGCGTATTCAGGTCGAAGACTGCAATGTCAGTCATGGGAAGACAGCCATCTTCTTCGGTCCGACCCCCTAGCAGCACAAGTATTCCAGCCTCGCCCACGCCTTCCACATACACCATACCTCCCCCTTGGCGGTTGCTTTTGATTGAATCTTTCACAGTGACGTTATACATCCCGTGCGCACGGAGGGTTAGGACGATCAATCCGCCCGTGCCAACGGTGCTGTCGTTTAGAGATTGTGTGCTCTTCGCAGTCCCGTTGTCCAGTTGGCCGCCTACCCAGAAACCGAGACTCTTGTGGTCTTCCGCAAAGGCACCCCACGAGGGCGTGGTAGAGACCCAGAATGAAGTATCCACTCCAATCCATAGCTTCGAGACCCCATCCAAGTACCATAGCCCATTTCTGGTTGTGGGTGCTATTTCATAGCCGGGGAAGGATTCGTTGAAGCCGGATGTGGTCCCACCATACATGTACAAATCGCTACTGCCAGGCCATCCACTGAAGAGGGCCCCCTTTTGCACGTTCAGAGGAAATGACAGGCCGGAGACACTGCCTCCCATAGTGTGGTTCTGTTGAGTGATCGAAACGTTTGTCTTCGAGTCCCAAGAGCTGTTCATGTCAACAAGAATAAGAAACTCATCTTCCGAGGGCACATGGGGATTAGCTTTGAAGACATCAAAAGCAAGAGGCGTTAGAGAGGGGTCTTACTTATTCCTGAAGTGATTGTGTCCAATTCTTGGTGCCCGCCCTCGTTGACACCCACAAACGTTTCTATCCCTCCATTTATGTAAAGCGTGCCATCTCTGAGAGTTGCTGGGTAGGGTGCTGTGAGCTTACGGCCAAATCTAACAGTTGATTATCGGGAAAACTTACAGCCATGGCCAACTCTTCTGCAAAAGCTCGTCACCGGGTTAAGGGAATTCCCAGCTCGAACGACCGTGACTTGAGCCAGAGCAAAGAAGAGGGAAAGTAAGCGTTTGCTCTGACCTGAGGCTTCGACGGCCAGCCTATTCGATGCCACATGTGGCCTAAGGATTGAGGGGATGTGTGAATAGACAAAGGAAGCACAGAGCTTGGTATGATCCTACTCTGAACAGTGGCCGGCCGATTAATAGCTCGGAAAAGGTCCTTCATGGACTCAAAGTCAGGACCATCGGTTGCTTCGCATACCGCTCGCTCCCAACCTCTTTTTGGGCTGGTCATCCGTTTACGTGTCCGCCTATGCGGCCGCACAGTGTAGTGGAAGGATCACACTTGTGGCACTCAAGGAGTGGAAAACGGTGCCACTGAGTTAGCGTCTCTATGACCTTAGCTTTCTTGGAGCTGGCAGGGGTGCCCACTACCCAGAGCGTCCTAGTGTGCAGGCACGTGCGCTGATGTAGCTTAGCATCGCTCTCTCCTGCAGAGATTCCTCTCTTCAATCAATCCACGATATTCGCCACTTCGTGCTCGCTGCGTGCTCTGGCAGGAACATGTCAGAATTTCGGGGTCGAAAACATAGATGTGAGATGACACGTACTAATACGGGTGGGGGCAAAGGGATCGACGATTTGTAGGAAAAGTAGACTAAAAGATTTGAAAAAGTCAGAGTAGAGCCTTAGAGCCGCTACTAAGGTTGGCTAGTTACACCGTAGTTAGTATCATTTACCCCAGCCTTCTATCTGACTTGGATCTTCGATCACATGATAGATTCACTACTGAAGTTATAGTAGTATGGCATTACTCTCTGTCATATACAAGTTTATTCCACCTTTTAAATATCTTTATTTTTTGTTCATCTTCCTTATGCTCCGTATTTAATCGTTTACAACAAGTATCTCAATGCAATTACTCTAGTTCTATATTAGGCTTAGCGCACCAAGCTCTACCTCGCCATAGTCACAGTTATAAGAGACTGTTACTTTTCTCCGCTGAAACCCTGATTTAGGACTTCCTTCCACACCCTCACAACTTAATGAACAACATATCCTCTTCGAGAAGCTCTCAATGTCGGCCATATGAAGTAATGGGCGGCAAGTCTCAGGAACTTCACGATACCGTGGAATCGAAAATCTGTCAATGCCTCAGCAGCATTCCTGCTCTGTACCGCGACTCAACTTCATCGGAAGCCTCGGGTTCTCTCACATTGGAAGAGCTTCTCAAGTTGGAGTTCATCGGACAACGTTCCTACTGTTGGGCTGTTCATCGCGATTGGCAGCTCGGTGCTTTGATGAACCGCTGGGCTCTGCCAGGCACGACGCACGTCTGTCGATCCTCGTGTCGATATGCGAAACCCCGCAAACGACCATGGAGCTATCCAAGATTTTGACTAGAGTTGTGGAGCCTTCGGGCACAATTTGCTTATATGTACGGGGTCGATTTTCTGGTCAAGTATGCTCCAGTTCCACTTTCGTGAACGCCAGCTTGTCCTCTCAGTCGCAATATGGGGCTGCTCCCAGTCGTGTTGGTAGCTTTCTCTTCCTTCATTTACATTGCTCAAGCCGCTGCCACTACCTCTCCATCCTGGCATAAATATGTTCGTGCTCCGAAGTCACAGATTGTGTATCCTGCGAAAGTATTCAATGTTACAGGAGATGTCACAAATGCAGATGCACTACTAAATCATAAAGGCAAAACTGCCTTCACTCGAAAAGCAACTTCAGATACCGTCCCTTCTGTCACTCTCGACTTTGGCCAGAACATTGTTGGATATCCGCAGATATCTTTCTCTGGAACGTCTGCTAACCACCCGGGCATTCGCTTGGTGTTCTCTGAGAGCACGCAATATTTGACAAATGTATCTGATTTCAGTCGATCGGATAATGAGGGTTCTACTCCATTGACCCCTGGGACTGATCAAATTGCACCTCCCACCACATCTTGGAAATGGCAAGACAGCTATGGCTGTCAGTACAATGGGACTCAGGTCTGCGCCGATGGCCTGCATGGATTCCGCTACATGAGGATCGAATTGGATGCGTCGGACGCAGATGCGCCGTATACCTCAAAGAATGGATCTGTTAGCATCAGCTCAGTATCATTGAACTTTACGGCGCTTCTCGGCACGCCTGCTACTTATACCGGTTGGTTCGAGTGCTCAGACGAAACCCTTACGCAGTACTGGTTCGATGGCACATACACAACGGAAATGGTCACGGACCACTTCCGCCAGACCGACTGTGATCCGCGTAACGCATGGTCGCCCACCCTGGAAGGAAAGCTCGTATTGCATGATGGTGCCAAAAGAGATCGAGACCCGTACGTGGGCGACATTGCTGTCTCTGGAAGGACTTCGTACCTCTCCCACAACGTCCCTGAAGCGGCGAAGAATGTAATCGCTGATCTAGCTGATCACCAGCGCGCAGATGGCTGGATCCCACCTGCGAGCATCAACAACTATACGCTTCCGCTCTTTGACTATCCGCTTTGGTGGGTTGTGACATCTTGGGACTACATCCTCTATACCGGAGATATGGACTATGCCAATACGTACTATCCACATCTGCTCTCTGTCCTCGACAAATGGTATCCTACCGTAACCGACAGCAACGGTCTCCTTTCCAAAGGCCTCAACAACACATCCGGCTACGGGGACTATTTCTTTTCTCCCCGCAACGCAGAAGTGACATACTACAATGGCTTATACGCCCTGGCCCTTAAAGCAGCCTCGTCATACGCTAGTTCACTTAAACACACCGCCGACGCGTCCCGCTGGTCTGGTCGCGCAACGACTGTCTCTAATGCAATAAACGCACACCTCTGGGACTCCAAAACCGGCGCATACTATGACACATCCAACTTGACGACTGGCGTCCGGCATTCGCAAGACGGTAACTCACTCGCCATCCTCTCCGGCGCAGCGCCGCTCCCTCGCGCGCAATCAGCGCTCAATTACCTCTCCAAGGCAACTCATCAGCCATACGGCAATGCCTTCTTCGATGCCGAGTTCCCGCTCTCGGATGGAGTGTATAATGCTACGCGTCGTGTGTACGCGTTCATATCGTACTTCGACATCTCAGCGCGCTTTGAGTCTGGACTCGCGGAGTCGGCGCACGATATCATTAATCGGATGTACGGCTGGATGGCAGCGAATGATCCGGGCATCACAATGTGGGAGGGAATCGGTCCGCCAGATCCTGGCGATGGTGGAGGCTCGGGGACGAAGTATGAGGCCGGATACACGAGTCTGGCTCATGGCTGGAGCACCGGCGTTGTGTCTGCGTTAAGCAATTATGTGCTGGGTGTCATCCCGACAGGAGCTGGGTTTGAGACATGGAGTTTGAAGCCGTATATGCTAGAGAGCGTAAGCTGGGCAAGAGGTGTGGTGCCAACACCGAAGGGCGGGCTGGGGGTTAGCTGGGACAAGGGGAGTAATGGGAAGTTTGAGATGAGGGTCGAGGTACCGAAGGGAACTACCGGGACAGTAAGCGTACCAAATGAAGGAGGGAAAGGGAAGGTGTACGTGAATGGGAAAGCCATCTTCCCACCAGGGAAAGGTAAGGGTGCAAAGTATGAAGACGGTTATGTTGTAATGACCGGCATCGGCGCGGGCACGCACAGCTTTACCGTATCTGCATGATAGTTATGTGAGCATTCAAAACACTTTTGGTCCCATTTTGTGGCCGTGGTATCTATGTGTACCGATACATACTCGTGAGAGGCATCGACAGATCATGATGACATCTACATTCGTCGACTTTACCAATCCAGAGGCTCTTTACTGACCTCGCCCCTGTTCGTTTTCGGTACCGCTACCGCTTCGACGACCATACTGCTGCCGTCCTTCCTCCATCGGCCCTTCAAGTAGCCGCTGCCGTCCAGCCAAGGCGTATCCCTGGTCCGCTTCTCCTCAAACTTCTTGATCTTATCGTCCAACTTCAATGTGAGGCCGATATCATCCAAGCCGTTAACTAAGCAGTATTTTCTAAACTCCTCGACATCAAACTTCGCGAGCTCCTTGCCATCTGCGTCCTTGATGACCTGGGCCGGAAGGTCGACTTCAATCTCCTTTCCGGCGCGCGCCTCAATAGCAATGCGCTCAAGGGCCTCCTGGTCAGGAATTCTAATGGGCAGCATGCCATTCTTGAAGCAGTTGTTGAAGAAGATATCGCCGTAGCTAGGTGCGATGACGCTCTTGATGCCGAAATCGAGGAGTGCCCATGGTGCGTGCTCTCTGCTGGAACCACAGCCAAAGTTAACTCCGGTCGACACAAGGATCTTTGAGTGACGATATGGCTCTTTGTTAAGGATGAAGTCAGGGATCTCCTTGCCAGTCTTAGGATCGTGTCGCCAGGGGAAGAAGAGTGCAGAGCCAAGGCCGGAGCGCTTGATAGTCTTGAGGAATTGCTTGGGAATGATGGCGTCGGTGTCAATATTTGCGATTTCAAATGGAGCCGCGATGCCCTTGAGCTGTGTGAACGCAGGCATGCCGCCGACGCTCGGAGCGCCGCTCTGTACAGTGTTGCCTTGCGAATCCTCCGGGTCGTCGAGAAGCTTGTCGAGGTCTTCATCGCTTATGATATCAGCCATGTGAGCCTCCTCAGTCTCGACCGGCACAGGAGCGCTGGCTTTGCCATGTGACCACCCGGCGTAGTTGCGAACGTCAGCAAGCTTTCCTGAAAGCGCGGAAGCTGCTGCTGATGCGGGAGACATAAGATGGGTACGGCCACCAGCGCCTTGGCGACCTTCGAAGTTGCGGTTCGAAGTGCTGGCGCAACGCTCTTGAGGCGCGAGAATGTCCGGATTCATGCCAAGGCACATGCTGCACCCAGCCTCCCGCCATTCGAAGCCTGCATCGAGGAAGATCTTGTCAAGGCCCTCATCTTCAGCCTGCTTCTTGACAAGACCTGAGCCCGGAACGATCAAAGCACGTTTCAAGTTGCTCGCAACCTTCTTGCCTTCAACGATTCGAGCTGCAATTCGGAGGTCTTCAATGCGAGAGTTCGTGCAAGATCCGATAAAGACTTTGTCGAGAACGACTTCCTGCATTGGTGTACCCGGCTCAAGGCCCATGTACTTTAAAGATTTGATGCATGCCTGCTTTTTTGCTTCGTCAGTGAAGTCATCGGGGCCAGGAACCTTGCCGGTAATAGGCACCACGTCCTGAGGTGAGGTTCCCCATGAAACTGTCGGTGCGATGTCTTTGGCGTCCACGAAGATGTCCTTATCATACGTCGCTTCTGGATCCGACCGCAGAGACAACCAGTACGCGACAGCTTTGTTCCATTCGTCGCCCTTTGGTGATAGCGGACGACCCTTGAGATATTCAAAGGTGATCTCATCGGGAGCCACCATACCGGCACGGGCACCGGCCTCAATGCTCATGTTGCACATTGACATGCGAGCCTCCATGCTGAGACCTCGAATGGCGCTGCCGCAGTACTCGATGACATGACCGGTACCACCAGCCGTACCGATGATACCAATACAGTGTAAGATTATGTCCTTGCTGCTGACGCCTGGTGCAAGCTCGCCTTCCACCTGAATCCTCATGTTCTTGCTTCTCTTTGTGATCAAACATTGTGTTGCGAATACGTGCTCGACCTCGCTGGTACCAATCCCAAAGGCAAGAGCGCCGAATGCGCCATGCGTCGAGGTGTGGCTGTCGCCGCACACTACGGTGGTGGCGGGGAGGGTGAAGCCCTGCTCAGGACCGATGACATGGACAATGCCCTGGCGCTTGTCGTCCATGCCAAAGTATGTGATTCCAAAGTCCTTGACATTTTCTTCGAGGGTCACGGATTGTAGTCGGGAGTCTTCCTCCTCGATGAATGAGGCGACGGACTTGAAGTTCTTGCGGGGAGTGGTCGGGATATTCTGTGCTGGGCTGTTAACGTCTTTGAAGCAGAAGGTATGCGAGGACGTACATGATCAAGGGTCGCTAGAGTGCAATCAGGTCGCCGCACTCTTCGACCGGCGTTCTTGAGTCCCTCGAAAGCTTGCTGGAAATATTGTCAGTGACATCATTATTATGAGAATATTTGTGGGAGTACGCACAGGCGTGGTGACTTCGTGGATTAAATGCCTGTCTGCATGTCGGACCAGTTAATAGGTGCTCTCTTCGATGTCCCTGCATGATGCATACCGATATACAGCACCACGGTCCCATCTTCCTTCTGGTCAACGATATGCGCGTCGAAGACTTTGTCGTACAAGGTCTGAGGTGGCTTGACAGCAGAAGGCATTGTGGCGGTTTTTGCTAAGGAGCAATCTGACAGCCAGCTAGCACAATACGAATTGGGAATTCGGGAGATATGATGGGATTGCGAGGAGGTGATTTACCGCCCTCTATATGCTTGCCATTGTGATAGCTCCTCCGAAATCGCTGTCTGCCGATGTCGGACGGGGATTTCAGAGGCAAAAAGCTGGGGAACCGGCCTGCCGACAGCCAATAGGAATTAAGCTAATATAAGCAATCACATGACAACATGAACGCCTTCTTTTCGTGCACTTCCCGCGGAGGAGGATCAGATACCAATTGGACATTTTACCGATTCTCTATATTATAGTCATCACGAATGGGGCTGGATGAGTGTTAGTCGCATCAAGCTTCCTCGCATGAATTCCTGGATAGGCATGATTCGGCCGTGATGGACAGTAGGCGCAGCTTTTCGCCTGCTTGTGATCAGAACACTCGAAGCTTACTACTGTGCCCTTCAAGGTGCTCTCGGTTGCTGCCGGTTATGGTATTGCTTATTGACAGTTATATTCACCGTCGGCATGCCCGGGATGGACGTGTACATTATGGTCAGCGGGTGAAGTTTGATGGCACTTCAACATCGTATCCGATTGGCAGAAGACGCCCTACCACGTATACATCAATATTCACACCATCGCAGTGCAAGAACAAACAGCGCTTTCGCCTTGTTGCGACTAATGATGTGGTGGCAGAGGACCGCGGCTTCAATCCAACAGAGTTTAAAGATTAGAGTTCGTCAAAGAATGTGAATACGAAGTATAGGAGAACTTCACACGTTCTATTTGGTATCCTGAATACACTTGGTATCAGCTCCGGGGGAATGTGCTGATACAAATGAGCTTCTACCCTCGACGGAGTTGGAGCTAAGCACCGTATCAACTCCGCACTATCCAGTCTTAATGTTGTCCATGTCATGGTCTCAGTAGCGGATGATAACCTCGTGCTTTTGAGACCCTGCTCATCAATCACGAGGATCCAGGTCGTCTTCTCGACGGCCTTTATGATGCCAATATCCGAAGAATCTCGCCAAGAGACTTAGAACTTCGCCATTGCTAGCTCATAAGCCAAGCCAAGCGTCAATTTAGCGTGCTGGAGCATGTGGTCGAAGCTCAGATACTCGATCTTGTCCTCGCTCGTGTGGATTTTCGTGTCGCTGTACTTGAAGTCGCTCTCGATGACAAAGGCAGACGGGTAGCCTGCCTTCGAAGCGCTGGCGTGGTCACTGCACGCGTATCCGCACTATTTTTCACGTTATCAGCTACCACAACTGCGTATTCATGCCCTAACAAGCGACTCACCTTGGTCTCGATATACGGAATATCGCAATATTCCGTAATGACCTCTTTGATGAACGTTGTCAATCCCGGATCGACATAGTCCGTAATGACGCCCACGCTCTCCGGTTCGCCCGCGTCAAGCGTCTTCTGCACATAACCAGTCATGTCTTGCTGAAGCATCGCCTTGACCTTCTTTCCCGCCTTTTCATAGCTTTGGAAGATCGCCTGCGATCCTAACAGTCCACCCTCTTCAGCAGAGTACCAGTGGAACTCGACCGTGTTCGTCGCGTTTCCTGCCACGATATCCTCGCTCGTCAAAAGAACTCTCAGCGCTTCCAATATGGTCACAGTTCCGCTACCGTCATCGTCCGCACCCGGTGCAGAGAGCAGGGACGGCAGGAACAGATTGATGCTATCCTGATGCGCGCCAATCACTACCGTATGGTCGCTCTTGCCCGGGATCGTCGCAATAACGCTCGCTTGTCCCCAACTGTGCGGGAATGCACTCACAGAAGCGCCGTGCTCCAACGCACCAGCATCTGCGAGAGTTGCGTTGACTTGCGCGAGGAGCCAGGCAGATGACTGTGCGCCGTACTCGGACCTGTAGTAGCGTGTATGGAAGGCTGTGAAGGTCTCGAGATGCTGATGCATCTGCTTCTTCGAGAGCGACTCGAGCAGAGGGGTAACAGTTTTATTGTAGGCGGGTTTGGAGGGATATGTTACAGATTCGATGGCGTTCGTCGCGGAGAGGATGGAGCCCAAGTCTTCAGTCTCAGTTATATCCATGAAATTTAGACCTTGCTGTAAAGACACCATTAACTATTTGGATCTTGTCGATGGATAAGAGGCTGGAGTACTCTTCTAAGCTCCCACTTCTGGTCCTCCGTTACCCATTGCGTCTTGCCAGGCTCGAGCTCGATGAGGAACTGCTCCGCCGGCTGACGCCATGGACGCTGGTCGAGGATTTCTTGGAATGAATGTGGTACGGATAGTGCTGAAGCTGTAGCTACAGCTGTAGCCACTGTGACTGCCGTGGAGAGCTTCATGTTGATGTGGTATGATGATGTTTGAGAGCTGTCGCGAGACGTCCGCTGGAGCTCCATGCAGGAGCTCGATAGGCGGCACAGCCATTGCGTCTTCCATCTTGGCGCTTCCTAATACGTCAGATTCTAGTCCCTATGCATGGAATTGTGTAAATTCTCTTGGGCCTGCGCAGAAAGACTGCTCAGATGGCTGTAGGAAGCATTCTCTCAGTTCTCAAGTTATGAAGTATAAGAATATATATTTGCAATTCAATCAATCCTAAAAAGGGAATGCCCATTAATGTCCTCTCTTTGATGATTACTCAGCTGCCACAAAAATATCCAGATACACGACACAATGGAGATTTTGTTGCGTTCTTCTCTTGTGTATGGAGTAACTGGAATTTTTTATTCTCTCTATCAAATTTAAGATGTATGAAGTTGAGTCAAGGTTTTGTCGCATTTTCCTTTCGTCATAGAATAAAAAAAAGGGCAACTGGGCACAGAAAATGCGCCATTGAGGTCATACGTGCTACGAGAACACTGACGCCGAGCGAGCACCAAGACAAGGATGCGCTCCTTAAGGCTATCGATTTTTGCCAGTGCAGACGGTGTCTTGCATGAAGTTGGTCTGTCGTGGCCAAACGCAGGGCGATGGCATATCTGGCTGCTTGTTACTGCAGGGAGGCCTCCGTAACATTCCAGCCTCGTTGCCTTTCAGCTCCGCTGTCACTTCTTAACGCGTGGCTGGTAATGGAACACATATCTCTGTCCAATCGAGACGCTGTGGCGACTTGAATTCGCCTACGGCCTGCAGAGTTACCCCCCAGAACTCAAGGGAATCTGAGCTATTGAAGGCGTGGGCTGTGCATATCGTTCGCGACCTGCCGCCCAGCATCAGGAGAATTGCCTTGAACTCATGTGGGGAAGCTTTCGATGATGAAGCTCTCTGTATGACCGCTACTACCATGCGGCCGTCTTCGTCACCGATGTGGAAAGCCTTGCTACGAATACAGTTTACTTCATTCCTTCCACGCGGACTGATTCTCACTCAAGAATTCGTAGCTCCATACATTCGGCGACCTTGCGCGTGACATCACTGGGACAGACAAATCTGTTTCGACCATGTCCATGCAGAAGCTCGCCGACGTGTGGGGCGAGCTTCTTGAAAGGCGGGACAGTGACAACCTCGTTCGAGAAATATTCGGTCACTTCGACATCTACTCCAGACATGCTCAACATGACTCTCAAACGTTCTGCCGCTGGCCGAGGCTCCTTCTGGTGCGACTACGAATATTCTTTGACATCCAACGTACCTATTCACAATGTCGCCCAAGCCAGCCTCCGGACGCAAGAATTCCATCCCCCTTGATTTCCTCAAGGTTGCACTATATTCTCGTCTTTCGACTTATGCAGTTTGGAACGGATATTTCCAAGGAACCGAACTTCTCTGGACCGGAGTATAGCCTCCAGCGTCTACTCATAATCCAGACATTGCTGTCCAGCATCCGCGCTCTCATCCTGCGGCAAGACTTCCGTGATACCAAAGACCTTTTGCAGCAACTAAGAAGTCTTGTCAATGCATGGTCTGGCAATACCGGTCGACGCCTTTCTGATGTGGAAAGCTTTGTGCTGGAATGGTTGCTCCCAGATACACTGTCAACTGTTCAGGACCAGGCAAAGAGTAGGACTATCAGATCTCTAGCATGTGGAAGATTCGACTTGCCGGACTACGCTTCTGGCCTCTATCCGATCGAAATTCATTCTTCAGTGGACCGCGGGCAATCGTATCAGTCTGCTTTGAGGGATACCATTCGACAGTTGGATTCAACCGAGTGGCTCGAGGCGTATTGGTCGCTGAGTGATGTAGTATGGGCTGTTAAGGCTGCTAAGATGAAGTGTTACGCCCCCAGGAGCACGGCCGACGAAAATGATAAGGTCCATACCCACGACGTTATGGATGAAGTTCTATCTGTCGTATTTGCAAAAGATAATCCGCCAACGCATGCCAATCCTAACCCGCCAGTCAGGTCTCTGTCTGATGCGCTTCTGGATTGCTATTGCACGACTGCCAGACCCGCCCTGGAGGCGCACTATGCGGATTTCAAACAAATCAATTCCGGTTCCCATTGGCTAAAGAGCACCATAGACAGGGAGCTGGATGAGTTCTTGGATTTTCTCACTCGGCGAAAGCTGCACCTTCGCGACTCTAATGGGGATTTTGAGACTGTTTTCGACAATATGGGAATGTATACAAGAGACTGGTACCGCACAGCAACAGGTGATGCAGCCGCCATGAGCCTTGAAGAGGAAAGCCGTCCTGGCACAAGCGAAGAATGTACGCGAATATACTTTGTCAATTGTAGAAGGACACATCCAGTCACGAGTGTCTGCCTACAAGAATTACTGAAAGGCAACGATAAATTACGGTTTCAGGCGTATTCTCTCTCTATTCCGGGATTGATAATGGAAAAGAAACACTCCGACCCTGCCGAACAATTCGAGATCAATGGGGATGTCGAAGATGTTCTATGTCCCTACTGCCCTGAAGGGGTTCGAATCACCAGCGCCAGATTAGCATCACCGCTTTCTTTCGTCAGCACTACCCTTCAGTCGTTAGTGTCACAAGCTGCTATAGACTCCGAGACACTAAGGCCGCACTACGCAGAAGACGTCCACTCCGCTCCAGAAATCCTACCGTCGCGAGCATCCTCGGTAATAACGCGATAAAGCCAGGATCCATCTCGCTCTGGGAGTAATACATCCAGTTCTTCTTCAGGGCCGCGACTGAACGGTCGGGGCGGTAAACCATATCAAGTTCCGCAAAGTCCGACAAGTCCAATCAGGAATGGCAGAGGCAGAGGCCTGGACGATAGCATCTCTTCGTCCAGCAAGGGCGGAAACTTCTTCCACAGAATCACAAAACGACCCAGCGCATCTTCCTCGCAGTCCATCTCACCACTCCCGAACACCCTTGCGTATTGTTTCTCCAGTTCCGCCGACAGAATCTTCCTGTGGCACACAAAGGACAGCGTTGACCTCGTCAGAATCGATGCGCCTTTCCAAAGTGCAAAGAGCTTCTCGCTTTTGAGAGGCGACGGCTCCCGAGACGCTGGAGCAGATGTTTTGGATGTTGCAGCAGGAGATCGAAACGTTGCCGTACTATCGCGGTATTCCGGAAAGGTACAAACTAAAGTTTGCCACTGCAATTTAACGACGCATCTGCTGACATGACATAGAGTGAGATCCTATTCCTTTTCGACGAGCATGGAGGCCGTCACGAAGCTCAGCCCAATGCCATTCTTGGGACCGGTGAATCTAAATGCTACTCGATGTCCATGTCACCTAAATCAACCCTGATTGCCATCGGTTGGGGCTCTGTGGTACAGGTATACAAGTTCAGCGCCGGCGCTCTTGTACTTCAAGACGTAGTAAGGATCCATGAAAGTTACTCAGGAGGCAGTTTGAAATACCAGACCTTGAACTTCTCACTTGACTCAAGAAAGCTTATCGTCGCAACTCAAGAAGACGTCGGAAACCCGGAATTGAAGGACAATTGCCACGTTCGAATATGGGAATGTGATTCAGCTCAACTCAGGATAAAGTTCCGTCCCAAGGCATTCCGCATGTCATCGGTGCGTTGGCTCCACCTTTTCTCATGCTAATTTCTAATTACCTCGCGTAGCGCCAAGCAGATGAAACCGGTATCACGTCAGTGTTTCTCAACAATGAAGGAGATGAAGCATTCCTCGCTGCAAACTTATCCAAGGCATACTCTTCTATACTGAAGATGAGCAGTGAAGGGGAGATGAACCGGTCAGGACTCAAGAAGCTCATATCCCACAACATGGACGTTGCAGCGCAAGCCCCATCTGGCACTCGCTTTGTATTCAAAAACGGGAAACACAACAAAATATACATGATAAATCTGGCTGAACGCGGAGCAGAAGTTGTGAAGGACTTTGAATCTGAGCGGAGGAGTTGCCGGGACAATTTGATGGCACTAGCTATGCCCAAGGTGCCGCAAGAGAACATCATCCACGTCTTGTGGCAAGATCACGGGAAACTGATATTCAAGTCGATCAAATTGACTGATAGCAATGCCGAGATCGATGGAAAGGATCTGAGAACTGTATATGATGCGGCTACCCCGGTATGATATCCACATGACATAGAGTAATGTAGCTTGTCACCGCGCATGTCGAAATAGTTGAGTCCGCTTAACTGAACGGCTATATTATGAACCAGTTTTATTCTTCAGCACGAGCGAGAGCATCTCTGAAAGCTCCATGAAATATACAGTAGAGTATACTTATCCAAGACACATAGCTGCAGTGTGTATAATTTATATTTACTACTGGCGATATACATCTTCACGTTGAAACATTGCGCAGCCATGACTCAACTATTTTGTCACCCACTTGTTTGTCTCAACACGACTGCTGTAAATTTTCTGTCTGTGTAATGTAATTATTGTAGCACAAAGATGGATAGATCACCAAAGTACATTTGCTAACCACTCCATAAACGCCTTGATATTCTGCGATGTGAACCGATCCTTGTCTGGTAGATTCAGTTGGCCTCTTCGATGTCTCGCCCCGCAGAATCCGCATGGCTCCCTCTCCGTTCCACTGTCAATGTAAACGGGGGTCAGGCCTCTCAAATAACTCGCATTCCGTCTCCAATTTCGATAATCGAGGCCGTTGAGTTTAATAAAGTAGAGAATTGTGAGAATCACGAAGATCAGCACCTGAGCAGAACCTGTCAGTTGGGGGCTACGTCAAATGTGAGCGAACTCAAGCTCTTACACTGATGTACGATGCAATAAAATCTTTGCCACTGAATGGTTGCGCAAAAGAGCGCCACCCGTTGAAGATGAGGAAAAGCACTGTCGCGGTTAGAGCGTACGCCGCTCGGAGCCACTGTATGTGCGACTTGTAGGCCCAATTTGGACTTCTACGATCGTAAAGACGAGTCATCGCAGAGTCCTTGCCGACTGCCCGATCCTCTCCGCGAGCTGCAGCGTTTACGCAACGATAGAATTGCAAGTACGCTGCGTTTATCGCGATATAGACAATGAGCATGCTCACGACGCTGTTGGTAGCGAGCCGGCCGAGGACCTTTTTGGAGGGATGTCAGCGGGGATTTATAGGCAATGCAGAGAAATTGCGAGAAAGAGCGACTCACCTGAGATGGGCCATTTTCCGTCGACAAAAAAGCTAGCAGTCCAAACAACCAACTTACGAAGAGAGCGACGTACGGAACGCCATACTTGGTCCTCTCAAGACGTGATCGTAAACTCTCGATCGGTCCCCATTCAGGCCATGCCTCACGTAGGCAAGCAAGAGCATGTAAGCTTCTGGAAGCAATGTACAGCGAGTTGATGGCAGAAGTCGTAGCCGAGAAGACGAAAAACCCAGTGAAGAATTGTGGCTAAGTCCTCACGTGCTCTCGGACTGCGGCTAGAACGAAAGCACTAGTGGTACTTCCACTGACGCTGTTGATTGTGAGTTGTTGGAGCTGAGAATCAGTGTATGGTACATTCAGGCCGACCACGAAGACCGATAAAGAGTAGAAGAGTATGATCCGGAGAGAGATCTTTCGCGAGGCAAGCTTGATTGTCTCTTCTCTCCTCAGGTCGTGGTTCTCCGCTGCGGTGATAGCGACTACCTCGAAACCAATCATGGAGAAGATGATGTAAGTCATACCAGACCACATGGCTGTAAATGTGCCGAGGGAGCCCTCATACACTATGGGAGGATCCGCTCGGACGGTCATGTTATGTGAGGCGAAGCTGTAGGGGGACTTGTAAGTCCAGAAACGAGAATCGTGAAACCTGCCAGCGATTATCAGTGCTTGTCATTTCTGATAATCATTCGCGACTTCCAATTACCTTTTCCGAGCATTTACAATGACGTTGAAGAAGATCAGACCACTAAGAAATGTGATTTTGATACAGCCGAAAACATATTCCAGCCTACCGAACCATCGAACTGGTAAGAGGTTGACGAGACCGACGATGAGCAGGAATATGAAAACCCAGACCGCTGGGCTGGTATTCTGTCCTACGGGCCATCGCAGAGTTTCGTCGGGATAGCCTTGCTCTTTGAGATATTCAGTCGGGAATTCGAAATTTATAATCTGTGTGATGGCGAGCAGTTCTGCGGCATTGATGACGACCCAAGAAAACCTGCACAAGAATTAGCGAGATATCGGCGCCATTGTAATGTAGAGCCCAGGTGTACGAACCAGAAGAGCCAAGCAACTGCGAACCCGATAGAGTTATCTAGAAAGCGACGAGGGAACTCGAACACTGCGCCTTTGACGGGAAACACTGCTGTCATCTCTCCAAGTGAGGCCATCGTAGACCACATTACAGTGCCAGTAACAATGTATGCTATCACGGCAAGCCCTGGGCCACAAAGGAAAATGACCCTCCCGCTCTGGAGGAACAAGCCTCTAAACGATGATTAGGCACGGTCGGGAGTCAGTGTGGTATCTACCTACACCCCCAGGACAGCGGAGAAGGTCATCATGTTTACATGACCCTCACTCAGCTTCGGCCTGGGACAATCGCTTAGCATAAGATCGACTAAACAAGGCAGAGCATCTTTACCTCAATTCTGTAGCATGATCGGGTGAGCCACTGGACTGAACAGACAGAACCGACGGTGGCGGCTCTGGAGAATGATCACGCTCCGGGGCGTCCATTATTGTAGAATGTATGCTGGAGAGCTCAACAATGAGTGTAAGGCAGTAAAGGCTCAAGAGCTCTTGGAGAATGTTATCGATGATCAGATTTTGAGTTTTCAGATGACACAAGATGACACAAGGTATGAATACTTGTGATCGCAAGACTCTCCAAATACGAAGATGTCTCACTCGCGCTACCCCACAGGCAAGGCAACTGTTGAGAAAGGCAGCTGAAACGAAAGGAAACTAAAGGAAAGGCAAATGGGCGTTCGAGGCTGCATACAGACTTCCCTTGAGGAGCTTTGAGGCTTCATGAGGCGGCGGCTATGTGCGTGCAGTAGAGCGTCTAGGCGAGGCGAAGGCTTCAAGCCATCGGCCTCCGTGGAGCACAGTCCGGATTTTCTTGAAAATAGGGCAAAAACAGGAGTGTTACAGCAAGTTCACACTCCGCGTGTCGAACGAGTCGTTCTCTGAAGCTCTTCTCATGCCTCAATTTTCCTCACCATTGCTTTGAAGGAGATGTGGAGAGTGACAGATGCGCTCGCGGACAGTAGCAATGGAGGACGGCCTTACCACATCAATTAACAGTCATATTGACTTGATATACAGAGTACATAGGACTCGAGATAATATTGCGACAAGCGAGTGTTAGGTTGCAAAATTGCTAAGACATTCGGCGCAAGCAGAGTCCCGTGCTTCCAAAAGGGTGTTCCTTAACAACTGCAAGGGTTACCTGATTGGCCGCTGGATATCTCAACTTCGTCCACGCAACCGCAAGGCAAAGGTATCAAGACTCATGCAGTCCACGACAGTCTCAGCCTTGCCATGGAGGAAAAGTTGGCCGTCCAACAGAAATCGATGTTGTTATCCAGGCGAGAATCAGCCTCGCCCGAGTCTCTGGAACGGCTGCTCTCATCCTCATCGATGCCACCCCTCCGAGATAAATATCCATTACGCGAGGAAAGCCGTCATACTGTGCGTATATGCATGAGTTTGCTGCTGCCTGTGTGCATCTCTCGCTGAGATCAAACCCTGGACAAGTCATCTGGTGGTTAACCACACCGGACGAAGGCTATCCGGATCGGGGATCGAGAATATCCGCGTTGGGCATTGAAGTCCTGACATGGTGACTGCCTTACACGTTGATCACTCTTCCAAATGGTAAATGGGAATTCTAAAACGAGATCATTTGATTCATACACTAACGGTAGGAAAGGACATGCTTGCGCCTCGTCGGTGCTCAGTATGTGAGCAGTGGATGCAATTCCACGAAGTCCGCCAGTGTACCAACTGTGGCAAGGGAAATCAGGAAGATCACTACTACTGCATTCTTTGTTCGGAGCCGGGCTGTAAAACGATCAATTGTTCAAACCACACGACATGCTGGTTGGACCATCTTCCTGCGTTGAAGCGGATTCGAGAATGGCATCAAATGGTCGACCCCCTGCCGCAGTTATATGTGGACGCCGTTACATACTCAGAGGAAAACGAGGCCAAGCAGGAAGAACTACACTACGATGACCGCCTGGCGTCTTGGTTCACCATACGGCCAGATCTAGAAGACAAGGATCTCTTGCGTCTTATCGTCACAGATCGGTTTCGCCAGCTATGTAATCCTGGAATTGCTGAAAACAAATGGATCGTGAATCAGTACCCCAGCTTCGTGTCGTTGATAGGCAACACTGGGGTTGGGAAGTCTACTCTTCTGCGCGCAATGTTGCTTCTGGGCCAGCTTCGTGCGACAGGCTACGATGCCGCGGACAAGAACCGAGAGATGGTTGGGTTAAGAAATATTGTTGCCGCTCGTGCCCAAGGACCTGTCACTAGGTCTGCAAATCTGCTTCATCTTACGAACCCTACCAGTCTTGGTGTACATCTCTACAAAGATGCGCCACTAGCGCCTGACGACCAAACATTCACAGAAAGCATACCCGGTCAACATATCCGTTATCCGATCCTGTTCGCCGATTGTGAGGGATTCGGCGCTGGAAATGCCTCGTTGACCTCGGAACGGATCAGCCGACAAGATTCTCCCAGCACGCTCCGCAAAGACCGAGATCGTAGTGCCGCTCGCAGTGAGCGATCATCCATGAGGAGGAGGGCGTCCGGTGAGACAAACTCTGCCTTTACACGGAGCAGACCTTTCAAAAACGCGATATCAGACTCTCCTATCCTCGCAGAAAGTTATAAGCATGGAAGAGGCCCCGAGCTATTCTATGCGCGCTTCCTTTACGCTATGAGTGACGTTCTCGTGTTTGTCACAAAGGATGACCAGACCTTTCAGGCCGACATGCAACGATTGATGGAGTGGTCAGCTGCTGCAATCTATAATTCAGTCAACCATGTCGCGCATAAGACACTCATCATCGTTCGAAATATGCCTGTCCTCCATAACGCGGATTTATTCGAACCACAGATACTTAAATCCACTTTGTTCAGGAACTTGAAGCCGCTTTGGGAAGCATCAGTGCCCCTTACTGAATTTGTCAAGAATTACAACAGCGGACAAATCCAGCGAGCGGAGAAGATAGAGGTCAACGAGGATCTCTTCCGTGTCTTTTTCCAGAATATCAATGCTTGCTATATTCCAGACAAGAGAGGCAGGCCTGCGGCAGAGCTTTTCAAGCAATATGGACTGCTGAGAGACCAGATCACGCGTGCGTCGTTCGAAGGTAAGTGTAACAGGCTGTCTCATTCCAGTGCAATAATTATCAAGTCACGTAAAACCACCATAAGATGCTCTGCTAATTTTTCAATAGGTCAGAAGAATCGCCGGAAATGCTGGATCCAATACAATGTTCCTGCGTTATCACATATACTGAACAGAGCATTCGAGCACTTCAGAACGTGAGCTTGTCAAATCCCTTCTTACTCTGATAGATTATTTTATTTTATTTTATTTGCCCAGTCAGCTTATGATTAGCAGATCCGACAAGCCCTTCGACTTCTATGTCGCAGCCCGTAACGATAACCCCAACCCCGTATCTATGGGAGAACATATAGCAAATCTATTGCGCCACTTGCACGAACTCAGGAGCGAGAACCCGTTGATTCGCGCCCGCATCATCGCAATCTGTTTGGTATGCTGGGCAATGAGATACATGGGCCAAGGTGAGCTTCATCTATCAAGTATCAACCTTGACGCGCTTATGTGCTTACAGAGACAGTATACAACCCAGACGATATATGGGATCGACATATCAAGGGTGATTGTGAAACCGCTCTCCGCATTTTCGCAAACAGGTATCAAAGATGCAGTTTTACCTTCGCCGACGGAACACCTTGCATAGTGCGAAGGACCACGCATGACCAGCACTGTAACGAAAGAGGCACGAGACAGCCAGGTGTCTTCACCGAATCATATTTGAAGAAAGACCTTCAAAATGATCCACTTCTTCAGATTCGAAAAGAGTTTGTCGCTCTCTACGAGACAACCTGCGGCAGCACTTCGCACAGTGGCCCAATTCTCCCTTCTTTGTCAAGCTTCCGGCAAATAAGAGAGAACACCTTTCGAGAGTTTATCTCCATCTGGAAGCATATCAGGAGCAACAAAACTTGTTTTACATGTTTACAAATTGTTCCGGATCATGTGCTGCCTTACGGTCATGTCTACTGTATTGAATGCGTCAAGGAGTTTGGCAAGCCGTCAGAGTACTTTGAGTCCGCTTGGGAAATGCTTGACTGTGCGCTCTGTGGGACCCGTTGGTATCAGTCTCCGCAGCTGATACGGCTCAAACCTCGCTGTGCAGGCGTCCGCATACTCTCCCTTGACGGTGGTGGTGTTCGAGGGATTGTCGAACTTGCGGTTCTCGAGCAGCTCCTCGCAAAAGTTGATCTGGGATTGCCGAATCCCGTTCCGGAACTCTTTGACCTTGTAATGGGCACAAGTACAGGTATGCCATGTACTCACATAAAAATATAAGAGACTGGCCAGTGCTAATGTTCGGCTGGAACACAGGAGGCATCATCTCCCTCTGTCTCGTTCATAAGGTGTATATGCCTATTGCTACTATGAAGGAGAAATTCTTAGAGCTTGCGAAGCGAACATTCGAGAAAGACCGCAGCGGATTTATTGGCAGATTCGACCCACTTCAACTCTTCGTCAAAGCACTCATGCTCATGCGGGTTACCGATAGCATATATTCACCGGATCCGCTACGGGAATGCCTAGTCGAATTATTTGAACCAGATGTTCGTCTCTTCTCATCTCCGACAAGAACTCACTTCCAGAGGTCAACGAGAGTTGCTGTGACTTCGACAAAAGACAGAGCTGCAAACAGATGTCTCATTACGAATTACAATCGTCAAAGATACTCCAGTGATCAAAGCCCTGACCTGATAGCCCCATGTGAAGATGACTTTGAGAGAGAAGATGAAGACAAGCTTGAGATGAAGATCTGGGAGGCCGGGATTGCAACAGCTGCAGCGCCCTTCTATTTTCCTGCATTCTATAAACCGGAGACGAAGAAAGACTATGTGGATGGCGCACTGCATGCAAACTTTCCCGGGTCATATGCACTCGAAGAGATGGATAATATTTGGTCGACGTACGGTGTTGACGCTGCTCTCGATATTATGGTCTCCATTGGAACAGGTCGACAGACTCGAGATGTTGCCCTGCCAGCGGCATTGAAGATCGGAGGATTCGACGCCATCTGTACAAACTTCCATAAGAATATCGAGAGTGAGAGACTCTTCAGAGACTTTGTCAACGGGCCCGGATCCAAACCCGGACTACAGGGCAAGATCCATCGGCTTAATGCAGAAATATTTGGCGACTACGTTGCGCTGTATGAGTACAAGAAGATGAGGGACCTTAATGCCATGGTGTCGGAGCAAACAAAGAACACCGTGGACGGATCTCCATCTCTCAGCAGCAGCATTTCAAGTCTCGCAAACATACTGCTTGCAAACCTCTTTTTCTTCGAACCAGACGAGAACTTCGCCGAAGGAATGGAGATTGTCACACTCTCCCCGTACCAAAAATCCCACCACGTCAAGCAATTCAAGGGCTCTATTCGTTGTCGGCTAGCATACGACAGCGCCGAGTTGAAATCGCTTGTTCATCGAATCGAGGGCTTCCACCACGCCGAGCTATGGCTTGGGCGCACTACTAGCGTCGAAGAACCGCGCTGGACGGTCATACCATTCTCAGACAATCAGCGTAACGCAATCCGAACCAAACGAGAGCGATTCAGAGTCAACTTCACAATGAAGACGGAAGACGAGGTCCAAAAGCAGCAGGTGATTGTGGTTTCCTTTAGGAATGAAAGCTTGGATGTGAAGAATTCTATTAGCGGATTTCCGGTGACCTTGATGGAGCTGAAGAAGCGAGCAGGAATAAGACCGTGAGCGATAGATTTGTCTCTCCAATAGCACGTGTGAAGAAGCGACGGCCCTTCTAAGACCGTGCGGCGTTGCGGGTATTTTGGAGGCTATCAGAAGCAACATGTATGTTGTTCGGGATATCGATGACACCCAAAAAGGGGCAATGTCTGGACATGAAGCAAAAATTCCGACTAAGCGTGTCACGTGACCCCGACTACATAAAGCGAAGCGCATGGGCATTAGGACTCTTTTACCTATAAATAAGCTTTAAATAAAAAACATTCTAAAGCATTTTTGACTACACTAGCTGCTAGTTAGTAAATAAGGCTTAGAAGTCAAACCCGTGCGTATCGGCCCGGCCCGCTAAGCATTTTATTTCGAGCTTTAGCCTGGACTGTCATCCACGGCAATTTGAAGGGCAGAGTGTCCCCAAGGCACTTGAAATTTCATAGCTCAATAATGCATTCCTTCTACGACTACATTTTTCAACGTCACACATGTTCTGCAGCACCTCCTGTAACTGTAACCCTCTGGTTTACATTCTCTCCATCGTCTTTCCAATTCTGCCACCTATTCAGTGGAAGACCTTCGTCAAATTCTTAATGCCCGAACGTTAGCTCAAACTTTTAGATGATGTTGAGATTTCTATTGCACTTACCGGCTGTATCATAGCTTGAGCGGGCCATCCTCATCCTGACGGCGTTTGAGGGGACCGTCCTCGTCCTGGCGACGTCTAAGAGGACTGTCGTCATCCTGGCGACGTCTAAGAGGACCATCTTCATCCTGACGACGCTTGAGCGGATCGTCTTCATCCTGGCGGCGTTGGAGAGGGAAATCCTCCTGACGCTTAGCCTGAATGCGTCCCAGAAGGTCGAACTGGGCAGCTTCCGCCTCACGAGCAGACATTCGCGATGCAATGCCTGCCGGTAATGCAGCTGCGGCCGCAACAATGGACAAAATGACAATGGAGTACTTCATATTTACTCTCAGGATATCGTAGAAAGATGATGTATGTTGTTGAGGGGTGATCCGCGAATTGTTGTGCACCAGAGAGCTCGGGAATCGATGAGCCTTATATACACCTGTTGAGAGGCCTCGAGCACCTCCCGTGTTATCCGGATTCCTCGGTAGTACCACAATCTTCCGATCTGAAAAGTAAACAGTATTCTCAAATCAAAGCCAACAAGCTGATTTGGATCCGTGCTATCGCTCTCCTTCACAGCAGCATTGTCCTCAATGGCACCGACTGGGATCTTGCAAGGAGGCGCTGGCACTCGCTGCATATAAGATTCAAGAACAGGTCTCGACTTCTTATATGTCTTAAATTGATTAATTCCCCACCTCTGTTTAAAGCCACGGCATTTCGACATAAGCCATAAGTCATACCTTATCTGGACGTTGAGCAATACTCCCAAGATCGGTCAATGTAAGAGTAATAAACGTTCGATCGACCAGACAGGTTTCCCTCTGCCGCACACTTTCCTCATCCTTCCCGTCTCAGGATTCCCACCCTTCCTTCGTTTCTAGTATCTTCAGAAATGTCGCATCGATATGAGAAACTGGAAACCGCTGAGTATACAGAAGACTTCATTGATCGGCGTTCATGGCCCTACAATGTGGTCACCACGTTGCTCGGGTTAAATGCTCTTCTGCTCTTCGCTCTTGTCTCTGCAATTGCTCTTTACCACGACCGGTCCGTATCAGCTCCGTACGAGGGAGGGTCCGCCATTGATCGAGGCAAGTAAGTCCCATTCGAGATATTGATCATTTGCTCACTCAAACTGCAGGTCTTGGAATACCGATACAACTCCAGCATGTGCAATTCACTGGAAGTCCCGTTTTTGACGAAAACGGGGTCAGCTCCATTCCTCCGAGGGACCCTAAGAGCCGCTGGCCAGAAAATGCGACATATTTTGGAGAAGCGAGCAAATCCATGGATGAGGTCTGGCATAAATTGACGAAGCCTTTCGAGTTTGCCCTATCCGAAGCGGAAGCAAAGTCGATATGGGGTGATAGATACACCACACACCGAGATCCTCGTGACGGAAGGTATATGGCAGGGTAAGTTCCCTTGTTCTTCGCTTCGCGACAGCTTCTTAACTCTCAATAGTCTAGATGTCTTTCACAATTTACATTGTCTAGACTACGTTCGTCGAGCATTCGATCCGCAGCAGTACCCTTTAACGCCGTACCATGGCAAAGTCCATTTAGGTAAGGAATTCATCGTATTCTAAGACATTCTCTAGTCAGTTCGCTAAACAGATGGCCTTGATTTAATCCAGAACATTGCCTGGACAACCTTCGTCAGACAATTCAATGCTATGGAAGCACGACCATCATACCAATATCGTACAGAAAAGGATTGGGCCATGGGTATATTGACGCGGACCAATCACATACCTGTCGGGATATTCGACAGCTACGAAGTTGGGTTGATGAGCGAATACAAAGATCAAGGGCTGATCGCGGGCGGCGAGATGTGTGACCCGTAATGATACTGTGTATGACCTGTCTCGTGATCATTGTGCTTGCTCGGAACTACACGTATATTAAAAATGGAGCACTATCCCAGTTAAGAAGCAGCAGCAGAAGCAGAGAGGCGGTGGACAATCTATCGAGTGACAAACTACATGTGCATGAGAATGAGCCGGGGGAGATAATGCGAAGGTCCGCAGCTCTCGCCGCCTTGAGCAATCTCAATCCTGCAGAGTGCTGGAGATCCTTGCGTTCTTTTAGACCTACCAAGACCTACTCTGAACCACCTACCGTAAATGCAATATCAGAATACTCTGGAGCTTGGCGAAATACCCTGATATCATATTTAAAGCTCCTCGCTAAACTATCCTAGGTAGGTAGGTAGCTGATAGAGTACGCTCGGGCTTTCTTCTATATCGAGCGATATTCGCCTTCATATACTGAAGATCCTAGTATAAGGAACAGGAACAGAATGGCTCCCAACAAACCATTGCAACCCCTCTTTCTCACCTGTTATAATCTTGCTAGCCCGCGTTGTCGTAACCGCTGTCACGTCAGCCTTATAGATATTGAAAAGTCATTTTCGCCTCTCGTGACTCGTCAGCCTCCATCTCCAACGACACGCTAATGTACCCCATCCAGTCATGATTGGTCCAAAGGGCCTCAGCAATGTGCTCACGACGTACCAGAATCGTAAACGTCAGTTCCCTAAGATGTTCATGGTTAGTATGTCGTATGGGACTGTGCCGCCGATATAACCTGTGGCGCCCGCCAGACGAATCCTGAGGCTAGTCTTCACTTGCGTCCACAATTCCTATTCGAGCAAAAGTCATTTCAGAAAGCAAAATATACGTAGGATAACATTTTGTCAATGCTCAGCAAGCTTCAAGTATGAATAGATATGCATGTTGATCAAGGGACCGGAAACCATTCTGTATATACAAATCTTACCTAATGCCAGAAGCCTACCAAATTACTAGCAAAGGTTTGATGCATGTCAGACTAGCACTTTCCAAATAAGAATCTGGCGCCCATTCAATTGATCCCTCTCCGAAGAGGAAGGATGTAACCATTGGGAAGGCTTGAGCATTCCACTGATACAAATCTTCATCAAGATTACATACTATTTTCGCATCAATGGAATACTCAATCTGTACTGTGCAGCAACTCGGTTTATTTTCTGGCTTTGGCCGCATGAACTCGGAAACTCTCGACCTCGAGGAAGTTGATACGTTATTGACAGAGCCAGATCAGCCAGAATAGCAAGGCACTTGCTAGTTGGCGAATAAGTTCCCATCAATATTTTGCTCAACCCTTACAACCCGACTAGTGGGACTCAGCTCGGTAACATCGAGTCGGAAAAGCTCCAGTTATGCAGGATCTGCCTTTATCCTTTGTTTCTTATCGCCATGAGACGGACATCGCAATCAAACGGTAGCGCTAGGAACAAGGCCCTTTGTTGTCTCTAACGACATCAGAAATTCGGTGCTCGTAAAGGCCATCCTCAGTGGAAAGATGAGTGCAAAGACGCTCCATCGTGCTCGCCATACAGGCTGATGTATCCATCAAGCGGTCAATTTTGTGCACGGCTCTCGATAGTTGCTTTCAGGTCTCTGTTGAATGTTTCAAATCCCTCTACAGTCTGCTTCCGCATACCCCAGCCGGGCCTGAAAAGAAAAGCGAGAAGCCCATTGAGGTCTTCTTTTTGGACTAGTATCGTTTTCTTGGGGCTCTCCAGATCGGGAGAGAAGTAGAATTGGTGTTCTCCGGTCAATAGCCCAAGGAAATTTCCACGTCACCTAAAGGATTCTGGAGAATTTTCCTGATAGACGATGTTAAACGGACATCGGCGATAGGTACAGTGTTCAGCCACCTACCAGGACGACAGGCTTGATCGTAGTTCCTTTCAGATCAATTTTCAATCGGTCTTCGGGCATTAAATCGGCGGGCTGTACGTTAGGATTAAGGGATTCGAAAGTCCAATCCTGATGCCACTCCTTGTATCGCTGGAAATCCAAGAACTGCTAATTGTAAGTATTATATGTACGTCGGTCAAGTACCGCGCCATACCACTGCTCGAACGGTTTTTGGTGAAGCCGCGATCTCGATCTGAGTGACTATGCTTTGAGATTGTCCCATGATTTAATGTACCGAGAGAAAGTGGCGCCTGATAAGTGGTTGTTTCAAAACCGGCAAGTTGATAGCGTTAACTGCGTTTGGTGTGTTGGCACTGCTGCCGAAACTCGTGCGTAAGCGTCTCTGTGGAACTCGAGATACAAACGATTCCGCCCGAACGGCACTCGGTACCTTTATAAGCGTCACCCTCGACTACACCGCCGAGACGAGGAAACGACGTAGCCGCCAGCCACATCCTTCGTCTCGGTGCCGACCGAAGCCAACCAATATCGTGGTGCATGTCATGCTTGAAGCCACATATCCCGAGGTTACGCCGATCAGAGTGAGTGGACAGTTTGACAGCATGATTCTCCTTCGAAATTGTGCACAGGGTGTCCTCAGAGACCTAGGGCATCGTGTACGGTAAAGTTATGGGAGAAATGGTATTGCCTCTGTAAGCGATCTAACGCGGCGCTAAATGATACCATTCAGCCTTTCACTGTCCCAAACCCTCTGCAAAGGCTACCATGTGTGAGCATGTCGCCTGGCACGCCAGAGATAATAAAATCCTCTACATCGTGATCTCGAACGGGTTTTAATACTGCACCGCGCCCCACATCCAATGAGAGGTCCACAAATGTCTTCGAGAAGCTCCATGTGGATGGATCGGCTGTCTCGGTGCCGACGATCGATTTGGTTGATTTTAATTCGCCGGGAGAACGAGCCATCGAATATGGCCAGCCAATATTTCGCGTTTTGGTCTCAAATGAATAATCCACGGACTAGAAGAGAGCTCATGCGAGAACTCCTCTGTATAGAATTGTAAGTAAACAGACGACAAGGCCAGATTGAAAGTTCGATTCAATGATAGAGAAAACACCACAGCATGGCCATGGGATGACTTCTAACTTGTCTAACTCAGAGTGCGCATTGCAGAATGGAAATCTGAGGCATTGCATAAAATCTGCTAATTTCGCGATTTGGAGGCAACTGATAAAGTGACTTTTTGAACGTCATAACATACCTTGGACTAATCGTACACTTACTGAACGGAGGCCTCCCCAAATATGTGGACGAGGCTGGTTAATATCCCAATCATTGAAGAATTGCAACAACTTGGCGAGTCCAGAGAGAGCTCTTACAGGCAGTAGCGATGAATTTATCACGAACTGCAATGGCGGGGAGAAAGTCGGAATAAAATTGGCGTACGGTTGGATGCTACCACCGCCGTGTTCGCTCTCCTCTCCACAAGCCCAATAGCTCTCCAGTCTCATCAATCCACCCCCTCGCCCCATCAATCGCCGCTTTCGCCATACTCGTAGCACCTTTCCTCTTCTTGTCCTTGCTGTCCAGATCCGGCTCTTTTCCAGAACTGATGAAGCTGCTACCTTCGCCTGTCGCATACTCGCTTCCCATGCTCGGCAGCACATTTTCGCCAGCGCTCAGGCCAACGAATAGCGCGAATGGCACCAGCCATACACAGATGCCAAAGTATGAAGCGACTTCTGTGAAGGAGGGGATGGACGGGTCGAAGCCGTAGGGGTAGCGTTCGCGGTCAGACGAGGAACGTGACCAATATGATGAACCTGGTGGTGGCATGGATGGGGGCTGTTGGAAGTGGCGGAACCAGAGGTAATGATTCAGGAGGACAAGCACTGAAAGTCCAGACAAGTTAGCAATGGGCTCAATTTAGAGATGGTCGGGCATTTCAGAGTTACAAAGTGTGACCGTACCGCATGAGAGTATAAATATAGGGTCCGTGAGTTTCACGACTGGAAATCTTCGCAGATTCTGCGCGTACACGACATGGCTGGCAACGCTCAGCGCAGTTAGTCCCCAAGGGAACCTGTCGACGAGCGCAAGGAGGACTTGGACGACGATGACGGCATAGATGAGTCGAGTAAGAAGCTTCTTCGAGAAGACAGTATGTTCCTCGACCAATTCCGAGAGGTAATATAAGCCTGAGGCTATTCAATTCATTAGCGGAGCTTTTGCGACGAGTTGAGCTCGAAGTTATATTGACTAGAGTGGCAGATTTTGCGAGCTGTCACATACCGATGGCGAGTGTGAGGAAACAAAACCCAAGGATTAGGCCCAAGTAGCCTACTAATGGTAATATCCACATGATTTAAGGTACTGTGATGGAGAGTCCGGAGCTCATGCGAGCAAAGGGAGGAGACGTGGACAGGAGCTGTCACTGGGAGATCTTCGGCAAAAGTGCGTCACCGCTGTGGGACTTTTCTGTGCGGAGCGAAATGGAGATATCGAAATTCTCCAATTCAATCACAACCAAGCTGGCTCATCTTCTTGTCTATTTATCTACGACCGGATGACGCTGCGCTCTAATCAGAAAGTCCTTTTTTCCTTTTTATGAGAGAAATTATTCTGGTGCTGCACAATGTCTCGACCTGAAGATACCCTCCCTCCCGACCTCTACTGTAAGCTGTATGTGGATACCACGATGATGTGACCTGATTAAATTACAGACAATGACCCAGTCTCGCGCCAATACACGACCTCCTCTCGCATACAGAAAATCCAGGCGCAAATGACACACCGAGCCCTGCAAATCCTCAATCTCCCTCCCAGTCAATCTTCGCATATCTTGGATGTCGGCAGCGGAAGCGGACTCAGCGGCGCGATTCTCACACAGCGCGGACATACATGGGTGGGCATGGATATTAGCGCGAGCATGTTGGCGATTGCGTTGCAAAGAGGAACCGGGGCATTGCCGAGGAAGAGAAGGAAATTGGCGCAGGATATGGAGATGGATGTTGAAGATGGGATTGATGACAAGCAATCCAATGATGAGGATGCTGGAGATGAGGAGGTGGAGGATGAAGGAGAGGAAGATGAGATAGGTGATGATGCACCATGCGAAGGCGACCTCCTCCTCGCCGATATAGGCCAAGCACTGCCCTTCCGCCCCGGCACGTTTGACGCTGCAATTTCAATATCTGCAGTCCAATGGCTCTGTCAAGCGGAGTCCAGCGACGAGAATGACGCGCCAACACGTCGACTGAAACGATTCTTTGAAGCATTATATGTGTGTCTGAAAAGAGGCGGAAAGGCGGTGATGCAATTCTATCCAAGAAACCAGAAAGAACGGGACATGGTTGGTACAGCGGCACGGAGAGCTGGCTTTGGAGCGGGCTTTTTGGTCGATGCGGAGGGCACGAAGGCTGAAAAGGTGTATCTGGTGTGTTCGGTTGGCGGGGAGGACGTCACTGCGACAATTGAGGCAATGGAAGATGTCGAGATTGAGGGCGGAGCCGTCGGTGCGGGAAGAGGAAGAGAACAAAAAGGGAAGTTTGGTAAAGGAGAGTATAAGAAAGGAAGCAAGGAGTGGATCATGCGGAAGAAAGAGAGGATGGAGCGGAAGGGCATGGTGGTCAAAAAGAACAGCAAATACACTGGTCGAAAGAGAAAGGTCGCTTTCTAGACATAGCAACGTGGATGTTGCATGTTTGCCGATTCACGAAGCATGGCGCCGGACGAAGGTTGATAAACCAATGGTATCGTATCTATGCATTTAATGGTACAGGAAAATGTACAAGCATCAAGCATATCAGCATTTCGCCTCATAGATTGCAGCCACCAACCCAAGGTATTAGACAACCTCCATCTTGTCCAAAACAGCCCTGGTGAACTCGTGAGTTGTTGCAGTGCCACCCATATCCCTCGTTCGTGTCTTGCCATCACCGATCACGCCATATACAGCCTTCGCGATGCGGTTCGCATGATCGTCGAGTCCAATATGTCTCAGCAACATACTGCCGCTCAGAATCAACGCGCTTGGGTTCGCCTGGTCCTTTCCCTTGATGTCAAGACCCACGTGACGACAGCCTGGCTCGAAGACAGAGACGTCGCGGCCCATGTTGCAGCCGGGGACGATACCGGGTCCACCAACGAGGCCAGCTCCAATGTTGGACAAGATACCGCCGTACAAGTTTGGCATGACCATCACGTCGAACTGCTGTGGTCTTGAGACACACTGCATCGAGGCGTTATCGACAATCATGTCATTAGTCTCCAGAGTCGGATAATCTTCTGCGACCTTCTTGAACGTGTTGCGGAAGAGACCATCGGCAAGCTTCATAATGTTTGCCTTGTGGATGCAAGTGACCTTCTTCCTGTTGTTGGCCAGGGCAAATGCAAATGCAAACTTGGCGATACGCTCGCTCTTGGCACGTGTGATGATCTTCAGAGACTCGACGACACCAGCGACTGATTGATGTTCTAGGCCAGAGTACTCTCCTTCGGTATTCTCACGGATAATGCAGATATCAATGTTCTTGTGGCGGGTCTCATATCCTGGGATGTTCTTGATGAGGACGATGGAGGCATAGATGTCGAGCTCCTGACGTAGAGCCACATTGAAGGACTGGTGACCAGAGCGCTCGACAGGCGTGTGGAGGATACCTAAGGCAGAATGTCAGTATTTGTTTATGAAGCATAACGTAAGCGTCTGAGCTTCGACTTCCATTCGGCCGATCCCGGAATCGATTTCGAGGAGTGCAGAATGAGTAGCAAAGCTTCCTCTTACCTTTCAGACCAAGCTTATTGCGCTTAAGAGAAGCTATCGACTCGCGGAAGAGCTCTTCAGAGTGCTTGTCGCCAGTTTCCATACCGGAGACGTCGACTTGTTCCCACTCAATGGGCACATTGTCTGCCTTGAAGATTTCCTTGACCGACTCGGACACTTCTGCACCAATACCATCACCTAGCATAATCTGTCAAAACTGTATTCTGAGACGCGAGATCGGACAATGTGAAGGTCGTACCAGGAATTAGAGTGACCGTGTATTTGCCGCCGAACTTCGTAGGTTTGAAGATGTCGGATTGTATGGTAGCGTACGCTGTCTCAGTAGTTAGTACGATGCTTCCTTTCTAAGATCCTTCTCAAGACAATGAACTCATACATCTGGCGGCAATCGAGGGGTTCGCTATGCATCGCGATAGTGGCTTCGCGCCCCGCAGCAGGCTCTGATTATAGTGTCAGCGTAATGCTCCCACAGCTCAATTGACGATTCGCATAAGACGCAATTGAAAGAGACTGACCTTGGCCGCCATCCTAGAGCTGACTGGCAGCATGTCGAGAGCTTGCGCGGCAAGAGGTTGGTGAAGTTGAGATGAAAAGGCGGGATGGGAGCTGCAGGAAGCTTCGCTTTGATGCAATTGCTTTTTGCGTGTCAGGGATGCGTTCAAAATGTCCGAATTTTAGCCGACATTCGACAGCGTCATCTTGCATATCCACTTTTCAACAACATCTCTTGCGAGAGATTAGTAGGATTGCGCTTCTCCGCCCGACTTTTGTATGCTGCAAGTGATAATCGGATAGCACTATCAATCGAGGCGGAGTAGTCGTTTCATACCTCTCTATTCGCAATACAGCTTCCGATTAGGACCCGCAAGAGCTGCGAAAAATATTCAACTTGTTTCGCTCTATTCGTGAGCTGCTGCCTACGTTTAATATGGTTTTTCTTCTCATTGTTGGACATTTCTATTTGCCTTGTTTCTGATACGTGTATTCAAGGATCTTATTTCTCATCATGGCCATGCGTAAATGCCTCAACCGTTCCGCTGCGTAACATTTGCTTGCAGGGCGTTTGTGTGGAAGATATTGAACGCACTGGGCATCTCTCACAACCTTTCTGTTTGTGTAAAGAAGCAAACAGCATTTTCCTATGAAATCAGCTACCATGGCTCCAATATTTTAGAGGCGGCGCGCTGGGGCTTGGAAAAGCTCTGCGTGGTGCAGGCGGATGATAATGAGGACCACTCCGCGCTCACCCCTCTCGCAAGGAGCGGTACATTATGCAACTAAGAAACGCTCCTGATCCCTTTTCTGCCAATTGAAACTAATTGCTTATTCCGCTGGTCACTAAAACCTTCACAGTTTGTTATGCGAGTGTCCCCAGGCCCTGGGAATAGGCGCCTGAGCGTTGAATGTGTCGTACCACAACGGCAATGGCTCATAGTCGTTGAAACTTCACCACGAGGGAGGACATCCACCGCCTCCGTAGCGAATGAGTTTCTTCGAATGGCCATTGCGGGTGATGTGCATGGTTGTGTGTCGTCTCCAGCGTTTCTTCACCTCAGCACCGACACTGCATTTTGGTGATGAGCATCATGTATAAATTCTTGATTACTCTTGACTTCCTCTTTTCCTTTTCCTTCTTCTCTACAGCTTCTACCCCGGACAAGCACTTTCGACTCCGACTTTCCAACGCCGTTTCGATCTCGCAGCCGGCACCGCAGCCACCGACTTTGAGAATAAGTTTGTCTAAGATCCATTCGCCAACCTGAAAGCTTTGCAGTCGTCAGATACAAACATCCTGCAACGTCTAGCATTTCCGACACAGATTTTTAAGCCCATTTCGATCCCGCCGCCAGGACTCCTAGCAGCATCGGCCCATCAAGAGCCTTCGCTGGGCACTTCATACAAGCATTCGAGCCTTCAGCCAGTACTTCCCAACATTATCGAACATATAAGCACCGACCATGGCCAATATCGAGTCCCTGTCGTCGCTATCTGACTTGGAGGTGATCCAGCACGCTCTAGGTCTCTCTGTGTCGAACGTTAACGTTCCAAGCACCCCACTCGATTGTGTTATCGTAGTGGCAGATGTGGAATCTAACGAACGCAATCATGAGCAGCTCCTCGAATGGGGCCAATTCGTGATAGATTCGTCGAACATCGATGATGTTCATCTCGACCAGGCCGATGCGGAACTTCTCCGTTGCGGAGAGGCTCGTCATTATCGAATTAAGGAGAATGCGCACATCACCAACCGCAGATATGTGCAGGGCTGCCCAGAGAAGTACCTCTTCGGTAAGACGGAGTGGGTATCCAACGAAGAGTTAGCTGTGATGCTCCAGGAGCTGCTTGGCCAAAAGGACTCGAAGGGGAATCCGCGTCTAGTTCTTTTTGTTGCCCACGACACCAACCATGAGGTAAGGATGCTGAAGCAGGTGCTTGGAGACAAGTTTGCACAGTACCAGGAGAACATGCGCATCTTGGATACACAGAAAATGGCATCGTCATTGGGGTATGGACACCAAGTCGGTTTACAGAACTTACTGGGATATCTTGATATACCCTTTAGCAATCTCCATAACGGTGGAAACGACGCCTTCTACGAAGCTGTTGCTGCAATCACGATGGCTGTTTTCTCTTCACAGCTGGATTGTCGTTCTCCCACGGATTCCGCGTCCGAACACACTACGGGAAACACGAATAGCAGCTCTGAAGAGAATACCTCTTCTTCATCTTCTGATGACAGCCCTGGTGGGGTTTCTGTCACAACATTGACGACTTCCGTTTCCGCCATTACGACCGGATCGATGACATTGACAATCACAATCGATGAAGCGATCAAGATGAAGATCGCGAATGCTGCCGCCAGCCCGTTACCAGCGACCCATGGCAGCTTCGTCTACTGCAGCCGCTGCGCATCGGCGGAGCACAGCGCTGGTGAGTGTCCCTGCAAATCACACCAATGTAGCAATTGCTACAGCAAGGGTCACACCGCGAAGGTCTGCGGTATCCCGGAAGCGGTCGTCGGAAAGGTCCGCGCCACCAACATCGAGAAATTTGGTGCACCGCGGAAGTGCAATGGGTGCGGCGAGTTGGGTCACGCTGCTCGGAACTGCATAGACTCAGAGTACATCCTCAAAGAGCCTTTCCGTCGCGGTACTTATGGAGGGGCGCCAAAGCCGACCTCTCACCGCCCTCGCTACAATGGTGGTGCAGCTCAGCAGCAGCCGCAAGGCCACCCTACTGGTATCGTTGGTCGTGGTGGTCGGGTTTACGATACTAATCGAGTCTTCAATGTTGGCAAGACCCTATAGAGAGTGTGGCAGAGTGAGCATTTTAGTGGAATTGCAGTGTTTTCTTTTCATTGTGTTGGACATGTTCTCTGTTTCCTTTGTCTGTTTGCGCGTCGGCAGGGACTACTACCGCGCGAGAGAATGAAATACAAAGGCCTCAATCACTTGAGAGCTTTCTTGAATCAAGCCTCCAAACTACTCAATGTTTATCATTACGAACAAATGAGTCTAAACATCGATGCGTAACAATGAACGGGTTTTCAATGATAGTTGTACATGTCGCTCAGGTACATTGCAGATTTTGGTGCCACGATAAGGATATTTTACAGTTGTTTCTCGAAACTATCATCATTACACTTGCTGTACATAAACGCCTTCTAGATAGACCAATGCTTCTTAACCGTAACATCGTACTGTTGACACCAATTGTCATCATATCACGGCCATGACAAGGTGCATGGGCTCAACTCCTGCAAAAGAATTGCCAACGTCCGGAGGGTCATCGAGGTCTTCCCAAAAGGTTCGTTTCTCGCGGTCAAAAAGGTGCGCGAGGAGTTCGATGGCCTTTCCAGAAAGTCCCTTCACTCTTTTAAACCCGCACCAACCGGCTTCGGTGGACGTCTCGTTGCAGAAAGGTACGGCTGCCTCCTCATCCAACATCGACCGACGATCACTAGAATATATAATAACACACTCTCACAGTTCACAGCCCTTTCTAAGCGTGACGCGTGTAATAAAGAAATGAGGCAGTGCAGAGATTGTGGATCAGATTATGGTATCAAGAAATTTCCCCTTTCGGCGTGTCGGCCATTTTCCGCACTCGTTTCATCGCGTCACATTTGCTGATTCCCCTTTCCACATTCCACAGCTTCCTCAACCCACTTCATCATTTAAAGATTGTTCTTTCTCTCTTCTTCAGTTCTATATGAATTAGAATGTCTGCTCATTGCCTTCACAATGGGGGTGGAAAAGTGACCGTACACTTTCGAATGCAAACCCGATCAGCGGATGACAAACAATCGTATTCTCAATCGATCATCAGTACCTTGAAATAGGCATCCCTGAAACGCCTATTTCGTCGCCAAGGGAAACAGATCATCGAGGAAGGATCGAGTTCCCGAGCGCCGCGCGTCTACTCCGTCGGACCGTTCTCCACTATCCACTGCAAGGCAGCTTTTGCCCAGTACTTCGTATCCTGAGACACGACATTGGTTTGCCAGGCCCGATTCCACGATCTGCATATAAGAGCCAGGCACCAGCTTTCTCTCAGCTCTTATTGGCTGACAGATCTGGGGAGGGTAAGACTAAACGCTGTTTCTACATTGTACCACTACTTTTAGAGTACATGTCCCGCACACCTTTTGTTTACTTCCTCTCACTTCCAGTTCCCATGAAACTTGAACCTCTGTCACGCTCATAATAAAGAAATTCAACCAAGATGCTCTCGAATGCACCCGCTCGCTTTCTGCGCGGCTTGAATTGCGTCCTCTTTCTCATCTCCGTCGCCTTGCTTGTGCCCTATGGCGTCGTGTCCGCTAAGGAGTACTCTTGGTACTACCACTCTTCTGCCAACTTGTTCCCGACTCTTGGTGTGATACCATCATTCGTCTCGGCTATCTCATCCTCTTTCATTCTCACGCAAGGCGGAGATCCAGCATTATGGCCAAATTGGTGGTTGATGCTCAGCTTTGTTGCGGACTTTATCCTATCTGGAGGATTTTTGGGAATCATCATCGCGTCGTATGCCCTGCTAAGGCAGAATCGCAGCGAGGACTTGATCATCCTCGGTGTCCATGGAACTGTTCTTCTCTTAATTCAACTGTACCGCCCCTCAAGAGCTTCTATTCTACCCCACTAGCTAATCTCCGTGTAGCCTTATACACGTCTACCTTGCGGGCACCACACTCTTCCAACTCGGTAGCCGAAGCGGCCCTTGCCCTCACTGCGGTCACGAAACCTCATGCAATGCGGCTATCACCAGCTTCAAATGTTTCTATAATCCTCTCCGACGCGATCGTGGTGACGATCCCGAGGCTTGCAGGAATATCAGGGGATCACCGTCTCGAATCGGACTGCCTCTGACCCCTCCGGCTCTAGAGGACTTCCAGCTTTCGAAAGCTGTCAAGAAACTTCGCTTGTACACTTGCATCATTGCATTTGCCTTCTCACCGACATTCATCATACCACGGGTGCTGGTATTTCTCGCTACGCTTGCGCCATTACTCACGTCGGCATTCTTCTGCCTAATCATGACGACGAATCCGGCCAAGAAAGCCGTGGCTAAGAACCCGGCGCTGTACTGGTCCGTCGTTGTTGCGGATCTGCTTATCGGGCTAGGCAATATCGCAATGACAGTGATCTTAATCATCGCCGCAAGAAATGCCCACCCGGGAAGCTTTGGCGTCATGTTTGTTGGGTAAGCGGTTACCCATGCTGCGATTCTGAAGCGAGGATACAGGAGCTGATATAGATAACCTGCAGATTTTGTCATCTTTTCCTTGCTGGAAAGGCAACCAAAGACGCAGTGCAAGCCAAACGACGCCAACAGTCCGGCTCGCCATCAATGAGTCTGTATGAAGAGCCACCCGCAATCAACTACACCGATAATGAAACTTCAGGCAATAAAAGCCCTCCCATGCAGGGTGCATCACCGAAACCAATAGAGACTCCTGCGGAGATTCCGGAAGAGAGACCGTCAATGGAGGCTACGGAGGATCAGAGGCTGCTGGATTCGTAGACAATGAATGGCCCTCGAGTGGGCTAACGTAACGATGTGGAATGAGTGGCAAAGGGCACCTTGATGACACATCATAGAATTGGACACGGGTTTGATGTAAACTGAGAATTTGTTCTCTTTTACTGGAGACACACTCCTCCTGCTGTCACTCAACCTTAAAGCTGTAAGCGGCGTCCGATTGTCGCTGCTCTTCAGAACGAGATTGTATACATCTGTAAATTGGTGTCTTCCTTGGGGTCGGAACGGAACTATGTAGCGCTTTATATAGCATATATTCACTCTTTTGAACATCTTACAGCTTGCCACTGTTGGCCTTTCTCCTTGACCTCCACCCGGTCAAAGTCGCACCACCATCGATCTCGAAGACCCCACCGGTCATGTGCGCGGCCCCATAGCTGCTAAGGAAAAGAACCAAGCCGGCAAAGTCTGACGGTTTGCCGATGCGGCCAGTGGGCTGGCCTGCAACAAGAGTGTCCAGGTATTTCTGGACGCCGAATCGTGTCATGCGGGACGGGAAAACACCACTGTGACAGCTGAGCGATAGTGCATAGACTGTGTGCAGGAGATACTTACGGGCAGATACAGTTGACCATGACATTGAGAGGAGCGAGTTTCGAAGCCTGCATCTTGGAGAGGTGGATACATGCCGCCTTGGAAGGGCCGTAGCTGAAGGTACCGTGGCCAGGAGCTGACAGACCTCCCTCATCGCCGGTAGTAACATCGGTCGTCTGGATGCCAGCCATGGATGCGATGTTGATAACTCGGGATGGCATATCGGGGCTTGTGCCCTTCACGAGGAGAGGGTGGAGACCAACGGTCACTGGTCGAGCTGTTAGATACGCATTCCAGAATACATAAGCGGATCTTACTGTAGAAGATCGACTTGACGTTCAACGCCATGAGTTTGTCCCAGCCCATCTCTGGGAAGTCATCGTAGGGTCCACCCCTGCAAATCTGGTCAGCAAGCTGCGTGAAGAGTCTGAAGCAGTAACATACCAAGTCGCGCCAGTGTTGTTTATTAAAACCGTCAACCGGTCTGTCCTCTTCTTCACCTCAGCCACCAGAGCATCACATCCTGCCTTATCCTTTAGATCCCCGACTATATACTCGCACGTGCCCGGGCCGAGCTTGTTGATGCGCTCCGAAGTCTGACGCGAATCTGTTAGAAGAGCCGCGATGTAAGACGGTCGCACCTCAGTTCATACCTTCTTGAGTTCTGACTCCTTCCGACTCGCGATGTATACCTTTGCTCCATTCTGAACGAATGCTTGCGCCGCCATCTCTCCTAAGCCGGTAGCCCCACCAGTAACGAGACAGACATGGTTCTTGAAGTCGAACAGGGAGGAGACACTGAGATCTTGCTCTGCGGGGGAAGTCATGATGGCGGAAGATATGCTCTGGTCTATTACCTCTGTTCAATCGGTCATGTAAAGTATATGCGGAAAAATTTCACGAGTTTTGTGGTCTTGATATCAGAGAAGCCACAAAGCGGAGGTGCTGTCCCATTTCGGTAGGCCTCGGCTCTCTGCGGTGTTCTGCTGGGTAAACTCCACACACAAACATGCACGACAAATCAATTTGCCTTTTCCCATAGATACAACTCTGATCAAGTAGAAAGTAACTCCCCGATCTTCAAGCCAAACTGATGCCTCGAACTCCATGGAAATAAGACTTCTCCGGAGTCATCGCAGCTAATGTGTCTTTTAGAAAGCAGCCAAATCGACGCTCAACATGACGTACCGAAGCAAGCCAAACGTCTTGAGAACCGCTAAAGCCTCCCTGGTGCACATTTCTTGCAAAACAGCAGTTCTGCAATAGGAAGAGAATGACGGTCGATCCTTAACGAATTGCACCGAATTACGAGAGTGTTTCGAGGTTTGGCGGAGTTAAGAAAAAATATCCTCGTCGTCAGAGTCTTGTCGCTGACAAAGTTTTCGTGTTACATCAAGTACTTATACGACTCCAAGGCAAGGAGGTTTGAGCATTGCATTCCAGCAGTTCTTTTATTCTAATTGCGTTGGATCTCAAAATGCCTTCCAAAGTTTCTATTCTGATATTGGGCGCCGGCGAGCTAGGGATGGCCATGCTCCGTGCCTTCAGCATGCGAAACGAGCCGAGCTGGGAGATCACTGTGCTTCTGCGCCCAGAGACGGCAAATCTTCCGCAGCAGGCTCCAAAGATTGCACCAATATATGCACTGCCCGGAGATGTCAAAATCTTGCCGTGTGACCTCCTCGAATCGTCACAATCGGAACTAGCTTCAGAGTTTAAGCGTTTCGACGTCATCGTGGGTTGCACAGGGTACGATCAGAACAGTGCAGGGACCGGTGCAGGCCTCCAAAGAAAGATTGCAAATGCAGTTCTCGAAGCCGAAACAGTGAAGCTTTACCTACCATGGCAGTTTGGTGTTGAGTACGACCTCTTTGGTCATGGAGATGCCGGCGGCCTATTCGACGAACAGAAAGATATCAGGAAGCTGCTCCGTGAAGCAGTAGCAAGCGGGCGGACGAAGACTGAGTGGATCATTGTGAGCACGGGTATCTTCATGAGCTACCTCTTCTCTTCGTTTTGGGGAGTTGTAACGAGGTCGGACAATGGAGATGGGTGGGTAGTCAATGCCCTCGGCTCGTGGGATGTCTCAACAACGGTGACCACTCCAGAAGACATCGGCACTGCAACAGCGGAGATCGTTTACACTGCATTGACCGACACACCAGAAGGGAATGAATTGAAGAACCGGGCTGTGTACATTGCTGGAGACACCGTCTCATACGCTCAGCTCATTAACATTGTTCGGGACGCGACAGGCCAGCCGACACGAAAGGGAGAAGAGCTGAAAATCCCGCTACTGGAAGAACGCATGAAGCAAAAACCAGAAGACATTCTTAACAAATATCGAGTTGCATTTGGACGAGGAAAAGGAGTTTCGTGGGATAAGGCGTCAACGTTTACGCATAAGCACGGGATCAGCGTTCAGGATGCCAGGAGCTGGGCGGCAGATCACCTGCGCGCTGACATGTAGTCTAAATCTGATTTTCTGGGCGAACGGCGTAAGCAAGTTACTGAGGCTCGAGCGATCGCTGTATGAAGCTCTGAAGTTCTCCTTTTCTTGGATGGAGTCCGCCAGAAATTCGAGTGGCTGGCAGGAGAGATCATCGTCGGCAAATCATTTGCGGCTTAGCGCCCGTGCCCAATTAAAGCCACACTCCTCAAGCGTGACCTCCAGTTCTGAAGATACCTCCTCCGTATTCATATCCTCTTCCCATCGCAATTGTTCTTCGTGATCTGAGACCTTCTAATGCATATCGGACCAACGGGACCATGACCTCTTGGATGAGCCGCGCGCGCGGCACGGGACGGGATGCAGGCCAGGGTCAGAGCTTAATGGACAGTCAGACGCTGCCAACTCCGGCATCATCGAATTACTATCCGTACTATCCACCGCGACCTCGGGACCCAAACGCGCCGGACCATCGCCTGCAGCTAAACAGCAAATGCATCTATGAGAGGAGCTTGCCGGGAGGGGCATACATCACCTGTCACATTGATCGACTCCAATGCGGATACTACGACTCTCCGAGTATCCATGAAGACTTGATTGACCATGTCCGATTTCTCACGCTACACTTTGTTTTCCATCCGGCTTCGACAATCCATCGCTTTGTGAGTGCAACAATCCGGGCGTCAGTCCACAACAGCGAGGATTCAATTTCAAATGGCAGTCATGCAGGGGATGGGAGCCAGCACAACCGGCCTGAGTCTGCTCAAAAGAAGAAGCACAGTGGCCAGAATCCTTCTATCCTTCGCCATGCGCCACATCTGCTTTACGGGTCCATATCCCCGGAAACGCTTCAGTGGAATTTTAACCTTGCCGGGTCTCTGGGTGTGTCAGAAGGACCAGCAAATGCAAGTTTTAACCCCTCTGGAGGCTACAAAGGCAGCTATAAACTATACGAGATGATGCGCATCCAAGGCTCCTCACGCACTTGGACGGGTCGGGCCGGCCCGGAGGACGACGTGGAGGATGGAGAGGTTGTCTGGACTCTTGAGGAGAATAGACTTCAAAAGTCGGGGCTACCGCGAGAGTTCACATTTATCATACTCCTGAAGAAAGGCGAACCGGAGACAGACACGGTCTTCGACATACAGGTTGACCCAGTTATAAGTAACTGGGTTGGCAACTATCCGATGTGGTATGTGAATTTGCTGCCTTATCAGCCATTGAGGAAGCCTCCTATAGACCTGGAGACTGAAATTGGACAAACATTCCAACCATGCCTTCCCGGAAGAGGATATAATTTTGCGAACCTCGCATCTTCGTTTGAAGATTTTGTTGCGCTCCCCGGCACAACGTACTCTTCGAGTGTGAGTGGGACTTTTGATTAGACTCGGGCAGATCTAACAAGGAATAGGATAATCCCTCTGCGCTGCCTCAGAATGATAGTACCAAAACGCCGACAGCTGGTTCCTTGCAAAACAGCTTGGTCTTGGGACAAGCAACGAAGCAGCCCGGTCCGCAAGGCCAACAGCAAGGTCAAAGTAAGCCACAGGCTCAAGCGCAACAAGGCCAGTCTCAAGGACAGCAACCTCCAGCTCAGACACATACTCCAGAACAGCATCCACAAACAGCGCCTCCTCTATTTCCAAACAACACGCTCAACGTTCGGGTGACCATTGAGAAACCAAGCTCGCCTCTCTACTCTCCAATCGAAGGCCTCCGCAGCCTTTCCGGTCGTAGTCCGGGAAGGACACATTCTCTTCGTCGCTCGAGGTCTCGAAATGGATTGATGAAAGAATACGGCGCTGCCCAAGATGACGCGCTGTCGCATATTGCCCAAACAAACGCCACTGTCGGCGCCCGCGGCCCATTGCGAAGATCGTACGCTGAGAAAATGAAAGACATGGAAATCTCGACGAAGGACGGGTATCGCGAGAAATACGGGCGACGAGCGACGCCGGAAAATCGCAAGTCGTATCCTTCAGGAAGGCCATTTAGCTCCGTGTGAGCTCCGCAACTAGAGATCGACGAGGAACTCACATGGCGGCCCGCGAGGAGCAAAAGTATCTGCCACCATCGCCATGGAAACTGGGTGCTCGAGACTCTCCGGAGGTTCTGCAGCAGCCCGGCATGCACATTTTTGGCATTCGCAAGTCCAAATATGATGCTGTCCCGAAGCATATTTTAGCGCTGCATCGGGATCTCCACTCGGACCTGTGCAGATAAGGCAAGACAGGCTCGAAAATGCCTCTTTCTTGACGACGTACGCTCCAGTTCGGTAGCATTCAGGCCAGGATTTACATTGAACATTGGTCCGTGCGATGTGGATGCACGGGTGGTATACTCTTATGACTTCGAAGCACATGGTTTGATACCCTAGCGTTGGAGCTTTGCTGATCGATGTATAACAGGCGATGGCGTTTTCTGTACGGCACTCCGCAGAAGTTGAAATATTGTTAATTATTAGTCGGCGTGTACTTATAGCTTTTCTTCGAATACAAGCGCCTGTCGATCGTGACAGAGTAGAGTGACAAACTGTTGGAATTTTTTCTGAGTCCTTGTGACACCAAATCTACGGCGCTTAAAGGTACACTTGCGCAATGCTATGACTGTCCCATAAATACGAATGACAAATTGGCAAACCTTACAAGGGAAACTTCCTAAATCCTTCAAAGGGCGCTGAGCACCCTTGGGTCGCGGGGCTTGGTGGCAATACCAGCCCAGATACCGCCATCCATGATCTGGGTCGTACCATTTGTGTACGCCGACTCGTGGGAAATCAGGAACAGTGCCGTGTATCCCGTTTCCCAGCTGGCAGACGTTAGCATATGTGACACATCTAAATGGGTTCACGAAGCAACTTACCCGGTCGCTTGCCTTCCGAATGCTACTGTGGCAGCTCGGTTCTTTACCTTCCTGCCTGATGAACGACCCATGGGAGTCTCGACGTAGCCCTGGTTTGATGTTAGCATATTTGTTCTTCTAAAGCAGGATTTCTAACTTACCATGCAAATAGCATTGCACCTGATTGCTTTGTCCTCGCCGGCTCTCGCGGTCGCCCTGCTAAGGGCCAACAGTGCGGCCTTGCTGGCCTCGTAGACCGGGTTGTTGTCGAGGGCTCTGATTGCGCTGGCGGAGCTGATGAGGACGATGCTGGCACCTGGGTCCATGACCTCAATTCCATGCTTGCAGAACATGAAGTGGCTTCTCGTGTTGATGGCAAAGTCCTCATCCCACGCTTCCATCGACGTCTCGGCCATCGGGATACGTCTTGACGTGCCAACAACAACCACCATGCCGTCCAGACCACCCATCATCTTCTTGACCTCTTCAAGACACTTCTTGGTCTCTTTCGCCTCAGCGTAAACATCGAAGACGTATGGATACGCGACATTGCCCTCGGACTTGATGTGCTTTACGGTGTCCTCGGCGGAGTGCTGATTCCGGTCAAGGACGACGACTTGGGCTCCCTCGCGGGCAAACAGCACGGACATGGCGCGGCCATTGCCAATCGAGTGCTCGACATCTGGAGGCTGGTCACGCTGTCCACCACCAACGACAAGGATCTTGCGGCCCTGGAGACGTCCTCTGCCTGGGGCCTTGCCCAAGGTCTCGGCGAAGATGGAGAGGGAGGGATCAATTTCAACCATTGTGGGTATGTCGTGTGATTCAATTGGCACTTGAAGCTAAAGGGAAAAATTCAAGATGAAGTGCGTTCCGAACTCCTACGTTTTATTTGGTCTGGAAGCTATGAACGCGGGGAGTTGACGGCCGTCCGGTCCCCGCACGGCTCCTCGGCATCCAATTGGACGTAAAATATCTATCGGTAGTCATTGGAAGCTTTAGCGGCTTGCATAGGCCTGTACAAAGATTGTCGACAAGGCGTCTTAGCGAGCGTATTTCGCTCCGGCGACGACAGGCGGACCGTGGTCTTCCGTCGTGGCATGCCGCGTGGGATGTTGAAGCCTCAGTCTCAACTCCGATTCTTCGGAGCAGAGTGGCATTGGCAACGATTATGGAGCGTCAGTATGGGATAGAGCAGGGTGTTCTCGACGGCGAGTCTCCGTGGCCTTTGAGATTGACGTTGCTGTCAAGGTGGAGCAGTTTTAGCCCGATTAGTCGGTCCGAAGAGGGATGGCTATCTGCTGCGTCAAGTAGAATCGGAACTCCTGCAGTGAGCGCCGAAGTGCAGCACGGGATGGAATAGGATCCGGTCGACGTCTCGAGGCCCTGCTTTCTGATCATATCATTTGCTGTGGATGGGTGCCGGTCAGGTCCAATCAGACAGGACGGAGAGGGCGTCTTTCAGCCTCATCAAGTGGACACTGGACTTCGATGCAAGTACTCATTAGACAGCAGGGCCACACTTAACAGCTAGTTACTTCCAAGCTCCTATACCCTCCGGAATTCGAATATGTCGTAAGCAGAAGGATCTGTACTCGGAAGCGGATATGGTTGGGAGCATGACCAGTAGGAAGGGAGTGTGCAGGGGTCGTGCACTATTGCTGGATCTTAGATTCAATGAAACTATTCCCAGAATCTACTTTCACGCTGCAGAACTTGTGATAGTTCTGGTGTCTGAAGGTCAATTGCATTCAATCGTGAGATGTGAACTTGTTCATTTAACGTGCACAAAGGTACACGCAGGCGGTGCTCTGCAGCCTTCCACCGATCTGGGAAGGTGGGTCCGTCCGTTCCTCGACCTCCTCCTTCCTCGTCACCACTACTTTGTCTTCCAGTTGTTCCGCGCCTCCATCAGCTCCTCCATCCTCTTGTCCTCGCATCCCTTCTCGGTGCATCGTGAGCACGGCGGCTTGTCCTCCAACGCCAATTCCACCTCGCAGAACTCTCGGACGTGCTGCGCGACCGAGTTATGGCTGCGCACGAGCTTCGCCATTATCGCGTCCAAGGACTTCAACGAGTCCTCCCTCATCGTTTGGGCGTCCATCGCCCCGAAGCGCTCAGCGGCACGCGTCCAGTTGATCTGTAGCCATAAGTGCAGCAACAAGCTAGAAAAGCAGTCATGGAGACTCACGTTCATGCTGCCTTGAACCTTGAAAGGCGAGCCCAGACTTGCCATGCAGCAACGGAGGCGCTGCATCTCCTCTCCTTCCAGGCCCTTCATGGCCTCCCATGTTGATGGATGCCATTCTCTCATCCGACGGGCGTACAATTGCTTTCTCTGCTCGAGCCACGCGCCGTGGGCCTCCATTTCGTCCGAGCCCGTATTCGGGGCATAACGCTCTGGCGTTGGGGCCATAGGTGTAAGAGGCATGATGGAGTTGTAGTTGGAGTGAATTGGAGTGGTGTGGTGTGTGGTGTTGGTTGAATGAGTGGGTGGCACTAGGGAAGGTAATTTTGACTCCCCAACTTCTTATGAAGTGATGAACGCATTATTGACCTTCACCAGCGGCAGCCACGCCTCCCACCCCTCGACTGTCACCAACTCAACCTCTTACCAACTGCATTCGAATGAACCCACACAGTGTCCATATATCTTCAAGTATACTGGCTTTTCGATGAAGGATCTTGCAATTCAGGCGCATCCTAAAAGAGGAGTTTCCCTCAGGATGACACGCGTTGGAAGCTGGCGAGTCCGCCCGCCAAAGGCACACTGGCAGCTTCCAACGCCCATGGCTAAGGCTTGAGGCATCAAGCATTGCGGCCGATAGGAGCATTTATCTTGATTTTCCCATGGAATATGATCAACCAGACCACCATCACCCACTGTGACTATGCGTCAGCTAGGAGCACTCAGTCTGTTGTAGTTCTTTGGCCAATCACTCCAGCCGCATCTCGAGTCTACTACATCGAGAATATCTCGACCTCTACAATGGCTCTTCATATCCGAGAAGAACACCACAGCTGCGCTGAGCAGTTTTCGCGCTTTTGTGTATCCCAGATCCTTCTCGGCGCAACCGTGCTTCCCCCACTGTTCACCTTGTGCTCCTCCATGGTGCCAAGCATTCATAACGTCTTCGCTCGGGTCAAGCATCACAACTCATCACAACTCGTCAGCAACTGCGAAGCAGAGAACCTGCTGAGAAAACATAACTGTTCATCGTCTCGAAAGCACAAATACATGACTACAACTCCCAGCTTGTTGTCGACAGCAAGAGATATTGCGTCCAAGTGACGATGACCACCTCCTTCCTCTCACATGACAACCGAGGGTCACGACAAGAAAGACTTAGGTTATCTCGGATTTAACCAAGAGATAGAACACCTATTCGAAACGAGACCCGATAGGAAATTCTCAAACCGCAGCTCTACTTGACCTTTGGATTGGAGACAGCGTCAACACAATCGACTCTCACTAAGACAACGACGGCCTCCTATTTACTATCGAGTCTGGTCGACGCTGGGACAACACTTTGATGGAATAAGACACATACAAACTTGACCAAAAAGAGGTGCATCTGAGGCGACGGTACCGATCTTCGTCTTCCCCGCGAGTGCCTCACGCCATAGACTTGCGTTCATCAGGCTGACAGTGGTGCAAGAGATACCGATGCATGATTTGGGTAGCAGGAGAAAGAGCACGGAATGATGAAATTGTGTATGGGGTTGCTACAACTGTGGGAATGATGCGCAGCGACATCTTGACAACAGGTGCAGCTGCGGCGTGGTGTTGGGCGATTGGGAGGATTCAAGACTTTGGACCATTCGCCGGGCATAGTGGAGGGCTAAATCCCACTGTCCAAATGTTCATCGATCTTCTCATGGGCCAGCAGCGAATTTTCCAGATTGCCGGTGCTCTCGTGGGTGCTCTCGCTGCTATCCCAACCAGGATGACCGTCATCAGTCATGGATGTACACCTCTGGTAATCCAGCAGAAGATATGCGAAGCAACTATATGCCAATGAGTCTGCACCGAGCGTGGATTAATGTTGGAGGAAGCTGCAGCAGAGACACGTCACACGTCGCTCTCAACAACGCCGCGGTACGTTGAGTCTCGGCCTGGGCAGCATCATAGCCGCATGGGACAATCGAAGCTGCGTGATGATCTGAGGGCGAGTTTCTTCGACTACCTCACGGGCCATCTCTTCCTGGGCCACAGCCACCCGGACGGTGCCGTTTCGGTTTCTCGCTGACAGATATATCACGCTCTGTGAGACAACTCGCAATACGACACCCTCGCTCCAATCGACACAACTCTCAGAGCCTCCCAGCTGTTCGGCCTTCTGCTACGCAGGCTTCAGAATCCGACTCCATGGGAAATGAGAGCATTTTGCTACTTGTAAAATGTCCGGTCCGCACACAGCAAGGTCCATAAAGGCGTCGTAGAGCACCAGTGAACGCAAGCTGACGGACCAGCAAGCTATCCTGGTTCTCTCACGGCGAGGGCCTCGCACATTTAAAAACTGTACAGATACTAATGAGTGCTTTCCTTCCAGTGCGGACCCGCTCGGCTAGCTAGGATACACTCTTCCCCAGCTAGCTTTGCTGATTGATCTACGGCATTGCTATACATCACTGCCATGGAGAAAGGCTGTGACCGTATTGCCCGCCGACATCGCGAATTCTTTTCACACGTCGCACGACGCTATTGTTGCGAAAAGAGGCTGCTTCGAGAATTTTTTCCCTTTCGCGTTTCAAAGTCTTCGAGTCGGATCTAGCTGCTTGCTGCAAAATTACAGACCACTGGAGGAGTCTGTGTCATTCCAACAGACCGATAAAGTCATATGGGCATCAATAGTCGACGTCGGACTTTGATTCGGGAGCCTTTGATCAACAATCTGGAGTCTAGATGGTTAGCGACCAGACTACTGCTCCGATTCGAACAATGGTAGGATGCCGAGAAGTCTCACTAGAGTATCTCACACAAGCCAATCGACACCTCAACGGAATCTCCTCTGACGAGCAAGCTCGGTTTTGCTACGCCGGGATGTATGAGTTGGGATGGAGGCAGCATTGGTGGCCACAGACAGCGTGAAGCGGCTTATGTGCTATTGACTAGGCGCTACACCCTGCCTAAAGAAACAACATGCATTAGCCGCAGAGTGATTTCTGTTTCAAAACCCCCGCTCATTTGATGTATCCTCTGGATTCAAACCATCAACGATCTGGCCGAGGACTGTGAGATATTGATATCCTGGGGCGCCGCAAACGCCTCCTGTTGCTGGTGAGCAGAGCGTCGTCGTGGGGCTTTCCTGCTGCGAAACGGATCGTGGGGATTTGCGTATCGCATCTGCACGCAAGCAACGTTAGCGCTCCTCGCTTTCGAGACGGTGTCAACATGCGAACCTTGATACCAAACGCCTGGCTCTTGTCGAGAGTGTCCTCATTCGCCGACATCTCTATATGTGGCTCCACGGTCGAGAGGTGCCTGCCGTCATTGTCGTGTCGACTCTCGCAAGCGATGATGTTGTGGACAGGCAGTCAGCTCAATTCGCATCCGAGATGTCAAGATACGTACCTTGAGGCCATAATACAACCGGCTCGTCATATCTACCTGTCGATTCCACGGAAGCAGACGCAGTGTCGGTATGTACTCGCGCTTACTGAGGTAGTAAGATCAGTAAGCTGGCTGGACCCCCTGGAATACCATTGATCGGTCCAGGTGTTCATGCAGCGAGCTATGTTTTAATCTTGGCCACTGTTCTTCTCTCTGTGACGATGGAATAGTCAAGGAGCGGATGTGAGGCCGTATCATGTCCCTCCGTCACATCGGAGCCAAACGTTGTCGTTTGGTCTCCCCTTCCCGAAACGTCCCAAAGGCGCATGCTGTAGCGCGACAACGAATGTTAAACAGATTGTGCTGCTGAAGGAGGTAAAGCTGAAACAGTCTGCCATGTCAGTTGTATCACTCCAATGCCAGTCTTGTTGTAAGGAGGGAGTGCCGCGTACGAGGCCAAACCAGGCCTACGAGTAGCGTCTATGGGGCGTTATGCCAGCAATGCGGACAGGCCAGCGTTGCTAAATGCGTCGGCTGTTGCACGATTGGTACATCATTGCTTCCTGGAGCCTCCACAGCGCGGAGATGACGTTGTCCACCTTTCTGCTTGATCGCCGCTGACGCGCGTGTTGCTTATCGTTGGACTCTGCACGATGAGCTACGAGGCTGGTTGGATGCTTGATCGAAAGGTTGCTCTCTAGGATTCGTATTCGAACGGCAAACGACGAGTATCCGACAAATCGCAATGATATTGTTGTGGGTGGGCGTGTTGTTGAGTGACTGAGGCTGGACTGCCGCCACTCCAACGAGCAGCACCGGCACTCAGAGTCTTGCCAGCCTATGACAGCGAGCAAACCAAGCGCTCTCGTGCTGCTGGCCGTGGGGAATTCAGTTAGGACGAAGATCTCGGCTTACCATCATCGCTTTCGTGATGAGCTAGTGGCGCCTTCTGTGCGCGCGTCGTGGAGCGCGGAAACATTCGCTGCGACAGTCGGACGAAGTCAGAGGCTTCTGTTCATTGAGAATTCCATCGATCCATCTACACGGACTGAGATCGAACTCATCCCAGCGTATTAACGACAAAAGATGATGCTGTTGAGGTTGGGGTGGGTGGCTCGTGGTGAAAAGCAGGGCGTACGAAGCAAAAACCTCAAATATCCCAAGTCTTGGCACAATGCGACCGGTGACGCACACCACGGTCTAACAGCGATACAGGCGTCTATAAGGCGAAAACGAGCTCCTGTGCTCTTGAGATGGAGGAGAGTAGGCTCTGCTATCGATGGAAGTACAGCAAAAGTCTTCCACTCTACTACGTCATTGAGTACCCTATGCGCTGCTCGAATTGGGCATGCTCCTTCTTACAGGAGCTCTACCAACATTGCTACGTGACCGATTGTTTGATGGATTGGCATACGGCAGCCTGCAAAGCATGGGACAATCGATACATGGTAGCAAACAAGGGCAGTGCGATATCACCACATCACAGCGTCACAGCATTAAGGACCGCAATGATTGCGCGACTGGGTATTTTCATAAGCCGCGACCGTCGGGCAAAACAAGCAACTCTCTTCCTCGGCCGCCAGCACCAGGCTGACGGGACGCTGAAAAGATAATTCGGGCTGTGCCTGTAAGGGGGGTTCCAAAAAAAAAGTTCAGAAAGGCGAGGACATTCGGCGTCCTTTTATACCCGCTGAGAGCCAACTCTGCTGAGTCATTCCTGCTACCGCCACATTTGCGTCCCGTCCACTCACTGCACGCAATTGACGGGCTTTGCGCCCACGACTTGACTGCGTGGTGATTGTATGCTCGTGCAGGAGGATCTAGACTACTTCCCCGTTGTCTGGACTCCAATTGCAGCTCTATGAGGTGATTTAACCCTACATAGTGCCAATGCGCTCCGCGGCTGGTGCACCATTGGGAGTTTAACTTCTGAGCTATATATTAGACTCTGAATTTTTGGGTCATCGGGGAGGAGGTAGAATGGCTCAGTTGGGCCACTCTCTCGCGAAAGGCGGCACCATGACCAGAGAGCGTCCACGTACATAAAACAGGAGTACCGTCGCACACGCATCACAGCAGGGTAGCGAGAGCAGACACCAGTAGACGGCCATACAATATATCCAGGGATTGAAGAGGTCATATTATATATAATGGACTATAAGAGCTCTCTTCCTCTCAGGTACACTGCATAAACTGTTTATCGTGCATGAGGGCCGTGCATGAAGATGTTCATTTCGTCCTCAAGAGGAATGAGAACCTGCTCTTTGATTGTACGCATAAAATCCCTGATCTGCTAGTATAACGATTAGTGAGGCTGCATTGGGATCCTCCGTACATGAAGCGCGTAAAAGCTGAGTATCACGAAAGATTTAAGAGCGAACCTGAAGATATCGCGGGCATGGACACTGGGTGGGAGTTTTGAGAGTTTTGCGTAAGCCTGCTAAACCTGGACAGAGAGAGAGCGAGTGTGCAGTCAGGTAGAGATAGCCTTGATAGCGGTTACCAGGAGCTTTTGGATGACGAATGATAGAGACTCTAATGCGTAAAACGAGCTTTGGAACCGTCGGATCGGCCGACTCCACATTGGCTCGCAAATACAATATCATCTCTTCCTTATCGAATGTACACTGCTAATGACACACCAAACCTTGAACTATACATGATTCGCACGGAGTACACGCACGCAGTGTCCAAATCGATCTTAATCCTATCGGGATGTATCCAAAAGCAACCTCGACAACAAACGCCGCTGTTACCATCACCTTGCCCCGAACGGTTGGCCTCATATTCATCGTCAGGTCTTTTATGACAGAGTATCCTTGATTGGATCCTTCTCCGCACTGTCAATAGCCTTCAGGAACTTCTCGCCGGCTTCCTTGTCCCCAGCAAACAAATGATCCGCCACCATCCTCTTCGGCGTCTCCCCGAGCCACTGGAACAGTGAGAAGTCCTGGAACTGATCGGCGTGGAAGATCTCCAGCATCTCAAGCGGTTCGTCGTCACTCAGATTCTCAACGAAGTGGCCCATGTTCTGCGGAACAATACCAACGTCACCAGCCGTGTAGTCGAAGGTCCTCGCCGTCCCCTGTGCACCGAAAACAGTCACGCGCGCGCGTCCGCGGATGAAGAAGGACCACTCGTCTGCGTTGGGGTGCCAGTGCATTTCTCGGAGTGCACCAGGTGCGATCTCAAGGTGGGCTGAGGCCACGGTCTTTGAGATTGGGAAATTGGTGGAATCTGTAATGCGCACGAGGCCGCCGGAACTGTGGATGGGCTCCTGGTCGAGCATCTTGTGCGTGAAGTTTAGCTGTGACTTTTTGATTGCCTTTCCTCGAGGCTCTTCATCCTTGAGCGGGCCCGGGATAGATCCTTGGAAAATGTACTTCTCGCCCGGGAGGTTCTTGAAGACCTGGGGCTTGAGTCCGAAGTTCTCCCCCAGCACCGATTTGGGGGTATGCGCCAGCCAGTCCGTCAAAAGGAAAGTCGACTCTTCGGAGAAGCCGCCATCGTCGAAAATGAGCAGAAACTCCGTGCCATTCGGTCCGAGGCCTTGCAAGCTGTGAGGGAATCCCGATGGGAAGTACCATAAATCGCCCTTTTTCAGGTCGTCCATGAAATATCCACCGTCCGTGTCGATGGTCGAGATTCTCACCTCGCCTTCCAGCACGTATGCCCATTCTGCTTCCTTGTGCCAGTGCAGTTCTCTGATGACGCCTTCGTCAAGACGCATGTTTACCCCGGCGAGCTGAACGCTGGTTCCAAGCTCGCGGGTGGTGGTCTGGCGAGTCCAGCCGCCTTCCTGTCTCGGAATATCAGCATGAGCGTTTTGCAATTGGCGTGGAGCGGTCAAACCAACCTCAATTCTGACGTGCGAATCTGCGAAACTCCAGCGCATGGCCTTCATGTCCCCGTGATCTGTGCTGGGAGGACGAATCATGTCGGGATTTTGTCTTTGCCTGGCGTCATTTTGCGGACCCAGAATGGTCGCGCCATCGCCGTTCCTGAACGGCAGAGGCTGCAGTTTCTCCCCAATGGAGTCGACTTTGTTGTCGTACGGATCGCGCCACTCACGTGTATATGGATCGTCTTTGAGGTATTCGATTGGAGACTGGAACACCTTTTGTTTCACCACAGGGCGGGGAATGGCCGAACACTGGTGGGCTGCAAGCAGAAACAGCGCAATTGAGCCCTTCATGGTGATTTATTCCACGATGCACAACGCGCTCGCGTGATTGAAGTCGAGATAAACTTCCGCGAAAACTTATTTTCCTCTCCCTGTCGCGCGCGCCCCTTTATGGCCTGGAGCGTCGGCTGCTTATGTTTACGTCACGATATATTTCACGGGCTTCTTCCCAAGCGACGCGCGGAGAGCGTGCGAGTCGCGCGAGATGAAACTTACTAACGATTATGGCATGGTCCGAATTATTTTCGCTGGCGGCCAGCGCCCCAAGCGGCTCATCACCGTGTCACCGTTGTCGGCGCAAGCTTGCAGCCTATCATTTGTCATGGCATTTTCACTTTCCCGTCGTCAACGGCGATCATATCGGATAATCCCCGCAATCCCGGCGCTTCAAATATCTCCTTGGTCATTGAAATTTTTGTCGCATTGACTTTCAACTCCGGCTTTCATTCTCTTCCAAATATCTCAATTGGCTCGTCAAAGGCGTCATGGCTTCAGCGGGGTCCGGTTATGGCTCGATTGCGCGCACGGGGAATGGGCAGCCTCAAAGACCGTCCGACGAAGAAAGTTCACCACTCCTTGGGAGGCCAAAGGACTCCGAGCCTTCGTATGCGAAACGATTCCATCGCCACATGACTAGAGATATATCTACTCGTCGCGGCGACCTACTCCTGCTCGTGTGCTACGTCATTACCGGCCTTCTGGACAGTTCCTCGATCTCTATCTGGGGCTCCTTCGTGAGCATGCAGACCGGAAATACCGTGTATATTGGACTTGGACTGTCAGATCCCTTCGGTGGGACGCGTTGGCTCAAAGCTTTAACCTCTCTTGGATTTTTCTGCATGGCTTCCTTCATCTTCGCCAGATACCACCGCTTCTTCTCTCCACGAAAGCGATGGGTCCTGTTCTCTTCCTTCGTCTTCCAACTGTTTTGCATCATTGGCGCCGCTCTCATCATCACGCTGGAAAAGACTGATACGGACGCACCGGGAGGTGAACTGCGCTGGCAAATTCTTGTCCCGATCGCAATGGTTGCCTTCCAAGCGGGAGGACAGGCCGTCACGAGTAGAGCGCTGAAATTCAACGCCCTAACGAGCGTGGTGTTGACAAGTATCTACTGCGACCTCTTCTCGGACGCGAAACTGTTTGCAGCGCCAACGCAGAACGTGGAGAGAAACCAAAGGATGGCTGCGCCGATTTGTGTTTTGATTGGAGCGATTGGTGGCGGCCTCTGGTCGCAGAGCGAAGTCGGAATCGCGGGAGCTTTGTGGACTGCTGCCATATTGAAGGTGTTCCTGGTTATCGCATGGCTGCTGTGGAAGTCGGAGAAAGAGGAAGACTGATGTATGATGGGATCGGCAAAGTGGAAATGCATTTGGAAGGTGTCACGTTCTGCGCAGCTGTAAGCATTTCCGGTCAGGAGCCAGCCGCTTGATTGTGTCAATGAACACAATGGAACTCATTCAGCAATTTAGACATTCGGGAGCGCAAGTGTGAGATATATCCAGACGGCGCATTCCATGCTCTTCAAGCCTTGCATGGTATGCATCTAGAACTAGAGAAATAGAAACGCCAGTAATGGAGTCAGACTTTACCACTTCATCACCAACAGTAGGCTGCTATAAGGTGGCCTTGGTTACCACGCCGCCCTGTCAGCTCTCTTGGGTTCACACAAACACGGCGAGCATTCTGAAATAATTAATGCATCAGGAGTAGCATTTGCCTGACCCGGAACGCTTGTTGCGTTCAACCACCAAAGCGGATCAAGCGAATACTCATCGAAAACATCGTCCACGGAAGCGAAACTCTCCGAAGTGCGAACCGACAACATAGAAGCATCTGAGGACGAGCCGGAACTTCTGCTTCCCAGTTTGGCCGTGGCCGCGGCGGTCGGTGATAGCTCAAAGTACGCATTTTCAAATCTCTAGCCTCGCCTCGAAGGTATCAAGAGGGCGACCAGGAAATTAGATAACAAAGCGTACAGGTTTTCCAATGGTTCGCTATTACTTAGTATACTCCGAAGAACGTATAATGGAGCTTTCAGAGACCGTCTCAATTAATATGAGAAGAGCGACGTGTTACAACTTAGTTGGCGGTCAAGGAATTTATCACCCACGAAGGTGTCAAGCTGGGAATTCAGAATCGGAAAAAGACAGGGAGCTGGGAAGGAACTAAAATCGTGTCGCCCCATCTTAGCAATTCGCGTTCACAGATGGACGGGCACTGGCATGCGCGAGCTCGAGGATAGAATTGATCAGCCTACTTTTGCCTCAGAGGAATTATCGAAAACTCAAGGAAATGCCCAGGTCAATATGATAACTCCGCATATCCAAAACCACTATTCACCGGAACGTACTTTTCCAAGTGCAATTCCCTTCGATCAATTTCCTTTCGACTCCGTCTGGGTTGGATGGACGATCAATTTCGCCAAAACGCCAACCGAGGTGAGATACGCAAAACCGCCAACCAGAAGCGACCAATCAGTTGAAGAGATCCAAGTCCTCCCATTTCAAAGGACTCCTAAGATGCCTCCTTCTAGTTGTCATTATAGGTTGAGGCATCTTCGGGACCGCCTTTGACATCTGCAACGGGGCCGTCTCTTCCCTCTTCTAGGGAAGTTCCAAACTCTGCATGACACGCTTGAGACTCTCAAGAGCAGGTTCAATGGTGGTTCGGTATTCCCAGCATTCCTGGAGGTCGCTCTCCAGTGCAGAGATGCGAGATTCCATGGTGTGCAGTTTATTCTTCCCCGCAGAGACCTCCTGTCTTAAGGCGCCCTTCTCTTCTAGCAGCTTTATATTTGATAACTTCAAGCGAACAATTTCCCCACGTTGCTGGGAAGCTTTCTCCTGGAGCGATCGTGATTCTTCCTCCGAGCTCTTCTTGAGACTGTTAAGCTCCCTTTCCAGGCGCTCGGCGTCCGCCCGCGCTTTCTGAATGTTGTCCAGGGCATCTTTGAGCAAGTCGACATTCTTCTTTGATGTTGCGATGCTCTTTGTCCTCGTTTCAATGGTTTGCTTAAGCACAACCTCGGACTCTTTCAATCTCCACATGTGGATGAATGCTTCCTTTTCAGAAGACTCCTCAGAAGACTGGCGCTTCTGCCTCTTCACGTGAGGATTTTCTTGCTCAGAGTAGTCACTGGTACTGCGCTTCAGTGTCATCTTCACAGTGGACGTCACGATGTTGAACTGGCCCTTCTAAAATGTTAACAATGTTCAGTGGAGAGTTGTCGTTACTTACTGGTTCGTCACGTTATACGTGGACGGTACGTGACTGATGGTTTTGCTTTTTTCGCTGGCGATCTAACGATGCTGGACTTCTTTACCCGAGCTGGGAGATGAATGTTGGTATCTTGAGAGTCTTGAGGCAAGATGAAGAGAGTTGATGTGAGCTTTTGAAGAACAGGAGTTTGTGGGGATTCGGGAAACTTGTCTCAGCGAGTGAATATGTTCCGTTAGCGCGGTCCACGGCAGCAGTAAATTGTAATTGACGGTATATCTGTTTCACTCAGGCTGTGTCTTGCGCGGTAATGATAGACATTTGAGAACGAGCTCAGAAGTGAAGGAACTGAAACTTGAGAGATGGAAGTTGTTGAAAGCTTAGCGCAGGATGTGTAAGAAGATATAGATATCGATGCTATAAGAACTGGATGAGACAACCATCCAGTGGGTGACAAAATAATTGAGTTGTGGCTGCAACATGTCGAGCTACGAGGATGTATATCCTTTAGCAAATTATACATATTAAAGCTGTGTATTTTGGATTGATACGCTCTGGTATATGTTTAATCGAGTTTTCAGAAATGCTCTCGCTTGTGCTGAAGAATAAACCGGGTTCTTACTACAGCCGTTAGGTCAATCGGGCTCAACAATTTTTCACTCGGTCAAAGGGAGTGAGTAGAAAACAAAGTTGGTGAAAATAAGTAGTTCATTCACGTTAAGTAGTGTGGGCTCGCCATGAAGGTACGCTGATAAACTCTACTCATGCTTTTCTTTCATTGCATGTCCGTATCAAGCTCATCCTCATTCCCGCGTATCAAAATCAGCCTTTCCGCCGATTATCCAGTAATCTCCAGACAAAGTGAACGAAATGTCAAAATGGATTGAAACCATTGGACGCCCTTATTACCATCCTCGCGATCCACTTCGAGGATATGTTACATTCTGTTCTGCAAACGGCAAGTCGCTACGATTTGTCCGCTTCGTCCTTCACATCGTTGCTTGGACTTGGGGGAACGCGCTCCCGTTTGACTTAATCCTGATAGTACAGGATCGACCGGATGCGCGAGAGCTGGTCCAATTCACGGAAGCGATCATCTTGAAGCGCAGCCACCCTAGCCAGGCTAGCCTGATGCAACCTATGTAATTCGTCGCCTTGCCTCTCGAGCTCCTCCAACTTCGCCCAGAAGTTATCGAGGTCCTCATCTCGCTCTTTGATCAAAACCACCACCTCGTCGAACGCGTTTAGCAGGGCATCATTGTCGGCCCGCAGGCTATCGTTTTCCTTCTTCCGGCGCTCCAGTTCTTCATGAGAGCTTTTCATGAGCTCAGTATCGGCTTTCAAGTGCGCCTTCTCGGATGTCCAGAGTCCCTTTTCAGCCTTCAAGTGCTCGTTCTCAGACGTCAAGCGCTCCTTTTCCGCCTTCAAGCGTTCGCCTTCGGCTTTCAAGGTCACGTTTTCGGATTCAACGCGCTCAATATTTTGCAACGCTTCTTCCATTGAGGTGAGATTCTTGGCCATGGTGTCCATTGTCTTTCTGTGCCTTTGCACTTTACTCATAAGCGCATGCTTGGAACGTTGGAGAGGGGTGTCGGTGTCGTCGGTATTCTGTCTCGGTCGCTTCCCAGCCAGTTCGTTATCCTCGAATGTACCCGAGCCGCCGCGCTTCAATTGCGGAGCTGTCGCATCATGACCTTGGTCCTGCTTCTTCAATAATACTATGAATTGAAACGTGATATGCCATAACAGCATATAACCCAGGAAGCAACAGAGCCTTTATCCCCATCAGAGGAGTCGGGATGTTGTGTTTCACCAGATCAATAACACTTCATACACCTATGCGAGGGACTTACAGTCATGCTCTTGCCCAGTTTTGGACCCTGATGAGGTGCGGGCGTATCATATTCGCTCGGTAAATCACTGAGCTCAGAGTCGTCATCGGAGAAGTCGTGGTCGGTGCCCATTTTCTCTGCAGTCTCGTCGGAAGTCGTGTAAAGGAAACGCAGTGGAGGAAGAACAGTGTCGGCGTCGAATATCTGGTACGATGATTTCAGAGTCGTGAGATGACTCAAAGCTTCAGCTTTACGAAACCACCTGGTTGTGTTATTACTGAAGTGGTGGAATGGAAGATGATAGCAGAGGCGTTGTAGTTGGAAGATGTTCGAGGTCCAAGCCAGATACAGGGCTAAAACGACGCTAGTGAACAGGACATGTTTGTGTTCGTGACGTAGTTCGGTAGTCTCCGGTAATCTCGCATGACATATCATTCTGCTTTTCTTGGCTATTAACTGATGAAATGGCGTCATGTGAGGCGCTAACACTGTGTTAATCAGAGTCTTGGCTGTCTTCGCCTTCAGCATCCTCGTCTTCAGAATGTTCCTCGTCCCAATCTTCATCATCCTCTTCATCAAAGGAGTTGCCATCACTTGAGTCTTGAAAGTCTTCAACAGTGCCAACGGGTTGCATGCGTTTCGCTTTGTCCTCCTCCGGCATCTCGCCTTTCTTCCAAACCCACCGATCAACAACCACAACATACTCAACAGTATCACTATCTCCATGGTGCCCCCACGTCTGGCCGGCCAGCTTGCTTGGCCCGTTCCATTTCCATTCTTCTAGCTTCGTATCGGCAGCGCTCAAGTGATTGCCATCCTGAACTGCCAGTTTCCAGTCCTTGTTTCTCGCGACGATTGCGTCAAGCTGGGACTTCTTCCAAGCGAGCGTCTCGTACTCGACACAGAGCTCTTTCAGGCCAGGAGGGCCATCAAACCGCGCGAGCCATTCTTCCGACATACGGAGGTCCTCGTTGGACTCCCAGTACCACCAATCTGAGTAGCGGAATGTGATCGTGAGCCTCTTTGGCCTGAAGTTCCGAAGGCGGAAGATTTTCGCCAGATTACTGCCATCCTCAATCCAGTACATTTGAGTGAAGAAGTGAACCGATGTAAGGTCCTCAACGTTCTCGTTGCTCAAGCCTCTTGTGAAAAAACGGATACAATCTGCGGTTCCTGCCCTGCCTGGTGGACCACGGGACGCTCCAAACCAAAAGGGGTGCTCTGCCTCTCTCATCACGGCTCTCCGACTTTCACAGTAGATGAGTTTGCATGTTTGCAGCAGTGCACATTCGACCTTCTTGGATGCCTCGAATCCTGGCCGATACCAGTACGAGTCTTCGCTGTAATGCTTCTCAGGATCCGGATCGTCGTATGGGACCAACATCCACTTGAAAATCTCATTTCGCAGCTCTCCCGGCAGTTTGTTGAACAATGGGGACTGATGTTGCGGATTGCAGTCTTCGTACGTAAGGTTGGCGAGACTCTCCTGAGCAGCCATGACTCGGGCTCTTCGCTTGGCAACCCTGCGCTCCCGGACAACGATTTTGGCCTTCGTTTCGGTGCGAGACCAGATGCGTATAATTGATCGGATAAGCCAAGACTGTAGGAAGATATGTCCGATTATGGAGAGAAAATGAATTGGCATACTTAGGAGTCGGGAGAAGAGGCGAGAGGAGAGAGTTTATATGTAGGACTACGCCGCCGAGGGATGTCGATAAACAAGCTGCTAATGGAGGAAATATGCCGCTTCCCGCGTTCAAGTCACCGACGGACTGAATGATTGGCCAAGAAGGCGTAGTTGCCTGCGGGAACTGGGGTTGTTATATACGCGAAACTGTGATGTCAAGGCAGCGACGACTTCGCCACCTGGAGATCCATTCTCGGCCAAATTCCAATAAAGGGGCCTGGTCCGATATTTACCCGAATATCACGTGCTATGTGGAGTGATGGCAACTTGGAGCTAAGTATTGAAATATTTCGCGCTAATAGCCTAGCGCGTAATTTTCGAACAATGCTCCCAGTGTTGGAGCGTGTCAGTGGATTGCTATCATCTCAGACAGGGTGAGGTTATTGTATTGTTCGGAGTGGATTCAACTGCATATACAGAGCTGGGAATCTTCGTAATCTACATCATCATCATATCTCAAGCCTAAATCATCCCACAAGAGCTTTGTACTCTGTACTCTGTGTTCCGTCCCTCGCTTGCGCCTATGTTCCGTTTGCATTACTCACAGTCGATGGAAAGTCAGGAATCAATGCTCCTTTCCACTCCTCAGCCGCCGGTAATCTGCGTCATGCCGCAAATACTTCTCCTGCCTCTCGTCTCCGTCCCTCAAGAACTCGCTCACAACACCCGCCAGATAGCAGCTGAGCGCGAGCAAAGCGGCCGTTGTGAGCAACTTCTTGATGGCTCTACGTCGCACAAACCTGCGATATCTTCTTCTTATCGTTCGAGACTTCAAATATCTTCTGAGTTTCTCGTATTGCTCGTGCCCACCACGGCTTCCAGAGAACACTGGCTCGACTCTCTTAGGTCGAAGACCCTGGAATGTGGATGTCGTCGGGGACTGGAGCTTGGTGGAGTAAAATGGTCCAGCAGCAGCCTCAGGCTCATGTGCCTGTGTTTCAGAGGAAGAAGTCTCAATAGCTGAGGTCCTGCCAACAGCTGTGGGGTAATATGAAGGCGGTGAATCCTGAAGAGGTGAATCTTGAATAGGCATTCCCCAAGGCTTCTTGGAAGGTGAAGAAAGTGAAGCAGACACTTTTTTCTGCAAGGCCGATGCTGGTTCCGACACGTGCTGTGCCTTAGGCTGCAGTGTTTCCAGCTCTGGTCCTCCATCGAGCGAAGCTGGTGGCAGATCTGGAACGACTCCAAGAGACATATCTAAGTCAAGTGCTGTCTCCGCAGCTTGGGCATCATTCTTTCCAATATTGACCTGCTCTTCCAGTGCGCTGAGAGCCGGATCATGCATTGGGACACGTTCCTGACGATGTTTGGTGGTAATTGCTCCGTAACGGTCTTCATAGATTCCTCGAATCTCCTTCTCCAGCTGTACATCTTTGTTGGCTTGCTCTTGCACAGCTGGTGATGATTCCTGCGGCCTGTCATTGCGCTTATGCCACTTCTCTTCAATGCCTCTCATCGCCCTGCGTTGGCGCTCTACCTCATCATTCAATTTTCCAGCCATCTTCACCTTCTTCTCAACCAGGCTCTTGCACTTGCCGATGCCCTCTCGAACGTTGGCCATGCTCTCATGGATGTTCTCAATAAGCTGCTCCGCATCGCGGATTTTGGCAAATGGTCTCTTGTTCCACGCGTACCTGTCTAGACTTGGTTCCATGTGCTCCGGAGGATCTGTGGCAGGAACCTTTGGGGCGCTCAAAACCGCGGCGGCGATTAAGTTAGACGCTGTAGCTTGAACCTTGGCATCAGCATCGAGGGTTGCCTGGAGGGTTTGAAAGTCCCTTGGTATAAGAGTAAGCGTGCCACGCTTCGCAAGCTCTTCACATTGCTGTCTCAAAGCCATGATATCCGCCAGAATCTTACTGCGCAGATCACCGTATTCCCGGAGCGCCTTTCTCGCTTTCTTCTCGCGTTCCTGGAAGTCTTTGGCGGCTTCCTTGAGTTGCTCTCTTTGAAGTTTCCACAAAGCGCTCTCTTCAACTGTGCGTTGTGGTACAGCATGCTGAATTGCTGGCCTTGCAATCGGCTCTTCTGGTGTTTGATGCATCTTATCAAACTGTGCCTCAAGTTGAGATCGTTTTTCAGCTTCCTGCTCAGCCGACATTTTCTGCGGCTCTTTCAAATGACCCATTCTAGCCCGAACATCGTCCGCTGTAAGAAGATCTTCGTCGTTCTCAGGTAGTCGAGGCTTCGGTGCCGGCGTTGGTTCATGAGCTTGGCTCTCATTCAAACCTTCCACTGAGAACGTGTCTGCCGAGATAGAGGAGGAACTTGCACCCTCAGTTGTCTTGCTTATTGGTTTTGCATCATCTTTCTTTGTGCTGATTCTGACCTTCGGCTCGAAGGGCTTGACGGGTATCTCGACCCACTCGTGCGATTCTTGGATGTTTGTAGGCTTATTTGGCACCATGCGGTTTGATATAGCATCGTATGCCCAGCCATCCTTGATTGAGTTGCCCTTGTTCCCCTGGTTTGCTAGTACTTGCTCCGTTCCCCTCTCCTTTCCGAGAAATCCATCCAAAAAGCCGTTTTGCTCCGGGTACTTCATACTAGAAGCTTGTTCCTTTGGTTGAGCGTGCTGCTTCTTCTTCTCCAACTGGGCTCGTACACCTTCCATCCGTTGTTTGACCTCCGACCGCATCAGGTCAAACTCCTTCGTCTGCTGCTCCCACAACCGTTTCCACTCAGCGCTATATGGTCCCCAGCGCCAGTCCAAGCCTTTCAGCATCCGATTGGAGGGTCCGAAGAGGCCTTCATACGGGTCTTTGTTCATAAACCGCTCGATCATCTCGCGTCGCATCTTCCACATCTTCTCCCTTGTGTTAAAAAACTCATCGCGCTCAACCACTGGCTCGGACTCGCCCTTGGCTTGATTATCGGCCTTTTTGGGACGCTGCTCAGTGCCATCGATCGGGTTGGGCGAGGGAGTCGAACGATTCCACGAGCTATATCGTCGAGGCGAGCGGCGGCAGAACCAGTGGAAATGCCTTGCTCGTTCAACTTGAAGGTTCGAGCTCCTGTTTGATAACTGTAGAGCCACGTTGTATGCCGCCGGAGCGAGCGATACCACCGCTGCGGAAGTGAGGTGCGAGGTGGTAATCGCAAGGGCGCGGGGTGCGGCGAGGTGCAGCGTTGGAGGCAACATTTTCGAAGCTTCTTGTTCCGAGCTTGCTATTCGACCGGCGTTCCTTTGAGGTGAGAAATGGATATATCGATATCGAGGCGTTACCAAGGCAAACTTGACACGAGGCTGTGACGCGTAGAGCTCGGCTGGTGGAGGACAATCGGGAGGACCTTGGAGTCACAGCCGTACAGATCAGAAGATAACGGGCACTCCGACCATGATTGAAGAGCCCGAACCGAGCTCTCTGTCCTCGATCAAAGCCAAACAGATGAGATAACTTATGGGAAGTTCGGTAAATGAGAAGGAAGAGTGGATGAACTGAAGGTTGCTAATCACCGAGATGACGCGGGGTACTACGATATCTCCATGCCGAATGGGGCAAGCCACGGTACGTCTCCTTAGTCCTAAAGCCTTCAGGACAACGACACTTCGATTGAGAAACCTACATGTAAGTGTCGCTCTTCATTTCATTATGTATCCTCGGATTGTGTCAATCTGCCTTTTCTAGCTCTCATCCTCGGATTCATATCGTATCGAGCAAATCCGTTCAGCTTGATCCATACATGAACCATGCATTCTGCACTATGCAGTTGCTTCTTGTCGTCTCGTAGCATTTCCTTTGGCTTCTTCGCACCTAACACAGTTCGGTTCGGCGTTCAAAAAACCCTTTCCTCTCCCCGCAAATCCGAATCTCGCGACGCGAGATATCGAATGGGGCAAATGGTCAGGGGCAGTGCATCGTCCAAGAAACCTAAGGGAGCTAGCCTTAGGCAGCAGTGCTCCTTCTAGCAAATCACTGCCTTCAGAACCACGCATTTCACGCAATTGAGGAAAATGCTTCACAAAAAGTCACAGGATCACGCGTCGTGGTCGAACGCGTATCAAGATAATAGATTATTAAGGCACGCGCTGCACCACAATTCCTTTCTCACCTATCCGTACAGTCCTCACCCGGCACTTAAATTTATTCAAGCACGCAACAATCTCAGCTGAAAGTGTCCCCTGCCACAATGATTGATCACTGCGGAATCCTCGTTGCCAAAGAGCAATTCGACGATATCGTCAAGTTCTACGTTGCTACCCTTGAGCCTCTGGGCTACAAAAAGCTCCACGAGTACGCAGGCATGGCCGTTGGACTTGGTGAAGATGGTGCAGATTTCTGGATTGGAGCGAAGGGCGACGCTGGCGGCCCGTCGGATCGTCACATCGCCTTCCGTGCAAAAGGTTTGTTCACTAATCCCTCAATCTTCAATTCAGCTTCCCCTGCGCAGCTTAGCTGAGACTCACGTAGACCGTGCGACTGTGAAGAAGTTCTACGACGCAGCAATGACGGCTGGCGCGAAGGATAATGGCGAGCCTGGCCCGAGGGCTCATTACCACGAGAATTACTATGGCGCGGTGAGTTTGACACTATACACGTAAGAGGGTACCTGTTGAAGGATCTTAGTTCATCCTTGATCCCCTCGGAAACAACATCGAGGCTTGCTGCCATCACCCGGAAGTTTAAAGTGACGATATTCTCGGTCCGATTGAACTGCTCTTTCGGCTTCCATTGCAGTGTTCGACGGAACTCTGCTCTTTCGCTCTTTTGCAGCTGATGGGTCGCAACGGCACACCGTTTTGTGTTCTATGATATCGTAAGATGTTTCTCAAACTCCTCGTTTGAACCAGACAAAGAAATCAAAAGTCTCAATGAAATCTAAGTTCCAGATCTTAGTGATTATGCCATCATCGAAGTGCATCTGTGATGGCCGAGATAACGCTGTGAAAGATGCGAATGGGCCCTCACACTTCCCTAACCGTAATTGATCCGCATTGGATGCTTGCCAACTACATGATCACAAGCCTCTGGAAGGGAGACGGGGTTGGATATTTGAGGTACGTTATCCAACACCACGTGTTGTAAACTCCAAATATTTTCCAATGGAGAAAAGAAATTGTTTACCTCTGGATATGGCGAAATTCCTGGCATCTATGCACGATAAATGTTTTCTGTGGCCTAAAATAATTAACTGTCAACTGCCGAAAGCCGTCTCCGATAGTTTCCACGGCAATAACGTTTCAGCTTTTCCTGTCGGCAACACGGCATCAAATGCGTGTCAATTGCTCTTCAATGCCCTTCAAAATCCTCTGCCCATGGGGAAAAGGTCCCCGCATTGGGCTTCATCGTGGTCATTCATTGGGGTGAATCAGGGATGGAGCTCGCGCCTTCAGATATTTGTGCTCTGGCGGATGCTAACTCCCCGGTCAGGTTGGGGAATATGATGAACCATATTTAACCTTCATACCTAATTAATAGCTCCCATATTGTTACCTAAGTCTACAAGTACCTACGTAAGTAGAATTTTGCTCTCTCCAACTTGCCGGATGACCCGATTCGGGCTAAATGCATCTTTCTTCCAGGTTCTGCCTTTATATCTACTCCATGCCTTGACGCTCATTAGGAGATGATGCAAGGCATTGAAACAAGTTCGATATAACTGCTTCAAAAAACATGGCGAGTGAACAGAAGCGTATCCGCATTGCTGTCGTTGGTGGCGGGATCGGAGGTCTCTGTCTGGCGCTTGGTCTCTTGCGACACCCACAACTGGACGTACATGTCTACGAAGCGGCACCACAGTTCGCTGAAATCGGGGCTGGCGTAGCATTTGGAATCAATGCTCAGACAGCGTTGTTCAAGTTGGATCCACGGATCAGGCCTGCATATGAGACGATTCGAACATCGAATGTCGACGCAAGTACGGATGCGGAACAGAAAAAGGCAACGTATTTCAGGATCCAGCTGGGTATGGATCATAAGAATGGGAAAGATAAAGCTGATGACCAAATTTGCGAGATCATGTGTGTTGGAGGCTTCAGCAGCGTTCATCGCGCACGGTTCTTGGATTCGCTTGTAGCGCTACTACCGGAGAAAGTAATGCAAGATAATGTCAGTTTTGGACACAGGTTTGTAGATTTAAAAGAGCTGCCTGATGGGAAAGTGCAATTGGAATTTGCAAATGGAAAAACTGCCGAAGCCGATGCGGTTATCGGCTGCGACGGGATCAAGAGCGAGGTCCGACAAATCCTGCTTGGTAGAGACAGGCCCGAGTCGAAGCCACGATTCACGCACAAATACGCTTATCGTGGCCTTATTCCGATGGAACGAGCACGAGCAGAGCTGGGTGACAGGCAAGCTCAAAATAGTCATCACAACCTGGGATACGACGGTCATGTTCTCACATTCCCAATCGACAAAGGCAAGACAATGAATGTAGTTGCATTCCAGACCATGGAACGCGACTGGGACCAGTCGGACTGGGTCAAGCAGGTGAAGAAGGAAGACTTGGTGAGAGACTTTCAGCACTGGGGGGCCAATGTCAGGAAAATCATCGGCATGATGGAGAGGTGTGACATGTGGGCCCTCTTCGAGCACCCTCCGTCGCACACATATCACAAGAAAGGCCAGATCTGTTTACTAGGAGATGCAGCGCATGCCAGCACTCCGCACCAAGGGTCAGGCGCCGGAATGGCTATCGAGGACGCGTACATTCTGTCCAGCCTCCTGGGAGATATTCAAGACACCAGTATGCTGGAAGCGGTGTTCCATGCATATGAAACGGTCAGGAAAGCCAGGACGCAGCTCCTGGTGTCCAGAAGTCACGAACAGTCGATGCTTTACGACTTCCAAGCGGATGGAATCCGTGACGACGTATCGAAGCTTGCCGAGATCCTCCCTCGGAGATGGGACTGGATATGGGACGAAGATTTGGAAGTCGAGTTGAGAGATGCCAGATCAATATTGAACCAGAAGGCGCCGAATGCCAGTAAGCCGAACATCTAAAGGGCACTGTATACTGCATAGAACATCTGTTACAGTGTTACTCATAGACTTCCACCAGCTGTCACAATGCGCAGCTGTGTCATCCCATTACACACCTTGTGCCAATTTCACATGCCTGATTCAAGCATCACCGTTCCATCAACACAGAGCGGCTGTTACACACTATTCAGATATATATTTCGCGCTCTCTTCAACTCTCTCTCTACATTCCTTTTCATATGCTCTCTGTTCTCCAACTAGAACGAACACGTTTCCTCATACGATACCTTCCCATACACTCTCCATCCTCTAATGGTAATGGACATCTCCAAATCGCAAAAAAGAAAAACAATATCGAAGACACACTTCAAATCCCACGGCAGAACCAAACGACTCACAACGTACTCCAAGTCTTCGACCTTCAACCGAAATGGAATCTTTGACTTCTTGGGTCTGCCTGGAGAACTCCGCATCATGGTCTACGAGTGGAGTTTACTTTTATCGTATCACGAGGGCATTCCTGTTCCTCGATCTGGTACACTTGTAGCATCCGAGTATTTTGCGTCCTTAAGGAACCCAATCGCCGCTCTAAACCGACAGGTTCGTGAAGAATTCCTTCCGCACCTTCGAGGGAAGCAGATCTGCGTCGACATGCGCGAATATCGATTTTATCTGCCCTTCGGATCTGTCGTACAAGACTTCAAGGCACGCCATGATCGCCGATGCATCAACATGCCGTACAACTACCTTCTCTGGAGATTCCCGCCGCGCACACTCGGCAACTGCTGGCAATATCTCAATGACTTTGTCGATGTCATAGCTAATAGTCACGTCCCAAGGCACCTGGAAGTCGATTTCGGAAAAGGAACAGAATACGATACGAACACCGTTGGCGGTCTCATCATCGAACTGCTTAGAGTGACAAAGGAGCATATGGATGACTCCATTGATTGGTCGAGCTATTGGGGTGGTGGTATGGGCTTCTTACGTCTTAAATCGCTCAAATTCACTTGGCAGCTGCCTCTTTGCAGCAAACCATTAGCCGGCAAGGATCGTAAGATGGTAGAACGAGGTCTAAATATAGCATCAGAGAGGATAAAGGGGGCTCTATTCAAGAGACTGATTCCTGAGGCCGAGAGGATTGCTAAGGCTGAGAGGCAAGTGCGATCTAACAGAAAGTGCCGTCACCACCGTGGAACAACACTGCCTTCGATGTGAATCGCGAGACCGTGGAGAGGTTCCGAACCCGGCATCGAAGAAGATGAAACAAACTATGTTCAGGAGGCTGGTTGCTGAGGTAGAAATGGGAACAGGAGTTTTCATGACTGAAAGCGCCGTATAAGCCGGAAGCTGTATCTTGGGTCGTGGGACTCGGATTTATGGTCGGAGGAATGATTTTTGAGCGCCGAACCGAATTATCTTGGGTGCGAATAAGGAAAGGGAATGCTGAGACGACAAGCGATTAGATTCTCGATTTGATCTCGGCCAAAATCACTAATTCATTTGCACTACATATGCTACATTCTATGCACCAGGAGAAATTATCATTAACTACGCTGTCTGCAGTATCAATTCCATCTCAACGCTGACACGAAGAACAACACTAACGCACCCCTACGTCGGGTCTCCTAGCTTGCCTACTAATTATTGTTGTTGCAATCCGGGCACGGGACTGGCACATTCAGGTAGCATCTGTTGTTGTTGCAGTTGCGGTTGTCATCCTCCTCCTCCTCCTCTTCCTCTTCTTCCTCCTCTTCTTCCTCCTCTTCTTCCTCCTCCTCTTCCTCATAGTGCTCCGGATGTTCAGGAGGGCCGCCATGACCGCCGGGAGGCCCAAATGAAGGTGGGGGTGGCTGGAACCAAGGCGGGGGACCAGAAGGAGCGAACGGAGGTTGAGAGGGGCCCGATGGTGCTTGCGGGGGTTGAGGAGGTCCTGAGGGCTGCTCCTGAGATGGGGCACTAGGTGCCTCGAACGAAGGCTGCTCCTCAGCGGGGGGACTTGGTGGCTGGAACCAAGGTGGAGGCCCGGAGGGAGCGAACGAAGGTGGAGAAGGCGGAGCAGGTGCTGATGGTGGCTGCTGTGCCGCACGTGCGAAGGGACAATCGGGCTTGTCGTCCTCGCAGGATGGAGCTGAGGGGGCTGAAGGGCCTGAAGGAGCTGAAGGAGCAGTAGGTGGAGATGGATGTGACGGCGGCGCTGGATGTGCGAAAGGGCAGCCGTGCTTGCTGGCCTTGCAAGCTGGAGCTGGTGGTGAAGGAGGGGCGGCGCAGCTTGATGTTGTGTCGTCATCCGTTGAAATGGTAATAGAGACACACTTCTGGCCGGTGAGCGCCCTGAGGAGATTCATTAGCTAATACAATGGTAGTAAAGGAAAAACGAAACCTTACTTGTTATAGATGTTCCACTCCTTGCTGTTCACAGGGCAGGCGTAGAATGCAGTGCTGTCGTTGTATGCAATGTCGCCATCCGACGTGATGGATGCACCAGTAGCGGCTGCATCAATGTCAGTTCTGTCATAGGGCAGTGCACTAAAGTATCACTTACCAGTAGCACCAGCCTGGCACACCCACTGGCCATTGGGATCCGAAAAGAGGCAACCACGGCCCGAGTTGTCGTAAATGGCACCATCGCGAAGGCAGTATGTCGCTGGCGAATAGCTACCGCCAATACGATTTTGGCCGTCAGTAGTCTGGCCGATGCTACCAGAAGCCGAGCCATGGGCCCACAGCGAGGAGCAGCACCCCTGCTGTCGCGGCCGAAGAGGCGAAGCAATACCCCCGAGGGCAAAGACGAAAGGTACGTATGCGTACTTCATCTTGAGGGCCGTTTGGAGCGAGCGACAAGCAAAGAGTGAGATGAACAGGTGAAAGAGGAGGGGAGAAGGCAACCTCTCCCTTATACCTAAGCAGATTCTTCATGTGGGCCTTGGAAGCATTGAGATATACCAGTTGACACCACTAGAGAAGGATTGGATTCAACATCACTGGCTTTGTTGAGATTAAAATGGTGCAACCAACCTGCGGGGAAGCACTCAGACAGACGGGGATTGGCAACGCGGAAGGGAACTGACAGAGCTCGCAAGTAAGATAGGAAGGAAAAGATGACGGTAGAGCTGAGAAGGAGTTTTCCCATCTTTTGGACGGTAAATTTTCAAGCCTCATAACCGATGGCGATGACAAGAACAAAAACCCCAGACGGTGAAGAGAAGGAGAGATAAATCGCCACAGAAAAGGGAGACGAGGTCTCCACAAAAAGGAGAGAGGCCCCTGGGACCCAGCACTTGTCATGTCACCTTCACGTGAAATGTAGTCGAGATGAGTTTTGCTTTGGAAAGAGTCCCGATCTCTTTGGTTTCCATGGCTGCGGGGAAAACCCGCCTCTTCGCAGGATGAGCAGACATCTGCAAACAGCAACCGTGCAGCATCACAAGAACAAGGAGCAAGACTGAGACGAGTATTAGAATCAAGCATGAAAGCACTGTTGAGAGCTGAAGTCTTCTGGGAACTGCAGCTCTCGTTGAGACCTGTGCCCACGAGGGAAGCCGTCAGAATGCGCAGTGCTGGGATTTATCCGCGCATTGCTCCAGCTTTGAGCAGAACTGTTATGTACATGAGAAATCAGATTATCTCGGACGTGAATCTGAGATGGCAGACGCTCTTAGAAATGCGATGCAATATTGATAGTAGTGACGAAGGGATTTGAAAGATGAAGGAGAGGAGACTCGGAGGATCACGTAGACAAAGTAAACGGTGATACAGCGGACCCCAGCAAAGAAAGGGACAATATCGACGGCCTTGGAGGCGAAGCGGCCCGCGGATCGATGGGACTCGCCGATTGCGGCCGAATTTGCAATCACTAAACTTCATTATTCTTGTACATATCTTGAATCGACCTTCTAGAGATTGGCCATGCACTAATCACAGTTTGAGATACCCGACGCGTGTATGGATATTAGATTTCGTCCTTGAGGACTGCGCAATGACACCAAGAGGCCCATTCGTGGGCCTCCGATTTCTGCCCCGAACAGCCATCCGTCCTGTGAGGCGAGATCAGACGAGACGCATATGTTCGAGCTGCCTACGACATCTGAGGTCGAGGGGTGATTTCAGGGGAGCGGCAGCTGCGAGACCGTTTCCACAATGGCGGGCCTTGGAAAGCCAGATTCGCCATAGTCGCGGGACACCAACAGCTCAACGGGCCTCGCTGGCTACTGTGGCCAATGGTAAGAAACTCTCTCAGGTGCGCTAGTTCTAAACTACACTGACAAAATGAGTAGTGAGAGAGAACAATCGCGGGCCCATAGAAGAATACGATGAGCGCGTCCACGCCGGACGGTTGCGCGACGATGAGCATCAACGAGGTATCATCGGCCATCTTCAAGACCTCCACGATATGCTCGTCGACTACACTCCCCCCAAAGTTATACATCCAACCATAGAATCTCTTCAGCCACCTAAGAAGTCCGTATTCAGCTCTCTCTTCGGTGGCGGACAAACAAGTTACAAAACCAAAATCACTATTCCACCAGATGTACCCAAGGGATTATATATGTATGGCGACGTTGGCAGTGGGAAGACGATGCTTATGGACCTATTTTTCGAGACGATACCCGGCAACATAAAGTCGAAGACGCGAATACACTTCCACAACTTCATGCAAGAGGTGCATAAGGAGATGCACAAATTCAAGATGACACATGGCAATGACATTGATGGCATTCCTTTCGTCGCTGCGAATATTGCAGAGAAAGCCAGTGTGCTGTGCTTCGATGAGTTCCAGTGTACCGACGTGGCTGACGCAATGATTTTGAGGCGTCTGATTGAAAGCTTGATGAGCCACGGTTCAGTGATTGTCACGACCTCCAATAGACATCCGGACGAACTATACAAAAACGGGATACAACGAGAGAGCTTCATTCCATGTATCAACCTGTTAAAGGAAAGACTACGTGTGATCAACCTCGACTCAACTACAGACTACCGCAAGATTCCACGTCCGCCTTCTGGAGTGTACTACCATCCATTAGACAAAGCGGCAAAGACCCACGCCGACAAGTGGTTCCGCTTCCTTGGTGATTTCGAAAACGACCCTCCTCATCCAGCGACGCACTCGGTGTGGGGCCGAGAGATTGACGTGCCTTTGGCTAGCGGCCGATGCGCAAAGTTCACCTTCAAAGAACTCATCGGACGTGCAACTGGAGCAGCAGACTATCTAGAACTAATGCGAAACTATGAGGCCTTCATCATCACGGACGTTCCGGGAATGAGCCACAAGACAAGAGACTGGGCACGGCGATTCATCACATTTATCGATGCCGTGTACGAGAGTCGTGTACGTGATTTCCCTCCTTACTTAAACCTCTTAATTGGTGCTGATACCTCGCCAGGCAAAACTCGTCATGACGACCGAGCTCTCGCTAACCAATCTCTTCCTCTCTCATAATGAGCTGGAAGAAGCAGTAACGACATCACAATCAACTGGTGATGTAGCGCCTGGTCCAGATAATAACCACGACGTGTCTGACGTTATGCGAAGCCTTATGGATGATCTCGGCATGAATATGAACATGTTGAAGAACAGTAGTATCTTTAGCGGAGACGAGGAGCGGTTCGCATTCGCAAGAGCATTGAGCCGGCTGAGTGAGATGGGGAGCCAAGAGTGGGTTGAACGCGGAATGGGCCTGGAGGATAAGGGAGGCAAGCAGGAGATGGAATCGTGGCAGCGTGTGAGGAGTAGATGGAGAGAAGATAGCCTGTAGGGTGATTTGAGGATTTGCTGAGATACCCATTGAGTGTAAACTCACCAATATGCGGAAGCTTCTCGCAACCGCTGAATGCAATTGTAACAGACTGGCCCTATAGACTATTTGCTCGCGTGAACCTGCGGAGTAGCTCCTTCATAGACAGACGAGAGCATCCACAGGGAAGGAGGTACAAAAGTTATAGCCTTCCAATTATAGTTTAGCGCTGATCGCCTGGTTTCAACCACGTCGTCCTCGTAACTTCTGCGCTGGATTGCATTCCTTACAGGTCGGGCATGAAAGTCGACCAACCCCATGTTTTCATGAAGAGGCCTCGTACTGTGTATTTCGATGAATAAAAGTTTTACATTTGTCCTGCGGCTTGAGTGCTTTTCATCCGAGTGGGATGCCTAGCTGCCACTGCATATTGTTTGTCTGCCTATAAACTGGATCCAGCAGTAGTACTAAGTCGGAAAGCCACCTATGATCAAGAATGCCAACCTATGATAGACGAGCAGGAGCAAACGTGAAAGATAACAAAAGCAGGCAGAAAACTCAATGGCGGCTTTGCAGCCCGCCATATCAAGATGGTGGTGGCTGAGTCGTACGACATGCAGCCTTGCGATAGTTGCGGAACAACACTTCCCAGAACCTCTGACTTACCATAGGTATATAGATATGCAGGAACCAAAGGGGTTCATGGCGAGTACTCATTCGTCATGCATTAACATGCACAACTCCAGCGCATTGCCACGCTTTCCGTCAACAATATCAGCCAAGGATGGATAGACATGACCTCGAAGCCGGCGATCCTCTCCAACCACTATTGACCGAGAATCCAGTAAAGACAAAGACAGTTGGTAGTGCGACATCAACTACAAACTCACCTGTCGCAACCAGTGAAGCCGCATACCGTGATGAATTGTCACCAACATCCGTTGCAAAGAGCGGGATTCCCGATACAGTTCCTGAAGATGGTGCGTTCCTCGAACCAGTGAATTTGCCTGCCCCGATGATCCAAGACCCAAAGGAGCCGGCAATCAGTAAGGTCTCTATTCAAACTACAACACGTAGTGGTCAAGCTCCGGAAAAGCCTGGTGGACTTCCTGGAGCACACGCATCGTCAAATCGTGATTCCCACGGAATCTACTGGAGGTCGCCTGCCCTCATGGGATCTGGTTGGGCAGCTGGAGTCATATTCAGTATTGGACATCATCTATTCTACTCTCATTTTAATGGACTCATTGTCGGAAGCACAAACGAAGAGCAGTGGAACATCAGGTTTGTCTCTCCTTGGGCCTACAGAGTCTTTTCTCGCAAACTCACTATTGAATTTAGAATTGGCTCTTTATTTGCACTGGTCGTAAAGACCATGCTCACAAGCTCTGTCTGGTTTGCCTACACTCAATGGCTCTGGCGGACTCTGAAGCGCAGAGCGATATCCCTCAGGGGTTTAGACGCTGCATTCAGTGCCGAGATCTCTATATGGTCTCTATTGAATCATGAGTTGATCCTCAAGGTACGTATGGGAGCTGTACTAGCATTGATAGCTTGGTAAGTAACTCAGCTCTGTCATGGACTGCACATTTATTTCGTCACAGGTGCCTGCAGATTCCACCTTTGATAACGCCCGCTACCCTTCTGGTCATCCCCAGTTCCAATACCATACGTAATGAAACGAATGTCCTTAGCCTGGATATTGCGAATGCCACCAGTGCCAATTTCTTTGCGTACTTTATTCCGCTTAACGACACTGGCAATTTTCCGAACGCGAATAACAAACAGCCAGAGTTTCGACGGGCCACGCTCAATTCTTACTCGACTATCAACGGCCTCGGCCTCACTTGGTCAGATCCTTCCTGTAACTGCTCCTTTCGATGACTGTTCGTACCCTCTCAGCTTCTCGGCACCGTACGTGCACTGTACAGCAGCAAACTCGACCGTTGAACGTATTACGGATGCCCTTCTTGCGAAGATGAATTCTACTTGGGAAAAGAGCGGCCTGGCATTCATCGAAGCATATTACGCCTTTGTCCCTTCCCATGACGCGGATATGGAGAACATGACGACAATTTTCTATGAGGGCAAGAACTATACGGCCCTTGACCAGCCACGATTGCAAGAACAGCCAATGAACGCGACCAATGAGCTTTGGACGAAATACTATCGATATTCGCTTGATTCAAACGGGAACCTAAGATACGACTTAAATGGAAAGCCCGTCGTTGTTCCAAATTACTCAGTGTGCAGTCTCTGGAACGCCTCGTACGAAGTCGAATTTTCATTCGCAGATGGCGTTCAGACTGTCTCGAATAAAGGAATGAAACTTCTCCATCCCGTGGACTACCCTAGCAGTAATCCGAGTGAGGCATCTGACCCGGTGCAGATGGCATACTCGGCCCTGTTCATGGTTCTCACAGACCAGGTAGTGGGCATGATGGGCATATTCATCAACGACAGAACTTCAACACCTCAATATGGTTCAATCGATACGGAAATCGAGCACAACAGTCTTCTTGGGAGCAACGATCTGGACTATTTCTTCTATCTCAATTCGCTTGTAACCAAGCAAAATCAGACCACGTACTCTCCTCAACGACTCTCAGACAAGGAACTTGCCCAGAACCAGACACTGTCTTTCCTGCTACAACAGCTGTCTTTCAACGCGACAGTCAGCCTCATGAATGATCCTCTGCTCGCGTACGTTCACAAGCTGCGTCCATGAATGAGACCGACACTAATTGCTACTGTAACAGATCCGAAGTAATGGCAAATGTCACCCATACAACACCCGTCAATCGATATTCGTACGACGTAAGGAATCTTTGGCTCGCGTACGGTCTTGGTAACTTCTTCGCCCTCTGCGCCGTCGCCCTCGGTGTAATTGCCTTCATAAGCAATGACGCCAGCCACAACAATGCTGTCTCAACGCTCTTGTCCATAGGCCGAGACCGGAGTTTGGATCCTCTGTTCCCGCCGTGCTGTCATGGAAGACTCCCCCTGCCGGAAGAGACTATGAATGCGCCGTTGAGGGTCCTGAAACAAGATGACGGAGTTGAAAATCTCATTCCGCCTCCAGGTGTTAAAATCGAGCCCTCTTGTAGAACTTGCGAAGCTCGAGCTGCTGCCGCAGCGTCTCCCAGATCTCCGAACACGGAGCGACGCCGTCTAAGCTCGTTCACTCGCTGGACAACAGGACCAAAGCCGTCGGAACGGAAGTCCAGCAGATTGGGATCTCTTGATTCCGTGTAGAATAATAAGATGACGTTATTTGGCAATGTACTGATTATGTATTAGTTTTCTAACGCAGCAAATGTATATCGGATGGAACGCCCATGGACCATGGTTTCTGTGACCAATTGATACAGCCCTGCGCTCACAGGAATTATCAGTCCTAATTGATCCTCCCCTAAAAGCACCGGCCCAAAAAATCATTCTGGGAATATTGAGAAGGCGATTCGGTAACTTGCTAGCAAAGAATGAGGAGGGTGGACAACAAGCCACGAGATATGCAGCTACCTCGGAGAGAGAAATTGGTGCTGGATCTGAAAATACATCATATTTGCAAGCACCAATGGTCATAGGTCTGCGGGGTTGTTTGGTAGTTAGCATTCTAGTAGTATTATTTACATAAAGCAGCTTAGTTCCCATAGATCTGGGAATGGATATTGATTCGGAATAGTAGAACTGATAAGCCGAAAGGACACAAGAGCCCTAGTGATGCTTCTGGGATTCCAGAGTATGTCAATGCTAAGCCCAACGAAACAAGCCTTCGTGATCTGGCTTCAAGAGTCAGCATATCAAACCATGTCCGGACAAAGAATGCAATAAACTATACCTGCCATAGCCTTAGAAATGCTGTTACCCCAAACGCGCGAGTGTCTCCAACTCCGACGTATAGGTATCAAAGGAGAGGCCGTTAACGTATCCAGCCATTTAACCAGTGGTATCAAGTTTCGCATTTCCCACCTTCACTCCACGATATTGATTCGGTAAACTCCTCTGCCTTCTGTATTCGGGGCTCTGGTTCTCGACATTTGGCGTTCGGCTTCCTCGACTCGGTGGCAAGCTCCGCTTTCTCGCCTTCTTTGGCATTTCCTGGCTGCGACCTTCCCCTGCTCCATCCTGTATCTCCCCCTCATCATCAGACTCGACAATGACGCCCTCCGTTGGGCTTCTCGATCTGTTCCTAGGTCTGCCTCGAAAAGTATGATCTGCGTCTGCGTCGCTTCTGCGTCTCCTTTTAGGTGTCGTCTTCTCCTTGGGCGAAGAGAAGTCGCTACGCTCCGAGGACGTAGTCCGGTGCTGACGCCATCGTCTCTTCTCACGGTGTCTGCTAGCTGATCGTCGGCCGTGGCCTCGAGATGGCGATGGTGATCTCGTGGGACTTGGTGAAACTGCACTGTGCCTTCGCCGTTTGCGGCCTCGCGTCGGTGACGAGCGGGATGGGGGGTCGGACGGCTGCAAGGGCTCAATGGATGGTACGACGAGTCTGTCGACGATCATTTTATCGGGAAGGGTATTGACAGTCGCCATTGTGGGTTGTTTGCATGGCTTAAGCGAGATGGTGGATGCTGCCTGGTGAGTTGTCGGATCGGCACTAGGTCTTGATGTCACACGAGCCAAGAATGCCAAGTCTGGGGTTCTGCCACCGCCCTGGATACTTTTTCTTGCTTGGACCCTTTGTGTCAGGGACATTGTATCTGTTCCGCGACTTTTTGATGCACAACAACTGCACCTCTCAGGATGCCGAGTACTTACAAGAAAGACAAACCTTGGGATACAGATGACATTGATAAATGGAAGGCATGTCACGCTCTAAACCTTCATTGCTATTGTGAAGCTGACCGTTCCCAGATTGATGCTTTCAAACCCGAAGACAATGCCGGAGGCACTTTCGCCGAGGAATCTTCATTGTATGGCCCTTGGCTTTTTGACTGAGTATGCAAGCTGATCTTAACATAGCGTAACCTTGTTCCCAAAATATCGCGAAGTCTACCTAAAGGAAGCATGGCCACTCATAACTCGATCCCTCTCCGTGCACGGAATCGCGTGCACTCTCGATTTAGTTGAGGGTTCTATGACAGTCAAGACGACGCGGAAGACCTTCGACCCTGCATCTATACTCAAAGCCCGCGATCTCATCAAACTACTCGCTCGAAGCGTACCCGCTCCTCAGGCAGTGAAGATACTGGACGATGGTGTTGCGGCAGATATCATCAAGATCCGGAACCTCGTCAGAAATAAGGAGCGGTTTGTCAAGAGACGGCAGCGCATATTAGGACCGAATGGCACGACATTGAAGGCTCTGGAACTTCTTACCAGCTGCTACATCCTGGTTCAAGGCAACACAGTCTCAGCAATGGGCCCGTATAAAGGCTTGAAGGAGACTCGGAGAGTGGTCGAGGATTGCATGGCAAATATACATCCAATTTATCACATCAAGGAACTCATGATCAAGAGAGAGCTAGCCAAGGACCCAGAACTTGTGAATGAGAGCTGGGATCGTTTCCTGCCACATTTCAAGAAACGGAGTACCGCACAGCGTCGGAAGCCATTCAAGGTCACGGACAAGAGCAAGAAGGTGTACACTCCATTCCCGCCACCACAGGAGAAGAGCAAGGTCGACTTGCAGATTGAGAGCGGGGAATACTTTCTCGGCAAACAGGCTAAGGAGCGGGCGGAGAAAGAGCGAAAGAGGGAGATGATGAGGGAGAAGGTTGAAAAGAAGAGGGAAGAGAGAGCGAAGGATTTCGTGCCGCCAACAGAACAGGTGGAAGCGAAGGGAAAGAAGCGAAAGGGGCGGAGTGAAGAACGGAAGGAAAAGAAGAAGAAGAAGAAGCCATCTACTGACTCCGACGAATGAGAGCGGTTTGTAGTTGTCGTGGTGTTTGATGCTCGTTATTTGCATTAGTTTTAGATATCCCCGCGATCAGCAGCGTCTCTTTTACATTAAGCAGACGAAGATATCCTTTGAAGAACTCCGAGTTTGTTTGTTTAAGCGAGCCTGAAAATAATATAAGATGCCCATCTTGCCCCCTACAGATTTTCAAATGGATTGTGTTTCCTGCTTCGCCAGTCATCGAATAATCAAAATCACCGAGAGCAGCTCGGTTGTTAGCAGTTTCCCCGCCAAAGGCCTCCCGTATCATTTCCAACCTCATGTCTCCGACTCGATAACAGCAGCATCTTCGTGTTCAACCGTTTCGGAATTCCCCACGCCCTTCATGTCCAAGACGGGACTTTCAACCACTCCGTTCTGGAGCGAAGCAGTTCGTTGCTTACGTTTTACGGCCCCGATGCGGACGCAACAGCCTCCGCCGCCGCTTTGCTCGCGAGCACATTCGGCCGTTGTGGACTCTTTCAGTTTCTGCCTATATGCGAAGTTGCCAACCCGATAATGGTCTAATGACCCATCTGAAAACCAGGGAGCGGCATTGCTCGGTTTCATATCATTCTGATTCATTCTGCTGTGCGACATTATTACCGCTGGGGGCTGATGTCAGACACGAAGGCTACGATACGATGAAACAGAATGCCGTATCGTAACGCGCGCAGGCTCGCAAAGTCGCGTCGGTTGCGACAAGACCCGCAAGGACAGACGGCAGGTTGTTTTGATGTGTTTTGGCAACGTCTGTTGCATTGCCTGTGAGATGCCATTTCTATATACGTATCTGCAAATGCGACTCGGCTGTTCTTTTCTGCATATGTTTGCCGTCAACTGAAAATTGGACGTTTGCCCCATTCGGAGCATTACTTTCTTGCCCCCCGAGGATTTCACTGCTCGGTTTCGTAACAATCCATTCGGTTTCGTAACAGTCAGCTCGTTTGTCGCGATCCAGTCTGTGCTTACCGAGAACTGCAAGGCGTGGGACAAATTTTAAGGATGACCCAATGGAGTTCTACCTGTCAACGTGGTTTGCCGAGTGGCAGAAGTGGCCATCCATCAATATCGGTCACATCCTCGAATCATCTCCCCATTCCACGCGCACGGAAGAGCCGCTACCCGATCACATCCCGGAATGCTTTTTGCGCCTGGATCCCTGGGGCCTTGACTCGGTGACTTGTGGTCTTATTACCCGGCTGTTGTGCTTACGACTACTCGGCACCTTCGTTTAAGGCCTCCCCAAGCATGCCAACTGCCCATGTTGTATTACGTTACCCTGATCCGTTTTAGTTCAGGCTCCTATTTATCTCACGGCTTCTTCACGACTATCTCAACATCTACGCTAGCCAGCCTCAATCAGGTATCAAGAGGTGCTGAGTAAGTGACGTGGACAGGGATATACAGGCGCTTCCTTAAAGCATCTTGTTGCTTCCTCGAACAATCAACTGGATCAATACCACCCGAGGTTCTTCGCCAGCATCAAGATACAAGATGAATGTCTTCTCATCCACCATGGAAATCCTTCCAGCGAAAGAGTTGCCGTTCGCACTGGTATTGTTAATGGTCGCTGCCGTACTATATCGTTATGTTCAGTACAGCAAGGGGCCAATGATCGACCACATACCGATCTTGGGAAAAGAGCTTGGTGGAGTTGACAAGCGAAAAAGCGAATATGCGAAGAATGGTCTCTCAATGTTGAAGACTGGCTACCAGCAGGTTTGTCGTCATCAGTTTGTGACAATTGCTAAGTTCACCGAGCTGACGGTGTACAGTACAGCAGGGGAGTCGTTCGGATTGATACCGCCGATGGTAAAATCTAACCTCTCTACTGGTATGCCGAAATGTTTCCAATGGCTGATTCACTTCCAGGACCTCGAATCTTGCTTGGCCCAGAGCTGCTCGAAGAGGTCAAGAGCAAACCTGACAGCGTTGTCGACAACAGAGGCCCCATTAGAGAGGTTCGTCATTTTGATATAGATCGACTTAGCATCTGGCTGCCCTTAAATTCAGCATACCAGAGCCCATGGCCTGACACTTTTACAGTCGATATCGGCAAAGTATACCGCACTACCCGAGACAGACGCAATAATGCTTCACAATATCAAAGCCGAATTAACACCAAAGTTGGGTATGTAATCCCGTCACTTGTGCGCCGAGTACTTGAGAAGTATTGTTCATACCTACTGATCATTGATGGACAGGAGCCTTAAACGAGAAGTTGTCAAAAGAGGTCGATTATGCAGTAAAGGTGGAATTGCCAGAAGCTAAAGGTGCGTTACATATAATACGTTCACATTAGAATCTCATACTCATAAATGTTACACAGACTGGACCCCGGTTAAAGGATATGCAAAGCTTCTTCGAATCGTAGCCATGGCCTCAACCCGCATTTTCCTCGACTCGGACCTTGCGCACAACGAGGAGTGGCTGGAGACCTCGATCGGATATACCGTTAGTGTTGCAAATGGCTCCCGCATGATCAAACAATGGCGCCCGTGGCTGAGGCCGTTCGTCTACCGCTTTCTCCCGGAGATTCGAAAGCTTCATGAGACTCGAGCGACGGCAATCCGCTTGCTGAAGCCAATTATTCAGGAGCGCCGCGAGTCCGAGGGCAAAGAAGGGTATGAGAAGCCAAACGACTTTCTGCAGTGGATGATGGATGCGCGCATCAAGAAACACCTCCGGGATAAGGACTACTACTACCAGGCTGAGCTTCAACTTGTCCTGTCATTTGCCGCTATCCATACGACCACAAATGCGGTGACCAACATGTTGTATGACCTCGGGACAATGCCCGATGTTGTGGACATGATTCGACAGGAGGTTAAAGAGGAGTTGGAGAAGACTAATGGTGTCTGGGATGGAAAGTTGATGAAGTCCTTGAAGAAGACGGACAGCTTCATGAAGGAGAGCCAGCGACACAACCCGATCGGCTACAGTACGTTTCTATTCTCAACTCCTGTCAAGATGTCGCATTTGACTAACACGCATCGCAGCACTCTTTACTCGACGAATCCTTAAGCCGTTCACCCTTTCGGATGGAACATACCTCCCAGCCGGCGCAAATGTCACCTCGAACTCGCACATGATCTCTCACGATAGTGATTTCGTTGGCGACAACCCATGGGAGTTTGACGCGTTAAGGTACTACAAGAAGAGCCTTGCAAGTGACGGCCCCGCCAAGGAGGCTGCTGGCAAGCACCAATTCGTGTCTCTATCTATGGGATCGCAAATGTTTGGCTATGGACGTCACGCTTGCCCGGGCCGCTTCTTCGCCGGCAACGAGATCAAGTTGATATTGGTGAAGATATTGATGAGTTACGATATCAAGCTAGAGAATACGACGGAGAGGTACAAGAACTTCTCTTGGGAGGGCAGTGTGGGTGTTCATCATGTGATATGTTATATCTCTGCGCAGTTACTGACACGTCTTAGAACATGCCCGATGTCAGCAAGAACATCTTGATCAAGCGCTTGCAGACGTAGAAAAACTCAAGTCCTCCCAATGAGGAAAATACCCCCGAAGGCTCCGAGTCCTTCTGAATACTACAACATCGATAAGCCGGCGCTTCAGACTGGTTTAACTTAGTAGCGAAGATCAGCATGGCAGTTAGGTATCACAGTTGTCCTTCGATATTCACTTACTCCAGAGATGCTGGGATGGCACATTACTGCATGACGCTTCCCTACACCAGGGTAGCTGCGATATATGTACATACTCGGGAGTCTCGACACTTGTTTCGAGACGTGAATAATAATAATAATTTATTCAAAGATATGAGTTCTCGTACCTCTCATTTCTCTTCCTTCCTGTTCATTAAGCCTGGCTACACGCCTTTCCTATACCGCTCTGCTCGATTCTGCTTACATTGCCCATCCTTCAACCTGTTACCAAAACACCCTTTCCCATAACCATTCTTCATTCCAGATATGGTGCAGCAATTCACACCACTATGCAGTTCCATTCCTAATCGTCATGCGCAACCGAGCGTATGCGCGAGCTACGCGAGCCATTCTTCTCTATTCGGAGAATTCCGATTTCGTACTTCGATACCGCTGCTCGTAGCAGGTCCGACAAATACGAGAAGAAGCGAAAAGCGCCGCCGCAAGCCCAGAAACCGGGCTACAAATGACAATAAACGATCTTATCCGTCATCATTCAGGTTCGAATCCGACGCCAGGAAACAAATTCCTCCCGTTCATTTCCAGTCCGAAATCCAGCAAAGTTAATATTCGCTTCCGAACCGCACTCGCCAGCGTCCCAGAATCTCCTTCCAAACATCCCTTATCTTCCTTCGACTTCCCTAGCCGCGCATGCCACGCCCACAGTCCGTGCAATCCTCCCGGGAATGGTTCTCTTCTTCCATCCCACCCGTCCTTCAGCCTGTACTTCCCCTTTCCTTCCTCTTCCCTAACACACGCTTTTAGCGAGTGCTGGTCCTGGTCCTTCACGCCGAGCGCGACGCCGTCCATGAATGGCAGCGGGTGCCGATTTATGCCACAGTGCGTGACTTTGGCGCACATCATGAGCATGCCTTCATTGAAGACCCAGTAGAACAGGCCAGGTCGCGGGCCGTCTGGGAAGCGTTCATTGTAGAGAGTCTCGTTGAATGTGAGGCTGCATGTCGTGGAAAGGACAGCATTCGTGGTGCGGGTGTTCGGTGGACCGAACACGAGGAGGTTGTTGTTCCAGGAGGCATCGCCAAACTACATTACTGTTAGAAGTCGTTGTTCTCAACAGTACATTTAAGCAGCATGGAGCAACTTACCGCTGGAGCAGAAGGTCCACTGCGAATTAGCGGCGTGAGGTCCCGTAGCAGTATCGTGTCCGAATCGACCCACACTCCGCCGTACTTGTCGAGTAGAAGATTGCGAACAATGTCAGACATGCTGTCCTTACGAAGCTTGATTTTCTTCGCATACTCCTTGTCTGACCACTCTGGCATGTTCTCAACACAGGTTCCCGCCGCTTCTTGATCCGGGTGGAACTCGCGGAACTCGATGTAGTGGCCCCACTCCCCAGTCGAATATTTGTCGATCACGGCTTGCGGAATATCGCTCTCCATATGCCAATAGATCACCCGATGTCCATCGCCAAGTCGCTGCGTTGCAAGGAATGCCTCGATCGCGAGAACATTCGTTTCATGCCAGGGTCCACGCCAGAAGAAGTGGAATATAAAGCCTCCTGGAGAGACCGGATAGACCGGGCACTCAGACTTGAGGAATTCGAGCTCCCAATCAACAAGTTGGCTGGAGCTTGGAGTGATGTGATTGCTCTTGACGAAGTTTTCGACACAATCGACGGGGTTGTCCGTCTCGCCCCATACCGCTGGTGTGATGTTGTGTGGCGTGAAGAAGCGGTGCACATCGTCCAAAATGTCTACAGTTTGTTGTTCTGTAGGTTGGTAATAAGAGACGAGATATGCAAGTATAGCGATCATTCCGACTGCAGTGTATAGCCGTGTCGGCGTTGGGGCTGGAAGAGAGGGGCGTTCGATGCTATTATCAGTATTTGGGCTGATGTGGCCATTTAGGCCAGATTCCATGTTATCAGTATTCTGCCCTTCATTTTCTGTGGTCGTAGGTAGAGGCTGGTAGCTGTGTCTGCTCGGCTGTACGCTTGTATAATAGTTATATGCCCACGTGGAAATGCTGATTATTCCCGCGCCCCATACTGCCTTGACCGTGAGAGTCTCTGCTCGGAGATGCGGGAACAGCATGCATTGCACGATTGCCACGGTCACCATGGAAGCCGAAGTGCCAGCAAGCTTGACTAGGTTGTCTTTCTTGCGGAGAATGTTTGCAACCACTAAGCCCGTGGCAGCGGTAAATATGATGACTGTAGTGTTTGCAAGAAGGGGCAGGCTGAGGTTCGGTTGGATGCCTTTGATGACGTCTTGTACGGAGACCGATCGACTGATTCTTGCATCCATGATGGCAACACTAATACCAGAGAACAGAGTGCCCCACACGTAGAGCCAGAACTAAGAGCAAAAGGTCAGTCTCGACCTCACACGTCAACTGATATGTCCACCTTACCTGTGCTGTCCAGAAGGGGATTGGCTGCTTCATTATCAGCTCCGTGTATATGCTTGTGAACCCAGAGATGATGGCAATGGTCAGTCCGATAATGGTTCCCGTCAAATACTGGCCGCCAGTTGCGTTACCGTCATCCCCATACCCATAGCTCATGCCTATTAGCGCCGACAGGCGATCAACGAAAGCCATTGGGTTCTGAAAAATGAGGAGGCCAATGGAAAGACATGCCAGTGATAGCCATGGCCTCCAGTCCAGTAACCTTCGAACAATGAGATGATGTAAGATCGCGGTGATTGGGAGCTTGGCAAGGACAGCAGCCTGCAGCAATGAGGGTGTCGTATACTGTAGACCAATGAGGTATAGAATGTTATTGGCAAAGTAGAGTAACGCAGGAAAGGCGTAGAGTGTGTATCCTTTCAGAAATCGGCTCCTTCCAGGCGACTCTTTTAAGTTGACGGCGTCGATAAAATCCCTTAGCGTCAAAGTACCAGTCTTTCTCCGCAGACTACGGAGTAAAAAGAACGATGCGAATAGAAGTTTGACAACTTCCGCTCTGGCGCAATGTTAGTGGCGTCTTGCATCATATTCACGATGACCACGTACCCAAATGTGATGAGAGTCGACGAAATCAGTACATTGGATTGCAGAGCGCCATACAAAAGAACTGTTCTAAGGGTATCAAAAGCCACGAACGCCGGAAGGAAAAAGTAGTGGTTGTAAGTCATCGCGATGTTCAATGCGACAGACCGCTAAATGAACAACAGATGGAAAGAGAGCGTGTGAATGGAAATGAAGAGCATCAGAGATGACAAGTAATTTTTCTTTAAGAGGAGGCGTCCCCGTCCTCAACGTTGACTCTCGCTTGTGCAACTGTTACCGCTGGTTATGCGAGGGGTACGCGCCGCCTCCCAACACCACCCTGTCCAATAACATGTTTAATAATTGCAAATGGAGTGGTGAAAGAATCACAGATATAAAGACCTGAGTCGTGTTTGTCCAAAAAGGGGCGGTTTTGTGGCCATGAATGGCTGCCCAACATGCATAATCCCTATTAGGTACCGTTTACGCCGCTATCCTTGCGAGCTGAGTAGATACTATCCAGCTACAGTTGTGTTAGAGCTGACGATCAGATCTTATCATAGCATTGCCGAGAACTTCAAAAGTATCTTGGCAACGATAAAGCATATTAACTCTTCTCAGTTTTTGTTATGTCTTGATACTTAGGGCGATTGCAATTTTCGTTAGTCGGGCTGCCGCATATGCAACTCATGCATCTCGATTCCAATAGCAAGAGCGCCGATTTCCGACTCTTTCTATCGTCGTTTAGAAAAGTCGAGCTCGGTATGTTTCCCCACGTCCAGAACATCTTATACGATTTTCGGTCGAGAAGTATTCCGTACTCCGTAAATGAGGCGCTATCTGCGCCGTGGCAGCTTGAAGCATATCAGCGAATAGGCTCGGGCGTCCTGCCATAAAGGCTAGTCGGCGAGCTCGTGAACGAAAATTGAAAGCCTTTTGATCATTTAAATAAGGGTCCGCAGAGCTCCAGGACTCCAAGTAAGTGTTAGCGGTGTACAAAGACATTCGAATTACAACTCAGAGTCAAGCTTACCCGTTGGATACCCCAGCAGAGTGGTTCAGTTTCTGCGCATGTTTATGTTTGCGATGATGCATTGAGATCGGAGAAAAGAAGGGTGGGGGTATAGTGGAAGATTTCCAATTTGCTAAGAGATATCTTTGATAATCTCGCGCGAGTCGCACCGCTGCAGGGGCTATTAATACATACAACACGAAACCCCGGCTCTTCCCGCCTTTAGCATGCAAGCTTAACTGATGAAACATAAGCATCCGAGACCGATATAGAAAATAAACAGCGGGTATACGGCAATAGCAACGCGATTTCTTAGGACGCCAGAGCCACCAAGGATACTGACACCTGCTGCGAGCGACCACAGGATCAAGACTATGTATACGGGGATGCGCGCAATCCAGTAGAGGTGGAAAGCTGAGAGGATCGAGGCGATTACAAGAGGGAAGATGGTGTAACCGATGATGCAAACGGATTGGAAGAACGAACTGCAACGTAGTCAGTTTTCGCATCTCTGATACGTCGCTGGATGAGATGGCATACATGTTCCCTCCAAGAAGCTTGATCTGCAAAGTCACAACGGCTTCGCCGACCCAAACCATTGTGAAAACGCCGGAGAAGACAAGCTGCTTCTGGTCTTCGTGTGCAGACATTGAGAGGAAGAAGCTGAGCAGAAGACAGAACAGCAACGGGCCCCTTGACGAGTATTAGCAAATTGTTCGAAAGGTCGTTTTGGATGATTGTACCATAAATCCCAATCTCTCAAGCCCTCGCTCATGCCTCCTTGCAGCACGACGTCGGCATCTGGCCATCTGCCAACAAGCCCTCTGAGCCTGTCCGTCACGTTCCCCTCTCCGCCCATAAGGCCTTGAGCAGCTTCTCCTCTCTCCTCTCCGCCAATACCGCCGCCTTCTCTCATAAGCATGCCGCCAAGGAGATATTTAGGCCATAGCACAAGCATCATCTTCTCCCACACAGCCTTCAGGTCTCGTGACAACGTTTCCCAGACGCTCTCGTCAATTGTGTTCGTAGGTGCTCTCCGGTCTTCTCCCGGTATTTGCGATGTGAGATAGTTCTGAGTGCTGCGTGAGGAGCCTTGAGCTTGTCCGATGTTGCCCGTCAACGGGGCGCGATCGGAGGTACCAGAAGGATTAATAGGATCGTCGAGGTCATCGAGAGTTGCTGCATAACAGTCAGCATACTGTTTATACCCCCTCAAGCGGCATAGAGGTTGAGAGCAGTGGACATACCGTCGTCGGGGTCGATGAGGTCGCGCTCAATTGCGTCGTTGTCAAAGTTGCTGTAAGGGTTGGCGGAGTTACCGCCACCAGATGAAGATGGCATCATGGCTGCCATCTTGCAAGCTTCTTCAGAGCATTCAAGGCAGGAGTCGTGGGTGTAAAAGCTGGTCGTCAGAGCTGAGCAGGCAACTCAATTGCAGCCCTGTGGCCTCAAGCTCGCCGAATCTGACGCCCCTGCCGCGCGTCTAAATTTGCCGATTCTCGGTGCTAAGCGCGGAAAATGTCCAAGGGTCCCCACGCTTATGACGCAGCTTGCAGGTAAAGTTAAAGTTTTCCGCCGCATCGAGTCGTGTCTGGGTGCACTGTACGAGTTGTCTTCCGTTCAATTGGTATTCCAACGATGCCGGAAGAAAAGATTCTGGACGATATATCACATCGACGGTATAATCCGCTACGAGGCAGCTGGTTGTTGGTCTCGCCGCATCGGACGAAACGGCCATGGCAGTATGATTTCACGTGTGAAAAGTTGGGACGAAAGAAGAGCTGATGCATGGCACAATATAGAGGACAGCAAGAGGCGCCGAGTAAAACCACGCTTCCAGAATATGACCCTTCAGTACGAATACTCTTCTGTGAATTTCTCCGGTGCCGTTTCTGAACAGCGTCCAGTGCTACCTCTGTCCGGGCAATAAGCGGGCGCAAGGCGACACCAATCCCAAATACGAAAGCACATTCGTATTCGTGAACGACTACAGCGCTGTGAAAGAGGAACAAGCAGAATATGCCGCTCATGATCAAGATGGCAGTATGTCTTTCTAGCTTTCTCAACAAGTGTCCAGCAATGCGCCGGTACTCACGATTGTATCCAATCCAGCACTCTCTACACGTCTTCTGCGCGCCGAAGCAGTAACAGGGAAATGTTATGTTCTCGCTTTCACTCCGTCGCACAATCTCACTCTCGCCGACCTATCTCCCGCGCAAATCCTACCTATCATCACCGCCTGGACTCGAATTTATACCGCACATCTCTCTCCGCACTCCCCACTCGCTGCACTTGCATCGTCTACCACTCTCCAGCCTTCTAGCCATGATGCCGACGTCGCAACACCCAATGCGCAATACAAATACATGCAAATTTTCGAGAACAAGGGCGCCGCGATGGGTTGCTCGAATCCGCACCCACACGGACAAATATGGACAACCACAGGCATGCCAGAGGAACCAGGCATTGAACTGCACAACCTGCAGAAATATAGGAGAGAACAAGGAGGTGCGAACCTGCTTGAAGATTATGCGGCGCTGGAGAGTGACAAGAAGGAGAGAACGGTGTTCGAGAATGCGACCTTCATCGCAGTATGCCCGTGGTGGGGGATATGGCCATTCGAAGTAATGGTCATATGCAAGAAGCACAAGCTTAGTCTCGTAGATCTGGACGATGCCGAGCGAGAAGGACTGGCAGAGGTGCTAGCTGAGGTGACTCGAAGATACGACAACTTGTTCGAGACCCAATTTCCATACAGCATGGGATTACATCAGGCACCATTGGAGGGAACAAAAGAGGAAATAGAAGCAAGTCATCTCCATATACACTTCTATCCTCCGCTATTGAGAAGTGCGACGGTACGAAAGTTTTTGGTTGGGTATGTAGAGATAGAGTGGACTCATCCAAAAGGAGCTAATGCTAACCCACATGCAGGTACGAACTGATGGCGGAGCCGCAGAGGGACATCACCCCAGAGCAGGCGGCGGCACGGTTACGTGATTGCGGTGGAGAGTTGTACAGGAGAAAACTCTAGATTTGTTGACTAACACAATCGATAGAACGTCTGCTTTGCTCGCAACTCAGTATGCGAATGCTTCAAGAACGATATCAGTATGGATGTTTCCGTGCTAGCTAATGAATGTACTCGCCTACCAGGGCTCGCCATATGGCCATCTGCTGCACGGTTCCCTTACTTCACGTAGTGACTCCTCTGTAAGAGCATCCATGGCAAGCTTATTGAAGCCACAACGATAGGTCCAATAAGACCTCGATTCCATCTCGTCGTCTTGAAGTAGAGCCACTCCGCGTAGAAGTGAAAAGCAGCAATCTGTGCATCAACTAGAACTTTAGTACAAATCTCTGACAATAGCTTTCAAGGAAAGTTGGGAGTCTTACAGTAAAAGTCCACGTCGCCATATCATACCAGCTCCTCTCATTGATGTGATACGCAGCATACAGTCTCACAATACTGGTCAAGAACGTCCATGTCCCAAAGGTCCTTCCAGACAGCGGCGTTGCAGGACTTGCGCTCTTTAGGTCGGGGCCAGAGTAGACTTGTGAGGTATAATGAAGCGTCAAATATGCTTGTACGCTGTTTCCAATTGACACGACTGCAAGCTTCAAAGATTATTAGACAAATTAAAATGGCCAGAATAGGGGTAGATAGGTACGAAACGAGGCATTAATTAGAACAAGTAGAAAAGGAGAATACATACGAACAGCAGCCATTTTGGAAGCACGCCTCCTTGTGAAGGAAATAGAGTTGAAATTGAATCCATTTTAATTCACTAAACACCCTGATGATGCTACATACAAAGTGTTGAGTACGACGATGAAGGTTTGACAGTCTCTCGGAAGCTCCGTATTTGAATTTCATACGGAGAAGGTCCAAGCTCCTTTATCCCTGCAGCTTCGCCAGCTTGCCTAGAAAAAGTGTCGCGAGACACTGCCACGCAGCTCAACGCGTCGATTCAAGCTTGCGACTCTTCTCTTCCCAAGTAAACTTCAAATTCCAGAGTTCACCATGGACAAGTCGGGGAATACGGGTAGCTTGGATGATTACAACTACTTCACCCATCCGGCCTTTCAGATCTTCACGGTCATCGGCCTCCTGTATATATCCACAAAGATTGCGAGCTTCGTGCAGCTAGTGGCAAGCATCTTTGTCTTGCCTGGCACATCCGTACATTACCAACCCTTCTAAATCACCCGATATAATGCTAACATCTTACCTTAGCTCTCTAAATTCGGTCCCAAGGGAAGCTGGGTTGTCATAACCGGTGCGTCCGACGGTATTGGGAAAGAGTTCGCCCTCCAGCTTGCGCAGAAAGGCTTCAACCTCGTCCTCGTATCGCGTACAGCCTCGAAGCTCCAAGACCTTTCGACTGAAATCAAAGACAAACATGGCGCCGAGTCCAAAGTGCTCGCCATGGACTTCTCCGCAAACCGCGATAAAGACTATGTGGCGTTGGAGAAGCTTATCAAGGACCTCGACATCGCCATTTTGATAAATAACGTGGGCCTGAGCCACGCTATACCGGTGCCGTTCTTGGAGACACCACACGAGGAGATGACGAATATCATCATGATCAATTGTTTAGCTACGCTCAGGGTAACGCAGATCGTTGCGCCGAGCATGGTGGAGAAAGGACGGGGATTCATTCTTACAATGTCCTCGTTTGGTGGTCTGCTACCTACACCTCTCCTCGCAACATACTCTGGTAGCAAGGCTTTCCTCCAGCAATGGTCATCAGCTCTCGGCTCGGAACTCGCACCAAAGGGCGTCACCGTGCAATGCGTTCAGTCGTACCTCGTCACTTCCGCCATGTCGAAAGTGCGAAGATCCACCTCCCTCATTCCAAGCCCAAAGACATTTGTCAGGAGCGTTCTGGGCGGCATTGGTCAAAGTAGAGGTGCACAGGGGATGGCATACACGAGCACACCATTCTGGACTCATGCGTTTATGCACTGGGGCCTCGCTAATACCGTGGGGACCATGAGCACGATGGTGGTGAATATTAACAAGAGCCTCCACGAGGGAATTAGGAAAAGAGCGCTAAGGAAGGCGGAGAGGGATGCAAAGAAACAATGAGCCTGTCCAGGGCACCCTTTCAATACCTACTCTCGAATTTCTCTTTGGCACTGGATTTAATTTCGATGCTTGGTTTGGACATCTTGATTCGGTGGCAGCATCGACGGCCATGTAATATTCACGCATAATGAATGGGATGGTATGCATGATACGTGTTCACCATTCACACGGCAGCCGGGCGGAGCTCTGGGCGCATTTTCATGTAGCGAGCATGTGAAGGACATTTTACACAGTACCTTTGTCTTTCCCTGTAAATCTCGATAATTCTCCAATGGGAAAGCGCAACAAACATGGGGTGCCCCAAATCGAGATGTAACCGGCCCATGGCATCGCGTGCTTTTGTAAGACGGGAACAACTATTAAATCCCCATTAATGTATAAAAGCATGATTCGCGAGGCAATTGATGCCACCGGTTGATTTTGCTCTATCTGGTGCTTGCGGAAGGTAAAATTTTGTTCCAATCTACCCACTGCGCTGCGTCTACGGAGTAAAAGGCTAGCGAATCTATTCTACAGGCCTAACGACAGTCACTTCCTGTTCCCTTTCAATAAAGGTGGTAATGGCCTAGACTCATATATTTCTCCACGCCCAAAAATTCTATATATCAGTATTTCTTTCCAACTCTTACTTTCCTTCTGTCAACGTTGACTATAACGCTCTATCCTTCAATTCCATTCGAGATGCCCTAACCCTACCTTTACTCTCGGCCCGGCTCCTCCACTCTGCAATACGACAACGTACCACCTGACACTTATAGCCATTTATCCAGTCATACGAAGGTGGAACGCACCCCGCAAAATATCATGCAAGCCAAACGGTTAGTGCCGCTGGAACAACCAAAAGCTGCAGGACGACATCATGGATCGGTTTAGATTCCGGCCCAATGTGCGTTTGTCGTGTCATTTCCGCGTCTTCCAACGAGAATTTTTGCAGGATCGGGACGACAACCGTCCAATTGGTTGAGATGGACCTTCTGGCATGTGCAGCGATCCATGAACAAGCTTCGGCCAAGCTTTACAATTGCAACCTCGCGGAGATGTTCGCGTGGTTCGAGCTTCCCAGTTCGGGTTTCGTGGTGAGATGTCCCGAGCAAATGAGCTCACATCTCCCGCGAACGGCGGACGCGAACGGTGAAGGAAGCTTTCGATCTACATACATGGCCCACTAGTGGAGAATATTACGAATATGGGGAAAGGCGAGGAGGTTTAAATGGAGCTCCACCGCCCCGCCTCCGTCACAATTCGGTGGACCTACCTCTCTTGATCCTTTGGCTGCCATGATGAAGCTGCTGAGATCGTTGCAATTGGTTGCTCTGACGAGCTTCGCGAGCGCGTATATCACCAAAGATGGGAAGGTTATAATACCTGGGGCGTCTAGTTTCAACGGTTTAAACCTCGTACCGCAAATGGGATGGGATAATTGGTATTGATAGCGCAGAGCTTAATATCTCGAGCTGATATTGACATTGGACATAGGAATGCATTCGGATGCAGCATAAACGAGACTCTGGTGCTCAATACAGCCCAGAAAATGGTCGACTTTGGCCTCCGCGATCTCGGCTACAACTACGTCGTCCTCGATGATTGCTGGTCTGAAGGACGAAACTCGAGTGGATATCTAGTCCCCAACCAGAAGACTTTCCCACATGTACGTCATATCCTCGGTATTTTCTGTGATCGAGTACACGCGGTTGACATAGGTCGTTACAGGGCATGAAATATGTCGCCGACAAGGTTCACGACCTGAATATGAAATTCGGCATGTACTCCTCGGCTGGTATCTACACTTGCGGCAAATATCCAGGCTCCCTTGGCTATGAACAGAAAGATGCAGACGTTTGGGCAAGCTGGGGTGTCGACTACCTAAAGTACGACAACTGCTACAATCAGGGCCAGTCTGGTACCCCGAAACTCTCCTTCGACAGATACAATGTCATGTCACAAGCATTGAACAAGACGGGCAGGAAGATTCTCTATTCATTGTGCAACTGGGGCGATGGTAAACTCCTCGTGACTCGAGCTGTTGGTGTCTGAGCACTTACTGAGATCTCCTCAAAGATAATCCTTTTGATTGGGCATACACCATTTCGAACAGCTATCGTATGAGCGGCGATATTTACGACAGTTTTGATCGTCCAGATTCCCGATGCCCATGCACTGAGGCGATCGGATGCTCCTGGCCGGGATTCCACTGCTCAGTAATGAATATCTTGAACAAGATGGCAGCAATTCAATCACGCTCACAGCCTGGCGCCTTCAATGACATGGATATGCTCGAGGTCGGCAATGGCGGACAAAGCGGTGCGTTCTCGAGTCTTGCCCAACTTCTAATTCAGAATCGTGCATGGGTGCTTACACATATCGCAGACGATGAATACAAAGTGCACTTCTCGATGTGGGCCATGAATTCCTCTCCGCTTCTCATGGGCACAAATGTCTTGACGCTCACGCCCGCGAACCTGGCGATTTACTCCAACCCAGCAGTCATTGCGCTCAACCAGGACCCTTCCGGTAGCGTTGGCATCCGCAAGTGGCGCACAATCACAAAGGATGGCGGCGAAATTGCTTTGTGGACGCGTGAGATGAACAACAGCGATACCGTCATCGCTCTCATCAACGCGGCAAACAGCACCATGACGTTGACTGCAACAGCGGCAGACATTTTCTTGGACCAGAGCACAGCCGGAAGTTTCGCGCCCGCGCCTGAGCTCTCGGAGTCATGGGATGTGTACGATCTCTGGGGCAACAGAATGTCGAATGATGAAGCTGCGACTGTCTTGAACGGTACGGCTCCGACAATCGAGGCGACTAGCAACAGTACGACGAGGTATAATGCTACCGCGTTGAGCTATGCCGATGGCCTGAATGCCAATAATACGGCGCTGTTAGGCACCAAGGTTGGAACAATGGCACCGCATGGAAGCTGGAGTGCGAAACTTGATCGCCACAGTATTGGACTGTTTAGGTTGCGGCAGGCTTCGAATAACTCAAAGAGGAAGAGAGACGAGCTATGAATATAGTTCATTCGGATATCATAAGGTCTTTGAAATGTAAATATCCTTGAAGGGAGAAAGATATAAATGAATCGGTCGCTTAACAAACGCTCTCTGCGAGATGGCTAATCCTAGCCTGATATCGCGTGTTTTGCATATTTATATAAAATTCAAACTTGCAGCTAATGGATTTCGAAAAGGTAGAATGGCTCGGCGGTTACGCCCTGGAGCATTCTTCCTCCTGAACACCTCCAGCTATACCGGATATAGTTGGGGCTGTTAGGTCTGGGGAATAGGTTCGACTCCCGCCGGGATCAAACCTATTCTTTTGCCCTTTTTTTGTCTTTTTTTTTAAAATAAAAAAAGAAACCCTTTGAAATCCGATATACAAGACTCAATCTTACCTCTAACTCCCAAACTGATATGGTTTGGGCAGTTGGGCCAATTAGAGCTCGACTGCTCGAGCATTGCACGGTCGACAGATTCGAGGCCTAAGGAGCCTCAACGCCCCTCAAAGTGTCTGTTTCCTCTCTCTTTTTTCTTCTCTTCTCAAAATTAATCTGCTTATTTTTAAGGCGCACGTTGCTCTGAGCTGGAAAGTTGGTCATAGCTTCGAATTGGAAGGGTTGAGTGCTTGGGTGAATGACTGAGAGGGCCCGCTCCGAGGACGAAGTCCAACGAGCCTTGATGCCATTGCCTTAACAATCCCCTGACGTTTAAGACTCTATCCAGAAGCCGTGAACACTCTGCAAGGAGAGAAATGGCGGGATATCACGAAAGAGTCTCAAGTTCGACCTGCTCCGAGAACCCCGCCGACAGTAGACGAAGTCATCCGAGGTCGGCGGTCCGTAGAGATCCTCGACTATATAGAATGCTTCCGTTAATAATAATCTATGATGCTATATTCGTTATTAAAGGTTCTTAGCTGAAACTAAAAATCTGCTTGAGATCTCAAGGATTTTGACGATGGCTCAGCAACATGAACAGGTAAGGCTTCCGCTGCTTGATTCCTATTGGTACAAGCGAACTAATAGACAGGCAGACTCGAACCGAAACGGATGCGTTTGGCCCAATTGAAGTATCAAATCCCAAGACCCAATTCTCAATCTCTCTCTGATGGAGTCTTCGCACAATCTAGGTCCCGGCTGACAAGTATTGGGGAGCTCAAACCCAGCGGTTGGTACTCATATCTCTCCAAAGCAATCAAGCAAGCAGTCATTGATCAACCAGGTCTCAGATCATTACAAAATTTTCGCATCAACCAGCCCCATGATCGCATGCCACCCTCATTAATCCGAGCGTGGGGAATCCTCAAGGGTGCGGCTGCCCACGTCAATGTTGAGCACAAGGTATTAGGTAGCAATCTCTCATTTCGACGTAACGGCCACGTTGGACTGAGTTCGAGCAGATCCTAGACTTGGTGAAGCGATCCAGAAGGCAGCCGCAGAAGTAGCTTCCCTAGATTTGATAGATCATTTCCCGCTCGTAGTATGGCAAACCGGCTCCGGGACGCAGACGAACATGAACTCGAACGAGGTCATATCGAACCGGGCGAACGAAATCCTTGGTTCTCAGCTTGGCACCAAGAGTCCAGTGCATCCGAACGATCATGTAAATCTCTCTGGCTCATCCAATGATGGCATGGCCACGGCGATGCATATTTCCGCAGTTCTGGATGTGGAAGACCTAGTACTTCCTGCCCTGAAGAGCCTTCGGAGCGCCATGGAGAAGAAGACGAAGCAATTCGATCATATTATCAAGATCGGGAGGACGCATCTTCAGGATGCCGTCCCGTTATCTTTAGGGCAAGAGTTCTCCGGGTTCGCGAAACAGCTAGAATATGGACAAGGACGTGTAGAGCAAGCACTCGAAGGCCTCCGCTCTTTGGCCATGGGAGGTACAGCTACTGGGTCCGGACTGAATACCTATGAGGGATTCCATGCTGCCTTCGCCAAGCGCGTTAGTGAGGTGACGGGGAAGCACTTCGTTGCAGCGGAGAACCTATTCGAGGCTATATCGGCAAACGATGCAATCGTTCATGCATCCGGCGCTCTAAACACTTTAGCGTGCTCTTTGTTTAAAATAGCCCAAGACATCCGGTTCGAAGGCTGTGGGCCTAGATGTGGTTTGGGGGAGCTCGTTCTTCCAGAAAACGAGCCAGGTTCTTCATTCATGCCAGGGAAAGTCAATCCAACACAATGCGAGTCGATGACTATGATTTGTGCAAAGGTGATCGGGAATCACACGGCTATCACCATCGGAGGTTTGAGCGGGCAATTCCAACTCAATGCTTTCAAACCGCTCTTGATATCGGACTTCCTGCATTCGGTGCGACTCCTCAGCGACGGTATGCGGAGCTTCGAGGTCAATCTTCTTGAAGGGCTTCAGGCAGACGAGAAGCGTATCAAATATCTTCTAGACCAAAGGTATGTCGCTGTTTGCTTGCTCTGCTTCGAAAAGAAGGAGTATCTGATCAGTTTTGCAGTCTCATGCTCGTAACGTGCCTTAGCGGAACCATTGGATACGACGTAGCGTCCAAGGTCGCGAAGAATGCGCATAAGAAGGGAACAACGCTGAGAGAATCTGCCATCGAGCTGAACGCGCTTAGTGGCGAGAAATTCGACGAGCTCGTCAGACCAGAGTTGATGATTGCACCATCGAAACTTCCGGGGGCGGCGTAAAGTTGATTTAGTGTGTTATCTGTAGTATATTAGAGACACGAATCGGCACGAACAATGTCATTTCATTTCCAATTGGGTAGAGCATGAAATACTTTGATGGAGAAACGCATTAGTCGCTGTTTAACTCCATTGAGGTGTGCAGTTTGCCATGGCTTTGGTGAGTTTGTATATAGGAAAGCGCAAAATTCAATCAGTAGAAAGAAGAATTCAAGACATTACCATGGGATAGGGCTACCTTATCGTACAAATTTTGCTTACAGCGGTATTGTATTCTCAGATGATACCTACAGTAGACGTTCACATCTTGATAGCTTAAGAGTCTCTTCTGACCTGCTCTAAATCCACTGGCGTTCTGGTCTGCTGAGCTATCGGCTGCTTTCAAGCTGTATAGGCTTCAATTGCAATACTTCGTGGAGTTCGAGAAACAGGGTAGAGCGGTATGGGAGAGCGGCCCCTTGTAATATAGCCTCTCTCCTATTGCGGGCTAGCCTGGGGTGTGCCTTGGATGTGGCGCTCGCACGCGCGCCTGATGCACGGTGATCGCAAGCCGCATTATCCAGATCGCGAACTTTCGGCGTCGCGTCGTTTGAAGAAGACGAGGAAGACAAAGACGACTTTCAATGCTATCGAAAGAATGACCGCGGAGCAAGCAGACATCCACCCACAATGAACGGAGACCCCCTTGCAGCTGCAGCTGCAGCTACACGTCGCCCAGCGACAAACGGCGTAAACAACAATGACGACACTCTGAGTGACTCTCTCAGAAACCTGTCACTCAATGGCCCCGCAGTCACAAATGGCGCCCGTCGAAATAGCGACCGATATGCTTCTCTCTCCTCACAATCCCCTTCTACTACGCGACCGAGCGCTCTTCGCCGCAGCTCCAGTGCCCTGAGTGTAGACCGACGCTCTGCATCCCCTGCTTTGACCAGGAAAACATCAACGTCGTCGTTGCGCAACGGCGACTCTTCAGGAACACCACTTCGCAGCTCGTCGAGGAGGTCTTCGGCGCATTTCCTCTCTTCTCCCACATTTGGAGGAAGGTCGCCTCTTGCGCCGCAGATGGAGGAGGCACTGCCGCCTCCACCAACGGCGGCATCAATTGCTGCAGATCACTTTCGTAAAGAGCTGGACTTGCATGGTACGGACACATCCAAAGTCAACACCGTGGTCATACTTCACGATGCGTGTTATGGTCACCGCTATTCGCGCCCCAAGACGAGCAAGAGCACTCTGAGCATGATTGTTGAGCGTCCGGAGAGGATACATGCAGGCATACTAGGAATCACATCGGCGTATATAAGGCTAGGAGAGAGACATGCTGAAGGCCAAAACCCGCCACATCCACGCAAAGAACCAAATCCAGCTCTTCCGTTCAAGATCAAGAGGACCTCACGTTCAATGCCAGTCACCTCTCCGGTGGTCACAAATGTCCATGGAACGGCTTGGATGAGCGAATTGAAGACTATGTGCGAATCTGCGGGACAGAAGCTCGCAACAACAGGAAAAGAGCTGGTCAGACCGGATGCAGGTGCTAGGGGTGCCAGCGCAGGGAAGGCAAAGTTGCACGAAGGTGATCTATATCTCTGCTCAGAGTCGCTCGACGCGTTTCAAGGAGCATTGGGTGGCGTATGCGATGGTATCGATGCCGTATTTGAGGGTGTCAAGTCAGGCCAGGGACCTTCGAGTGCTTTCGTATGCATTCGCCCTCCAGGCCACCACTGCTCTGCAGATTTTCCATCGGGTTTCTGCTGGCTCAACAACGTCCATGTTGGCATCGAGTATGCAACGCAGACCCACGGCTTGACACACGCAGCGATCATCGACTTTGATCTCCATCATGGAGATGGCTCCCAAGCGATTACGTGGCGTCACAATGCCAAGGTGGCCAAAATGCCGGCTAAAACGCCAGCGAGCAAGAAGACTGCCATTGGATACTTTAGCCTTCATGACATCAACTCGTATCCGTGCGAAGAAGGGGAGGACGAGAAAGTGCAGAACGCAAGCTTGTGCATTGAGAACGCTCATGGTCAAAGTATTTGGAATGTGCACCTTCAGCCATGGAAGACTGAGACGGAATTCTGGCAATTGTACGAATCGCGGTATACAATTCTGCTGGACAAAGCACGAAACTTCCTCCGAGCGCATACGCAACGATTGCGGAGTGCGCCAAACCTCCCTCAGTCCAAAGCGGCTATATTCCTCTCGGCAGGCTTCGACGCAAGTGAATGGGAAAGCCAAGGCATGCAGAGACACAAGGTCAATGTGCCCACCGAATTTTATGCCCGTTTAACTGCCGACGTTGTGAAGCTGTCTAAAGAAGAAGACCTTGCGGTGGACGGCCGCATCATCAGTGTCCTAGAAGGCGGCTACAGTGACCGAGCGCTTACAAGCGGTGTCCTGAGTCATTTAGCTGGTCTTTGTGAAGGCCAGACAGCACTGGAAGATGAGAAGCGGATGCAGAATGGGCTAGCTTGGGACATGGGAAAGCAGATGGCTGCTCTCGCTCTTGGAACGATCGATGTCAAGATGGAGGATGAAGATGAGATGCCAACCTCCAAGGTCCAAAAGACATACAGCTATAAGCCAGAATGGTGGCATATAAGCTCCCTCTCCGAACTCGAACTACTCTCCAACCCAGCCCCGCCTCAGCCGCCAAAGAAGCCAGCCAGGACTGGAGCACCCCCGACGTATTCTTCACCAACTCAGTCATTCACCGCGAAAGTTGTTGATCCAACAAAGATTCGCACATCCTCCGGACGCTATGCCTCTTCAACATCTCCCTCTCGGATGCCTACCCCACCACCACCTGATGTCGACTGGGCTACTGCGGCTTTCGAACTTCACAAATTGTTGGTTCCTACCGATCGCGAAACGAAAAGCTGCAAGCCAGAGCACTTATCGGAGACTCGCGCAAAGAAGGATCGTCAATCTGTGATTGGTCCTACCCAGCCTCAGCCTCTATCTACCGCTCTCAACGCAGGTGGTCGTCAGCTTCGAGATCGCAAAGCGCGCGCGCCAAACTATGCTGATCCTCAGTCGGACAACGAATCTGTGACTTCGAGGCGCTCAGTTTCACACTCTGATCGAAGAAGAACGATCGCAGAGTTCCCACTTGTGCCCAGTGAGGAGAACATCCATCCTGGTGGTCGACGACTAAGCGTCGCATCAAACGTAAGTGGTGTCAGCGGCGTCGCGCCGAGTGTTGCGGCATCCAGAAAGCCCGCACTTTCAAAGCCCGCAGGTGCTGGCGTACAGGTCAAAAAGACTCGTGGGAAGCCTGACAGCACCACTACCGGTGCCCCGCCAGTCCCAAGGGTCCCATCTGCATTCGGTGGAAGCAGAGCCAAGCCAGCAAGTACAGCAGCTGGAGCCCAGAGAAAAATCTCACCTAATGATGCCGGCTCAGACGATGCCATGAATGCATTAACGAGCGGGATTCAACGCATCAAGATCAAGGTTCCAACAGAAGAAGAGCGCGCCGCGAAGGAGGCCAAGAGAGCTGCGGATGAAGCAGAAAAGAAGAAGGCCACTACTGCAGCAAGGGCGGGAGCAAAGAAAACGCCTGCTCCTCGCGCTGCAAAGGTGCCGGCTTCAAAGAAATCTGCTGCATTATCGAAGTCAACAGTTGCTCCTGCAGTCACTGCAGGCAGTTCCCTTCCAGTGACGGCGACCGTGGGAAATACTCCACTAGTCGCGCCTCAACCGGAGGCCCCTATCTCCATTCCTCCTGAAGTACGTCTCCCTGCTGAAGTATCTCCCGACTCTCTTACATCTGGTCAAGAGCACCCATTAGGGTTTACGGCCATCCCTCCACCGCTCATGTCTCCCCCGGCCGCTGTGCCACCTCCTATCGACGAAGTCACATCTACCATACCAGGACGGGTCTATCCCTCGCCACCTCACGAACCAGAAATTACCGCTGCGCTCCCCGTACCAGCTGGTGTAGTACCTACCGTGAAGCTTTCTCCTCTACCCCCTCCGAGACCTGACACCCCACCTCAACCCCCTCCACATATCATGCCCGCTCAAACCAACAATTCTGGCCCGGCTCAACTCCAAAACGATTTCGTTCCTTGGCAACCTTTGGTATCCGTCAGTGCACCTCCGAAGAACTTGACACATCAACCACAGCAGTTACAATGGTTGCCACCAAACTCCGATCCTTCTATCCGCAGCGCAGCAGGTAGCGGACCGCCATCGATTAAAGCTCCACCCCCAACGTCCAGCCCGCATGAACCTCCGATGGGGCTTCCGAGCGATTCTCCGGCACAGCCTTTGAACTCACAGAATCCGACGGGAGTTACTGTGCCCATGCAGCAGTTTCAGGCAACACCCGCCGTGGTCATGCGGCCGAACTCAAGAGGGCAGAATATGCCTGTTTTCACCTCGGATAGTCCGATTCCTTTCGCCCCTTCTGTCCATGTTAGTGCACCTCCTGCGGACTTGAGGCCGAGCGAACCCCCTGTGGCCACCGAGTCCGCTACGGGGAACGCTGAGACGAGGAAACAGGTTGATATCTGGGACGTGCCTGAGACGCCGATGAAGTAATTAGACGGATGGTTTCTTTCGGCCTGGTGTCGTTATTCTATGTGGCCCTTTCCCCCTTCCCTTCCCCTTCCCCTTCATTCCTCACGCAGGACCTTACAACCCCTTTATACCGTAGAGATACCCTTATCGTTGCTGGGCAATTCTATTTCGTTCTTTCGATAATACCCGGATTTGGATCAAGTGTATCTTTGTTTTGTTGTAACTTAGACATGGAAGGAAATCGACTGATTTTGAGAAGTTTAAACACGTAATTCTTACCGTGCATGCGCTGGTACCGATGCGCATATACGTCGTCGCGTCGGGCACTACAACTAGCGCGCACGTCGAGACGCGCCTGTCAAACAACAACACTGGCTGATATGGACCAAAAGCTTAACATTCACAGGGTGTTGCCGAAGTGCCAAGTACCCAATTAGTGGACAAGAAGGCAGCGATTCGTCACTGCGCGCGAAATTACCTCAAGATACTAACACGTGCAACAAGATCGAAGTGAAATGGTTGGCCGAGTCGCTTGCAGATGAACACATCTGTCACATCAGCACGCTAAACAGATTTCTCCTTGCAAAGTATACGGCATCCTCTTCCACCTTTCCTGGTAAAACATCTTTCTTAAATTGACCATCTGAGACGTTCTCTCTGCGCTCTCTTTTATATTCGCGGTACGTTAGGGAACTTCGGTTTGTTTCTTGCGCTTCAAAGTGTATCCTACATCATGCCAGGCAAGACTGCGCAGCTTCGGCCAGCGCCGCTTCGACCAGCTAAGCCGCAACTACCTCCTGTGCCGCTCCCTCAATATCCTGCTCACCCTCCACATCCCAAAAGGACGTATCCTCTGTCTAGGAGGCTTCAGAGCCGAGAGTTCTATCGAGAAGCCGAGGAGGAACATCTGGTTTCGCGTAAGGAGCTCGCAGACACGAGGCGCAATCGCTACGCGTTGGCGATCGAGAACATCCGCCGCAAAAACTCGGATCCGAGCAAGCGCCGACGACAGCAGAGAGCCGCTCAACTAGCTCAATTTAATCGTGACGCTACTCCTTCTCCTCAACTACGCCTACCTCCTGCTCAAGTCCCAGGCGTGGCTGCTCCGCACAGTGCAGCAATCGGCGGCCAAGTATTGAACGGTGCTCCAGATAGTCATGCCTCAAGCATCCAGCAAGGCCAGCGCAACATTCAGGGTGCTCGAGGTCATCACACCCTGCACCCCGGCCCCGTTGGTCTCCCGGACGTGACCAAAACTAAGGACAATGAGGACGACTGTGCGGAACAACAGACTTCTGGCCCAGTGGATGCCGCTGAACAGATGGACATGGAAGTTGACAAGCTGGATGATTTGGTGGAAGGTAAGTCGACACACTACGTATGTGGATCAGCTGTATACTCTCACGTCGTGATTCAGGAGATCTGTGAACGATTCGGAGAGATGATTCATTCCATGATGACAACACTGGAGGAAGGGAGCAGGCTGCAGAGAAGTATACTTGAGATTCGAATTCCTCTACGAATGATGGCATGCTGATGCGGAGATAATTTGTTATGAGAGCGATGGTTGAGGTGATAGGAAAATTGTCTGGTAGTGGCGATATGATTGACTCGGCTTCCAGGCCCACAGCGAAACGGAAAGACAGATCGAGTCGGAATCAAAAATGCAAGATGCATAGAAGCTCTCCCGCGCTGTGCTCTGTTCCCAACCATCCAATCTTCCTTTCATTGGCTAAACCGTCTCGAATAGGCACGCTCAAACGCCGAATGCAGTTGCACCGATCAGTTTCCTGTTGCTTGAAGTGCACGTTGTTGCCAGCCTCTTATTTTTCGTCATTTGTATCTGGCCTGCGGCAGTTTCTGTGACATCTTGAATCTCCATAATAAAGCTGGTCCTCGAAAACCGAAATCGCTTCGTGCTACCTGCACAGTAAGCGGCCTGACATAAATTTGTAGCTCGGTCTATCCCATGGCCACATAAAAAGGCCTCGCAGAAGCTTTGTTGCGGTTTTGATATTCATATCATCATATGAGATTTGATGAGGCTGACAGACTTAGGCGCCCCGATCCAATTCCGTAATAGGGCGAAATAATGTCCAAATTAGATCATTGATGAATACTTGGCACGCATCGGAATTTTCTGCTTAGAAGATCTGTAGATTCGGACGCAACGAATGCCAATAACATCAAAACTGCTAACTGCGGCTCCCTGGAAGGTGTCGCGTGCCCTTAAATCGGTCTGGGCAATAAATGCGCTAAACCTTACTTCTACAGGGTTGTAGCTACATACTACGTTGGGCTTCTTTGATTATGTACTCTTCTCACAGGGCACAGCCCTAAATACCCGTTTTTGTCAGTACTTTAACTCGGCTCCTCCAGGTGGTCAACCGTCGAGGCTCAGCATTATGCACCCCAGCATGGTGTCCTGTCAAAGCCTCTTACTATTCTCCCTATAGTGGAGCTAATATCCCCGAAATGGCATAATCGGGCAAGGATTGTAGGGTGGACCTCTAGAATTAATTGCTCTCTGCGTGCCTGTCGCTCTTAGTAGGCTAGCTCCTTCCACACCTCTTTGACTTCAATATTGAAGTACTCATTGTCTCGGAATGTGTATAGGCAAGCACATACATATCCGATTTCACACTAATTCTCTGCGGGATTGCTTGTCTTTCTTCTCAAAGGTCAAATCTGACAAAATTGATCAGAGCCTTTTCAAGAAAGTTGCGCTGCATTGTCGCTGACGGAAAAACCGCTCTAAGTTAGATTTGTTGCTACTCTGTCGCTTCGAAATATGTCTTACAATACGTACAAAATCTGTAAATTTCGGCTGAGTCTGAATTCTTGACACCTTCGATCGATGCCTTGTTTCATACCCAATTGATGAGGAATAAATATATGGACTGGTTTTGATTTTAGTAGACTCGAGATTGCTTTAGCTCTGCGTATTCCATAGCGGTGTGTAACCATACAGAATTAAAAGATGTTTCAAATTTAGCAGCTGGCAAGTTTTGTTCTGGACTAAATGATGACCGCTCTTGGCTACATAATACGTATTGCAGAATGCTAATTCACGGCATAACTTTTACGTCGGCGGCCGTCTCTCCTTTGTAGATTTAGAAACAAAGGATGATACATTATTTCGTACTCCATAGTGACCGCAGCAACGCTGCCTGAAGAGTATATTCCGAGGATTCCTTGCATGCCCTCCATCCATTCAGCATGCAAAGCCTACGATCTTGGATAATGGTGCAGTTGCAGTTTTGTAAAATGATGTTGTTCCACAGGGATTGGTCAGCCGATCGTACATAAGCTTCCCGTTTCGACGGGCAAGGCGCCAACAGCATGCACCCCATGATTCCTGTCTTAAGATCTCATCGATGCTTGTTTACCTCCTATTCATTAATATTACTATTGGCGGTACTTGCGAGTATCCTCAACCTTAGGGTCGGCGACTAGCCGTAACTAACCGCGAAGGTCGAAGCTGAGCGCGTGCGCTGAGACGAATCATCTATGTAAGAATCGCCTTCGAAAGTCTACCACAAGCCTTGGCGGATTAACCGAGCATCTTATGGTAAGTAAAAGGTGCACGGCTTCTCGTATATGTAGGTGCTAGCCCTAACAACACTCCAGATCCATCCGGGACTCTAACCCGTGGGCCGTACCTGAGGCTGAAGTGCTCCGGCCCTCCTGCCGATCAACTCACGTGTCCTAAAATAGTAGAACTACGTGATCTATACTCTGTAGTCTACCTATCGGATGAAGCAATCAAACGAGGAGTGGCGCCAAACGGATACAACTCCTAATCAGTTTAATCGAGCTCCGCCGATGATCTGATCGTTCGAAGACTTCCCGGAGCACAACAGGTCTGATATCAGATTCCTCCCCTACGTACCCGCAATTGCGGAAGTTTACCTACGTATAGGTGAACAATAGAGAATGATTATTGTACCTTTTAGATACAGTCTTACAATTGATTTCATACTTCGCGGGCAGATTGCCCAATCCACGTCTATTTCTTACATAAATCGGAAATATATATAACAAATAGCACGTATTCTACAGCAACTTGAGCCAATGGTTATGCTGGCTCAACCCTTGACTATCAGGGGAAAATTTTCTTCTTACGAAGCGCGCAAGCCAATGCTTAATGATTAATCCCTTTACCTCATGTCTTACACGGAACACGACTGGATGTCGCCATGTCGCTTCAGCAGTACAATTCTATTCTCAGCCTCAATGATTTCGTACCTTACTCCCCCAGTACATTTCTGAGACTCCGACTTACCTTGCGCTGCGAGAATCAATAGTTACAGCGTCAGCTTACACGCCATGAGCTTTGGACCATACGACTGTCTGAGTAGTGGAACTTGCCAAAGAGTCTGGATTATTAAGGCTATTCTGGATTCACTCGCCACCAGGAGTTGCATATAAAAGGATGGCATTGGACCAATTTATCATACACATCAGCATCCCACAGCAGTTACACACATTTGACCCTCATTCCAACTCGAACATCCAGAATCATTCCAAAACCTGATCATCATCTCGCAACAATGTTCGCCAAAAGCTTCCTTGCCGCACTTGTCAGCTCTGGCTTCGCTGTCACCGCTTTTGCGGGTACAACAACCTGGACTATTTACGAAGGTATGACTGCCTTGATGCGAAGTGTCTTTCCTCTTCAGATATACTAACATGTCCTCTGTTCAGGTCCGCAGTGCACAGGCAACGTCGTCCAGACTTCCAAGGTCGGAAGCATCAACCAGGCGCACACGCTGGGCGACGGACAGACTTTCTTCTCTGTCCGAGTTTCAAACATCGACCAGTCGTTTTTCGGACAGCAGCCTGCGGTCCATGGCATTATTATCAATGTCGAGAATACTAGGGCCTTGATCTTCAGCCTGACCAACGACAACCCTCCTTGCCATACGCTTACCAACGCATTCTACTTCGGGCTTGACAACACTAAAGCGGGACTGGGAAATGTCCAGACTTAAGCACGAGCAGAGTAGCTCACGCGGTGAATGGAAGATTTCTCTCTCGGCTGTCCTCGGCGTTTGTCATTCCTTAAAGCTTTGAAAATTACACAAAAAGATTAGCTAAATCATAAACATAATTTGGTGTGCTGTCCATCATCCATGACTAATATTTTACATTCTTGGGCACAACTTGGAGCTCTCTGTGACTACAGAAACTTCGTCGATTGCCGCTAGGGGTGAGACTCAAATCTTGGCTTGCTTCTCAACTCGTACTTGAAAATGTGATTATTCCCATAGTTTTCAGTATCCTCATTATATCCAACGCATTGTTCGGGTGCTGACAGCATTTAGATCAAGCGCTCAATACATATCCAACTCCCTTTACAAGGTCTTCCATGAAGGTTATCCTTTTTTCGAGCGGAGGATATATATGGAAGAAGTGTGGCAGTCCAGGATAATTGACCCTCGCAACTGGCACGCCAATATCCTTCAGCATTGCCTCTGCAATAGTCCCGTCATCACGTAAAACATCCTTTCCGCCTGTCGCTATCCAAGTAGGTGGGAACTTGTCAAGATTATTCCCAGTCAGAGGGAAGTGTCCTGGGTTATCCGCGTGGAATCCATATTGATCTACGAAAAGCTGGTCGTAAGCAATCCAAGAAATGAATAGAACACAGGAGGCGACTGACTGAAAATGATGTAGTTAGACTTTGTATCTAGAAACCTCGCATCAGGGTCGTTTTCTGCTCTTGATTTGTACAGGTGTTGATACGCTTGCGGAACGGTCTCAGGGTGTAATAACAATGGGAAATAGATGACGCAGCCTTGTATATGGTTGCGAGTAGCAGGGTTGCCAACTAGTCGGTCTGTAACTGCGAAAGAGAGATGGCCTCCTGCGGATCCTCCTGTGACGAACATCTTTTGAGGATTGCCGCCGAGCTGCTCCGCATGTTGCCAAGCCTGAGCGAGATGTGAGCTTCTTCCTTGATACTGGAGCAGATACCTACTGACCCAGTCATAGCCAGCAACACAGTCATCGACCATGATATCTGCTGGTGCTGGGACAAGACGGTAGGCGACAGACACCACAATGCAAGGCACGTGATGAGCAATGTATCTGCATTGCGGATCCTCCGAATCAAGGTTTCCTGCAACAAAACCTCCGCCATGGAGGAAGACTCCAACAGGAAGGGAACCAGTGGCCTCTGGAGTATAGACTCGGGCAGTCACGTTGTCGTTTACCTTTTCGTCCCCTACCGAAAACACGGTCAAGTCAGATGCCGCAGAGGAAGCGCGCTGTATTGAACAAAATGATGTATTAGAGCTAACTAGTCTTGACAGATTGAATCTGAGGTTGCCATTGAGCGGCTAGTCGCTTAAATCGTGCATCAATCGGCGGTCTCTTTGTCTCTGGGTTCGGATCATGGCTTGGAACAGGTCTTCCGAGCTCCTTCTCAACCTGCAATTCTCCATGGCGAATCAGCTCCGGTCATTCGAATGATATTGAATCGCTTACCTCCAGCCATTCAGGTGCGTAATCTTGAGCCATTGGAAAACTTGAAGTGTTCTGGATGAGATACCAACGCAGGTTAAGCGAAATGGATGACCTTTAGAAGTAAAACCGAGGATGTATGTATCCTACCATACGTAATCCGGATGTCTCCTCCTGCTTAAAGGCCGTAAAGACCCCATATCCGAGACGTTGATCGGTACTGATACGAGAAATGTCTATAATTCTTCCGTGAGCCAGACCATTCGTTGACGTCGGAGTTGTGGTGTAAATGGACTAGCTACTGCTCTATGTACTCGGCAGTTAGGGGGCCCAGATCTCATCCGAGTTGCGCTCGCGCGAATAGATCAAGGATGCGCATCCTGCATTTTCATATTCCTATCCATCAGCTGTTTCAAACTGAGACTATCAGACGTCACTTGGAGGCTTGGAGTGGCACTGTAGGAAGTGCCTGCGGCTGTGCAATCTAATAGGTAGATGGATGGATCATGGATGGATGGCAGAGGAGCGGAGCCCCGGGGCGCACTAGGATAGTCTTAGGATAGACTAAAGAGGCTAGAGGCTGAATCTCCACGAATTCGGTAGACCCACTTTTCCAGGCGCCCTGAAAGTCTCCGTTTTTGGATAACCTCACCCCCACTCTCTACTTCATCAACCTGATCTACCACTCAGCATAGCGATAAAATGGGCCTGTTCTGCGATCTTCTTCTCCGTCTTCCAAATTCGTAAATCATAATGCGATGTAGCACTTCAGCCGTCGGAGTATGTACGGGTGTCTTTCCCCACGCGTGACAAGGCTGGCGTCCCGCTTCTTCAGGTATCAGGCTTTATCGCGGAGGGGCACTTGGTAGATCGCACTTTTTGGCGCTAAGCATAAGGCGCATCTCGGGCGTTTAGCATGCATGATCCTTCGCGAACGCCTTTATCATTTGGAACCACGAGCCGCTCTGTCGCGGAGCTAGCCGCGGGCCCGAGGTAGTTTCACTGTCTCTTCAAGAATCCATCTCTGTTCTTGTTAATAATTCTTCTGTTTATCTTTTTTCTTTTGTTCAGGTGGTGAATGTCGACAGTTCAATCGGCGACTTGAAGCCTCCAATAAGGCTTGGTGAAGCGGCGTTGGATTCTTCAGCCCGCCTCGCGAATGTTCGATGTCTAAATTTGGCCCCCATTTGAACCGAAGGATCGCAAGCAACGACGGCTCTAGAAGACTTGCGCTAAGAGCCGCGAATAGCTGAACGAATTTCGACGTCCCGCTGCGCCTCCAACACTGGCGTCCATTATATTTACGCACGCTTTAATGAATGCACATGACTCGTGGAGATGGGAATTCTGCCTACCGGGAAATCCCATGCAATGGCAGTACAGCACCATATAACGTAGCTCCTTGCTCCTACATCCAGCGGTGTGGCTGCACTGTGTAACCGTACGCTTTCATTTTCCTTCTGGAAATATCGTCAAGATGCTGTTATATCTTACGCTTCTTCTTACTGCTTCCGCTTCAGCAATTCCCCTCGCTTCTCGGGCTCAACCAGTGACGCCCAATCCAACCTTTTCAGAAGAGACATTCCAGAAGCTACTGGATGCTCCCACAGCTGCTGATCGGTTCACCCTCATCCAGTCCATGGGAGTTCCGACAAAGTTTGACTTCAATCCCGATGCAAATCCCAATGGTGGCGTGGGGAGCGGCCCTGGCGGAATCGGTATCCTCGCAAACCAAAAGACCTTCCTTCCGTTAATCGGCTTGGGTGTCGCAATGAGCGCCGGCTTCCTGAACCCTTGCGGCATGAATGTGCCACACACACATAGCCGCGCGACGGAGTTCTTGACTATTGTCGAGGGTGGTAACGTAACGACAGGCTTTTACATGGAGAACGACGGGCCACCGGCATTCAACAATACGCTGAACAAATATCAGGGAGCTATCCTTCCAATGGGGTCGTTCCACTTTGAGTTCAACGACAACTGTGAGCCGGCTGTCTTTATAGCCGCATTTAGTCACGAGGACCCTGGACTGAGCAACATCGGCGCGAACCTGTTCAAATTGAGGCCAGATGTGGTTGCCGCTATCTTGGATTACCCGACTGCTGTGGACGCGAGTAACATCAACAAGTTGAAGCACACTTTACCGCCTGAATTCATTGACAACGTCGCGTCGTGTCTAAATCGATGTGGGATAAAACCATCCTCCAGTTAAATTATGTGTATATGTCTACGGCCTGTAATTGTATTATGTAAATGGGTATTGAGATAAAGGAGTCTCTTTTTCCTCATAACGATCTTCTTGTTCGGAGACATACGCTATGGTGACGTCCAATACACCAAACTGCTATTGGTGAATAAGGAGCAACTCTCAAACTCTAATGGCAGCGGCAAGAGGAATTTGATAACCACTTAATTCCATGAAACAACTTCTTAGTTTTTCTATGCATTGGCTCGGGGCATCTCGGGCCGACTAGGCCTCTTGGCGATCGAGTTTGCTCATTCTGCAAACTCGCCCGCATCCTTGCCCTTATCGCTCGTCACGCCTATCGACTACTCCGTATTTGAAGAGAACGTCCGAGCAGCTGCTTCCACAAGCTTTCGGAAAGTATTCATTGGTTCCTTGTTCAGTTTCATATTTCGCAGCAGATTGTTGGTCAGGTGCTCAACATTCTCAATCTATGTGTCAATGCTCCTCACGATTGATCCCGCTACTAACCGCCATGAACGCACTACACCATAACTACTGACTGGAAAAGGTACCTTGATACAATCCTCATACGCGCCTCACACACTCCGAGAGAAGCCATCAAAGGAAAGTTGATTGTGCTTCAACTGGCGCCGAAGTTCAATCTCCCGTTTCGACGGTTCTGGACCAACGAGTCGTGGGTGCCATGACTTTTTCGGGAATGCAATGGCGAGTATCATGAAAAGAGACAGACCGGAAAGCTACGACTTGCGGCGGCTCGAAATGATGGACCCGCAAGAGGGACACGTATCACTCCTGATTGTCAGACACAAATCAGGTTAAGGTTTCCCTTACGCTCCATTACGTTAAAAGGAGGGCATGGCCGGAATTCTGTTGTTTTGAGGCCGGAAGGGTTCCGGCCAATCTGTATAAAAGTGATGTATTCTTACCAAAGCCGTGCCTTTTGATATCCAATCCGCACCTTACTAAATTTGGAATAAGTCTCTATACTATTCTCTTTTTCAATTTCAATTCAAACCCATCCTCTACGACGATGTCTGCAGTCTCTCTCAAGTTCAACGTTCTGACGGACACGTCCCCCGATGATGTCACTCTCCCAGCCTTCATGGTCTCTACCTCTCGAGGGTTTTTACCACGTCAAGATCCAGTGGTAACACTGCCTTCGGAGTTCGATGTGTTCGAGTCAATCTTGAACCGCATGCCGATTAAGACTGCGTCGGGCGAGCCAGGCCTCCTCGCTCAAGGAACACTCGGCGATGTAGTCCTCAAAGAGCTCCCCGATCTCTCGCAGGCTATTGAAGCTCACCGCGACAACCTTCCATTGATGAACGCGCTGTACAGGGACTATTCTTTTCTCGCGTCGGCATATCTGCTTGAGCCTTGCCATCAACAATACCTCAAAGATGGAACATACGGTCTTGCAAGGGACCGACTGCCCAGAAACATCGCACTGCCCATCACTAAAGTCGCAGAAATGTAAGCGAACACAGCCCTTGATATATCTTTATGTCGCTCACTTAACTACTTAGCACCGGCTTCAAGCCTTTCATGGAGTACGCCGGTTCGTACGCTCTCTTCAATTACCGCCTCGTAGATCAATCAAAAGGCTTGGAATATGACAATCTTCGTCTCATCCGGGCCTTTGAACATGGCCTCGATCCTCAATCTTCTGAAGCCGGCTTTGTGCTTGTCCACATCGCCATGGTACGGCATTCAGGCGCACTCGTCACTGCCACACGTGATGTTCTCAATGCATGCACTGCTCGGGATCGAGAATCATTCAATCAAGGGCTGGATGATTTGGTCGCTGCACTAAAAGAGATCAACAAGACTATGAACAGTACGTTTTGGTCTGCTTATTGAACAAAACAACTCCCGTGATGATAACGAACGACAGCTATGTGGACCAAGAGCAAACCGACCAGCTACACACAATTCCGAACGTTCATTTTCGGCATCGCGAAGCAGAGCATGTTTCCTCATGGTGTTGTATACGAGGGCGTCAGCGAAGAACCAATGTCCTTCCGCGGCGAGTCTGGTGCAAACGATAGCATGGTAAGTGGCTTCACAACCGAAGCATTATGAATGCTGCCCCATCACATCCCCATTGATCAGTTGTTGACAAATCTGATAGATCCCCCTCTGCGACAATCTCCTCGAAATCTCGATGCCGAATACGCCTCTGACCGAAATTCTCAAGGATTTCCGATCATATCGGCCTGGCAACCACCGCGAGTTCCTCGAGGCTGTCAAAGAGTGTTCGCAAGCAAACCACCTGAAAGACTACGCTCTCCAGGACAGCATTTCCGCAGCACTCTATTTGCGTGCGCTGGACCAGGTTCGAGACTTCCGCTGGAGGCATTGGTGCTTCACGAGGGAGTATATCTTGAAGAATACTCGTCATCCGACTGCAACCGGAGGTAGTCCCATTGTCATGGTGAGTTATTGTCTCTAACTTCTTATACAATGAGATGCTCACGTATCATCATAGTGGTTGCCAAATCAGTTGCAAGCGGTACTTGACCAGATGATGCAAGTCTCGCAAAAGTGTGAGAAGATCTCCGGGACAAGCGACATCATGGACGTCGTCGCCTCTCAGCATGCAACTTTGACAAAGGAAGTCGAGCGATACAGTGCCCAGGTCGGGGCATGAGCCGAATTAACAGTTATAACGGTTCGAGTATTGGATGTGTCTAAGTGCAACGGCCTTTTATTCTCGCTCAAACTGTACTAGATTTGAGTGTCGGGATCCTAATCAGAGCTGTCTCTGGTATTGAATAACATTTATTGCTTATGCGAAGTTAGAAATATCTAACCGATGCCGGCTTGACATCAAATGTGCTAGTTCAGCTACACTTGCTCCCAGATTCTTCCACCAAAACCATCTCTCCTTTACCTTTCTCATTATTCTCCGCCTTCCGTGCTTCCTCGACCTCATCGCCAGTGGAGAGAAAGATTGGGGCCTTTCCAACCTTATTCCGAGTTTTGAAATCCTCATTGAAGATATAGTCAATCTCTTCGAGCCGCTTCCGGGAAGTTTCCGGGAAGCAGAAATAAACGATGACTATGAACCCCACATTGAAGATACCAAACATGAGATAAAGGCGCCATCCCAGGTTCTGTATCGCCGGAGGAGTGAACTCTGCCACGGCAAAGCAAGAGATCCATATCGCAAACGTAGCAATCGCCGCGCCCTTGGATCGGAGCCTCAAAGTCGTAATTTCGGTTGGGTACAGCCATGGTATCGGCAACCAGGTGGGCCCGAAAAACGTATTGAAGAGAAAGAGCATCGCTGCCGCGACTCCGGCTGCACCCTTGCTGTTCGAGCCCTCGTCGAGGATTTTGACCAACCCGCAGAGAATGAAGAGACTGGCCGCCTGGCCGGCAGCGCCGATCATGAGAAGATTGCGACGTCCAAAGTGGTCAATTGTGAAGCACGCCAGAATCGTTGCCACCATGTACTCCAGGCCATTGAAGCCTGCCATCAAGCGTGAGAGATCCGGCGAAAGATGAATCGACGTATTGAAGACGATTGTGAGGTAGTAGGATATCACATTTATCCCAGACAGCTGTTGACCGAGGCCGACTACGGCGCACAACAGGATGCGATATAAGTTCTTGGATTCGCCGACGCTGAATAATTCTGAGATTGCGAATTTCTTGCCAATTTCGAGTTCGAGGTCGATGGTTTCTTGGATCAGGCGGCTTTCCGCAACAACGGCAGGATCATCGATCTCAAGTCCTTTTCGCCCAATCGTGTTAGCAAGAACTTTGGTCGCCTGGTCTTTGTCTCCGTGAAACATGAGCCATCGCGGAGATTCCGGCAGAAATGGAAGCATGAAAAGAACTCCCAGGGCGAAGAATATCTAGTTCCGGGTTTAGTCACAATTTTAGAGCCTGACACTTGTTTCAAAAATACCTGAAATGCGATTGGGAAACGAAAGGAGGCGCTCGAGTCAAGGAATGAAGTCCCGTAGCCGATCCAGTATGCCTAGAGATATTCCCGTCAGCTTCATTGTAGCTCAATTTCGCCATCCAAAAAGTACTTACAACAGCAAGACCAAAAATATTGAGCACAAATCCAACGGAAACATCGCGACCACGAGAGACAGGCCTTGTCAGTTCTCCTTGCCAGACTGGTATGGTGGAGGTGTTGATTCCATTGCCGACACCCGTGATGATTCGGCCTGCAATGAGCTGCGGAACGTTATACGATGTCGTTTGTATGAGTGCACCAACGATCATTATACTCTAAATAAATAGTCAGTCGGAGATATCCTGATCTCTCGTTCGTCAAAGGCGACTTACGCAGCCCAAATACATCGCCCTTTTACGACCGAGGCGCTCACCCAGAGGCATGACGGATAGCGCTCCAACAGCACATCCAATCTAATAAAACAATCAGAACATGTTTGTAACAACGTTTCAATATACTGACCTCGTAGAGGGCCACGATATTTGCCACAACAGCGGCTTTCGAGGACCCATCGGCGTTAACTAGTTTGTACTGAGACACAAACTGCTCCATCAAGAGAAGGCCACTGAGAACGCCTTGGTCCTGGATTGTATCGTCAGTCTTTATCTGCAAGCGCAATCCATTCATTTCGTCAAGAGACGTACATATCCGAAGAGAGCATACCCAAATCCTGCGCAGGTCATCACCGCGGCGCGGAGATATCGACCTTCAAGCCTCATGGTGAGACAATTCTTATCGAAAAACAATGAAAGATGATGAATACAAAAGATTGAGATGAGCCAATTGAAAAAGTGTCATGGCTCCAATTTTCTCGAGGCATCTCGACGAATTTATATCGACTTTGTGGATTGGCATTGGCCTCTCTTTGGACTTGGGCTTCCCCGGATTTCTGCACGAGATCCCCGTGGTAACACTCCGCACTTCGGCGTCCCTTACCTTGCGCGTATTTTCAAATATGCTTTCTGCTCAGTTTGCTGGTAACGATTTTCATGCCGCTGCTTCGGCAGGAAAGAGTCATGTTAGCTTCTCTTTCGCCTGCCTTTCTGGGAGACTGTTCGCTCATCGGAACGCCATAGCCGACCTCGGGAGAGCCCGTGGGGTTAAGGCAACGTTGATGCTCACGAGATCATTTAAATGATCTAACTTCACAAAGCCACAATTCAAGCGAATACATCGAAGACTGGAAATTTGACACGAGATTGGTTTGACTAAGCTTCTACGTGTAGCGAGGCAATATGATTCCTCTTTCTCGACCCAGAGTCTGAATCAAGTGCCTAAAAATTACAGACAGAGGTATCTTTCTAAACTATGTTTGATGCTCTTATGGTGTAAATGCAATAGTCGACGTACAATATGGTCTAGACTCTAGATCCTTCTGGGAGGAAGCTGCCCGTGCCCAAACTTCTCTCAGTCGGTGCTCTGTACTTACTGAAGGATGGCCTGTCGTCGATTGAGCCATGCGAAGCAGACGAATCGTCTCGTCCTGTTCTAACTTGTCCGTAAAGTACACACCAGAGACATTCATCTGTACGTGTTAGCACCGGTTGGTCCATTCAGCATATCAGTATTGAGAATACCATATGGCAGGCAATTATGAGTGCTTGCGCTATTGGATTGGTGATAATGATCCCGCAAATTGCTCGAGCATGCAATAAGATCTCGCTTCGCACATCTAGGGGATAGCCAGAAAATGTTGCACTGTTGGGCTTTGAAATTGAGCCCGGTCCATACGCTTTGAGCAACACCTTCGACGTATGGTAATATAACAAAGCAACGACTATTTCATGTCAGGATTGAGCACCGATGCTGCCAATTGAGTGGAAATTACCATGACAATCAGAAGTGAGCCATATCTCTGGGAAAATTCGCTTCTGGCTGGGATCCCGTTCCCGTTCACAAAATGGCTTGAATGATTGCGGTCGCTCCCAGCTCCATCTCTCCACGTTAATCCAAAGCTCCGTCCACGTATCGAATGTTCTTGGTCCTTGTTGGAAGCAGTAGTTGATGACATCACAAAGCAGGCCGACCATGCGGTTCCCCCATGCACAGTCGAGAGCAGCTTGGCCGGCAGAGTTTTCTAGATTAAGCAGGATATCGTCCTTCCGCAGATATGGAGAGTAATCAGTGCGAATCGGGCACTGAAGAAATAGAGCGACATGAATGTCCTGTCGAAGATGAACCCAGAAAGACGCGCACTTCAGGGCTTCCTCCTTTGTCGACAGTTCTGAAGGGTCGGCAGTGAACGCGAGAGAGGCTGTGAAGAGAGTTTCGGCTTGTTTTTCCCTGAGATCGTCTGGGAGGAGGGCGTTGAGTCAGTTTTTCCAATTAATTCACCATCCGGGCTGCTACTTACCAACCATATGAGCATACCCTCGCAGCAGAACATAGGTAGCAAAAAGAGCTTCTTCATTGGCTGCAGTTCTGTCGTGGCTCAATAATAAAGGGACAAGGGCACTGGAACAACGTGAACGGTAATATTCGGCAGCTGCGAAAGGATAATCGGACACTCTACTTAATTGGAGAGCTGAGATTGCCATCATTGCATCGATCAGAGGAGCAAATTTTGTTAACGCGACCTGTAGGACATTGTTTGAGAAGTGCCGCTCGTAATCCATACAGTCGAAGATTGGTCCCCACGTCTGAGTGAAAAATTTGAGCAGATGTGCCTCTCGAGGTTGCAGATTTGGATGGGGTCCGCCGGTCGCCGCAGTAGCACCATGTGCGGTAGACTGCGCATGTCCAGCAGCTCTATCCTCATTTCGTGTTGCAGTCTCTGTATGTTGGCCCAACCATATAGGCTGTGCGTTAAGAGCTGAAGAGAGATTGGCGCCGGAGTCTGAGCTGCTCGTCTGCTCTTGATCATGCCCCGGATTGTACTGTGTGGATCTTTCGTCCCACTGATGTTGTGGCTCAATAACCCCAAGGTCAGAGAAATTGAAAACGTTTGCAGCGAGAGGAAGTCCGAAAATCGAGGGCGGGTTAGTGAATGAGAATCCGTCCGGTACATCACCATACGATGTGCCTGGAATTACGACTGTCTGACTCTGAGTTGTCGTCGGAGAAGTGATCGATACGTCATCATCTCCATGGATAGTTACTCCTGGCTCATTGCTATGATGCGTTTGAAGCTGCGGAGAATGCGTATGATACTCCTGAATGACAGCGTCCGTTTCGTCAATGAACTTGTCGGACGTGAGCACATCGGCGTTAGCGACGGTCGCACCAGGCACGGTCTCTGAATCTAACACTAGGCTTTGTCCCACCGTGGATCTTCGTTGAGCTTCTCTATTGGAGGAATTAGAAGCCGATGCTTCGTGCTTTGAGCTTATCGCAGGGCCAGTAAAGTTACGAAATCCGATATTAAGGCCATGCGCGCAAACGAGGTTTGCCTTCTGACAGCGAAGACACACCGGGAGGTGCTCATCGCATCGAATATGGCGCTTCCTGCACGTTAGACATGCACTCTTAGACCGAAGCCTCCCCATTTCCTGTTGGATCGAGCATAATTTAAGCGACAGTCCGGCTCTGACTCCTGAGACCCTCTCGAGCACTTGCCATACAGACTATCGACACTTCCAAGAACGTGGTCGCGATAATGGCATTGGGCAGTGCAACAAATGTACAGAATAGGAGCAAGACCTCGGAGTGTTAATGGAGTGTTAGTGGATGCTGTATAGAGCAGGTGATAGCGAGGTTGGAAAAATGATGGACACTAAGCCCAAAAAGGAAATTTAGAACGAGGCTCTTGAATAGGTTAGCGCCAAAGGACAACATTCCGCAAGACCTCGCTCATAGAACCACGCCTCGTCCACTCAGGACTTGGGCCCTGCTTGGCTCTGTTGTGCACCTGGCACTGCAGAATGGGATGCAGCTCTTTTTCCACTCCAATATGCGGGTAACGATGGCTAGCAGAAACGGCAGTGTATCGCGATCTTACTCCGCCTGGCATTCACCCCTGGGAAAGCTAGCACCAAATTATGATCTAATGAGAAGATCTTGTCTACGCCAGCCTTACCGAAGATCGAGGAACCAAGATGGAGCAGTGGATGGTGCTCCCTGAGAGAGAGAGACCGAGGGTAAGTTTACAAAATCTCGTTTCGGTGGATGGAATACCATTCGCCGTTGGTACGAATCTTTGACTAGTACATTGATGCCTGAATGGTTCGCCCTCAATTGCTACTTTCAATTGCATGCATACAAAATGTCCAACACGCCGCGAGGGCCATCATGTCGTTCCGCGCATCCAGAATCATGGCTACCCAACTCAAATAGCTTAAGCCTGGATGTATGATGCCACGATATGCCATCATAACATTTGACCAAGTTACAAACATTCAATCGGTTTCAATTTTGAAGGCAATTCAAGTGCATCACAATGATTTCTCTCCTGCTGCTATGTGAGTTTATATGAGTTCTTGTTGAACACTTTACTGACGAATTCTAAGCGGCGATTGTTATATTCCCTTGTGCACTTGTATTCAAGACGCTATGGGACTTCTTCCGCGACCCTTTAAGACTCCGGGGGTATCCTTCGCCGAGCATATGGGCTGCATTGACTCCGCTATGGTTGATGAACCAAAGCTTCCGCGAACGACGCTCCCGCGCAATCTACGAGCAGCATAAAAGACTCGGAGACGTGGTCCGCATTGCGCCTCGACATGTTTCAATCAATGACCCACGTGCGATCAAAGACATATATGGACACCAGGCAATCGACAAAGTAAATAAGGATGTGTTTTACACTCATCTAAAAGGAGTGCGTTTGTTGATAGTCTTGTCATATAATCAATACCTGACTGAAAGCTTAGGAGCATTGGGACATTGTTCAAGTCCCTGATCGAGGCGAGCACACGAGAAAAAGGAAATACCTTGCGCATGCATTTGCGTTGAAAACAGTCGTCTCCATGGAGCCGGTCATTCACGAAAACGCCTCACGCCTTCTACAAGGGATCGAGAGACACTGCGACGCCCGAAAACTGGATGACACTGCTACGATCAATATTCGTCAATGGTTCAATTTCTTCACCCTCGATGTTATCGCAGACATGGCAATGGGCATTAAACTCGGATTCTGTGAGACCGGCTCCGACGCGTCTTGGGCGGAGACGAAGGGCGGCAACGTATATCCGCTCAAGAGCACTATCGACACATTACAACAGGGCGTCAGGTATTCCGTTACCCTCGCTCAGGGTAGTTCAGAGAGGTGGCACAAGTTCCTCAAATCTCTCTTAGAGATTAATGGTTACGTCAAACGTCTCATTCGTGCTCAGGACGCGGATGACTTCACGAACTTTTCTCTGCACAAAGTGAAGACACGAATAGAGAACGGAGGTCCAGATCGCCCATCCAACGATTTCTTCGGTAACATTCTTGAGGACCCACGGACAGGAGAATCCAGGAATCTTCCGTTCATGGAGATGGTGATCGACGGAATTGTACTTCTCAACGCTGGCAGCGACACCACGGCTTCTGCGTTGACAAGTGGCATATACTTCTTGATGAAGACTCCGGACGCTCTTGCAAAGCTTCGGCAAGAGGTTGACCAAGCCCTGCCGCCCGATACGATGTTGGCGCCGTACAATCTCGTAAAAGACCTCCGGTACCTGCGTGCATGTATCGACGAGACTCTCCGTCTTCGCCCTCCAATCGCTTACGGACTCCAAAGGCAAGTAACTGCTCCAGAGGGTATCACAATTGCAGGCCGTCATTTCAAGCAAGGGACTACTGTCGCCGTACCGACCTTCGCTGTTCATCGGAGGGAAGACTTGTATGTGGATGCAGAGCGGTATAATCCAGACAGGTGGCTGGACACAAGCAACCCCCAGCAGATCAAGAATCTTGTCGATTTCACTATTCCATTCAGTCAAGGGCCGCGGGCATGCCTCGGCCGCAATATTGCGATAGTGGAGCAACAGATTTTGATTTCGACACTGGTCCATCGATACGACTTTGAATTCGTTCATCCCGAACAAGAGCTAAAGATCTTTGAGAGATTCAATTCGAATCCAGGACCAATGCCCGTGAGAGTTTCACGTCGCGTCAGGTCATAAGCAAGGAGCGAGAATCCAAGTGCACACACTCCATGGCACGGCGGCGGTTCGAGTAATCTCGGGTTCTCAGACTCATTCTATTGGTATTAGAGACGGAGCAAGCTCTCCGACAATATTGAAGACTTTTCGGCTTTCACTGTGTCTAAATTGTGATGAATGGGAATTATCGACGGAATTTTTCTCGCAGACACTGGGCAAGCTATGAGAAATCAACTCCTACAACAATAAACGTAATTAGCAAGAAACTCTTCCCGACTCATCTCCCAAAGAAATATTGTTTCTAATGAATGAGTAGTGTGGTGCCTGCCAAGACGGAAAATTTCAACAACCTCCCTTCGGTCTGCGTCACACCGAGAGCACAAAATCGGATCTTGCAATGCGAACGCAACCACGATCTGCAGGGCTATGATCGACATCTGGTTGTGCAATACGGGAGGAGAACACGTTGTCTGGGGAAGTACCTGGGGAAATCAAACAATGGCAACGCGAAAGACAACGATGCCGACCATACCTGGAGTAGATTTAGAGCCTACCCACCTCGTCACGGTAGAGAAGAAAGTTATTGTGCCTCGACATTGACAATTGTAGTAGCAAAGATGTCATTCACCTTTCTACAATTCCTGTTACTTTCGTATGTCGTCTTGTCTTTCGCATTCTTGAATGCTACGGAGTCCTCCGTCGAGTTAATCCTTCAAAACGATCGATTATATGCCTCGGTGAACAAGTCTACTGGTGCAATTGGACATCTTAGACTAGACGATCAGGATCTCCTCGGGACTCTCAACTATGTCAAGCCTACGCCTGGAGGCTCAACTGGAAGCGGGAACAGTGGTAATGGTCCATACCTAGATTGCTATTGTACTCCGCCCGGCAGCTATACACCTGGTTCAATTGCTCCGGAGTACCATTTATACCGCGGGAAGGACTCGCATGGAGTATCGTACGGAGGGGTTTCCATGGGTGAAAGCTACCCAGATAGCGGACTGCGGCTCGAACAGTACTGGTTCTTGCGGGATGGAGAGACTGGTCTGCATACCTTTAGCCGGATTCTGTACCACAACAAGACGACGCCGTTCTATCGCAACCTGCAGGAATTTAGAACGCTCTTCCGGCCCAACACGCCTCTTTGGACTCATCTTTCAACAAACGATCGAACTTATGCTCCCCTGCCTTCCGCAAACGCTACGGCTAATGAGATCACAGTTCAGGATGCGACTTGGTACCTTGCAAATACTACGAATGATCCTTATGTGCAGCAAATGTCAGACTATTTCACGAAATACACTTTTGCAGATACTTGGCGGAACCACCCGGTCCATGGCCTCTTTGCCGATGGCTCACAGAGCAAGGACGGCTCAACCTTTGGCGCCTGGCTGGTGATGAATACAATTGACACGTATTTCGGCGGTCCACTACACTCTGATCTTATGGTAGATGGCATCGTGTACAATTACATCGTCTCGAATCACCATGGAGACGGAACTCCAAATATAACTGATGGCTTCGACAGAACTTTCGGCCCGCAGTACTACCACTTCAACAAAGGAGCTTCAGGAGCAACGCTGGCTTCACTTCGAGCAGACGCTGCACAATACGCCTCCCCCGAATGGAATACCGACTTCTATGACTCCATTGCGCAGTATGTCCCAAACTACAAGCCAACATCTCAGCGCGGAACGTTCAAGCTCCAGGTCAAGCTTCCCAGTGAAGCAAGAGATGCAATTGCAGTGCTCGCGCAGAATGGCGTAGACTTTCAAGATAACGTTTTCGATACTAAAGCCTTCCAATACTGGGCTGAAATTCCTTCCTCAAAGACGTATGGATCCAGGTCACGGTATTCTGAAGTTACCATTCCTCGGGTAGCGGCTGGGAAGTATCGTCTTACAATCTACGCCGCCAATGTATTCGGTGACTTCACCGAAGACGATATTACCGTCACTGCTGGCAGGAGTACTTCTGTCACTGCGGAGTGGACACCAGAGTCGCACGGCACGGAGCTCTTTCGTATCGGCACGCCTGACAAGTCCTCTGGCGAATATTTGCACGGCTACGCGCCTGACCTTACTCACCCACTGAAACCGGAGCAGTACAGAATCTATTTCGACGCTTACGACTTTCCAACCGACTTTCCAGATGGCGTGAACTTCCACGTCGGGAAGAGTAAAGAGAGCAAGGACTTCAACTATGTCCATTGGAGCGCATATGGTGGATATGCGCACTTTAACAGACCGAACTTTACAGAAAGCCCACTGATCAGCAGCTGGAATATCTGGTTCGACGCTCAGAACAAACAAATCAGAGGTGCAAAGAAAGCGACTTTCACGGTTCAACTCGCGGGAGCGAAGACGGCTGCAGGGAACACTGATGTATTCAATGCCTCTGAGCCGTGGTCGAACATGCCGCTCAATGTAGCGGTTAATGGTCAGGATCTGGAGCCATGGATCATTCCGTGAGTGTGCCGTTATCTGTTGCGCTTCACTCTTGGAGCTGCGAGGCTTTGATTAGTCGTGCTAATCAGTACACCAGATACTACCATTCGTCCTCTTGCGGCGTTCGCTCAGCCGTCATTTGCTACAACATCGCACACAAGTACACGTTCCCCGCGTCGTATCTGAAAACCAGCGATAACAAGATCGTGCTGTCGCTGCCTGAGGGAGGTGTTGATTACGAGTCTGCGGTGCTTCCGCGACAACTCTATGTGCAATACGATGCGCTTCGCCTTGAGGTCAAGTGACAGGAAGAAGTTGGAGAACTGCCTTCGTTCGAAATCAGTGGGGAATTTGGTCTTCGTCGAGATACATAGTTATAAGACATAAAACCTTGATATCAATGTAGAGGATGGCTACGTCCTAACTACCTAGAGTACCTGAATGATTTTGACCGCTCTATGTCGGCATGATCGAACCTGTTACTAAATATAGAGAGAATATCAGCCCCGTCGACGTTATTGCAGGGTATCTAAGGATAATATATTTGAAGCATCCGCCAATACGGAATCCTTCCCTGAGAACCGTCTCGTAGCTCACATCACATGAATTATCGCGTGGATTGTATTGCGACATCCACGACTAGGCAGGCACAGTTGATGATATCCTCTTTTGAATCACGGTAGCGTATGGGTACCCAGAGTAGCGCTCCGGGGAAGATTTGCAACCCACAAACCATCCAAATAACCGCACTTCAGCACATCAGAGAAGCGTGATACTAGTCCGCGAAGTGCATATGGTCGGTCGGAAATCTTTGTTAGCGAAGATGAGGAACACGCCGATACCACGTCAAGCCATGAATTGAAACTGTCCGGTTTGGCCGTACCATGGAAGACGAAGGCCAACATGGCTTTCAATCCGTTCTTCGATTTGTGAGAGTTTCTTTGTCTGGTAGGATTCACACGGTATAGAGAGCTTGCTCAGCCGCCGCTGGTATCAGTATTTGATCTGCGGCCTCCACGGCGCCTTGCATGCATGTTGTAGACGCTGAAAAGATGAACGAACCAGGCGACAAACCAGGGCTGTATCATTCTGAAATCACAGTCAATGCAGTCACTTGAGAGAGAAGAGATGACGAACACAGTCGAAAGCTTGAACTTTCATCAAGTTGTTTTCTCCACTATCGGAACTGTCCGCATTCAGTCGCCGTTACTAGCCCTAACGGTACGAGGGACAGTTGCTTTGAGAAGAAGTCAATCCAGAGACGGCTGGAGAACCACATTCATGTCCTGTACCGTCGACTTTCAGAATCACTGTCGAGCCCAAGTGTGATACTGGCTTAAGCAGTCAAGCCCCTACGTCAGCTCAAGTACCCAAGCCCTTGAATTCGCTCTCGCTGAAGAAAATGATCATGCGCCAGAGCTTCTTAACCAAGCCATCAGCATCCTCATCAAGAGCCTATATGTATCGTTAGTCACATGTACTTAGTAGTTGCGGAAGATGGAACAGGAATGAAAATAAGACGCGAGGATTGTGCTTACCTCTGCCAAGTCAGACACCAAGTCAGCAGGCTTCTTCCTGTCCCTCACCGCGTTCTCGATAACATCAATGAGAGTCTCCTCCTGCACTCCCAATAGCTCAACAACCTTCTTCTCAATGAATGGCTTCAGTTTCTCCTCAATAATCTCCGGTTTCAGATAGTCCCACTTCACCTCAAATCCGAAGAGTGCCCCCTTTTCGGTCGGGATCTCGGTAGCGAGCTGCTTGATCATCTGATCTCGCTCCTCTTCGGTAAGGTCGAGCTTCTGGTCGGGCTTGGTGGATGGATCGAACTGAATCGGCACCAGGGTGCGCTTGACGCTCGTATCTTCCTCCTCTTCCGCATCAAGGAAGCTCTCAATTTCCAGGGCAGTCGTGCGTTTCGGCTCCTGGGTCTGCTGCGCGCGCTTCGACATGGCTGCGCCGAGGGACATCTGGAACCGCGCAGGTTGCTGTGACTGGGCCGCCAAGCGCTCGCCGAGCTCACTCGCCTGTCGATCGAGGAAGCTGTCCGCGAAGCCCCTCGCTCTTGCCTCCTCTTCAGCCTTCTCTCTTGCTTCTGCCTCACGATCCGCCTTGTCCCACGCCTCTTCCTTCTTCCTGAACTCCTTGCGCTTGTCGATCCAGCCTTCGCGATCCTTGTAGAAGTCCTCCGTCTTTCGAACTGCTTCCTCATCGTCATCGAAATCTGCCAGTCGCTTCGCCATTGCTTCTGACTCCTCCTTGTGTTTCTTCTCATCTTCCTCGTCAGCCTCTCTCTGGCGCTGGAGTGCAGCACGCCTTCGCTCCTGGTTTCTCAGCCAGCGGCGCTCGTACTCGCGGAACTCTTCCTCCTCTTTCGCCTTCTTCCTTTCTCGACGGCGCCGCTCCATCTCTCTGTCCGACGCATCCGAGTCATCCGTTACGATCGCAAGCCAGGCATCGAGCTCACTAGTGTCAGAGCCATTGACGAATGTGACGCCGTTTTGGTAGTCCTTAGGAATCTGGACGCCTTGGTAGCCTTTTGGTCCGGTTGGTGCACCATGGACTCCGCGGTCTGCTCGTGGGCCTAGCGGGATACCGTTTGCACCGCCTGCGGGGCCGCTAGGAGCAGACAGAGGCGGGCTTGCCAGCCTGCTGACACGTCCTCCACGCCTCTCCTTAGCTTCTATCTCCTCTTCCTTTCGCACACGCTCAAGGTCGCGCTTATTGCTCCTCTCCCTGAAGGCTGCAATCTCTGCTGCAACCGTTTCGCGCATATTTGCGGGGATGTCTGAGAGCTCATCCTCGACGGTAATGGGAATTGTGATGACTTCTCCTGTAATAGGATCGGCACGGGCCTCGAGATCTTGCATGGCTGTGTCGGGATCGAAGTCCATGCCGTTTGTGGCAGTCGGACGGAAGAGAGAGGCGATGACTTCTGAGAGCTCTTCACGAGCGGCATCAACACGGAACTGGGCAGCGTTGGCGTCTTCGGCTCGCTTTTGGCGCCATTCTTCCGCATATTCCCTCGAGGCATTGTCGATAAAGACCTACGCAGAGCCATCAGTAAGTGGCGGCAACAGCGTGGATATAGAGAGAGATGCTTACCCCGAGAAATGTCTTCTGAATCTTCTCCTCCTCCTCTTCGCCGTCTTCCTTATCTTCCATTTTCACATTGGTCCGTTCCTTCTTCAGCTCGACGCGTTCCACCGGAACTTCTACTCCGTCTCCAGCTGTGAGTGTCTCGATAGCTGTCTCAAGACCCTCTGCGTCCTCAAACTCTGCAAAACCAAACTTGCACGGTTTGCCATCATCCTTGGAGCGTGTCCACCGCCTCAGCTTGTTGCCACTCGCAGCCTGCAGTATCCTCTCCATACCAGCGTCTCCTCCGACACCCTCAGTCAAGTTGCCTATGAAGATGGTGCGCATTATCTCCTCGCGCGTCGGTGGCGCCAATGCCATCATGCTCTCTCTGACTTGTTGCCTCTGCTGCTCCAGGCCGGCGCCTAGGCCCATCCTGCCACGGTTTCCGTGCATGTCGGTGTTGCTGCTGCCCTTCAAGGTCTCGACCGTTGGAGTCGAAGGACCCTTACCAGAGGGGGTGCTCATGCCCAGTCGGATGACTGGAGCGTTGAAGTTGATGTTTGGCATGTTCGCCGGCGGTTGAAAGTTCGGAGGAAGGCCACCGGGCCGCGCGGGGAGGGGAGACGAGGACTGGTTCATGCCTGGCGGAGGTGACACGCCTGGTGCAGAGCCGGTACCTGGTGGAGCTAAATTGCGTGAAGTAAGGTTAGCATAGATACATTGCAGGGCCAAGGTCTACCTAGAAAGCGTAAGGGGTAGGCGTAGTAGTTGTCGTAGTATTGAACAGGGAAAGAGGCAACGTCGTTCGCACCTCCCATAGCTGGCGGCGGGCCCATTCCAGGCGCAGAAGCGCCAGGCGCGCCTGGGTAGCTTCCATACGGTGGCTGCCGACCGAATTGGCCGGGTGCTAAGAGCAGTCAGCAAGTGCGCGCGCGAAAACGGGGCGCGAAAAATATTTACGTTGGTAGTTGTACATCTCGAGAGCTGCCCGTCGAGGCTGCGCGCAAGAGAAGCTTCGCAAATCCCAGAGGGTGCAGGATATGATGGACAGCTAAGATACAGCACGTAATATCTGCTCACAAGTAGGAGGGGGAAGGTGTTACTCGGTAAGGGTGTAGGCGAATTGGAGAGTTGTTGGTGGTGGTGAAAGTTGTAGTTGCGGCTCTGCCTCCTGCCGCGTCAAAAGATCGGCTTCCGGCTGTGGCGCGCTAGCGGTGGCTAGTGGCAGCCTAGTGCGCGCCCCGCTCCTGTCAACTCATAGTCATCGCGTTACGCTCGTCTGGACCGTGAGCCCTTCCAACTCACTCTCGTACATGTCCCAATGGCCGGTGAACACAAGCACCACTTCGCCCCGCAAATTTGCAGTCTATACAACGAATCAGACGCATTCCGTGGAATCTGGCTATTGTGTTTGCGCGAGATTCAACATCTGAACCGCCTGGCCCTCTGTCGCAACTCACCTTGTTCTTCTGGCTTTTTACCTGCGCTAATATTTGACCATTGGCCGCTTTCCTTGCACCAGGGAGCAGGTACACAGCACAGGATATTTATCCGCACTTGTAAATCCAAACCGTCGGTCGACCTGCCAAGGCGCGATACCAATGCTGTCATCATCTCCGCCCGCTTCCTCTCCTCCTTGGATTCCCCGGCTAAACCTCCAATGGAAAGCTGAGCAGAATACGATGTAAGTTGGCGGAGAGAGCGGAGGTGCATCTATTCTCCATACGGGGCTCCAATTTTCCATGTGGAGATACGGAAAAGTACCCAAATGGTCAGACGGCCATTTAACTCTCCCATGGAGCTTCTCGTTTATTTCAAAAGTCAAGGTTTGCAGCTCCTCAAGTGTCTTTCGTAGTGTCGTAGCCCAGAAGTTGCTGTCAATATGAAGCTTTTCATTTTTACTCCGATACTTCTTGCACTTGGGGTCTGCTCTGTCTCTGCTGGCTCATGGCATCATCGCCCTGGGGGCAAGCCCGGAAGCAGCTCAATTCAGGCGGATGACTTCATCAAAGTCGACGGGATGCGTCTGAAGGATAGCAGTGGCAATATTCAATATCTCACTGGTATCAATTACTGGGCATGCTTGAATCTCGCTGCCGATGCGGACCAGGGAGGACAATATTACCGCTTCATCACCGAGTTGGACCAGTTGCAGGCCGTTGGTATCAATCATCTCCGGATTATGGCTGGCTCGGAGGGTAATCCAACGCACCAACCCTTCCGGATGTATCCAGCTATGCAGCCATCACCCGGAGAATACAATGAAAAGATCTTCGTGGGACTTGATCGATGTCTCGCGGAAATGGCCAGGCGAGGGATGAGAGCGACCATGACTCTCAATGATCAGTGGCAGTGGTCCGGTGGCTTCGCTCAGTATGTATCATGGACACATGGAAATGAGAAGCTTGAATACCCGCCGTCTTGGAATCTGTCAGCTCCGCCGCAGAGGCCTGGGCCTCCAGGCAGAGGTTGGGGCAATTACACAACGACCGGCGATTGGAATAACTACACTACATATGGCAACCAGATCTACACTGATGCCCCGGCAGAGACGCTGTTCAAAGCCCACATCGACAAAGTATTGAACCGCAAAAACACAGTCAATGGACGAGTATACAAAGACGATGCCACGGTCATGTCATGGCAGCTGGCCAACGAGCCCCAGCCTCAGGTTCCGAAAGTCTTCTTAGGCCCGTACGGCTTGCAACTGCCTCCCAATCCTAACGACCCACTTCTTCCATGGATCGACCGCATCTCTACATACATCAAACAGCGTGCTCCAAAGCAGCTCATAACCGTAGGCTTTGAAGGCAAGCAGGGAGAATGGTATTGGAAGAAGGTGCACGAGCCGAAGAATGTCGACTACACCACCACACATTGCTGGGTCCAGAACTGGGGCGTTTACGACATGAACAATGCATCCGCTGCGAATTTACAGGCCGCGAAAGATTTTGCAACAGAGTTCATCACCAATTCCAGCAGATGGGCGAACGAGATCGGCAAGCCAGTCTTCCTCGAAGAGTTCGGCATGGCTCGGGACAACTGGGAGAATGACGTTTCCAAGGGCGAATATCAGTACGCGAGCACGGCCACCACGACGCACAAGGATAACTACTATAAGCACATTATTGGCCTAGCCATGGATTCATTCAAGTCGCAGAGTGGTGGCTACGTGGGCACGTGCCCCTGGGCATATGGAGGTAACTATCGCCCTGAAACACAGCATGAGAACAAGTTTGGTGAGGTTTGGGCTGGAGACCCACCGCATGAGGCGCCTGGATGGTATGATGTGTATGATACTGACGAGGCTCTCAACATCGTGGCCGAACAGAAGAAGGAGATTGATAGCTTCCTTTCGAAATGATGGTGAGCTGCAGAGAAGTTGTCGAATAGGAACAGTAGGTATCAGAAAATGTGAGAATTAATACTTGGAATGAGGTTCCACCCAATGCTCACAAATGCGAACCGAATAGCGATACTCGAGTTGATATTGCTCTTGAGTCTTCATCTGCGGCCAGTTGACATATTCGAAAGGTGTTTGGGTTGGCAGATAGGGTTTGGTAACCCTAAACAATAAGCTCCAGCGGTGTTTGTGTTTGTGGATAGGGTTAGGGTTATTCTAGAGAGACCGAGAGCGAGTCAATCGTGCCAAGCCAAATTTCTTCTCTAGAAGATATCACCACCTCAGCTTTCACAACTCCAACAATGGCACGCATACCAATCAGGAAATGAAATCTACTACTCACAATGGATGTCCGATTTGCCGCAGAGGCACTCACTCGCCTCAGTTTATCAGCCTCTAAGTCCACGCGACGAGCACCGCGGCTGGTATACACCTCCCGTCAACTTTCTTCTCAATGCTTGAGACAGAAACCATCAGTGCATCCAGCAGCACAGCGAAGATGTCTCTCTTCCACGCCGGCACAATCCCGACCCCCAGCTGGAGCATCGGCAGCACGTCAACCAGACCCAGAGCCTGAGTACGAGCGACGGAGCGCAGACGCGTTCGAACGGCACTTCGCGAACAATCAATCACGGCCGCAACAGCGGCGAGACGTACAGTCGCTCCCTTCGGACGACGAAATTGGATCGGTAGTTGACGAAGCAAGCAAGTCGGCTTCGAGTGCTCCTCGCTTTCGATTTCCCCCTGGGCATCGTCCAACCCGCAGCGGGAGCCATGATCCACCTTCGGATTACTCAAGCAGGCCTTACTTTTCGAACGAGACAAACCCATCTTCATACTTCGGCCGAACAGGCGGCACAACCGCCGACAAACTAGAAGAAAAGTTCAACGAATACACCAAATCTCAGGAACCAGCACAACCGCACATCAGCCACCGTCCTGCCTCAGCGCGCGACTTTCTCGGCAACATGCGAATGCCCGGCCAGTCCTCCTCCGACCCTTCTATCGAAGAAGACCCCGACGCCGCAATCAACAGCCTCCTCGACGCGCCATTCCTATCCTCCTCCCCCGACCCCAACGCCTTCACACGCAAGGAGTACCCGACATCCTCGCTGAACCTCAACGCCTCGACGGGACGTAGCGTTAGCATCGACGCAAACAGGGGCGTGGACGCCGCGCGGGCAATTGGCATCATGGAGGCGCGGCTCGCGGTGAATCGCGTGAGGAGGGATGTGCAGATGCAGCGGTTCCACGAGCGGCCAGGGCTGAAGAGGAAGAGGTTGGCGAGCCAGCGGTATCGGAGGAGGTTTAAGGCGGGCTTTTCGGAGACGTGCAAGCAGGTTAGGGAGATGGCTAAGAAGGGCTGGTAGAGAGACATTCTCGTTCATATAAAGTAGAGAAGTTGAACCAAACCTAGACGTTGTGGTTGTGTAGATAGGATGGGAAAGCGATGTACACTATTGCATACATAGAGGTGGATCGCATTTCAGTGGGAACTTCTCGATTTCCCAGCTAGTATATACAAGCCGCTTAGTAGCGCCATTCGTCTCTTCATATATGTACAACACTCAATCAGGAGTTCATGCCAGGAATCTGCCTGATCAAGGAAAGCTCGGGTATCATAATTCGTTGGTGAGCAACCTTCTCATGGCCTCGCAGCCGGGGATCCCCAGGATGCTCCTGACTGAGAAGCAATAAACGCCTTTTCCGACTCTAAGAAATCAAGGACACTTTCGGTCCCTTTAATCGTAAGACTTGCAATTCGTGCCATCGATCACTCGGCCAACATCCCCGCAACGGTCAATGAGGTCATAACGCCCGCGAGCTCCCTCTTGATCGCATCCGCGCCTCTCCTCAGTACCAGCTGAGCGTCCATCGCAGAGCGTCGGAAAGGAGCGAGTCTCCGCTCAGAGAATTGCTCCCCGGCCTCCCTCTCCTCAACATCGGAATCGGACTCGGGCGAGCGCTCGATTAGCTCACGGTCGACCATGTGTGAGGCATTGGGATCGGAGCGCTCGATTCTCTCGCGATCGACCATGTGCGAGACGCCGCGGTCGGGGTTGTATGTTCTACTTGAGACGGAGGCCTCGGGAAGAGCGGTGCGGCAGAGGAAGCATGGGTAGAAAGCGCGGAAGTTGGCTGTGAAGGGGCCTTCTGCTGTTGCCATGGCAAGCTGGTGCGATATTAGCGGAGAGGCTCAGATTGCGGGCACTGATGGCAACGTACCTCTCGTGCGGTGGATGCATGTAAAGTTGGGAGACATGAGACAAGGGATGTGGAGGCTAGTATGATGGAGAGGGATGCTGCGAGAACCTTCATCGTGGATGGTAGAATGGATGTTGCTTGGAGATGATCGGTCTTTCGTACAAAGGAAAACTTTGAAAGATGGACGTTGAAATTATGTTGTAATTCTGATTGACGCGAAGAATGCAGTGCTGGAATTTGGGACGGGCTCCTCTTGCCTTTTGTTTTACAGGAACACTCGCCCTCCTCCTGCTCCCCAAAGAGCATCATCTTAATTAACCTTACCTAGATACCGTTCACGTTTCGCGCGCGTGAAGGTCAAGCGTGCAGGCTTCTTCGCAGTGCTACATGACACACGGAGTGAGCGTGGTTTTGCTGTAGAAGGAGGTGCGGCTGAAACGGCCTTCGTGCCAAGGGACTGTGGCACCGGACAAGCCTTCAAACATCTGACCGACATGCCGACCTCCCAGCCCACTTGGGCATTTTGCGGCTTTTTCTGACGCTTGTTTGCCGTTTCGGATCGCACATGGTGCTCGAAGCACTATTGACCCTTCCATTTATCTTCGCGCGGTGACGGTCTGTTTCTTGAAGAGGGCCAGTGATGGCAGAGTCGCGATGACGGTGGGGGTCAAATGTTTCCTTTCTTGGTTTTGAGGTGTCTCAAGGCTCGAGTCAGGCCAATGCGTGGGGCTACGGTAGTCAATGTGCTGTACCTTATCTTTCTTCCATATCCTCCGTCGACCCTCCAAGCGATCGCTTGGCTGTGTCACCATGCTTCTCACCATCCTACTTGGCGTCTGATAGCCTGATAGATCGTATGCTAACGACAGTGACCTATGTCCAGGGTGCAATCGAAAACAGCCTCGTTTTCATATGCTGAGTCAATTTTCTTTGGACATTCGAAAGAGCTTGATGGTTATGAAAGATTCGGTCGCGCCGAGGCGTGGTGGTTTTTTGACCCGAGAACTTGGAGTGCGTATGTGCTGCTTCAACATACTCCTCTTGAGAGGTCTGTATCTGCTGCAATATCTCTTGCCACGCTCATAGTAGGTTGATACAGGCACCTGTTGCAGAGGATCTGTTCATTCTGTCATGTGGAAGATGGTTATCATTCCAAGTCTCGCCCGAAGTCGCTCTCATCTTTCATTCAACTCGCATGCGCCCGATGCAATTGCGCATGAACTGGCACTTGACTATGCCTCCCTTCCTATTCGCACAGGTTGACAAGCTCTGTGATGCCTATCGGTCCCCTTCAACAGTTATCTCTTATCCCCTTCATCGCTACAGGCGACTCCCGGAAGTTCTCCGTCATCTCTTTTGCTTTCCGCTTCTTGAGGTTTATGGCTTTCGCTGTCGCGCCTTGGTCGGACTCTACTCATCATGAACTCCTCCGAATTATCAGTTTAAGCTTGCTAAAAGCAAGACTATAGCAGGCCCCGTTGTGTGCATCCACGTTTGAATGGAAGCTCTGAGTCTCTTTCTGTCTAGCTCTCCAGGATGAAAACGGTTACCAAGCCAAGTATATATACGCTCCTCGGGTACGCACGTGGCATCGACCGACAGTGGCTATTCATAAGAAACACGGCCCAGCGCGTACGCAAGAGTGGACTTCTGTCTGCGTTGTAACGCACGACTCGACGAATTAATATCTGCAACACTGATTCGAAGCAAAAGAGTAGGTCCTTCAAGTCCAGGAATGGCACGTACTTGGCCATTGTTGATGAGTAGTCTCGCGGCATAAAGGCAGATGTTGCTGCCAACCTCGAGACTCCACCAGTAAAGGAGTCCCTTGACGAAGTCGCACCAGCGCCAACAAACACTGTGACTGCTCGCGGAAGAACTCTTTGGTGAGACTGACTGATAGCGACCTGTTGCGTGCGACCAGAGCTAAGTTGTCAACGAAGTCCTTGCGACACAAGATTTGCTTGGCATTCGAACAGAGCTATCGTTCGCTGACCGTCAACACCACGCGCTTAGGCCATTAACCACGTCACAATACTCAGTCACTGAGCAATGATGTCACGCAGCTGCCGAATACTTAAGGCAGAAACTCCTCTATTTCCTTCGAACCTCTCCTCAACATTTGAACACACCACGATGGCGTCCACGATAGCCTTCTTGAGGTCGGGCGAGCCCCTCCGTATGCTCGCGCTCATATCCAGTATCACTCTACCTGCCATGTTCGCATGGATCTCTTACGAAAATGCCTCTTCTATCAGCCTGGATGACGGCAATACCAAATACATGACAGGTGAATCATTTGCTTCGACAGCCGATGGGAAGCTCATGATACGACTTGAACACCAGACTATGTACGCAGTAAGTCAATGCCATGTAGAAGGGGTTGTATACGTTATCATAACTAACTTATTACCAGTGCATTCTCGGAGGCCTTGCTGGGGTTTTCCTCATTGTCTGCCTTGGCGTGACTCCAAGATTGCGCACTAGCAGTGTTAAGAAGCGCGAGCATATTTCCTTTGGCTTGGTCACAGCACTTTCGCTTGCTTCAGGAGTAATGCACTCCTACTGCTTGGCTATCAAGGCTCAGGCCCTGTCAAGGATTCCCATCATTATTTTCTGGGGCTACCCATTCCTCCGCACAGACTACAAACTCCAAATTGTCGCTTGGTACGTCATTCCCCGTATCCCCAGTACACTCTCATAATTTTGGTACTATCTGGTCATATACTGACAATTCCTAGTGTCATGACTTTCTTCATTGGAGCGAACCAAATCGCGGTACATATCCTCACTGCTGCGGGCATCCTGGATATAGCAGGTTCAACTACTTTGCCATGGTTTCCGCCGCCGCATGCACCCTGTCAAGCCGCATATACGTTGAGCTTCCTGGCCATACCAACGCACTTAATCATTCTACCTCTCGAGCGGATACTCCCACTGTACCGTTTCCACAGCTCACGAGCCAGGAAATGGTGGCAGCAGCGGAAGCAGCAGAAACACGAACAGGCAAGGACAACAGGCATTGCATTGCAATCACTTCGAGGGCCTTCTGCTCCCCTCCAGTCCGCAATACTCCCTGGAACCACCGTGCCGTGGGCTGGAACGAAGTTCACCTACGATTTCCTATATGAAGTTGGGAAGTACCTCCACTACGAGGACATTCTCAGTCTCAGCCGCACATGCCATGCATTTCATGACGAGATCTTTCCACCAGACAGTCTCATCCAGCACCAGCAGCGATGGAAGAGGATCACGTGCACGGACACTACGGATGAGGATGGCGAATGGCCAGGCAGTTGCTGGAGCTGCAATAACCAGATCTGCGGTGTAAGTCTATTACCCACGAATGCGCAGGTACATCACTGTTTCCTCAGCTAACCAGATTCGCCAGGACTGCATGCACCCATTAGCTGTTCACTGCTGCCTTGGCCCCGGGCACAGCGCCCGCTGCGTCCCGTACTGCAATATCTGCTTCCGCGCACTTACCAACGCCGGATACACGAAGGACGCTGAATGCGTCTCTTCTGGCAGCAAGACGGTAGAAGTGACTATCTGCGGGGATTGTCACGCGGCAGACAAGAAGCACGTGATGCGTGCTGGTAAGGAGAAGGCGCGGTACTACCTCCACCGCTCCAACGAGGGCGCCACAAGCTGCTCGAAGTGCGAAAACGCTCTTCATGCAGTGGGTGTGAGACGGTGGGTGTGCACAGAAGGAGGGTGCGAGCATGAATGCAAGAGTGCTCTGCATCTTGCCTATGTCTCACACCTTCCTTCTGGTGCCGGTGAAGTCTGATCTGTTTCCATCGGATTCGGCCGTGGTTTTAAGGTTTCGCTGCGTTTACAGGCATTGCTGACGGCGTGTTCGATTAGGGGACGAGTCTCTATGATTGTAGAGACTTGTAGAGACTGCCTTGAAGTTTCTACAGTTTATATGTAAATCGAAAAGCTTGGCCTTAATACATACAGGTGCCATCTTCTCGATACTAACTGCTCTACCCCTTAATCTCCAGGAGTCGTAACCACGCCCTATATAGCCTCAATCTCATTGGCCGGTCTGTCCAAAGCCGGCACCTTTGGCCTCTCCACATTGTGCTCCGTCCCTCGGCTCTTCAGGTAGGAGTCCTTGTCCTTGTAGTTGGCACTATTCCACGTCTTTGCTCTGTTCGCAACCCAAGCATCCGCATTCATCAGCTGATCCTCCTCCTCCTTCGTTGGTGGTGGGTCGAACAGGCTTCTTAACTTGACATCTGAATTCGGTCTGGCAAAGTATACCACCGAGTGTCGGTTGCTCCTCGCCTGTTCGCCTGGTGGTCCCATCACTCGATGCACGGCACTATATAACCGTCCGCCGCAAAGCTTCACAAATGAATCGCCGAGGTTGATGATCGCACAGTCTGGCTTCGGGGTAATGTACTTCCACTCTCGACTATTCGGCTCCAGCGCCTGCAATCCACCCAGCTGATTGAAAAGCACCGTTATGGAGCCGAAGTCAGTGTGCTCTCCCAAACAGATCGTGTCCTCACTTACGGGCGGCGCATGCGTGACACGGGCTTGACACACGCTCGGGCGGTCCAGTAGATGCAAACTCGGTAACAATTCTGGGTCCAGGCCCAACTCTTTCCCCAGTGCATCAACAAGGCCAGTGACAACGCGATGGCACGACCGCATGTACTCGTCAAGCTGAGCCTTCCTCTCCGTGACGACTTGCGGATGCGGCGAGGGATGGGCGCCACGTTCGCCAATGCCGAGGATCTCGTCTTTGCTGATGTTGTAAAACTCGCTTCGATCGGGCGTGCCTTTGTCGTCGACGAACATTGCACCGCTGCGTTTGTAGCCGAAGTAGTGGCCCGTTGCGCCCATGTCGTACTTCATCTTTTCCGTATTGGGGAGGGAAAAGATGGCGTTGGCTAGATCGAACACTAAGAAATATGGTCAGCGTTGAAGGCATATGAATGCACGCTGAAGATGTTTGGTCTATGACCTGCGAATGGCGGCGGGAGACAGTGGTCATACTAAAGTTGTAGTCCACGTCGTGGTTCGACAGGTAGAAGAATCCATAACCGGTAGCTGCTTCATAGACCTTGCGTGATTCTTCTTTCGAACCATTCAGGAGAGCGGCAAAGTCCACTGTGTGAATCTCAGCGGTAGGAAGATTGGATGGAAAGGGCGGAATGGTTTCTTGAGATGGCATTTTGGATTTTGCTGGCGTTGGAATTTACATGAACAGGGTGCCTCAAGTCGTATTTTCCGATGTCATTGAATGTGTAAATGAACGCTCTTGTCAAAGTTAAGGGGTAGAACAAAACATTTGGGTTACGAGCCGATATAAAGCGTCATCAAAAGTTGGGAGAGGGGTAACACCTTCTCCTCGGGAATAACGGGATATGTCAACGCAGATACGAATGAGGACCTACGTAAGGTATGAGAAGTTGTAAGTGTGACATATGTGATAATTGTATTGTTGCCCAAGAGAACCGCACATTTGGATGTAGTCTAAATACGAGATTCTTTGGATCGAGCATAGTCCAATAGAAGTTTAAATGTCCTGACGTTAACCGCTATGCTAACTCAATTTTGAATTCCTTACATGCTCATGTTCAATGGAACAGTCAAACAGCTGCACCTCCCAGTGCATTGAACTGTAGGATGAGATGCAGTTTGACATCGGACATTCCCTGGCCGACAATCAAATTGGATATCGAATCTCTTGACGCTTGGTGCTGTATTCGCTCATCTAAGTCATCTTTAGTTGCATAAATCCTTAAGTTCAGCGGAAGAGGCGAGTAGCTACATCTCCCAGAATATTGACGTTTTGGATTGTATGCAGTTGGATATTTAGCATCTTTTAGACATGCTTTATCGAACAAGATATCAAGCCTCTCCGCGCTAGGTGCTCGGTTCGCTGATCTTTGAGTTGTGTAGATCCTTCTTGTTTTGCCCAACTCACAAACACCTACAGCTCTTGAAGGAACAAAATGCTAAGTTTAATGTGGTTTGTATAAAGGAGACTCTATTCGAGTCGAAGCAGCGAACATAGTGACATGCAGTGTGTAAGATCGTTGGTATTCGCTTCACGCGGTACTCTAAGCTTGAAATGACATTTGATACATCAGTGGCATTGCGCTTCTATGGTCTCCGCTTGTTCCGTCAACAACCTCGCCCTTGCGAGTACAGCCGCTGGGTCTGCAACTGCGACTGCGGGATCCTCTTGTCTTGCAGCTTTTCGAAGCCGTTCTGCTTTCTCCCTCAGCCATGCGGCCCTGGCTTTGCGCTCCTCATTAGCATCTGCCGCAGGAGCGTCCATCATCTCTGAATCGCCATCCTTATCTTGAACACCCTGCTCGTGTCCATCTTCAGGTTTCGACGTGTTACCGTTTGAGATATTTGATCCTGCCGTCCGCGATGCGTCACTGCGTAAGGGTATGTATGTGTTACCTATCGGCTGTGGGTGTGGAGCAGTTGTCGACTGGAAGGCGCTCTTGAATTTCGATATACTCTCGGGGGTCGTCAGGCCTAAGCAAATGGGAAGGTGAGTCTCTGAGAAATTCGTATGCAGGACATCGCTGCTCTCTGGAGGGGTACCGTCGTATAAGTGAACAAGTTTCTTCCGCATATCAAGCTCTTCAGAGGTCTTGTCGTGAATCTTTGACGTATATGCGTCGAATTTTCCGGAAGCACTATCTTCTAGAACTTTGGTGAGGGCCTTTGTGAACACGGCGTCGGTGTTACCCAAAGTTGTTGTATTTGAAGCACATGCAGCAAGTAACTCACACCTCCTATGGGGTGTCTGGCTAAATGCCTGTGAGGCCTTGAAAGACTGTCGCATCACTGCCCCGGCTGCGTTGGCGTGACATGTATCAAGGACGAGGAGGACGTGCGACTTTGTAGCGACTAAATGCTTGAAGACGTCGGAAAAGTGAATTCTCACCCATTCGGTTCGCTTTTGATTGCTACCAGTGCTCTGTACTTCGCTATTTGCTGTCAGTCATATACGTAGAAGTATCGTCAAGTTTAAAGAGCACTCACGTTGCCCATATGTGGTCTTCTCGTTCACCCCGCCCGTGGCCAGAATAATAGAGAACGAAGAGATTATCCTTGTCTTGTCCATAGCTAGCAAGCTTGTCGTCTATCTTCTTGATGACCGCGTTTGTAGAGCCATCATCGGAGTGAACTGGTATGTGTCCGACTGTTGCCTCACGCCCGAATTTTGTAGTTACAACTTCTTTCAGCTTCAAGGTGTTTTTTTGCTGGTCGAGTGGTGCATTCTTCCATTCGAACATCAACCAGAACACTTTCTTAAATTTCAGTATAACATCTCCTGCCCGCTGTGGAGAGTGAAGAGAGATGCTTGGTTTTGGGTTGAATGAATCTGGAAGCACCATGATGAGAGCAAAGGACGCGTTAAAAGCGTTGAACCGGGTTATGAGGCTCGCACACAGACATGAGGTGATTGCGAGGTGTCGGTGATGAGGTTGTGTAGAGAGGATCCGGTTTTCGAGCCGAGTGCGCGCCGAAGGAACCTTCGAGCAAGCTGTCTTGGATTCTGAGGCTCAGGAATGGCAGAAGTAAGTGAAGGTGGAGTGGTGTTGGTGACTGTGAACATAGTGAGTGCCAAGACTCAAGGTGCGACTCCATACTCACAGTAATTCACACCGCCAACTACGTGTTACGGGCCGAGAATCGGAACTGCATGCTTCAAACGACAGCCCGAAATCAGATTCAATCTTATAGCAACTCTCCTTAGACCCCCGATCGCGGAATCGCATGGTGCTCGACATTGATGATTGACTGCTACTTGGATTGTGTGTCGTGTTTCAAAGTTGATGGACGGAAAAGTTCCCACAGTACAAGGACTGACTGTGTGAGTGGCGGCATAAAAAGAGGCAGGAAAAGACTGCTGATAGCTTGACTCTCAAGGAGCGAAATTAAAGGAAACTTTCCTGCCAGCTCCATCTGTCTACTATCTCAACTCGATAGTTGCACCTGCGTCTGAAAAGCAGACATACTGATTGAGACTAGTTTTTGGTATTGTCCCTTTATATCTTCCTTATTTGGTCGAGGCAAGTCGAAGGGAGTCTCCATCTTGATTGCGGCTCAAGCTGGGTCACCAAATTCGACAATCTTGCAGGAGTTGAGAAATTTCCGGTTGGCTATTGACCATGGCACGAAGACGTTGCTGAGTATTTCACTAACTCGGAGTCTCAGATTAAATACCTTGAGCCGGTTGCAGAAAATGTCCCTCAGGTGTCGTTCAATCGGTGTCACCGATTAGGAATAGTGAAGCATTGCGATCGACACTACCAGACATCTGGCCCATGTATCAGCGTGGAAAGCATCCTAAACGAAATTGGTTGGATGGAGCGCCCGATGCCGTTAATTGCCGTACGAGGACACGTAACCACGTTCACGGTATTGACCTCATTAGGATTCTTTGCTGATAAGCAGACAAAGGATTCCTAGAAGAAGTAGATGATGATCCATACTGCCTTCGTCATTATGCATAAGGCTGCAGTAGTCCAAGCGGCCTAGATCCTGTACGGCTCAAGGGTCGTTCTACCATATATTAAAATCCGGTCAAAAGTCAGCAGCTTCCTAGCGTTTACACATACCGCACGAGAACTCCGCCCCATCGAGCTTCCCTGCCTGCTCAGCACTCAACCTGGCATGGTATTGATTAATATCCGGCAGATCCACAGCTCAAAGCACTTATCACGTGTGGTTGGGATTGATGCAAACATGGAATTATGGCACCCTCGTGCCATGCTGACAGCCCAGCAGCCCAAGGCGGGCTGATTTCGTAGCCGTCGCGTTCCTTCGCGTCTACGCCTCACAGATATCGCGCTATCTGAACTCATTGAATCCTGCACGACACGATGCCATTGGCTATGCCAACTTGCCACCCTTTGACTTTGAGAAGGAGCCGCTATTAAATTCCGTTCCATCCAAAAAGACCCATCAAAGTCTATATTGCACTGTGTCAGCTTTATTCGGACGCTGTGGGGGTCTGAACTCTCCACGGGTTGCCGGACCAAGGTCGCTGGTGGCAGAGAAATCCAGATCAAATGCAGCAACATTTGCAGACGGTCCTATCGGGACTAACTTCTATCTTTCTGCCTGTATTCCTCTACCGATATGGGCTTTTCAAGTGGTTCGACCTCGTTGTACGCATCAGCCTTGCGGAATATAATCGCTATCAAAACCAACAAAGGCTGGAAAATGAGTCGTCCACCGATGCCCATAATGCCGCAGAAAAGGCCATGGCTTGTGTAGTGGGATGGCGAGAAGACCCCATACAGTATGAGAAAGCTCTGTCCTCATATGTTGAAGCTGGTGTTCGGTGTGTTGTTGTGGGTGTCGACGGGGGAGAAAAGGCAGACATGGCAATGGTCGGCGTCTTCAGAAATGTCTTTCCGGATTCCGCAGCAAATGTTCTATGCCTACAGCAGTCTCTTGGCAAGCAATTCATTCGCAAGGCCCTCGCAAATGGATTCAAGTCCGGAAAACCCGCTCCGACGACATCGGAGAAAGACGCATTCCGCAAAGCATATGACTTCACCAAGTCGGAGATGGAAAAGGCAGGATTTCTCCGAAGCAAAGAGCCACCAAAGGGAGTTTGCTTCTATCAGCCTCATTGTGACCTGAAAGAAATTCGTTTCTCTGCCTGGATGGTCTCTGTGATTATCGCAGACGTCTACGGATTCGATTATCTGTGGGTGAGTGACTCCGACACTCAGATATTGCCAGACACAGTCACGACCTTGGCGAGAGTGCTCAAGTCGGAGCCGAAAGCTGCCGGAGCAGGTGCGTACGTTCGTCTGCATAACGCCGAAGTCTCCAGCATCTCAAGAATGGCCGGCCTTGCATGGGCTCTGGACACATATATGAACAGAGCGGCGCTCAGTGCTCTGGGCACCTCCGAATGTCTAAATGGACCGACATCGATGTACAGAGTCTCTGCCCTTCGTGAGGTCATGGTTGTTCAATATCGCTTCCATTATCTCGAATCTACAGAAAACACCGTTAGCCCCCGTACCTCAGGCCTGACATGAATTCCCTGCTCACTGTCGTACAGGTTATCAACGAAGACATCCAAACGACAATGATGCTAGCGAAAAGGGGATGGAAGAGGCTCTACGTGGAGTATGCTTCTGCACTTACGGGTGGACCGGAAACTCTACGAGCCTGGTATGGACAGCGAGTGAGTACTTGTTTTATGTGTGAGTTAGAACTGCATCTAACGCCAACCAGCTACGATGGAGCCGTGGTATCAATTTCCATCGCTTCTTCGATGCGCCATATATTGCATCACAGGGCCCTCTTACTATCTGGTACTGGCTGCGAAGCGGTTTTTACGATGTCTTTGTCTTCTTGTGGGTTCTCTGGTACGCAATATTCGGGACTGAGCTCTTCAAGATTACGCGATACGACGTGCTGGTCTTCGAGTTGCTACCCCCGATCTACAACTTCTTAAGATGCCAGGCTCCGATGCCAAGTCTTCCAGTCTCCGTGACTCTTTTCGCCTGTTATAGGTTTGTGTGCCCAAGCTATCGGATGCTGACTTTCATCACTCCATTTTCGACATCTTGGGCGCTGCCGCAGAAGAGTACCGAGACTCCCTTTTACCCTCTCAGCTTCGTTCACAGGGAGTTTGAGGCGCTGTTCTTCATGCTGTGGACGGGAATTGCAGGAGGAGCGGTAGGAAGAGCTGTCGCGACTTTCCTTGGAAACGAGAATGTCTTACCATGGATGATGGCTTTCATGATGGCCGGAGCATCAGCGGGATTTTATACAATCGAGTAGAAGCGCAAGAGGGGTCCATGAGCTCTACAACGGAAGCCCCAGTCGTTTCAAACGTTTTGAAGTTTGTCACAGAGAAAGTGCCAGAAGCTTAGAATGGATACTAAAAACTGAAGTCATAAATTGTCATTCTTCTGAGGTCTGCAGGGAAAATTGCGAAAAGTGGCTTGCACGTGATGAAAATCCTCCGAACGCTCGGTCGCAACTCCGTCATTTCCACCCTTCTTCATCTGAAGCCCAGTTGCCACCACTTGCTACACACTACACTTCTCGCGTATGAGATCCATCAACTTCTCCAGAGTCATTGACTACTTCGGATCTTAACCGATGCGGCGTCCTAGATCGCATGCTTTGCTGCGTAGCCAGCCGGACTCGAATCCCAAACGATTACGTCAAAGGGGCTGCGTCTAATTATTAGCTCCATGCCACAAGGTCGATTCCACAACGGCAGAGAGGGAGCGAGTATGATAAGGAGTAGATTCTTTCGTTTCGCAGCTGCCGCGTTTTTCGTCCTTGTCACATTAAAATTGATATACAATATATATCGTCCCTCCATCGCAAGATTCGTGGCTCAGATTGTTCCTGGAGCAACATGGACAGCAGTATGTCGTCGATCTTCAACATTCGTTAAATTATATTAGAGCATACTAATTTCATAATGTAGAGCAACACCGGCGAGCATATACAAGCTCATGGCGGCGGCATAGTTCATGTCGACGGCCTCTATTACTGGATTGGAGAAGACAAGTCGAAAGGGACATTCTTCCATAGCATTAATTGTTATGTCTCAAGCGACCTCGTCGAATGGAACTATGCCGAAAGTCTGCTCACCAAGCAGAGCGACGGTGACCTGGGTCCAGACCGAATTGTCGAGCGACCTAAAGTCATCTACAACGGTCTGACACAGAAGTATGTGATGTATATGCACATTGACGATCCGAAGTACAACGAGGCCAAGGTCGGAGTGGCTACTGCCAACACCGTCTGTGGTGCGTATACCTACCATGGCAGCTTTCGTCCTCTGGATCAGGAGAGTAGGGATCTAGGGCTGTTTCAGGACTCGGACGGAAAGGGATTCCTTCTCACTGAAGATGTAAGCCCTCTCTCTCTCTACTGTGCAAGTACGTTGTGTCTTTTCATGCACTAACGTGACCTACAGCGCCAAAATGGACTTCGCATCGACGGACTCTCCAAGGATTACCTGTCAGTTGAATCAAATGTTTACACTTGGTCTGAGAAGATTGAGTCTCCTGCATTAATCCAGCGAGAGGGTATATACTTCATGTTCGGGAGCCATCTAACTGGATGGAGAACGAATGACAATGTCTACAGCACGGCGCCCTCTTTGAATGGCCCATGGTCTGAGTGGCGGACGTTTGCAGAGCCTGGCAGCAATACGTACAATTCCCAAACGAATTTTGTACTATCGGTCGGAAATACTTCAATCTACATGGGCGACCGATGGGATCCAGATAACCTGATGAGGAGTACTTACATTTGGCTGCCCCTCAATATCATCGAATCGACTGCTACAATGAGAGAACGTCGGAATTGGATGCTCGACGCTTCTGGAAGTTGGTCAGAAGGTGTTCCAGGCCCCACTTACGAAGCGGAGTCTGCAACGCTGCTAGGTGATGCAGAGGTCATTGAATGCGATGAGTGCGGCTCAGGGAAGGGCGTCGGCCACATCGAAGGGACATCCAGTGGCGTCCTCTTTTCATCCATTTCAAGCAGCACCTCGATGCGCGCGACGGTGCTGATTCACTTCTTGAATCTCGATAGAACGCAACGATTCTGCAATGTTCGAGTCAACGGCGGTTCGCGTCAGATCGTTGCATTCTTGCCCACAGGCTCTGACGCGACAGGAACATCGTTTGCCTGTGTGCATGTTACGTTACAGAAGGGCTTTAATGATATCGAGCTCAGGGGTACGGACGGGCTGGGACCGGTTTTGGACAAAGTAGAGGTGTTATATCCTTAGATATCCGGTGCATCGCGAGGGCGTCTGCAGATGAATTACATTTTGTACAAAAAAAAACAGCACTCATTCGTAGGCATTATTATTTCCCGCCAGCTCCGTCTCTTGTATCCCCAAGAGAGCCGAAGGCCTGAAAAGCGTTAGTTTGGACGTAGCCTTTGCTGAGTTAAGAGAGATCAAGGCCAAGAAGATGGCTTACAGCGAGCGTCGAATTGCTTATTCAATTCCTAATCCAATGGTTTCGAGTTATTACGCGACCACTATGATGCAAGCTGCGCTGCTTAGTGAGGACCACGGGGACCCACACGTGGTGGCTGCTGCCGCGGGGCTGCGACGTCAATCTTGGAGGGGTGTTTCGAGCTCCGTCATGAAAACTTCTCAACGTCTTCAACTCCACGCCAAGTTCTCCAACACCTTAATTTGAACGGCTCGGAACTCAATTGAGCTGTAAGCAAGTTTCTATATCTGCTATTGGCGTCTCACTCACTGTCACGAGCAGTAACTGTCAAGTACCCACCAAATTCCGCAAAGCCGCATCAGCGTGTCGGGCATCGACTCGATTCAACCTGCGATCTCCACAAGCAGTTTAAGAGTAAATTCAGAGCCAAAATGTCAGGCCAAGCGAACCAGCTTGACTCGTGGCAGGCCCTCGCTCAGCACCACAAGGACCTGAGCAAGGACATTGTCCTGCGCGAGTACTTTGCCAAGGACCCTCAGCGCTTCGAGAAGTTTTCACGTACGTTCAAGAATGAGGCAGACAACTCCGAGATACTCTGGGATTTCTCGAAGAATTTCATAACGGAGAAGACATTGGAGCTTCTGATCAACCTTGCGAAGGAGAGCAAGATTGAGCAGCTGCGCGATGAAATGTTTGCGGGCGAGAAAATCAACTTCACGGAGCACCGCGCGGTATATCATGTTGCGCTACGCAATGTCGCGAACTGGCCAATGCAAGTTGATGGTAAGAGCGTCGTCGAGGAAGTCAATGCTGTTCTGGAACACATGAAGACTTTCTCCGAGCAGGTGAGGAGCGGTGATTGGAAGGGATACACTGGGAAGGCCATCGACACAATCATTAACATTGGTATTGGTGGATCTGACCTGTAAGTGAAGACTTAGTTGCGCAAATAAGAGAGTTTACTAACAAATCCCCTACACAGTGGCCCTGTGATGGTCACCGAGGCTCTTAAGCCCTACGGCAAGGAGGGCATGAAGCTTCACTTCGTTTCCAACATTGATGGCACGCACATTGCCGAGGCTCTCAAGGACTCCAACCCCGAGACCACGCTCTTCCTCATTGCCTCGAAGACTTTCACCACCGCTGAGACGACGACCAATGCCAACACCGCGAAGAAGTGGTTCCTTGCTACAGCGAAGGATGACTCGGCCATTGCCAAGCACTTTGTCGCCCTCTCCACTAACGAGAAGGAAGTCACCAAGTTCGGAATTGACAAGGAGAACATGTTCCCTTTCTCCGACTGGGTTGGTGGTCGCTACAGTGTCTGGAGTGCCATTGGTCTTAGTGTTTGCTTGTTCATCGGTTTTGAGAACTTCCACGATTTCCTCGCTGGAGCGCAAGCCATGGACAAGCACTTCAAGGAGACGCCTCTGGAGCAGAACATTCCAGTCATTGGTGGATTGCTGAGCGTCTTCTACTCCGACTTCTTTGGTGCCCAGACTCATCTCGTCGCCCCATTCGACCAGTACCTGCACCGCTTCCCAGCCTACCTCCAGCAGTTGTCTATGGAGTCCAATGGCAAGGCGATCACGCGCAAGGGCGACTATGTCAACTACACCACTGGTGCCATCCTCTTCGGCGAGCCTGCGACGAACGCGCAGCATTCTTTCTTCCAGCTTCTGCACCAAGGTACTAAGCTGATCCCAACCGACTTCATCATCGCTGCAGAGAGCCACAACCCGGTCGAGAATAACCTCCACCAGAAGATGCTCGCGTCTAACTTCTTCGCTCAGTCTGAGGCCCTCATGCTTGGCAAGCAGCCCGAAGAAGTAAAGGCCGAGGGCGCTCCTGAAGAACTCGTTCCACACAAGACCTTCCTCGGCAACCGTCCGACGACTTCGGTCGTTGCGCAGAAGATTACTCCTGCTACTCTCGGTGCACTCATTGTCTACTACGAGCATCTAACCTTCACCGAGGGCGCAATCTGGAACATCAACAGCTTCGACCAGTGGGGTGTCGAGCTGGGTAAGGTGCTCGCGAAGAAGATCCTTGCAGAGCTGCAGGACGGATCGGAGGTCTCGACCCATGATTCGTCTACGAACGGCCTGATCAATGCGTTCAAGAAGAAGGCGAACATATAGGTACAGAACTCCCTACTCCCGTCTCCGGAGTGTACACAGGAACTTGGAGGGGGGAGCGATGAAGGAGGTCTGAGATGAAAATTCAGCATGACTCTCCTGATGTATCTAACTGATGCGAAACGTCCCTATTAGTGTTATGCAACAAGTTAAGATTTTGGTTCACCCCGCCTACCTGCTGCATCCTGCTATTTGGAAGCTCGTTCTCAGCGCTCCACTCTGATAGACAATCCAAAGGCATCAAGTTCATTATAGGGCAACTTCAGAGTCAACTTAGCTCAGATGGCATCCGCATTAAAAAACTTCTTATGAACACTTACTCTCTTTCTTCCGTCTGGAAATGGCTAAAGCGAAGCAGATCTACGCCAAGCTTTGTAATATTACACTCTAATTGGAATATTGCATTAATCAGCCCTAAAACTTGATAATGCAAAACTTCCCTAGTACCTTGATGGCCAAATTCTAGTTCGACTTCGTCTGTCTCCTTTTTCGTCCATTTCAGCCGCTACAGTCCCAGAGAGTATCATCAGACTCTATACAACTTGATACCAAATGTTCAATTATTGAACTTACCACAGCTATGAGTTTAATTGGCATGTTCACGTCACAGTATGCCGGAACCCTAGCTCCGAAAAATCCTCTCGGAGGGGTTGCGTTACGATGTAAGTTTGTTACAGATGAAACTCAATTTTCAATGCCTCAGCTGTCCAAAATCTGTATCATGAGGCCAACGTATTACTCAACTCTACTTTACCGCTCTTCTCTGAACTTTGTATAAGCTCTGGCCAGTGTGGTCATTCAAAAGAAGGCGAGCGAGAAACCCATAGCGGTGTCAAACAGCAACGGCCCGTCGATACCGTCAGACACGTCACTACGTGCAGTATCCCGCTCCGTGTCACTGCTTTACCTCCTTCATTTTCATCTGTTTGTGCTTTTCATCAGCAATATCTCTCCCACAGAGGACCCTATGCGATAAAGCCTCTTCCTTGTCGAACATCATGTTTAAGCCCATGAATATCCATCTAAGCCTCCCTCGTCTCACGCCAACGCAGCGGCTATGCATCGTTATTGCAATATCGTTCTCATTCTTCGCTGCGGAAATTTCAGGTATGAGTAGCACTGATACTTGGCTGTTTTGGTTGCTGATGAGTAGAAGTGGGCTTTTACACAAGATCTCTGGCGTTAATCGCTGATGCTTTTCATTATGTATGACACCGCAGGCTATAGATGGTGCTTCAGACGTCTAACTATTAATATAGCTCAATGACTTGGTCGGATTTATCGTGGCTCTGGGCGCAATTCAGGTACAGTGCTCCGCCGTTTCAAAATTCTCCAGCACGCTGACTGCATACATAGATATCGAACCATGGAAGGTCTCCGAAAGGGTTTTCTTTTGGTTGGCAACGTGCTCAACTGCTCGGCGCCTTCTTCAACGGTGTCTTCCTCGCTGCTCTTGGGCTGAGCATCTTTCTGCAGGCCCTGGAACGCTTTGTTTCCTTGCAGAGTGGGTCTCTGCCTCAGCCATTATCTGTAAAACGTTTTGCTCACATCGTTCATAGAAGTTCAGCAGCCAAAGCTGGTTCTCATTGTTGGGGCCGTCGGGCTCGCACTCAATCTTATCAGTGCGGCATTCTTGCACGGTGCGTTCAGTCACTTGCAATTCCGCCCAGATACTGATAATAAAGCCAGATCACGGTAATGATCATGGACATGGCCACAGCAACGTCCAGCAGCCCACTGCGTCTCCCGTGGGCGATGAATATCCAGGTGCAATGGAGGCGGCGGACCTCTCATTCAACGCTCCGGTAAGCTCTACAAGTCTGCTCTCAAATCACCAACAACTAATCTTACCTACTCTATAGGGCCTAGGTGTACATGCGAATCACTACCATACCATGAATACGGCAGTAGGTACTCCGGGTCGCGATCTAGGCATGCTCGGCGTTTTCCTGCATGTAATTGGCGATGCAGTCAACAATATAGGCGTCATCATCTCGGGCGCGGCGATCTGGTTTGGCAAGACCGATGCAAGATATTACGCGGATCCTGCCATTAGCATGGGTATCAGCTTCATGATCCTCGCCACATCGATCCCGCTTGTGAAGAATAGCGGTCGCATTCTTCTTCAGAGCAGTCCAGCTGGAGTTGACCTTGACGAAGTCAAAGCAGACCTGGAGGATTTGAAAGGTGTATCTTCAGTGCATGAACTCCACATTTGGCGACTCAATCAGCAGAAGACAATCGCGTCAGCGCATGTTGTCACCGAGGACGACTCTCTCGAAGGGTTCATTCAGCGAGCCAAAGTTATTGGCGAATGCTTGCATCAGTACGGTGTTCATTCTTACACACTGCAACCAGAGCCAAAGCTATTACTACAAGTACAAGCTCAGGCCGATACCGGCGATCAAATTAGACGTGCTCCTCTAGAGAACACGGTGAAATGCGATGGGAATAAAATTGAGATGGGCGAGCTGAGGCAACGGCAATCGAAAGAGGGACCGTGCAGACTGAAGTGTGAGGAAGATGCTTGCAAAGACTTACAATGTTGTGATGAATGAGGTAAGGTCTGGTGGAGAAGGGTTAGGGGGAAACTTCGGTCAATTTGCTGAGTCTGCGCAAGTTGCTTGTATGGATCCCGCGGACCATCGAATGAATCTTCCGCGGGCAAGGATTTCATTATACATACCATGGAGTGCTTATTTTCTCTGCTAAAAACACTTGTCAAATTCGCTACTCTCTTTGTTAACGTGTCCTCAAGAACGTCGCTGTTATAGATCCATTCACGAAGACATTTGAAAGAAACAAAAAGGTATACAGGAAAATGGCGAGGCTACAATGTCTCTTCCTTCCTCTGTTACGCATCGTGCTTTCAGGACTTACCTAAGCTCTTCAAAGAGATATCGTACGTCTTTAGCCCCCGATGACAAGAATAAGCACCTCAACATCTACCTACTCCGGCATGCAGCCCCATACGTGTGCAGACTCGCCTGAAGACGGGGAGTGCTATGAAACGCTGCTGGGCACGTCGAGGGTGCGGGCAGTGGCGTGGCTCCTTATTCAACATAAGACCCAGTTTAAGGGCAATAGTATCAGAGAAATCACGTCTTTCTATGATACGAGAGGAGAGAAGACCGCATATGGCCTGTGCATTGACATTGGGAAGGTAGACCTCGTGGACGTGGCCGAACTTGAGGGATGAGGGAATTTGTGGGCTTTGCAGATTCCAAATTTGAGAGATGAGGCTGCTGATGAGATCGAGGATGAATTTGAGAGAGACAGAAGTTGGGATATACTTAGAGCAAGGACTGAATAGAGAAATGATTGCAGCCAAAGAAGTTAACATTGGAAAAAGCTTTCGACTTGTTTGTGATCGGGATGCTTTATCCTTTTCAATGTAGAAATCATGCGCAGCTTTCAAGGCATTAAGCGTCTATGACGTGTAGCCGCTGTATTCAACAAACCGTACAAATTTTCAATGGGTTTTCACAGATACTCCAGTCTCGCTTGCCTTGAAGTACAACAACAGCTCAAGCATAAACATCACAGTGTGCCCGACGGCTACCTGTTTTGTCACGTTTGAGGAGGTCCAGACCCAAATACCTAGTTATCGAAGCGAAGCGTCGCCCCCATTACCCCTTTGCAGCCACCACTTCAAGCTTGGCGTTGAAGGGGCTGAATGTCTTGCAGATCTTTCGCTTCGAATCAGCCACATCAACCTCCACTGTCAAGCGCTATATGCGCTAGATTTAAGACACTCTTTCACTTCCTACTTTCCTTTGCGCTCGTTCTGCTTCTTAATGATTTATTGTCTCGCAATGTCTGGGCGGCGGCAATTCTCATGCTACTTCTCCGTCCATCTCCTCGTTCTCGTCACTCTCACCTTTTGCACATCTCTGACCACTGCGTTGGAAAATGACCAACAGGCAATTCCGGACGCCGGCCACCTCCAACAAGGTGGCTCGCGAACCTCTGTCACGCCCTCTCCCTCTGCGTACAAAGTCGGCGACCCCGTCCCGGTGACATGTCTCAATCGCACAACCGACACTGGCGAGCACGTCGAAGACGAAACCACCGGGCAACTCCAATACATCCCCTTCCCCACATGCCTCGAGACGAAGCGGCCGCTTGCATTCGCCTTCGGCGTAGAGCGCGACATGAACTGCACGATTGACTTCCTGTCCGACGAGCTCTACCACCTGATCGAGTTCTACATCCACAACGACGCGCCGCTGACGTGCCGAATACCCTCGCGCCCACTGCCGGGCAGCTTCAAAAACCTCTGGGATACAAAGCTATTTCCCTTGGATGGCGAGGAGTCGATTTTGTACACGCCGTTTACAATAAGCTTGAACGGCATGCTGCAGCTTTCGCATCTGCACATTGCGAACAACATCAACGTCCTGATACATGCGGCGCCGCGTTCAATTGCGCCAGGAACCATTGATGCCGCAACGGCGTATTCGGTTTCGCCATCCGATCAGACGCGTGCGCAGTTGCAGAAGGTTATCATTGGCGATTCACTGCCCCTGCATCTCTCAGTGCGATGGTACCCCGATACACGACTCCCACCAGTATGGAAGGGCATAGGCGGACACTTTTACATTTCGACGTTATTTTACTGTCTTCTGAGCGCAGGAGCGAGCGCGGCGATTTGTGTCAGTTATTTCAGAGGCGTGGAACTTCCCCGGAGGTTGAAGAGCTACGGAAAGGATAAACTGGGAGCAAGCTGGAGAAGAGTCAGTTGGCTGGGTGGAAAGGGGAGAAGAGGATCGAACGGTGGTTTGGTAAGATACAATGGGTATGGATACGGCATTGGCACTGGAGGTAGCGGAAATGGGTTCGCAAATGGCGGGAAGATAGAGTAGAAAGAAGCTGTGAAGTGGTACTGGTACTAGTATATTTCGATCAGTCCTTATATCGAACATGGAGTTTGCTTGGTGTATGAGAATACAAGGTACGGACGGGATTGGAAAGATTGGAGGCGAACACGTTTGCATGGTTAGGCGTTTTAGTATACCTTTGACAGCATTTTGAATTTGTATATACCCACTGGACGCTGGAGTTCGCCGGATGCAATTGAAACAATTGAAACAACCGACACCCATCTTCACTATACTAAATACTCCCATACAAATTTATCCTGGTGCTCATCATTGCGGGGACCTCGGCCCCGCCGGCATGAGCTCCAAATGGGAATTCTCCATCCCTCGATCTTTAACCACGACTCATCCACAACCATGGCCTCCAGACAGTCTCAATTACCCTCTTTTCTCTCTTCCCTGTCATTCCACAATCTCATAACTCTATCAGAATGGCCCCCTTAAGCTGGACGCCGAGTTTCTCAACTCGCCCTCCTTCGACCAAATACTGCCTCCTCTCCTACCCAGCGCCAAACATCCTCCTCGTGACGCTCAATCGTCCAAAAGAACTCAATTGCATGAACTCAGAGGGCCAGCATGAGCTCGAGGCGGTATGGCGATGGCTAGACGAAGAACCAACGCTCAGCGTGGGTATCATCACCGGCGCGGGGAGGGCGTTCAGCGCGGGAGCAGACCTGAAAGGTTAATATCCCTCCCTCCCCTGGCTATCGAAAGGCCTCTTGTCTTATATCCTCGCAGAACGCAACAAGCGCTTCTCGAACCATGACGTAAAACTCCCCACCCCAACCTGGGGTTCCGCCGGCCTCTCGCGCCGCACGGGACTGAAGCCCGTCATTGCGGCGGTCAACGGCCTCGCGTTCGGCGGCGGCACCGAGGCCATCACGAACTGCGACATGGTGATCGCCGCGTCGACGGCGTCGTTCTGCCTCCCGGAAGTCAAGCGTGGCCTCGTCCCGTTCGGAGGCGCGCCGCCGCGATTGATGCGCACCGTGGGCCGACAGCGCGCGATGGAGATGGTACTAACGGGGCGGGTTATCCCCGCGCCAGAGGCCGAGCGGTGGGGGCTGGTGAACCAGATCGTGGAGATCAAGCCGGAGGAGAAGGGGAAGGAGGGGGAGAAGGTGGTTGCTGCGGCGGTGCAGATGGCGCAGATGATTGCAGAGAATAGCCCCGATGCTATCATTGTGGCGAGGCAGGGCGTTGCGATGGGGTGGGAGAGCGCAGGCGCGGAGGAGGGCACGAGGTTATGGACGGAGAGATGGTCTGGGTGGCTGCACAAAGGGGAGAATATGAAAGAGGGCGTGAGGGCGTTTGTGGAGAAGAGGAAGCCTAGGTGGAAGAGGCCGAAGTTGTAGGTTAAGTCGTTGGGGCAAGCATCTCAGAGATTCGTCTCGTTTCAACCCAGTGATGATGGTCTTCCACAGACGAGGACTCTCTGCACCGTTCACTTTTGATGAAATTGCAGTGAATTACTGTAGTTAGGTATGACTTCCAGAGAGCCCATCGCTGGTGCTGTAGATACTGAGCTACGATCGTGCCACAAGGCGACAAGGTTTTGCAGAGGACTGTGAGTATTAGTGGGGACAGTGGACATCATCTTTATAGACCGCGACTCTTATCTATTTCAATGCTATACGGGCTAACGCCTGCATGAGCAGGATCAAGGTAGAGGCAAGTACGCACTGTGATGCTTCGTCTAGTATTGTATGAGAGGTGGTTTTTGAGGATCTTGTGTCTACTCTGTAGGCATATCCCTCGGGTCAAGTCCTTACTCACCGTATCATTCCAGAGGAGAGATTTTCAAATTATTTTCATTTCGATATCTCACACGAGAGTGGAGCCGCTCGAGTTCTGGTCATGTCCGCCATAGTTGCAATCTCAGCCATCCCCAAAAACCAAGGAATTGAAACCGAAGAACCACCATTTTCGGAATATCTCATGATTCCGCAAAGCAAAGTCATTAGCATCGTTTCTCGTTTCATTCCAGCAACATCCAGCCTAGCAGCAATTCCTCTCCGGACAGTAAAAAAATACCTTGCCCTTGTTAAACAAGTACCAGCTTGTCCTAGTATCTCGTCTCTCATCTCCTGCCCAATCACTCATTAAGCCTGCCTCTCACTTCCTGTCCCAGTACCAGGACTCGGATACGGTCCTCTATTGCCACCGATATTATCGCGACCATACGCACTCCTCTCATCTTCCCACACAGGGAAACCTTCTGGTGGCTGTGAGTCGCCTCCAGCCTGCTGCTGGTTTCGTGCATACTCCGCCAAGCTGCCATTGATGCCCGCAAGCGCCCACGCAAACACCGCCACGTCGCGGATCGAATTGAACAAATCCTCCGCCGGCGGGCCGCCTGGTCGTGGTGCAATGCCTGAACCCGTGTATGCAGGGACCGCCACAGGAATGGCCGGTGGCTGAGCGTATCCGGGACGGATAGGATGGAATTGGTAACCTGGACGCGCGGGTGCGAAGACGGGGTCGACGGCCCAGGGTGCGGCGAAGATGCCGGCTGGGTGCTGGGCGGGCGGTTGCTGGACAGCCTGCGGAACAAGAGGACGCGCCTTGCGAAGGCAGACGACGAGGCCATCGGAGGTGCACGACACGACTGCTTCGAGCTCGATGGGGCCGGGGTCTGTGGTGCGGGTGGATGTCGCAGCCGAATCTGGGGAGGTTGGGAGGGAGCTGTTGGATGAGGAGTTGCGAGTGAGTCCAGATGGTGCCCGCGCCTGCGCAGCGAAGCCGGCGGGAGTTGATGAGTTGTCTGAAGACGTTCGGGAAGTGGAGGTCGGGTTAGGGTTAGGGCCGCGCGGCGGTGGTTGGAGACTCGAAGATGAGGCAGCCGGCATGGTCGAGGACGCCGTACCGGTCGTGTTAGAGCGCCGTTCTGGCGTAGTGGTGTCGCCAGATGTTGTACCATGCCCATCCTCATCGGCTTCGCTGGCTGCATCTGTCATGCTCGCATCGGTATCCGTTTCATCCTCGGTGGTATCATGATCGGCTTGATCAGCAGTCCTGGGGTCACGGAAGAAGAAGCGTAGATAGGCAATGGAGTCGTTGCCTTTCGCGCTCTCCAAGCATCGAACAGCGTCATCTAGGCAGTTCTCCTGGATGCAGTAATAGAAGCTTTTACCCTTCATCTCTTCTCCAGAAATGCCAATGATCTGCTCGATGCCCGAAGTTGCGTACATAATCGTCAAGGTACGGGTGAACCGGTTCAGGAAGAGCGCTGCTCGAGGCTCATGGGTCTGATCTCTTGGAGTCATGTTGAACTTGCTCGAGAGATGCGACAACATGTGATAGCGCGGGTCCTTGGGAGAAGAAGAAAAGAGTCGGCGCACAACAGGCGCCTCCACAGCGCGGTCTGTCTGCTGTATCAGCAACAAGAATGTTCTTAAGGGCGGCAGATGGACAAGACGTACTGTGGCTGGTCATACCCCTCCGGTAGATACTGGTACACACAACCATGACATCGTACACGATAGAAAAGCAACATTCGCACCAAACCCATAGACCCTGTCTGTTCCTCAGCTGGCAGTAGGATAGCACGGCGGCCTTGTCAAGGTTGACGCCACGTGAGTGAAGCTCCTTGGCCAGTGGAAGCTCATCTGGATGAAAAAAGTCCCAGCAGGACCTGTGGAGGACCTCATCAGGGGTGTGCCCGAGAATATCGACAATGGAGTCGGAGGAATAGAGGATGCGGGCATCGTTGGAGAGGTCTGTACAGAACAATATCATAAGCTTCGAAGATCTGATAAGATCATCATCTGCAGAACTAACCATGAATCGTGATGAACGTGGTGTCCATGACTTTTGATTGTAAATCAACAATTTCTAAAGAGAACCGAAAGAGGAATTCGCCGTGGCCGCGAGAGAATATAAATTTTACGTCTTTTTACACACAGTGGCGATGGTACGTCAAAATGATGTGAGTCTCAAGGAAAATTCACAGTGGGCCTGTGTAACGTGTGGTGAGCAACCTCCTGTTCTTGCTGGACCCGCGAAATAGGTTGGGCCGCTCTGGTGTGAGGTCTGGTCTGGGTGTGCAACGCTTCTGCCTGGCCCTGGAGACCTAATAGCCTCAGAGTTGGCAAATAACTTTAGCCGAGTTGAAACAAGGTATGAATTCGAAGATGGGTCGATCGAGGCCGAGCAGACGGTTGAGCCTCGAACAATCGATGCAATTGGTCGCACAATGCGCTGATAGGCAAGTGGACGAAGAAGTCTCTGATACTGTCAGCAAGTTCTCTTGATGCTCCGAGGTGACGAGTGAAATATATGTGCAGGAGGATTTAAAGTTGTAGTGCTCCACAAGGGTACCACGCGGGAAGTTGGGGGCGAGTTTGGTTGTCAGGTTGGCGGCCAGGTCGCGTGTCGTGCAGATGGCACAACCGGCCAGCGGGCCGGTATGCGAGGAGTATCAAGGTTGGAAAGCGAAGGGCAGGAATCCCGTCGGGCGCTCTGTATACGAGGGATCGAGCCAAAACCGGAATATTGACTTACCAGCCACACGCGTCGCGCTTTGGCGGCGCGCGACTTGGATGATGGAATTGGAAATGCAATTGAACGGCGCAGCCACCAGCAGGCAAATCACGAGAGTGTTGAACAGCTAAAGGAAACGCTGGCTTCGTATATGAGGCTCATGAAGCTCCCGCGGTGCATCGATTGGGCATGTTCCGGTGTCGAGGTAAGAGGCGAGTGTGAAAGGATGACAGCATGAACGGCAAACTGCAGGTGAGTCTAGCGACGCAGGGTTCTCCAGTGAGCTGCTGCAGGCATGCTTGCTCGGACGTGCCACTGGAAAGGATGGAAGCAGGGTGCGTAGGACTTCTGGTTGTATTGCTCAAGGGTGTATCGTAGGGGTTGTGCCTCCGGCGGGCAGAAGACGAGGGTGGCCGTGATGAGAGCCCGGGGAGCCTGCAGCGCCATTGACGCAAGTTTGGCTGGCCCAATTGCACGGAGCTCAAGGCCAGCCGCGTGTCCGCCGCTGTCCAGAACATGTAGCTTGATGGGACGTACTGAGCATTTGGTCACTCTGCTCCGTACGCTCTGCCAGCTTGCAGCATCATGCGGCTGCAGTGCGACCAGCCAATTCGCAACGGTTCTCACGCTACCCAACGGTACCACGCTCCGGTGCAAAAGCCACGCGCTGTGGGAACAGCGCGCCGGTCCTCACACGGCCTCCTCGACTCCTCCGCGCGCGTCGTCACTTTCTTCGCGGTGTGGAGCCGAGGGCGCGGGCGAGCCAGCGGGAATGACGTTCGATGCCAGGCGCAGCCAATCAGCAGATCGCTTCACCACACCGGGCCTGCTCCTCTGTCCACACAGCAGCAGCATGAACAACGTCCACTCCCAATTCTACGAGAAGCGCCGCGAAGCGAGGGCGTCGCTGCACACAGCCGAAGGCACAGCCAAAAGCAATATCTCTGCCGCTCCATTCGTGCACAAACAACCCCGCCGCACGCAGAAGCAGAGACGTTGGGTGCGCCTCTGGGCCCTGCAGCGGCTTCAATCCTGCCTGCAGCCGCGTCTAACCATCAACCTCTACGCGCTCTTATCCCACAGCGTCCATCGTCGATCTTCTGCAGGCGCCTTGCCTCGACAATTCCAAACCTGGCTCTCTTCAGCCAGCCATCGACGCGGCCGAGGTAGCACCGTGGCACATCACGATTGTTTCCCGCGGAGCAAAGTGTGCAATTGCAAGGGCGCCCAACGCTCCTCCAGCCAAAAGCACTCCGAAAATCTTCGCACCACGCCCGCCAATTGCAACAGCCTTTACGCCTAATCCGGGACTCTTGGCCTTTGCCGAAGGCAAGTTCCATGCTGAGGCGTTCGTAAGAGATGCATCCAACAGAGGAACTGCCCTCACTCAGGGCAACGTTAAGACTAGGTGTAAGTTGATATGACCCTTGAAATATGTTGACTTGACTAACATCATGTGAATAGGGCAAAGACACAATCTCTACCAGTCAGTAACAATTGCCAGCACTAAATTTTCAGGTTCTGCCAAAGGCCAACTTTCTCACAAATTGCTGCTAGCTACGCTTTATGATGTCAAGTTCTACCCCTACAACCCGCCCGGAGTCGACCCCGTCTTCGCTATTTGTGGAGGACCCTGTGTAAGTCTCCCACCGCTAGTCTGCATACGATTCTCCTTGCTCCTTTCACTCACGTGATCGCAGGTTTGGATATGTCGGCCCGTCTACAGCAAGGACACATCAATAGAGATCTTGAGGGTCTTCCAAGATGAGGACGTTCGTACATCGTCTCGCTCTATATATACTCCGCGCTAATTTGTTGCGCCGCAGGAGGAAGAGAATCTCAACAGCCTTGCGTGGTCCAGAGATTTCCACACTGGAGATCCTCTCGTCTTGGCCTCCAGCGAGAGGCCAAAGATCAACGTCCTGAATGTTACGACTGGCCAGCTCGTTCGGGTAAGCCGAAGACAAGATTCAGCCGACAAGAATATGTCAATGGCCATGCTAACACTATATTAGACAATCATTGGCCATGGCGCCGTAAGTAATTGAATTCCTTAATTTAGTCCCGCTACTTCGCTCACTTACGCAACTTACGCAACCAAAGGCAATCAACGACCTTGCAATATCCCCGCAGTCACCATACGTTCTTGCTTCAGCATCCAACGACCACACCGTCCGCATCTGGAATCTGGATCCTGCACTCGAGAAGTTCTCCTGCGCCGCCATATGTGCTGGAGAAGGCCACACGGACGGCATATTGGCATGCGTAAGTCAACCCTCCAGCTTCCTTGCTGGAGAATCCCAATAACTGGAATATCAGGCATGGCATCGATCCGGCCGCTACCTCCTCTCTGGTGGACACGACGCGATTGTGAACATGTGGGTGATACCTGACATTCCCGACGAGAACAGCGGAACAGACCATGTCACAACGATCCATTACCCGCACTTCACCACGAACGAGGTCCACTCCGACTACGTCGACTGCCTGCAGTTTTTCGGCGACCTCATACTCTCGCGCTCTGCCAAAGAAAGCAAGATATACCTCTGGCGCATCAGGAACTTCTCCCCAGATCTCTACACCACGCACGCCTCCATTCCTTCCCCTACAGCTCCAGAGATAGGCCACTCCTCCTTCACTCGCTCCGCATTCGGCTCGGGCTTCGAACGCCTCCTGACCTTCGAGACGCCCTACGCCGACCTATTCTACATGCGCTTCTCCCTCTTCCACATGCCGCATAAGCGGCCCATCCTCTGTGCCGGCAACGAGCGCAGCAAAGTCTTCTTCTGGGACATACAGCGCCTTGAAGAAGGCCCTCCCGAGGCCTCCGAGACCGGCCGCTGGGCCGGCCACAGGAAGAAGACCATGCTACAAGGCGAGTTTGACTACTTGGACGACGACACGAACGCCTCTACTACCGATGCAAACGCAGCCGAAAGCGTCGAGACCACTGTTGTCCCGGGCGGCTTCAAGGTGCCCACGCGGCAGAAGCGCAAAAGGGATGATTTGCGCGAAGCGTCGCTCGCGTCGTCGGTGTCGCAGTCCGGCACCCCGTCCACGTCGATCACCCATGCTACGCAATCGTCGAACCCGTTCGGTATGGGTACCATGGGGACAAAGGGCAAGGGCAAGGACGTCGACCCGGAGAAGAAGTATGGCGTGGATGATCCGTTCCGCGAGCTGCAGGCGCACAAGTTCCAGGTTGTGCCGAAGGTGACGTTCTGCGTGCGGCAGGTGGCGTGGAGTCCGGGCGGGGAATGGTGCGTTGTCTGTGGAGACAACGGGATGGTGGCGGTTTTCTCCCGGTGGATGAATTAGACGGTGCGTTCTGAGGCTTTGTTTTCAAAGGTTTAACATACGGTAGCGTGGTATCGGAAAGTGCATAGCGTGGGGAGTCTAGCAAGGCCCGGAGTTAATGAATCAAGGAACTTAGATACCCGTACACAACGAATGGAAGAGGCTTCTCGCTCGCTTGAAGTTATGACTTTGTGACTGCGTGCGGATAGTGGAGAACGAATCTATATAAGCGGGATTGAGGGCTCCAACAGGCGTGTGGCTTTAGCAGAAGAAGCATTTAGCATAAGTATGCTTGAACTCGACCATTACTGCCTCAAGCATGCAATACAGCTCAACCTTAGCGGAGACAGAGCCTTCTCCATATCGGCGCGAGACGTAGGAAGACGCTTCGCTACGGAGGAAGCAGAACTTAAACAACACTGCCCCGCACTAAGAGCAAGCCTTGGTCTAAATTGAATAGGAGCTTCACTGCCCTGGCGATAGTGATAGAGGAAGCCTCGAACTTGGCGAAAATAAACTTTGCCGACTACTTCAGATAGTATAAAACACACCTCCGTCTTACAACACCGACGTTGACCATACCGTGCACAGCGCAGAAGAGGCTTCTGCGTCAAGCCAAACAAGCACTGAACAATGTCGCGCAAGGTAAAGAATAAGGTTCTCGGAATAGCCTGGCTTTGCGCGGGGAATAGAAGAAGCCCCCGGTTTGGCACAGATAAGAGCTGGACAGTATTATGCGAGGTCTCCGAGGATGATTCTTGCTTAGTCACATTGAGTCTTGGGCGATGTTCGGCGAGCAAGTTCGTAGACTTGGAAGTGTTCACCGTTCAAGCCGAAGTATATAAGCAGCTCTTTCTTCGAAAAACAACGCCGGACTATGACAGCATACCCAAGGAGCTACCAGGCTTAGGCGGCTGCTGGAAGAGCAAGACGCAATCGAGTCGATAAAGTCACGGTTTCTAAGAACAGCTGCAGCATTTAGCAACGATCTGCAGTACTGCTCAGGTTGGATGATGTGCATCATCGCGAGGCCAAGAAGATGAGCACGTCCTTCATATACAGTGTGCACAATTGTCCTAGTATCGTAGCTCTAGACGGATCGTGGCAGGACAGTGAAGAGACCGTGGTAGAGATCTGTCGATAAGGGTCTTGCATCGCCTGTTAGCCCCAACTCTTTATAGCATTCCTTCACAACCACTGTTATTTGTGACTGAAGTAAAGAAGTTCTGAGAAATTTAGCACCAGGGTACACTTCCAACTTCATTATATTTTCAGTTGCGACTGGTTCATTCCCCATGTCTCTATTCCGCTTCTCCATCAATCGTACTGGTAGCCGAAGCTGTTGGTTCAGCCATGTCTTCCAAATCCACTCCAACCCCTTTTAATGCGTCAACTGCCCACCTCTCGACGCTTTTCCCGTTATCGGTGTATAGCTGCTTGAAGAAACCTCGCAGGAATTCTGGAAATCGATCATCGAGGATCGCCTGCCGAGCATTCTTCATCAGGTTCAGCAGATACCACACATTGTGCATACTAAGTATGTGTGCGGCTGCTGTCTCCTTTCCGGCGATGTGGTGAATAAATGCCCTCGTCAAGCCCAGCCCTCCTTCCTCTTTCGGCTTGCACGCTGGACATCCGCAGGTGTCGTCGATCGGAATGAAGCTATTGGCGTTCGAAGCATGACGCAGGTTGAGCATGCCTGACGGTACAATCGCGTTCCCGAAGCGCGCCGTACGAGTCGGCCAGACGCAGTCGAACATGTCGGCGCCGAGCGCAACCGAGACGAGCAAGTCGGCTGGGTAGCCGATGCCCATAACATAGCGAGGCTTGTTCTCGGGCAATAGAGACGTGCAAGTATCGACAACTTTGCAATACGATTCCTTTGCTTCTCCACCGGAAAGCCCACCGATCGCAATTCCAGGTGTGTCCCTTGCAACCATCTCCTTACAGCACTCCTTTCTCAAGTTCAAGTCCAATCCACCCTGTATGATACAAAACAGGTTCTGCGACTCTGGCATTTTGTGTGCGGCAATACATCGGTCGAGCCAGCGCACTGAACGGTACATCGCCTCTTCCATCCGCGCAAGGTCGGGGGAAGTGGTCGCAATCACGTCGTCAAGCTGCATGATGATATCCGAACCGATGGAATTCTGGAGCGAGATGGAATGTTCGGGAGTGAGGAGCATAGGGCTGCCATCGTGAGGCGATAGGAATCGTACGCCTTCTTCGGTGACTTTCGCAAGCTTCAGCAAAGAAACCATCTGAAAACTGGTTGAAATTTGTCAGTGACCGGACTCGATATCGCCAGGCGGTATGACTGACCCTCCGCTATCTGTCAAACATCAGCTCCATGCTCTTGCAGAATTGATTCATGGTCTCAAGCACCTGTGAGGATATTGTGCGGCCATGACTGCAACTTGTGCGCTCCTCCAATCGCATCCAATGTTGCTTGGCCAGGCTTCAAGCCCAAATGGTAGGTGTTGTTCAGACATAATCTACAACCCGTGCTTTCGAGCTGATCCGGCGTAAGGCCTTTCAGGGATGCTTGAGTGGCCACAGGCATGAACATAGGGAGTTGGACGGGGCCATGAGGTAGATGGAGGATCGCGGTGCGAGCCTTTGTGGTCTGGGGTTGTTAGCAGGCGCAAGACTGCAAACTGGTTGAAGTTGGCATACAGAGCACTTGGCTAACAATTCATACTTGAGAGCAGATGGCATGCGCATTTGCTCCATTCAGATGTCGCATGTTGATCCAAAAGTTGGGACGATGAGTTCAGCTCAAGAGAAAAATCTACGTGTCGGCAAGTCCCGTTTTGCTTCATCCTCGCCGCGACTTCAGTTGCGCTGGGACCCGCAAGGGACTTGCGATAAGAACTATCACTGCTCCCAGCGTACCCGCTTCTCCTTCTGAACGTTGGGTATTCCATACATCACATGCTGCTTGAAGACGAATGCTATCCGGATGTGCAATCGCAGTCTTAGCTCAGATTATCGTTTTCTATTTCCAGGTCTCTCCGTGCTTACCCTACCGAGACGGGGATACGGAGCCATACCAAAGCCGTGAGCTTCTTACCTTTTTTATATCTTAGAAATTTCTTCAATCTTTCATTATGTCTGTGCTTAACATTCGTGCGATTCCGTCTTCACAGCCTCAGAAATTTTCATTCCGATATACCTCATCGCAGAACGGCTAGCATGGACGCGCCATCAGTCCACTCTGAAAAGCCATCACTCAAGACACGGCATTGCGAAAAAGTGGAACAGCAGATTCAAGCTATGACAACCGCGGTCAGGATGCGCGTTGTTGGTCTCTATCGCTTCTGGCAGATGTTTCCGTACACCTTAATGCAACTGGAAGAGGACAATCTTTAAACAGTCGTGGACATAACCGATCGGGAGCTCTCCTGACGCATCCACCACATCGACCTCCGCTTAACTCTCTCCGCCAAGATACCGACTTCATGCTTTCAAGGACGCGTAAACCTCATCCAATGGCGGAGCTTTCCTTGCGGGGAATGTCGCTTCCCATGCTGCTTGCACCCGAATAAGTACGGCATCTTGGTGCGGCGAAGCCATCGCGGCAAGGGCAAAAGGTCGTCCATTGTAATCGATGTATCCAAGTGGAAGCGTGGCGATTGGTGAACCTGTACCCACAGATCAGCTTCTGTTAAAATTCATGATACTAGCATCAATGCGCTCCTCGCATCGAAGATCGTGTCAAAGCAGTCGCAGAAAGTCCGGCAGCAAAGGCACTGGTACCATCACTGGCACATCCTCCATTTGGAGCTTCACTTTGCCAGCGTCGTTTGGGAAAGAGATGGTTACTGAGGAGCTGGTCTTGGGCGGGGCCTTCCGAAGCATGTCTGGCCGGATGCTTAACGTGACTGATATCAGGCAGCAAGCTTTTCGTTCTGACCAGTACACTCACCAACACGACATCGAAACATTTGGCGGAGCATTCGGAGGCATCATCTTTCGACGAGACCCGTTTATTTTTCACTCAGAAGGATTGATGCGGAGCAGGACCAAGACCCTCGGCAGACTGATGGGGGCAATAAGGAGAAGAGGAGCTACGTACCTGCAGCGGCAGCAATGTAATACAACTGACTGTCGGCTGGACCAATGATCACATCAACCCCATCGTCTGCTAAGATCTTATCAATACCCTCTCTGCCGCATACTCTTCGATTGTATGCGAGAAGATCATCATATTCCTGTTGAGTCATTTTAGAGTTAACAGAATCCAAGATGCGCGCCTGGTTGTCTTTCCCTGTAAAACTGTCAGCCTTCTATCCGTTGCCCGCGCACGAGAGACGTATGTACCAGGAGGGAGCTCCTGCTCTCGATGGTCTTCATTGAACTTGACAAGTTCTTCCAAACTTTTAACTTTACTCTCCTTGAGCTCAGCAAAGTAATTTTCGAGGTCTCGTTTGAAGTCGTACGCTAACTAGTCAACGTCTCACATCATTTCGCGGTTGTCGGATAAGCACGTACTGAGTAGGCCCCAGAGATTCTTGGTCTTATTCTGACTTGTTTCATCGTACGTCTTTAGGTCCACCTTCTTGACAGTCGCCGCCATGGTCTTCAACTTGTCGTATGCCGCGTTGATTTCTGCAACCTGATGTTCCTTAGTCATCTTGTAAATGTGTTCGGCTGGTCTGCTTACCATTTGCTCCTTCGTCCCAGGTGGAAAACTGGCGAAGCCAACTGGAGGCTCATGGTGGTAATACGGCGCTGGTTCAACGTATCCAATGCGCAGACTTCCCCAGCTCGGATCTTTCAAACAAGATACATAGCCGCCTTCCGGCTTCCCAATCGCTTTACTTGGCTCAACCATCGCATCAAGGCACACTGCTTCGTCCCATACACACTTCGTCATGGGACCAGTACTGTCGAAGTTTTTACTAATCGGAATCACTCCTTTACCGCTCACGATCCCTCCATCTAGTGTTGTCGGCTTGATCGTGTACAGCGCCGCTCGATCAGCAGGCATTGTTAAACTTCCACAGGTCTCGCTCCCTATACTGAGTGGCGCGAATCCTGCCGCTACACTCGTAGCAGAGCCAGCACTTGAGCCTCCAGGAGACGTCTGGCCGCCAGGTGCGTCGTTGGGATCTACGCCCCCGACGATGTAAGGCGAATGAGCTTGCCCAGAGACCGCATTCCAACCACATGGAATATTTTCGCCCTTATAATAGGCCCATTCAGAGAGACTGGCCTTTCCAATGATGATAAGGCCTGCGTCGACGAGCCGTTGGGTGACAACAGCATTCCCGGGCACGACAGATCCAGAGAGCGCAAGCGATCCTGCAGTCGTGTCCATTCCCATTTCTGGGTCTGTAGCAATATTGTCCTGGGAGCGTCAATCGTCCATTCGAATGGGAAATGAGAAACACATAGCTTGCAGATGGCAAAAATAAACCAGCTCACTTTGAGTAGAATTGGAATTCCATGTAGGGGACCTCTCAGCATTCCCATGCCTCTTTCTTGATCCAATGTGTCTGCAACCTTATAGACATAATCGGTCGGCGCCACTGAAAGCACTCCCCGAAACCGATCATTATACTTTGATATGTGCTCCAAATAAATCTGTACGAGCTCCTTGCTGGTCACATCGCCTGCGATCAATTGATCCTGTAAATCGCGAGCGGTCGCGGTCAGCACATCAATCTTTGCCATATTCACACTTTGGAAGGATACTGATTGCGCGCATGCTGGATTGAGTGACTCGAAGCATATTTGAATATTTATACACGTTTCGGTTACGTACAATCGTACATTATCTGACTAAAAGTCCAAATGCAAAGGCTCGAAGGAGAAGGTCGGAATAAGCGTGTCCATTATCGGCTCAACATCGCAGGCACATAATCGCCCGATCAGTGTGCTAGCGACTAGATAGGCACATTGTAACCGCGAGTTTTCGATGATGGGCACCTGTACTACCTTCGCCCCAGAAAGGCGCTAGTACGATCTCGTATTGTAGCTGGGATGCGCGGAGCCACGTGAACCCGCGAAGAAGCTATTCCAAAAGTAGTTGAGCAAAGACTTTCTTATCCCTTTCCCGTGCAACACCCTCCTCCACGGACACCGATTTAAAGTTAGACCTTTTAGTCAGATGGTTCCCCGTCCAATTCAGCTCCCGTACCGTGTTGGCACGGACATCTGTCACGCCTCCAGGGTACGGTCCTTGATACTCAATGGCCCAATGTCGAGACAGCCCAAAGCCCGAACAACAAAGCTTGTCTACCGCAACATACGATTCTTGGTCAATCGATTCCTGACCGTCGAGGAGCAGCGTGGTTTCTGGTCTAGGTATCACATTATTGACCTTGTCCCAAACGAGAGGGACGAGGGCAAAGGCGAGGACAGATTGGTTCCGGATCCTACGCATTTTCTTGCTGGCAGGTATGTGGAGCTGCAGGAGATCTGCATAAGGCTATGAATTTCAGTTATTCTTTTTTGGAGGGATTGGATTCTAAATAACTGCAGATGGGCATCAAAAGAGGCTATTATAAAAGCAGCTTCACCCCGAAAGCTGACATTTGCGGATATTATGATTTTTCCAATTTTTCCACGGAACTGGCAAGGGCCAGAGGGGATCATACTGGACAAACCTGCAAAAATGATGCAAGACGTTCATCGTGAACAGAAGACTCATTCTGAATTCTCTGCTACTGAAGGAGAAGCATGGAACGAGGCCAGACATCAGGTTGATTATAACCACTACCCCTCCGCCAACCCTGTCTTCTCCAAACCCGTATCAAACGACCAGCTATACCATGGTGTTGAAGGCCAGGCAGTCAGTTTGACTATAAGTCACGATGGCGACTATGCGGTGGCAACCTGTATCCTCCCGGTGCAGGTGGAATGAAACTCGAACGACAACGGATCTCGATTCGACATAGACAACACTGGCATCATCATTACAGTATGAGCCTCCCATCGAAAGTTATTACGATGAGTTGCGGACTATCGCACTCTACCTCAGCCGTATCTGGTACAACATGTCATGAGCAGTTCGAGAGCATATCTAACGTGTTTTATTGCAGCGCAATTATGTTCAAGTCTTTGTACTGTACTCTCCATTTACTCTCACACATTTTTGTATGCGAACACTCGAACTGTCTTCTTCAGAGAATGGTGGTGGCTTGGGTCCCGGCTGTTTGGGACAAGGAGCTGCTGTGCCGCAATCATTTCATTTCGTGACGCCCTGTCTGGCGTTCTTGCTTACAACCCTGTCCATGCACCTTGTATCTGTTCGGAATATGGCGCCATGTTTTATGGTGGCTCTCTTTTGCGCTGTTCTATTCGTTCATCAAATATGGGGGCGGCGCTGTGCCTGAGGCTGACGGCGGCTCGTACTCCGTACACCCGCATGCTCTGAGGCAGTCCCTGATACACTTTCAGGCTCTTAATCGCGGAGATATCTCTTCATTCTCTTCTGAAGCTTGTGTGCGACGTTAACATCAGCCGCTTGTCTCAACCCTCATCCCCTACCTCCGGGGCCTAAAGGCCTCTCTCATCTGCGGTCTTCGTGGCCCTATAAATCTGTCTAGAAAGCTCTCCTTGGCCCTGGCGACATAGACGCACCAAGTTCAAGTCCTTGTTTCTTATTTTCAGCACTACTTTACCACCATAGCAGAATCGCAGCGTCTACTCTCGCCTGCAATGCTGTATCGGATATCACGGCAGGCCATCCTCGACGATATTGCGAAGACAGAGAATGCAGGCGACGAGCTTGAATTGCAGTGCATTGCCTTGCGCTCTGACGTAACTCGTTGTGAGCATATTGCATCACTATCGCTTACAGAGTTCATCGAGGCTTTCTTGCAAAGCATTCCTGCTGGTTCGAATCGTGAGGATCGGCTACCTGCGCAGATTTGAGATGGACTCCGCAAGGGATTATTATGCCCTGAACATGAATCCCGCCTCACAAAAAAACTCAAGCTGCAATCTGCCCGACCCAGTGCTGAATCTTTGGCCTACCAGGCTTCGCCAGCACCTGAGATTACCATCGGCTCGCCAGTACAGCCTTCGATATTAGTGCCTAGTGACGGAGAATCGCAATCAGAAACGATACCTGGCGGTAAGAGACAGAGTCAACATGGGGCGGCCAGTCCCGAGGGGGCACCAACACCTTCGAACAAGCACGGGAGAGCTCATTCAGGCCCGTCATCTGCCACAAACCCTCGGATTGAAGTGGAGGGTGTAGAAATCACGGCTTCCACCTCTCGATTGCCATCAAATCTCAGCCCTCCAGCATCCCGGAAGAAGGGGAGGAGGAAGAGCGCGCCAGGAGCAACGACCTCAAGCACTTCGGCTACTCCTGTCAAGTCGTTACACCGTGGGGATCTCTCTGAAAAGCGTACATTTTCCGAAAGCCATTCCGTCGCAAGAATCATGTCGAATCAGAAACGCATGGCTGGTTCGAGCCGCAAACGTTCAAGCCTTCGTGAATCGGACTTTCCAGAAAGACCAGCTACCCCTCCAAATATCGACTCGACGACAAGAGATGACCGTAATGGCGTTTCAGACACGATAATGCAAGATTACGCGGAAGATGTAGACACGGCAGAAGACAGTGAAAGTGTCTCTATAGTTTCGACTCCTAGCAAGCCATCATCTTCCCAGCCACCGAACACGAAACCCCCTAAAAAACACACACCGACTGGAATTGACCAGCTGATAAAGGAGCGTTTACGCCAGCCAAAACCTTCTCGGGTGACAGAGACCACGGGTTATGTCTACATGATACAAGATAGTGGCCGGCCGCATTTGATCAAAATTGGCTGCTCAAAAGGTCAACCGATCACAAGGGAAGACGCAATCGAGACGACTTGTAATATCGTTGGGGATCTTTCCATCATTCGTGACGAGCAGCTTCCACATCGATATTATCTCCGTGTGGAGAAATTGGTGCATGCGGAGCTGAAGCATTTTCAGAGGCCATATCTGTGCGACAAATGTAAAAAGCGACATATTGAATGGTTCGAGGTCGAAGAACGCATCGCGAAACGGACAATCCAGAGATGGATGAACTTTGTGCGCCAGGAACCCTGGCAGTACGATGACACACTTCTTACGGAGTTCTGGAAGAGGAAAATGGACACCGTGCCGAATGCGTTGGAAAACGAGACACACGACGATCATGGCCAGAGACATACCCGATGGGAGACATTTGCACACACCTCCTTGGTGAGCTATGCTGAATATATCTACTGGTGCTTGGCGTACAAAAAGCCACTCCCGATGAGAAGACGTCCGCCTCTGCAGGAGCTGCTGTTGAACGGGTGGCGCTTCTGGGCAGTATTGCTGACTATTGTTCATGTCATCCCCTTGCCTTTGTATTTTACGGTAGTCATTGGCGCTATCACACTGACCGCTGCATATAAAGAGTTACAGTAAAATGGGTGTTGACTTGAACGTCATTCTGGATGTGTACACACCAATAGGATCCACACAATGTAAGTTCAAGAAGAATCGTCTCATATCACTCGCACCAAGTTGAGAAAATTCCATGTCTGATCTCCGGTATAGAATCAAGTAGAGTACCTGATCATGGCACATCCTGTACAATGAATTCCCGGATTGCGGATGCCAGCGCCTCCGGTGCTTCGACTGGTATCAGATGTCCGATACCGCCGAGCACTCTGACCGTCGTCATGGCACCTGCTGATTTGAGGACATTTACTACTCTTCTCTCAATGTTCTCTGCAGTCTCAACTCGGTCCAGCTCGCCAACCACGACAAGGATGCGCAACTGGTCCCGAACATTCCGAACCGCGTCAACGACAGCGTCTTCATAATCTTCCGCCATACCATATTCCGGCCAAGCCACTCTTGCCTCGGGGCTCCCAGCAACAGCATCTATAGCTAGCTGTGCAACCGAGTTATCATCGACGGCGTCCGGTTTTCCCAGCAGCACATTCCGCACGACGAAACTGGCGGACTGGAGACTGTCGTAGGCGTGGACCTGCTGCTCTCTCATCTCACCTGGTAGACTAAAGCTTCCGGAAGGTGCTGGCGCGATGAGGATGAGGCCTCGGAGCAGGCACGCAACCTCAGGCTCCGTGACGAGATACTGAGCGACTTTGCCGCCCATGGAATGGCCAACCAGGATAATTCCGTTGGTGAGAAGTTCGGGCTTGTTCGCTTGGAGGTGTTGTATCAGTGCGACGATATCCTCGGCGTAGGAAGTAATGCCATAGGCCTTTGGATCCTTTGGCGCAGCTGAATCTCCCCATCCGCGCTGGGAGGGCGCAATGATGTTGTAGTCGTTCTGGAGCTGCGTGATCAAGCGCGACCATGTCCGTTTTGACCCTCCCCAGAAATGAATGAAAATCAGCGTGGGGTGATCGGGAGAGGTGGTTGAAATGACTGTCTCTAATGAGACGGCGGTGGGAAGAGCAATCTGTGCGGTAGTTTGAGACATGGTGAAGGGTATTAATGCCTGCTGTTACTTCGCGCTGCGTTCTCCGGCCTCTTCGAGATTAACTGATGTACTCACTGAATGAGATCGAACCCAGAGAAGCATAACCCTTACCTTGTATATATATATTCTTCTTTCATGTTCAGCTACGGAGCGCATCAAGTGGTATCTTACATTTGACTTGCACGGCATAACGTACGTCCCGTCTTATGCATTTAGTGATCGACTCCGTGTGGTGTTTGCAATTCTCAAGTCACGTTTGATGCTTACCGGAAAGTTTCCGCCATGTATTGCCACACTGCCACTTAATCTGAAGAGCCGCAACTGCATACTCCATCCCACCATTCGAGATGGACCTTCTCAGTCGAGCAACGGCCTCGGCGTGCATGTGTGATCAGGATGATTCATCCGAGGAAGTCGGGAGAGCGAGGGACCGATCCAGGCAAACATCGGGACTCTGAAGCTTCGAAAGGCTACCCGGCCGAGAATTAGGCACACTGATGAGCACTGGCATGGGAAGAGAGAGCAATAACGTCAATGCTGCTATGTTGCCTGGAGAATTGTTCGCAAGAAGGTCTACGGAGGTAGGCGTGCCTCCTATTCTCCTTTATTAACACGAGCTGAGGCCTCCGTGCGCAGCCTGTTAGCAGTTAGAGTAGGCGGAAGGAAATTTGTTTGCAAAGTCGCAGCGAATGAGCGGTAGCGATTCACCGCAGGGACCTCGACTCTTTATATTTTTACTTCACGATGCAAAGCACTGGAAAATAGTATAAAGGTAGGCTAAGCTGCAAGTTGAGAGATACATCGTGAGCTTTCCAGTCTTTCATAGCCGTCTCTAGCATCGCTGGCTTCCTCTCGTTTGCCTCAGGCCTTCACGCTCGCTTCAGCAATCCACGGTGCCATTATTGTTTGTAGACATCAGTCTGTCACATAGCAGAGTCATCATCTTAGGTTCGCGCATCTAATACTTCGATCCCGTCAACAATCATGCTCGGCAAACTCTCCTTCGCCTTGTCGGCCCTCTCCTTGACCGCAGTATCTGCGCTTAATACTCTCCCCAATGTCACGGCGGTGGCAGTGAACGACTGCTCCGCGTATCCAGACTACAATCCGTCCATGGGTTCAGCAACCGGCTGGCTCTACTGGGTCAATCAATCGAACAGCCCCGCCGAGGGCAATGGTGACAGTGTGCAGATCGTGTACGAGAGCGGCGTCCAGGGCGTCCAGATCGTTCGGGTATGCCTTTGCCTTTTTCATCTATCCCGATGTCTCTGTGGTTTGCTTCAAAGCGATTAGCAAGAGTTCTAAGCCGCGCTTCAGATGACCGTCACCGACGACAACCAAATCGCAAAGTATCCGATGCGCTGCACGCCGACGTCTTCAAACCCGGCTCAGATTGAGGCCTACATCCCTTGCGGCGTGAGTGGCTACTGCTGGAACCCGCTCAACATCGCTCCTTATCCGTACGACGCAGAGCTCATGTGGGGAGTCGACGGTCCCGCGGTGCAAGCGTACCAGCACTTCATCGGCGGCGTGCAGCAGCCTGGTCTGTTCCTGGGCAGCCAAGGTGTGACGAAGTGGGGAATCGAGAGGGTTGCGCAGGGCGGTGCTCCGACGGGACAGCCGTACTGGACCTTGAGGCTGCTTGGGCCGAACAGCCAGGTGCCGCCTGGCTCACCGAATGCGACGGCGACGTATGCGGATGAGTACGAGACATTCATTCTCATCCAGTGAGGAGAAGCTAGCGTTTTGACGTCTCAGGTGGATGTGACGGGGGGTGTTGAAATAGCATTGCAAGGAGTTGTGATAGAACTATTCTTGTCGTCCATTGCCGTGGTGTAAAGTGCTACTTTTTGAAGAGAGCTTCCAAGTTTCGTAGAGATCAGAGAGCGACATCGTAAATAGAAGCCATTATGCCTAATCAAAGTGCACCCATGATAATTATTAGTTATATCCGTTCCTGGCGGTAGCATAGCCTTCCTCGGGTTTCATCCATCTCGGCAGATATATCCAAGCTAGACGGACGTCTCGAGAAGGCGGCTCGTCGAACATCGTATCCAAACGTAATCGCGACGCGTCTCCCTCTACTTCCAAGCTCTTTTCTGCCTCCTCATGCTCTTTCTTTCCAGGCAGCAGTTTAAACAAGCATCCTGCCCGATCGCGTAATGCCTAGACGAGTTAGACGTCTGCATACACGGCCCCTCCAATTACGACAATAGGTAGTCGAGCGAGCTAACTTACCCTAACCTGCACGTCGGCAGTCGATCCCCCATCTCTCTTGTTCCTCGAAATAGACACAGCGCATCCGCGCAATAGCCTATGCCCACGAGCCAGTTGCTGAGTAGACCAGTGTGCGACGATCGTTTTGCCCGCGTAGCTGCTTGCAGCATGTTGCGGTGCTGTACGTCGCCGCGAAACGCCGTGAGCCAAAGCGCAGCAATTGAGACTGCGCAAATCAGCTACCGCGATTCCTCGCAACGTTGACCTCTCCCTAATTTGCTGGGGTGCAAAGTAAGCACCATGAAGCAATTCGTATCACGGATCTCGCTCGAAGGATGCAATTCCTAGATTTAACGTTTGTTGATCGCCGTGCCCTGGCGACTCATGTCATCTGTTAAGACATTTCAAGAACTCGGGGGGTTCGCGCTAGTCAGGCGCACAGCGATGGCACAGCCTGTGGCACGTAAGATATAATGCGCGCCGTATATTCAGCAGAAATATAATTGTCCCTCGGCGCGCCCTAGGCTGCTGTTCTGGAAGGCTTCTTTTCCCCTTCTGCCCTTCCTTTTTATATGTACGTCATATCTAATACAGTACAGCGTACAGAATTTCCATTCTAAAATGTCTTTCCTCTTCAAGCAAAAGCGCCAGCATTTCCCCTATGTCAGAACATAAGAAGAGTAATTGTCCCTTTGAACTCCAGTCCCAGAAAAATATGTTTCACTATCACCTGAATCTTTCCCCTGTTGTGGGCTTCGGCTTCTCGGCCCTGATCAACCAAAGCAGCCAATCCTCCAGCGGCAGGAAAACGTAGAATATCTCATTGGCGCCAAAGCTCACCAGGACATACAACGTCGCGACGACCGCATCGAGGAAGTAATGGTTCGCCGTCGACACAATCGTCACCAGGATCAAAGTGGGATAGGCCAGCCCGAACGCACACCACACCAGCTTGCTCAACAGGCTCTTGCGCATCTCGCCCTTCTCCAGCTTCTTCCTGAATATGCCCGAGTGGTATATCAGGGTGCAGCCGATGGCGAAGGAGTACCCGAAGTGCATGGACGGCATCGCGGCGAGGCTGTTGACGTACTTGCCGCTCATCCAGACGCTCTGCGCGTCGTCGTGGCGCACCGTATCGAGGAAGCCGTACTCGCGGGGGAGGAGACGGGGAGGCATGCAGGGGTAGAAGATGAAGGTGAGGAAGGCAAGGAAGTTGGTGAGCGTCATTGTGCGGCGGACAGTCGCGAAGACGGCGTGGTTGGGCGCAACGTAGTAGTACCATGCGATGAAGCTACCCTCACGTCAGTATTTGTTCTCACACTCGACACTGTCATGAGGGGTGCAGAAAGAGCTTGGACGGCGTTGGAAGAGAACAAAGAAACTCACCCCACGGTACCGGGAATGTGGATAAGCGCATACACGCGGTTCAGCACCGTCAGCGCATCCTGGTGCCCAGCCATGAACCACTGCTGCACATTCCTCTCTCTGATTGGAAACAACCAATGTATAAGGGGAGCAAACTGCTCAATCTCAAGCACCTGGATCCCGTGCGACTGAGCAACCTCCCAAATGCCCGTTGCAGCGAAAATACGTTGCGACAGCACCGCCGTCATGCGGTAGAAGGCATAATTAATAATCCAGTAGAACATTTCGATTAAAAAGGGAAACTTTTGGAGAAGGCGGCTGTGCCAGTTGTTGCGGAAGCGCGAGGTATTTGGCGTATCGACAATAAGGCAGCCACAGACTCTACGGCGCTTCGGTGGATTCTTCGTCGTTGTGAACAAGTCGTCGTCGGAAAGGAGATTAATAGAAGAGGACTCATTGTCGCTAGAATCGCGACTGGACTCGTCCGGCTCATCCAGGAGAGAGGTGTAATATGCTTTTCTACGATCGAAAATAGCACAGTTCTTCCGGCGGGTGAAGAACATGGCTCCGAAGAGAATAAGGAAAACGATCTATAGGACCTATAAGTAAAGGAGAAGGTATGCTCTAGGAAAAGGTGAGTACGCACTACTGGCTCTGCCCATCCAGGTAGCTTCCATGCTGGTCGACTGTTCCACTGCTGCGAGTCTCCAATATCTGGTACCGTGACATTCCCCATGGCGGCCTCTATTTCTCGAAGGGAAGTCAAAAAGGAGGAGAGATGTTACAAAAGCAAGCAAGCGTGTTCAGGGTCGAAGGTCGAAGGTCGAAGGTGTAGGTGTACAGCGAAGAGGCCCAAGGTTCAAGGCCAAGGTCCAATGGTCAATCCACAGCCACGCTCTCCCACTCTAACACACCATAACAAGGCGTCTCTCCAGCGATCTTTTGCCCAAACCAATAGGCGTGTTTAGGCAAGTCGAGCACGCGAGCAAGGATGATGGAGTGAGGAGGCTGCGTACGCCGCGCGGATGCACCGGAAGTCGTGAGGTCGATAGCGACAGAGGCGTACTAGAGCTGTACCTCAGCGGGCGTGTTGATCGGGGCACAAAGGTAAAGACCGAAGAGAAGAAGGGCAGAAAGTTAAGATGATGATTAAGAGAAGGAGAGAAGAGTCACTTCATCGGCCGAGTACGTTGTAGGAGCACCTTCCTCGACGCTCCTAGAAAAGAAGCACTGGTCGTTTCCTCGCTGAAGGAACGAAGTTGGTCCGACCAGCGAGACCAAGGCTGTTGGTGAGATAAATTGTGGAGCCTGCCGCCGTACTCGTGCAAGCAGAGCACAAGCCCTCTCCTTTCCCCAATCCACGGCCCATTATTCAGGTATTAATACGCCCGCCACAACGACCCCGGCGCGTAACAATGGCCTCTATAGGCAATTTGCAGCGACCGCCCAGCTCCATTACAGAGGTAGGCAGCGGCTGATGCATCGGCGCGGCTTGGCAGACGCTGATGCGCAGAGTGAGGCACGCTGGAAGTTGAGGTGATCCGGATCCGGGGCGCACGCGACCTCGGGAGCCTCTTCTCAACACTGCAATTGGACATGCGACCATTCCTTCACCAGCATTCCGCTCGTACTCGTGTCCGCTGCTCATGCTGCCGCATTTCCCTCGCAATCTCTCTACTCCGGGCGTCCAACAAACCTACTTTTCGCTTTTCAATACACGGCGCGCTGCATAGGGGACGGTGCAAAAGGACGTCCAATACTTTAACCGCCTTGCGCCGCTCGAAACGGTCGGGCTGACGTATGTCGCCATGCATCTGACTTTTCAAACCTCTCCACCCACAGTATTTCCGTTCCGTGGCTCGGACAAGCGCGCCAAGTGCATGCACTCGCCTGCTCTCCCGCCTCTCAACGTGCAGAGGTGGAGATGCAAAGCGACAATGGCATTTCAGCAGACTCACGTTGTTGGAGTGCAGCTGTCGCCGCAGTGGCAGTGCGTTTCGCTCTTTCCCTTGCATTGGCCTGCAAGCGTCTCATCATCAGCCCACTTATACAGCCGCAGCTGTAGCAGAAAGGAGAAGCTTTAAATTTCAGACCGCGTCGCTTTCCTCATTTTCATTATTCCCGACTCCTGAGGTGCGCGCGCATTCTGCGAACTTCGCAGCATGGTAAGGCTCGGTTAGCTGCGTTCGAGGCGTCGACAAGCTTTGCGGCCCCTGGTTGGCCCCTGATGAGCCGTGCCGCCGGGTAAAACGCCTCGCCCAGCCCGATAGGGGGAAACGTCATCACTGGCTAGGCGGGAGATTGGGTGCAGATGCTGTAATACGGAGTGATTTGATATCGAATTACCACTACTATAAAGACTAGAGGACGTCGGCTCGTCGGAGCTGTGGTATAGTGCATATCCCAACCAATTCATCAGAAAGATCAAAAGCAAGAGCTAAGGGAAAGGTTCATGTCGTCGCCATTAATAATGCATCAAAGAATCCAAAATACCCATGCGTCCAATCTGGCTCATGCAAAATGGAAAACAGTCTCCAAACCTCATCGTCGACTTACTTCTTCTCAGCCAGTCTTGTGAACTGCAGGCTTCTTCCTCGGAACCATACAGCCAGAGCACCACACTAGAGAGCCCAAGAACATCACGCCCGTCGCAATCCACGTGATGATCAGGAACTTGTGCCCAACGCTCGAGCTGATGCCAATCTCCTTGCCGTACTTGTTGATCTCGTCCGTGCCCTCCTCTGCAATCGCCGTCGCGATCGCGCTTGCCACTCCCAGCGTCAACAGCGCAAGCAGGAACATCAGGAAATTGATCGCTGGCAGCAAGCGTCCCGAGTCTGGCTGGAAGAACCCTAGGATGGAGAGTATGAGGCAGAGGAAGGACAGGCCGATGCCGATGCAGTACAGCACGAACATGGCCTTCCACGCCACCCTCAGCGCCTTGATCTCATTCTCGATCTGGTCGGGGAAGTTCAGCTCGTCGAGTGTCTCGTTCACGTCAATGCCCAGCCCGCTGTCCTGGATGCTCTGTGCCAGCGCCGCGCGAGGATCGAACGTGAACATGGACGTGTGGTTCGAGCAGCTCGACACATTCCGGTGGATGTGTGAAGAGGAAAGGGTAGCGTTCGGGACGGGGCCGGGGACGTAGCTTCCCTCGCAGTAGTCGAGGATGTGGACGGAGTAGAAGTCCTTCAAGCCGAACTGTTGGGCGAGACTGGATGCGATCGAGTTCAGCTCACCGTTGATGTCGCCTTCGATTTGGTTGGTGGCATTCTTCAAGATGCCTAGGATGCCGCTATCACTGGAAGAGCTGGTGGTGTTGAGGAGGTTTTCGCCAATGCGGGAGACGTTCAGCTGGGAGCACGTCAGTATGGAGGTATCAACGGTTTGGAGGGGTTGAAGAGGATCACTTACGGTAAGTAGATCATAACCCTCCATGAAATTAGGCTTGTTGCCCGCAAAGATGACCAGGAACGAAAGGACGATGGCGCATATCGAACAGGCAATTGGGAACAGAGCAAGGAAGCGCATGATGGTGGTTATCGCTCTCCCAGCGGTAGTGTCTGATCTGGTTACGATAGAAGGAAGATGAGGACCTAGGTATTAAACTTGCTCGCCGGAGGGGATTCCGATAAAGACCCTGGAGATGATCAGGTGAGAAGCCGAGAAGGGCGGCAGTGCTTTCGTTGAGCCGCGTCTCAATCGCTTGTCTCCAATTGCGTGCAAGAATGGAGACGCACGTCGCCACAGGAACAAACGCGCGTTGCGGCTGAAGAATATTGGACAGTGGAGGCGACTTCGCTTCGATAGAGAAAAAGGGGAAGAAGAGGCAAACTACCCTACCGTGAAGTATTTCAACTGGAGGTCAGTTATTCACCGTCATGGGTCATTTCTTGTTGCGTGTTTGCCTTCAACTTGGAAACAATCGACTTGGCGCGTGGTGATGCCACCGTGATAGTCGCGGAGGCAGGGCTTTACCGGCCGTTGATTGGCCGACATCCCTTGCATTGATCGCGATAAAGACGAGGCGCGAGTGGTGCGCGTGGCTGGCAGGGTACGTCATTTGGCATGCGGAGACATGGGTTTCAGGAAAAATTGTTTGACAACTCACGGATCAACGCTGAATGTTTGGATAGCTCGCGACGTCAGAGGCAGACCTGTAGGCGCACAGCATGAATGCAGCGCAGACAAAGCACATTGTGAATCAGCTACGTTTGAGACGCTCTATAAGGCAGCGCACTTTGGTTGGAATACTTTTTGGGCCTTTTTATTCACATTGTTACTGTAGCTACCTACGTAGACAGAACACTGAGCGGCCATGTGTATGTACCTTCCCCACTTGGGGTCCCAACGCAAAATCCAAAAAAAATTCAGAATGCTCAGCGATTCGGCCGGGACGTCTGTAGACAGAAATCCGGGCCTCATCGCGCCCACTCGGGGTCACAATGCAAAAAATCCAAAATTATTAGCTCGACCGGGACGTCTGTAGCCAGAAATCCGGGTCTCATCGCTCGCTCTGTACGCATAGCATCTCAGGTATCGTCACCTGACTTCGTAGTCATGCACTCGTTCGCCCGCCGCCTGGGGTATCAATCCGGAGTCGCAACCAGTGGTATCAAATCGTAACGGCATTTCCCATGAGAAAGAAAAGGAGGTAGGCATCAGTCGACGTCTTTAGACGATGTCTTTGGACGTGCCCCTGCCATGACTGGCAGTAAGAGGATCCTGGCTGCCAGTGCGGTCGAAGTGCGTCTGGTAGTTGGTTGAGCTGGTCTCGCTGCGGCCGTAGTTGGTGTAGTTGGTTGCGCTGCTCTCGCTGCGGCCGTAGTCAACGTTGAGTTTGGTCGTCTTCACGATTTTGTCTCCGCGGGGGAACTGGCCAGCCCAATCGCTGCTGGTCGTGCTGTCTCGTGCTCCTCCCTCAGCGATGGTATCAAATCCGAAGCCGTGGCTCTGGCGTCCAAATCCATAACCTGCAGTACCGGTCGCGTCTGGGAGATACACTTGGTTGCGCGTCAACGAAAGTCTCGGGTTAAGCATATCCTTCAGATCGATGCTCTTGGAATCGGATGTGACTGCGTCGCCGTAGCCGTAGCGAGAGAACTGTGAACGCTGGTATGTGGGATTACGCGACGAGGAGGAGCCGTGCTTAGTCGTCAATTCCGTGACGCTGTGGAAGAGCTTGAGGAACAGCGGGCGAATTGGCGGGACACAGCTGACGATAAGGATGATCCACGTCTCGATTGCAGTCCAGATGAGAAGCAGTTCAATCTTGTCTGGATTGGAGAACGTCAGTTTATCCAAATGGATGAGAGTAGGGTCTGTTAGAGTGAACATAGTAGTGAATATAAACGTACATGTAATGTCGTTAGTCTGTCCGAGTGACTTAAGTTCGGACGTCCTGACTGCCGAGCAACCCGACGCGCTAAAAAGGAATGTATTAGTGTCCATTGCGCGGAAATGACTTTTGCGGCTCAAGAAAGGGAAAACTCACAATATTCCGAACGACATAAGAACGCTGAGGCCGGCTTTGACGTGAAGCTTCATGTTTAAATTCCAACAGATGTAGATCGGATACAAGGCCAGAGCCATGTCGCTGAAACTGGACCAGCCTATATAGAGAGAGGTCATCAGCAGGCTATTCCCGAGTGAACGGAAAAGTAGTGTTCTTACTTCCTTGGAAGAAGGCGAAGTGCTGGTTGCGCTCCAAGCCATTGCACGTGCCATGAATCCTCTTGTCGAAGAGCTTTTGCAGCGGGTCGCATTGCAAGAGGATGAACAAGATTGTGAGACCATTGAAGAGTACGTTGGATGCCGCAATGCCCCAGAGAACCCATGGACGCCCGTCATGAGGTCCACGGAACTGCAGCAAGAAGGCGATTATGGCAACCTTTCCCAAGGCCATGCATGCCACAAACAAGATCTGGGCGATCCAGACGTACTCGAGCGCGTGCGAAATTGACTCGGGCGACAAGGTGCCAATGTGTCTGCCGATACCATAGTAAACGGAGATAGTTGTAGTGATCTGAGCAGCGAGGGCAGTGGCCTGTAAATTGTGTTTAGCATCAACTCGATCAAACTAATTTGAGATATCCAAGATCTCTGTGGCGCGAACTGTGGCTTACCCAGGTGAACGCCGCGATGTGGAAGTCAGCCTTAAGGCGTCTCGTAATGAAGTAACTGGCCCAGAACCTCGCGAACAACAGAACTGTCGCAACGCAAGCGAACGTCCAAGTGATGCCCAAAATGACGATGCCTTGATTGTCAGGGTCTGTGAGCGATGGATCAGTAGTACCAGACATATTTGCAGTCATTTACTAAACTTGGTTCGTTGTTGGTTTCCGCTGCAAGGTATGTTTCCGAGTGTGGAAGAAAGAGCGTGAGGAAGTGCCAAAAAATTTGACCAAGAGTGGTGTTTGGTGAACGTGCGTCAGCACCTATTTGAGTTGCTGAGGTGTGGACGTTTTGGGAGCATGATTGAAGGGATCGGCAAGAAAAGAGATGGGAGCAGCCTAGTTTGGGATAGCCGGTGTTGTGTTGTGTTGTGAAGTGGTTAGCGTCCAGGATTGAGTCGGCGCCTGGGAATCAACACAGAGGCGATGTCGGTCGAGTGCGTGTTCGTGAAGAGATTCTACCGCCTTGAGTAGAACAGAGAAGGACAGCTCCAATCGCACCAGCGAATCTCGCGTGGCCGAATGCTGGGGAAAGGCCCTTTTCTAAGTTCTTACATCAAGCGAGAGCGACGGAGAATAGCGTTCACGGCGAGCATGGTTCGGGCCGTGATGCTTGATCGGGTCGCCTGGTGTGGCACGAGCGCGGAGGTGGTTGGGATTCTTGCGTGAGATAGGATTCTGGAGAAATACTCCAAGTGAGCCAATTCGCTTTTTAATTAAAAAATCATCCAAGGCCCCTGAATTCCATACCCACGACCGCCGCACTGGATTTCTCGATGGTTTGCCCTATACAGATCTACATACCTCTTCGCGTCACACTGCGATCAATGCAGGTCCACAGCCGCGATACCCCGTGAACGCAGGTGATAAGAGCTAGGCAATACGACAGGTGGCGCTATGCGGGGTGAGCATAATGAAACACATGTCATGATAATAAGCAAGCAAATTTTGCAGAGGGACGGTAGGCCTCGCGCGCTGCCAGTATCACTTACTTGTTTCGTGGCAGGAGGAGGTGAATTAGCTGTACAACAGAGCTGAGCGGCACTGACGGCCAGGTGACTGGGCGCAGCTGCGTGCATGTTCACTTGCAAAAAGGGACTGTTTCCGGACGCCTCGACCAGTGACAGCCCGAAGATCTGGATCTTAAAAGCCCTGTGTAACTGAAACGCACAACCACTGGTCGGTCATGGACGGGACGTGGGATAAGGTCGACGAGAGTTAGCCACGGATCGCCATGCAGGAACCATTCGTAGGAGGAATTTTCGCGAATTGGCAAAACAAATGTCAGCCTTGCCTGGGATCCTCGACACAAGAGCATGTTCGGAGCCCTGTCTGCATGTGGTGAGCTGTAAGCATCGATCCGCAGACCAAACGCTGGAGGCCGACCACACCGATAAGAGGAGAGCCGAAGAGGGCCGATGATCAATATTAGCCACGGCTGTAGGGTGCCAGTGTCTCGGGGATTCGTAAGCGATCACTTTGCGTTTGTACGAGGCTATCAAGTCCACTGGCGGCCTCGAGTGAGAGTACAATCTTGCGGCGACGTTGAAGAAAGGTTCGGAGGATTGTCTGGGGCAGGTGCGGACATCAAGCTCCTGCTTCCGGCTGGTCAGTTCCCAAGTTCGGCTCTCTTCCGTCTCCACACTTTACCGAACCCGTTTCTAGTTGTACGAAGGTACGCCAATACTGTCCAGCTGAACTGCCCAACGGTAATATTTAGCTCCTTTATCTCGAGCAAGTAGGAAGCGTTTTCACCGCACACTTCTGTCGATCTTTCTTTCCGCTCGGACTGGCGTGTATGCGTCGATGATATAAAGAAGAAGCCACCTCCGGCTCAAGTCCTCCTCTTAGATTCGATGACGTTCACTTGGGTTGACAATCAGCTGTATTGACTGCACGCCACTTCACGTTGACATTCGAACCTCCTGTGCTCCTGGGCGAATCACATTGCGACGCAGCACGGCCTCTATGTTTCCTAACATCATTGGATAACGACATGAAATGATCGAAATGGAGTAACATCTGTCCGGTCGAGGAGTCAACTTGCTGCCTGACTCAGGCCTGACTCACCAACTCCTCTGCTAACGGCCGAAATGCAAGCACTATGCAAGCACTATGCAAGCACTATGCAAGCCAGGGCACATGACACCGCGCCCAAGACGCGAGCGTGCAGCGATACGAACGCGGCTGCCTTCACGCGTCCAAGGCATCCAAGGCAGAAACCACGCCAAAGGACAAGTGTGTCTTTCGCATTTCTAACCTGTACTCTCCATATCCGCGATTGGCGTCGAGCGGTGTGATTCAGAACGCCGATGTCGTCTGAGAAACAGGTATTTGAGATTCCCACCGTCGCGAGTTACTCTCGTTATGCCCAAGTTTGCGGTTGACACCGTGTCTGATTTTCGGAAAGTTGCCGCTTCACATTCCATAAAGCTCACATCCCCCATGTCTTTCCAATTCTGTCTTCTGACCCCAGAAGCCTCTCCGCCTTCCTGTCAATCTCGGGATAGCCCCTACGTTTCTCAGTCGTCATCAGCTTACTACCATCCAAGTCAATCTACATATAACTCAGCAGCCTCGCAGCCTTCTCCGTATTATATCAATCCGCAATGGCCCCAGTCGAGCAACCAGAGACCGAACAACCCTCAGCCACTTACGATGGCAGCTGCCACTGCGGCGCCATTGCCTTTAAAGCCACTCTATCGCCCCCGATAGAGCAGCAGAAGCTCACGCAGTGCAACTGCAGCATCTGCTACCGCAATGGCTACCACCTGGTCTTCACTCCAGACGAGAATGTGGAATGGACCAAAGGCGGCGAGGATGCCATGACGGTGCGTCTCTTTAAATAATGGGTTTCGTCTCGGTAACATCACTAACATTCAATAACAGAAGTACTCCTTCAACAAGCAGCGCATCGTCCATCACTTCTGCCCTACCTGTGGCACCAGCCTCTTGGCCCGATCTGTCGACCCTAATTTCTTCCCTGGCTTCGTGGGCGTGAATGCTAGGTCGTTTGATGGCGTTGATGTTAACACCTTGGAGAAAAGGATCATCGATGGCAAGGCTCTTTGAGTTCAGCCAAATGTTTGAGGCTTCGTTGCAGAACGAATCACCTCTCTCAATGATGGCCGAATCAGGAAGAAGACTAGTTAATTTGCTTCATAGATGGCTGAATGGGGAGGATGAGGAGGAAATAATTGTCAGATTGATAATGGACTTATCGGATAGTGTAGTTATCGTAAAAGAAAGTATATCATCTTTAGGATGTTTTGTTTCATATTTGAATTATTGTGTCAACGCGATTATGCGATTTGACTATGTGGAACGACCCAAGGGGCAATATCTATCCGTTACCCTGCCTCCAAGGGTAATAAAATAGTAAGCAATCGAGACTGCTTCAATGGTAAAGGCGGACAGTTCTTGCACTTTAAAGTAAACGAGACTTCTCAGAAAGTCTGGTTCGAGCTTCTTCGGGGTATTTCCCATGATAAACTACTATTGAAAATCTTTTCCAGTTGGTTGGTTGCGAGAATACATCCTAGCTGCTCACTGTCCAGGATAACCCATTTGCCACCCTCGAACCTGCTCATGAGGTGAACGCCATTGATGTCAATGTCGCCTAGACCTTGACGAGCATTTGATCACACAGGTTCCATGCAAGGTCAAATGTGACACAATTTTCCTTACTGATACTCCATCAGCACCATTGGACTGGATCGCCGGGGAATGACGCCTTTTGCTGTAGGAAATCATTGAAATCAACACGTGTGGAGCGATTGCCGCCCCGTGCAAGACGCATAAGACTGAACAAGACCAAAAGTGTGCAATTCTGGTAGTTTCCCGACAAGTCGATTGCCAATTATGCTGGCTTCAATCCTGTTATAGACATCAACGGTCCTCATATATTACATCGAGCATTCCCAGGGAGAAACACAGCCATCTTTCATTAGAACACCATTGTCGCCCCTTCCGATGCATATGTGACATCAATCAATGTGTCCGAGTTGTTTGTGCTATTATCCCACGTACGCCATGTAAAACCAACCCACACGCTGATGTATGCACTTCCGTCTCAGTCCTTCCACCGATTGAGGAACTTCTGCATGTCGCCCGCTGGACCTGCAAGAGCTGAAGCCTATAAAAGTATTGTCAGCAATTGAAGGGAATCTCCACTCGCAGGATGCTCGAACGTACGGTATTCTCCATCTGGCTGACGCTATGAGTATTACTCTGTGTAATTGTCGTTGCCACCGTCGCTACGGGCAGGAAAGTCGTTGCGATAGAGACGCTCGAAGTCGGGAAGAGAGGTGTAGTATTTTTCTTCGTGATCGACGTAGGAGGCTGGACCATCATCGGAGCCATTCTCGTCAGGCCCGTCTGTTCGTTGTAGGGAACGTTGAAGCCATCAGCTGCTCCTCCAGCGGGATTGTTTGCGACCTGATTGACGGTGTCACGAGCCGTGGCATCTTTCACTGGCAGGCCGGCTTGGATCTTCGCAGAGAAGGTGCCAGTCATTCCGGAAATTGTGAAATGCGGCGAGAAGTTGATGACCTGGCCGCCCTCGCTAGCCACTGAGGTAATACGAAGGTAGCTGCAGTTTGCTGTCAGTCTCTGCTCATCCATATTACGGCATACGCTTGTGCATGGTTGTAATAAAACTCCCTCAACGTACTATGCGTTCTTCGACTCGCCGCCCAAGGTGGCTTGAACAACGCCCTGGGCTGCATTCCCGCTGAATTGGGTATTCGGAGGTATGAGGTTCACAATAACGTCCTGCATTGGCCAGTGAGCATCTGCTTGGGGGTCTCAAGGAGCCCTCTCCGCTGAACAGACTGAAACATACAGAGTTGGCATCAGTATTCCCGCCAGCCATCAAATCGATTTGGTAGGTCTTCAGGTCAGATAACGAAGGTGACGACCCAGAGTCCTTCCATTTTATGGAAATAGCTCCAGCTGGCACCTTAGCACCAGCTGCCGGGATTGTGAATTCAACATCGGCGAAACAGAACGGCGCGGTCGTGGCGAGGAGGGAAAGGAGGTTCAGAGACCGCATTTTGCTTGTTGCGCACAGAGCGCGTCCGGTATTCGTTCGAAATGCTCTAGCTAGAACGTAAGTTTGCGGTTCTGTGTGATTCTCTCCCGAAAACGAGTGTGGGTTGGCGGTAGTTGGGTGAAACGTCAGCGAAAGTGGGCGGAGCGGCGAGTTTCTTGATGGCGTTGAGGCTCTGCCAGGAAATCCAGACAACGCGCGGGAGCCAAGCCAAATCCTTAGCTTAGCTCCAATACCCCCGTCCTCAATCTCCGCACAACTCATCCAACCCCCTCATTATATTTGCGCCCACCTTCAATTGAGCTGTGGGAGAAGCCTCACGCTCTCCTTCTCTGTCATTCGTTTCGCTTCCTTGCGATTTTTTTCCTGGGCCCCTTCAAAACACCGCTAATATCACGTTGCGCTTCGCGATTCCTACCTCCGCGCAAACCGTCGCAACTCTACATTTTATTAGAACGCATTTCCGAACACTTAGCAATGTTTCCAGAGTAATACCTCACAATGGCGGACGCGGAAGTGCAAATACCAGACCCCTCTGCCGATGTGGAGATGGGCGGGGAAGAGGAAGGTGATGGGGGAGCGGAAGTCGTGGAAGAAGAGACTATGCTCCCTGATGTCGAGGTGGAGACGAAGCGCGAATCCTTCTTGGACTTCCTGAAGTCGCCAATTATCGAACTGGCCGTCGGTATAGGTGAGAACGAGACTATCCTTACGGCGCATCAGGCCTTGTTAATCAAATCACCTTACTTCCAAGAGGCTTGCGCGCGTTTCGGGCCAGATGAGAAACGTCGAAGAATTGATCTACCAGATGAAGATTTATCTGCTGTAGGCTCGGTTCTGGAATATCTCTATAATGATGAATATTTCCCGAAAAGACTGGCACCGTCCGCGAAAGACTCCGCTCTAGAGGCCGACCCTTCGGTTCCTTCACCCGACAACACCGGCGCTGCTCTGCTGAAGCATGCGCGCATTTACACACTGGCCGAGAAATTCCGCCTGCCATCTCTCAAGTCGCTTGCGCATTCGAAGATTCACCGCACGAACTCGACCGCTCGTGGCGAGATTGCCTACGCACGATACGTGTATAAGGAAACGAGTCGCGACGATCAACAAATCAGGAAACCGGTGGCAGCATTTTGGGCGACGAGGAGCCATGTGTTGCGCCACGAGGCTGAAGAAGAATTCAGAACTATGTGTCTGGAATTCCCACAATTTAGCTTCGACGTTCTGAGCCTGGTCTTGGATCAAAAGGAGAAGGGAAAAGTAAGAGGTGGTGCAGAAGAAGCGGAGTCGAGCAGAGGCGTCACAGGCACGCCCGTTGTGCATAGTGGAAGGAAGAGGCAAAGAACGAGCGGGATTTGATCGATATTTTTTTTATATAAATTTTTTTGCAAAGCGAGTCATTCTTCAGATGGATATCCAAAGTTTCTTCCAATTTTACATATCACATAGGGAGCAAGAGGTGCAGTGGGCAGCTGCGTTACTTACCTGGTGGCTTAACTATGGCGTGGGGTTATGGCGTGGATGGATCTATTTTCGAGAGACTCTTTCCTCATAGTCGTTCACAAAAGTCCCGTTCCTAGCATTCTATGTAAGATACTTCATATTCTCAGCAGAGCAGATATTGGCCTTGCAGCGCAAGCGAGGTTGTACGATACCACAATTGTAGCATAATCTCTGACTTCAATTGCGCAGTGTCAAGTTGACCTGCTCTTTACTTCATGCCTTAACAGCCTTCTCGACCTCCTCAGGCTCCTTAACAGCCGTGGTCAGATTGTCACATCCATTCTCCGTAACCACGACATCGTCCTCGATCCTCACACCACCAACCTGCCAATACCTCTCCAGCACATCTGCATCAATGAACTTACTATGCGTATCATTTTTCAGATACGGCTCGATCATGAACCTGCAGAAATACACACCCGGCTCAACCGTGATAACAGCCCCGGCTGGAACCTTTCCTCTTACTCTTAGATACCGAAACATGATGTCCGTATCCTTGTAGTTCGCGAAGCCCCCAACATCGTGCGTATCCATGCCGAGATAGTGGCCCAGGCCATGCGGGTAGAACGCTGTGCTCGTGCGACTCTTAAAGATTTCGTCCTTGTCACCCTTCAAGATGCCCAACTTCAACAACCCATCGATAGCAATCTTGTGTGAGTGGGCGTGGATATCGTCCCACACCGCACCTGCCTTCAGCATCCCCATGCACGTCTTCTGCATGTCGAGGACGAGGTCGTAAATCTCGCGACTTTCTTTCGTAAAGGTTCCATTGATCGGAAACGTCCGCGTCACATCCGCACAGTAGCAGCGATACTCGCACCCTGCATCCACCAGCATGTTCAACGGCATGCCTCCCTTGTACCCATTCCCGCTCTCATCCAAATCGGCATTGTTGTGCACGTAGTGCAGAGTTGAAGCACTAGTCCCGCTCGCCATGATAGGATGGTACGCCATCTCGCCGCACCCGCACACCATGCAGTGGCTGCGGAAAACAGCGTCGAGCTCGCGCTCGTTCTTGGCGGCTCGCGCCGCTCGCTGCACCGCTGCATGCGCTTGGTTGGTGACGATGTTGGCGTGGCGTAGCATCGCGATCTCGTACTCATCCTTGGTGGTGCGGGCAAAGTCTAGCGCGGAGCGAAGTAGCGAGAAGTTGGTGGTGCTGAACTCGAGGAAGGTGACGTGCGAGGAGACTTGCGAATCGCCAGAGAGGCAGTAGATGGGCAGGGTGGAGTGGGCCTTGTTGGTAAGGTACTGGTTCAGGGAGGTCCCCGGGAGGCATGTGTCGATGTCGAACCTGGACTGAGTTAGAGTACGTTGAGATGAGAGTAGTCGTGAGGAAGTGCAATGCAAAATAGCTCTAAGGGCTCCTTCAAGTTTCTTTAGATAGCATATCATGGGTGCTTACTTCTCCATTGCCTCTTCAGTGGTCAAAGGCAGACCCGACCAAATCACCTCATCCGCGTCAATGGGAGGGATGAATAAGGTGGACTTGTCTTGCTCAATGTTGTATGCATAGTAGCAATCTGGCAGCTCGCAGCCAGTTAGATAGAAGAAATACCGGCGTTGTCTGATAGAGAAGTTAGAAGCGTGAGTATGGCATGAGACGGCAGCGGCCATAGCAACAAGAGAAGTGGCATATTGAAACTATGGACAACGAGGATAGAGTGCTTGTGAGATGGTAGAACTATAACTGAAGATCATAATGAGAGTGCACGGAAACGAAGCCGTTGAAAGAATCGCAAGAGAACAAGAAATGTGTACCGGAATGGCACCTGTTGGTCGTTGTCCTGCATTGAAACAGTATCAGCAGATCCGTGGAGTAATACCAATCTCAAATATGATAGACAGGAGTCATAGAAGTTCGAGAGTGGAGCATACCTCTATCAGTTTGTCCTTCTGGCCCTCAAGGTAGATTACGCCCTTCCCCCCTCCACCATTCTGTTTAATCCACTCAGCTACTTTGCGCGCATGCGCCTTCGCGGGATATTTCTCCTTTAAGAGGGGAGCCTCTTCAGTGTTGGGTGCCTCCTTCATTCTTTAGGTTATCAACCAGTCCAATTGCTAATTGAGTTGTGGTTGTTGTAGTTGCAGAACGGCTAGAGTCGGGGATAAGTTCGGTACACGAGGTAGACAGTAGCTACGCTGAAAGCAGTCACAATCCGCGCCGTGTTTAACTACAGCCTGTAGTAAGCTATACCGCATAGCATAGAGCATAAAATGGGGTTTCAAGGATTCTCATTTCAAATAAGTGTATCGCTGCGTGACACACAACCGTACCCGCTGATTATGCTACCATGAACATGTAGCTGTTCAAGTTCATCATATTCCCCCGCCCAAAACGCCGGCGCCAATGTTCAATTCACAGTGATATACAAGATCCCAGGCGCAGTATGCACAATCCCGAACCATTCCCTTAGCCAATCTATCTGCAGCAAGCGCTCAATTTCTAGAAGCAAAAGTACATAACGCTGCCGACCCCGGTAGCGCCAACGCCGAACCACCAGAGCATGTTTGGATTTATCCAACCTGGCTGCTTTGCTTGCATTGCCGGCTTGTTGAAGGCAGCGCTCCATTCGTCCAGACTTCGCTTCATGCGGAATTTACTGGAGGAAGTCGAGGATGGCTGACTTCCACTTGAAGTGGAGGTCGGGTTCAGCGTGCTGGTGGGCAGCATTTGAGGCGGATTGTAGGCGATGTAGAGGGGCATGACTGGTGATCCGTCGAAACGGAAGAGATCAAGACGGAGGATATTGTGGTAGGGGTCTGTGTAGACGGAGAATCGCTGTTGCAGTGCATTACTATTCATGCTAGTTCACCTCTGTTTCATTCCGACGTACCTGGAAGAGTTCTGATTGGTTGTATCTTGTGTAGATGGCGTTGTCGCCTTCGCACGGTTGGGAGAGTAATTGTCTCCCATCAACCTCGAAAGGCGCGGTTACTATTGAACCATTTGCGAGCACTTGATATGTGCCGTGCTGCCACTGCATGATGCCACCAGGACATGCTGGGTTTACCGCTGTGTAAACAGTTAGTGATCCATTCTGCCAGAGATATAAGAATCCCCTAAAGTAACACACGATTGGCTATTGCTCGATAGTATGCGGTCTCATAGTGGCCATCCGCGGTGAAAGAGTAGGATATGCCAGTGTGCGACGGCTCGATGAATTGCTCTTTTTTTGGGTTGTAGAAGCCCTGGAAAAAGTATCAGCCCACGCTCTTCCATCACATCTCGCACTTATCATTGCTGTTGTTACATACAGGGCCTGTAAACGTCTGATTCGACTTGCTCGACCATGTGCCTACGAGATTCGTGGGTATCCCATCAGCCCCAGTAGGAGCCGCAGCCGCAGGAGTGGTAGCGGCAACACCAGGTGTAGTAACGACAGCGGGATCTGCTGGCACTCCAGGCGTGGTATCAACGGCGGCCGCTGGCACGCCCTGCGCCTCAACGAGCGTCGCACCCAGCGTCAGGAGCGCGGCTCCGAGCGACGCGAGCATGGTGGTTAGGGTTGGATTCGAGCGATTGAAATGGTATAGCGAGTGACAGCGGGTCGAAATTCAGGTGTGTGACATTTCTCGGAGGAGGGGGAGGAGTGTGAGAGCGATGGTTGCAGAAGTTGAAAAGGTTGGCAGTTGTTGGCTTGGGCCCTGGGGGTTGCGAAGCAGCGACATGGATGCAGCGCGTGGCTGTGCCAAGCGATGCGGCGAATTGCAGATGCAGATCTGCAACAACGCTCTTCAAATTCGTACACCTTCTGGCAATGAATTTCAATATTGGCGAACAGGCATGAGACCTTTGTAGGTGCAATCAATCGAGCAAAGAGCATGACAGCACAGCATGGCGACTATGCAGGCGGCAAAGAAGCAGCTGCGAAAATTGATCAAAGACCGGCTCTGTGATGTATCATTGGACAGTAGCAAGAATCAAAGTGGGATTTCTCTCTGTTAATTGCAGCAAGGCTTATGTGCTAAGGCAGAGAATTAGCTTCCAAGGCATTAGAGACCCTGTTCACGATGCCCCAGTATCAGAATGCGCAAAGGATCAGTGTGTACCTGTCCATGCCATCCGGTGAAATATCAACTGCTGGCATTGTCCACGATGCTTTAAAGAATGGAAAGGAAGTTTTTGTGCCATACACGTATAAGATATCACACCTAGCAGATGGTCCGGGCTCGGTAATGGACATGGTCAAACTTGACGATCTCCGCGACTATGAAGAGCTGCGGCCTGATAAATGGGGGATCCCAACCCCGACCGAGTCTTCAATCGCGAATAGAATCAATTCATTTGGATCAGTTGGGAAGTCAGTAGGGCACGATGCGTCCAGTGCACCAGGACAAGGGGGATTGGACCTGATCGTAATGCCTGGAATGGCTTTCGACATGAACATGAATCGTCTCGGTCACGGGAGAGGCTTCTATGATTTCTTCTTGGAGCGATTGCAACGACACACAGATACAAAGAAGGGAAGGATGCCACTCTTAGGTTCGAATGCACTGAAGTGGAGTGGTGGAGCTTTGCTGACTTGAACTTTTAGTTGGTCTGTCGTTGAAAGAACAGCTACTTGAAGAGTCGTCTGTTCCGACCGATAGTACGGACTGGAAGCTCGATGCGCTCATCACTGGTGATGGCCAGCTCCTCACAGCATCGCATTCCCGAATTGCTTAATCACATCTCTTCCATAAGCGTCGAGCACCCTACTCGCGCAGCATGATATCGTAGCCGTCTTTGTCGCTGTCGTAGTGGTATCAAGGTTGTCCTCAATCCTGACTGAAGGCCTCTTCAACCCTGTAACGACTGGATCAGGGTGACGTTATCACCCTTGAGCAAGATTTGACCTAGAAGATGTCAGATAAACAACGTCCAATGGTGAAAGCGAACAGCTAACCCAATTCTTTCCTCCTCTCTCCTGGACTGTTCTTTGTAGGCACCTTGACCTCTACTGCGTCGTCGATAACCAAGTTCATGAACTCATCGAAGCCCTAATTGATATATCAGTCTTGAGTAGCCAAAGCAGAAACGTGCTGTACACACTCTGATCTTGCCCTCGATCCTCATTCCCAAATTCTCGTAGAGCCATATCACCACGGTCGAGTGCTGCTGAAGGAGTCGGAAGATGAAGTTGATAGGAGGAAGCAGGACCTTGCCTCTCTGGCCTCCACCACCGCGACCTGACATGACTGAAGCGTAGGTGTAGTGGTCGCGCAGGAATGGGACGTGTCGGGGAACGCGATCGATTGGCCGCGCACGGATTTGATTAGATTCGTAGACGTCCCTCCCTAGTTGAATCGCTCGTAGATGTTGGCGTCGTTTTAGGAATCGTGCTACGGACTGGTGTGGGAAGTCGTGTGGGTTGTGGCGCGTGCTTGTGAGGGTCTTTATGAAATTTTGCGGAGAGCTGGAGCTCCAAATACGGCCAAGGCTTGGCGCCTGCTCAAAGGCAGAGTGACGTTTCCGCACAACTTCCCCCTCTACAAATTCACGTCGCAAACTAACAGCTTCAAGCTACCCTCCAACCTGTTCTCTTTCCCTTACCACTTTGCTCATGCCATAGTCTCTCTCTCCGTATTTCCTACACTTCCCGTCTCTCACCCGTTGCGTTCTAATCTTGATAATGGCAGCCAACGGCGCCGCAGCCCAGGCCTTTGCGCCTGTGTTGACGGCCGTTGACACCATGCAATCAAGTGCGGATCGCGAAAAGAAGCAGCTGGCCAATACATTCTTGGACAAGTTTCAGAAGACTGTGAGCTCTCAAAAGCACTCTTCGTGGGTTGCACGTTGCTTACAAGCATTCTTAGTCGGAAGCATGGAATACCTCTTTCGCCATCTTGCAAGCCGACAACTCTGATGTGAATGCTCAGCAAAAGATGTTCGCGGCCGTCACACTGAAAGGCAAAGTTCGTCGTGGCTCTCGACGCTATATGGCTTTTGCGCTGACCTTTCAAGATCATTTACGACCTGCACCAACTTCCGCGCGACTCGCTAACCACCCTTCGAAACACAATCATCTCTCTTCTGAATGCCTATCGCGCCGGTCCAAAGCCAATCCGAACGCAATTGTGTGTCTGCCTGGCAGACTTGGCGATTCAGATGACCGAGTGGAAGGATGTGATGGATCTTGTCGTGAAGGCATTGGGGAGCAACCCGGAAAGCATACCATGTGTTCTGGAATTCCTCCATGTCCTGCCCGAAGAAGTCACGGAAGGACGCAAAATCAACCTCTCTGTATGTCCGGTCGAGCCAGCACCTCAGTATCCATATTTGTCTCCATGGGCATCGACCATCCAGCTCCCGCTTGCGCCATCCAGAATCTGTATCTAATACTCTTACGTGCCTTTAGGAAGATGAATTGCTCGAGAGAACGCAAGAGCTTCTTACGGATAATGCGCCTACAGTCCTCAGGCTTCTGGCGCAGTACTCACAGTCCTCACGTAAAGCAACGACTTTTCTCCCATTCCGATAGAATGCTCGCTTACTTCTTTTAGCTGCCGCAGCAAGGAATCCTCAGTTGCTCGAATGCATCACTTCATGGTCGCGCGAAGTTCAACTGAACGATATAGTGAACTCATCCCTCTTGGACACTATTATCAACGCGTTAGACGCGCCTGATGCATTCGATGCCGCTGTTGAGTGTCTCAGCACAATCATGAACGAGACAAGGGACGTAGACGAATGCATGAGCACAATCCAGACACTGTACCCTCGCATCATCCAGTTGAGGCCCAAACTTGCCCAAGCAGCCGAGGAAGAAGACACGGAGACTTTCAGAGGATTCTCGAGAATATTCGCCGAAGCAGGTGAAGCCTGGGTCCTTCTTGTCTGCCGGATGCCGGTGCAGTTCCGTCCGCTGGTTGAAGGCATTTTGGAGACCGCTGCAAGAGACACAGAAAACGAAGCTATCAGGGAAACCTTCAAGTTTTGGTACGAGCTCAAGCAATATGTTACCTTGGAGAGATACATGGACGCTCGCTTGCAATTCGCGGACATCTACTCGAAGCTTGTGGATGTGATGATTGGACACCTTGAGTATCCCACACCTGAAAGCGGCGACGAGAAGGATCTTTTCGAAGGCGATCGAGAGCAAGAAGAGCGATTCAGAGAATTCCGGCATCAGATGGGCGACGTTCTAAAAGACTGCTGCGAGGTTATTGGCGTCACGGAGTGTCTTCAGAAATCGTACAATCTCATCCAGGAATGGGTGAGCAAGTACGGTGCACAGTCTTCGTCGAACCACGTTGTGAATTGGCAGAAGCTTGAGGCGCCACTTTTCAGCTTAAGAGCGATGGGAATGATGGTGCCGAATGATGAGAACGCGATGCTACCACGGCTAATGGCTCTCATCGTTCAAATTCCAGATCAAGAAAAGGTGCGATTCCAGGCTGTCATGGCCCTTGGGCGATACACCGAGTGGACGGCAAATCACCCAGACACTCTGCAGCCTCAACTGCAGTACATCATGTCTGCGTTCGATCACCCGTCGAAAGAGGTGATTCGGGCCGCCGCACTTTCATTCAAGTTCTTCTGCAGTGACTGCGCAGACTTGCTCAAGGACTACAATACTCAGATCCAGCAGTTCTACGTCACGCATCTCGACAAGTTGCCTCCAAGCAGCCAAGATGAGTTCACAGACGGTGTTGCAGCGGTATTAGCCAGGCAGCCCGTAGAGCATCTGTACGAGAGCATGAAGCTGTACTGTGACCCCGTCATGAATAGCCTCATGGCGCTAGCGCAGACCGCACAGAACTCTACAGGTGATGAGGCAAAGATTGCGCTCGCAGACCGACTTCAGCTCATCACAATCTTCATCCAGGTCGTCCGGCCGGAAGTACCTCCAGGCGCCCCTAATCCTGCGGTGAAATACTGTCAGGAGATCTTTCCTATCCTTGCCACGTTGGTGGATAACTTCATCGACTTCTCTCCAATCATCGAGCGCGTAACCCGCTGCTGGAGACATATGGTCCTGTCATACCGTACGGCTCTCGCCCCGTTGCTGCCTGATCTAGCTCGAAAGCTCGCGGACGGCTTCTCAGCATCTCGTCAAGGAGCGTTTCTGTGGGCTTCAGACAGCATCGTTCGCGAGTTCAGCGAAGTTGGTGACGGGGCCAACTCGGGCACCGACGTGGCCATTTTCCAGTTCTACGAGCAACAAGCGAGGACGTTCTTCGGGATCCTCAACAACCTCCCTCCGGAACAGGTCCCTGATGGTAAGCTATAGCCCATGCTCCTAGACGCAATGACTAATATACCACTAGTCCTCGAAGACTTCTTCCGCCTCTCCACCGACATCCTCCTCTTCCAGCCCCAGCGCACCATCGTCTCCAACCTGCAGCCCCACGTCCTTGCCTCCGCCAACCAGGCTCTCACGCTCCTCAAAGTCGAGCCGTTGAGCGCAGCGCTCCACTACCTCCGCGACTTCCTCGCTTACGGCATGCCAGACTCTCCCTCTTCTACTTTCGAGCCCAACCAAGACCCCTCCCACGCCGGCACCGCCAACCCGCCCGAGCTCCGCGCTGCGGTCAAGCAACTCCTCCTCCAGTTCGGTGAGGAGTTCACGCACCGCCTCATGGCGGGCATGATGTACACCTTCCCGCGTGACGTCTTTCCCGATGCGTCGGGGGCCCTGCTCGCTATGTTCCAGCTGCTGCCCGCTGAGACCGCCACGTGGGTCAAGCAGACGGTCGAGCTGCTGCCCGCGGGCACGATCAGTCCGCAGGAGAAGGAGCGCCTCGCAGTCAACATTAAGCAGCGCATTGAGAATGGCGATATCCGCAAGATTAGAATCATGCTACAGGACTTTACGAATCAGTATCGTAGGAGGAATGTGGCGCCGCGCGAAGGGCTAGGTAGGCTCGAAGCGACGAGGTTTAGGTTCAGCGGTTGAGGTGGGGTTTCATTGCGTGGTCGGTGGTCGGTGCTGGTGTACGTGGTAGGCGATGGGTACTTGACGTTCGGACTGCATGAAGACGGAGCTGCATGGAAGCGGATTTTGCAATGACTGTTTCTACGGCGGCGTTTCTGATGTGAAAATTACAGTCGACAGAGATTGATTGATCGATGCATACCCCACGGGCGTACAGCTTTTGCTAGTTACAGCTACGGCTAGATATCTAACTTTAAATCAAGTTTGATTCTAACTAAATTCCCTGGTATCCTTGTGAGCACAGCAAATTTCAGCAAGCCATATCATACCGTGGCAAAAATCTATCGGGCTATCCCCTCGTTTCTGGTAGGTGGTGCATTGCATCGGAACATGATAAGATGTTAACCTCTGATGTGAGACCTCGACCTCACTCATCATCGCTGTCATTCTCGAAATACCGGCTTCTCGCACCAATCGTAGAGTTTCGTTTCGGAAGAGCTCGAGTGCTAGTCTTCGTAGGCTTGGGACCAACGTCGGACTTGCGGGCAGACGCTCTGGCTCGCTGCTTCTTAGTCGGCTCGCTCTCTCTTTCGGAGCGGTTCCGCTCAGCAAAGGAAGCTGCGGAGCCGAAGCCTTGATCTGTATTAGTCTCCACAATGTTGGAATCGGAACCGCAGTCAGCCTCGGAAGGTGTAGATAGCTCACTGGAGCTATCAATCGCAGTGATTAGTTTGCTCAGTTTAGGCTTCATTCCGTTTACTCTCGACGTTGGCGTAGCCTTCGTTACTGCAGCCGCTGACCATTCCCCTTGACGATCGGATTTCTTGACAGCTCCATCGATGCCGGCTTCACGATCGTCCATGGCACCGTCAAGCATGATAATGTCCTTGGGTTCGGAGGACTCTCGTGCTGAAGCACGATGTGTAGCCTGCAGAGACAGAGGAGCTTTTGAGTTCTGGTTCAGACTGTCATGCTCGTCTTCGGCATGATCAATAATGAAACCACCGCCTATATCGTGCTCGTCTTCATTGTCGGCATGCTTTTGTCGCAATGGACGGACCTCTTCGACGTCATAGCCTTCCGGGAAGAAACCACCTCCAGCTTCATCATTGTCATGATCATGCAAGGCTTCGTCGCCGTGCTCAAGATGAGGTATCGCATGCTGGTCCTTCGTCGTTGCTTTCTTGCGCCCTTTCATCTCTTCGAGCTTCTTGTTGACCCACGGATTGCTCTCGTCCTCAACCTTCTCACCCTTTCCATACTCGCCGTGCATCCTCTCCATGATCTTCAATCCTTGCAGGAACTTCTTCCACATCCCCAGCGCCACCTCCGACTTCTTCTTCTCTTCTCTCTCCCTAACCCTCACTTGCTCTGCACGCCAGGCATCTTTCACGAGGTCCTCGTTCTCTTCAGCCACGACCACACCTGTCAAAACAGGTACAGCCCTCTGCTTGCCGAACTCAAAGCCAGTGCAGGCCTCAGCGAAGTCAATGCCGAGCTTTTTGCACAACTTTGCAGTACCCTTCAAAGGCACATGAACAGCACCGGCCGGGACCATACTCGAAACGTAAACATCGATATTTCCGAAACCATTCCTCGGGATCTTCCTATCCTCGCCAATGGGATCCGGAATGATCCAGTCAGTCTGGCTCTCGGAATACAGGCCCTGCGTCGGCTTCTCCCCAGTTTCTCTGTGGGCGTCCTCAACCTCGCGCTTCCGGATCAATGTGACTGCGCGAATTGGAACGAGCTTGAGTGGTTGTTCGCCATGCTTGACCTCACGACCATCTTTGTGCCATGACTCGACGGTCTTGCAAGTCACCACATCTGCTCGACGAAAGACAGGCTCTGTTGTAGCCTTCTCGCCTTTCCCGACAGTAAAATGGCGAACGGGCGCCGCATTTGGCAAGATGGCTTCTTCGCGACGGAGATGGCGCCCCAGAACGAATTCCGCCGAGTTTTTATATGCTTGCAGTGACTCTGGCTTCCCGCCAACTTTGCCATCACCATTATCGGCCCCAGTGTCCTTCGAAGCTGCGACGGGTTTCAGCTCGACCTCGTCCTCCATCTCTTCTGCTTCTGTACGGATCCTTGGGTCTTTTGCGTAGCCAGACATCACTTGAGCGAACCAATCCCAATCAATGTACTTCTTGACCTTGCCATTTCTGCCATATATTGGCAGTTTCTCTTTCGCAACCCGCACTCCCTTCGTTTTGCCCGGCCATTGTTTTTTCTTCAGATATCGTACAGTTACGTCCTTCGCAGTGCCGTCTGCTGAAAAGCCGATGACATACGCAAGAACTTGTTTTGCTTTCTCGGCAGCTTTCCCACTGGGGGTGAAGGACGCAAGTAGGTCTGGAGAATTAGCAATGAGTGGAGAAGGGAGGCAAACAACCGGTATAAACGTCTTGGTCACGGGAGAGAAGACTTCGGTCCAGTAGGTCGGAAACGGCGATGCGTTCTGGGCCTTTATGGGTTTCTTCGACATCTTGGACGTTACGTCGATTATGGAAGGGCTAGTGGATATATCAGATGGCGCATCACTGAGTTCGTCGCTGCTAGACGTATCAAGCGATATTGCAGCTGCCTTCGTATTACCGCGCGTTGACTTTCGAGTTGGTGTGCTCTCAGGCTTTCGCGACTGCACCAGAGTTCTGACTTTGCGTTTGCCGACGCCCTTTGTGAAACCACCTTCCTCGTCTCTCTCTTCGACGGTCTCTTGCTGCACTGTCGATTCCTTCTTTTTGCGGGGGTTCCCATCCTCAGCCTTGCTGAAACCAAAGCCAACAGGCTGCAAGCTTGCCACCATCCTCGCCTCAAGTCCCACACCTCTCAACAAGGCTGTGAAAAGCTGAGCGCCGACATCTCTACTGCCTTCACACTTCTTGGCAGCAATTCGGAGTTCCTCCTTGCTCTTGATCTTCTCGCCGAACCGCTCTGCATCATCGCTGTCTTCCAGCCAGTCTTTGACCTCGGCCTGGAGTTCGGCGGGCGCCAGATAACCGCATTTCTGCAAAGAAGGCGCTGTAATACGGAATCTCTTGCGCCAGTACGCAGCAAGAAACTTCAGGAGTCGAATCGTGGGATCTCCATGACTGAGATCTGGCGTATCTGGCTCCAGCCTTTCTGCATCTGCACCCCAATCTCGGACGCGATCTCTCGTCTCTCGCTCAGTGATTGTGCTGCTCTTGTTCTTGGCTCTTTCTTTGCCTTTCGACGACTTTGCCATAGGCTTCCCCGCAGACTTGCTTGGAGTGTCGGTCGTATCTTCGTCGGGAAGTTTGAGTCCGACAGCCTTTCTCCATCTCTCCACCTCTGCAATCAAGCCCTCACTGAGTTGTCCCACCAGAATGTTTTGGACCTCTGTATCTTGTAGCCAGCTATTCCGAATGCAATTGTGATACATCAAGAACTGGACATGCACGCAGTGTGTAGTCAGCCGTATCTGCCTCTCGATTTTCGATGGGCCCTTCTTGCCAACCACTCCACGAGCGTCTGCGAAGGCGAGGTTGGTCGTCGATATTCCAGTACCAGGAGCTGGTAAAGTGATGGAGATGTCGTTGATTGGTGTGTCGGCGCCTTCGCCAGCCGAACGGGAGGCTGATGGAATGGCGTCCTCCCAGTCCATCTCGTCTTCGTCCTCGTCCTCGTCTGCACTTCCCTCCTCATCAGTACCTTGCTTGGCGTTCTTCTTATGGTTTTGTATTTGATGAGTGTGCGCAGATGCTCTTGCGATGCCCGGGACATCTTCAAAGTCTTCGTCGTCATCACTGTCCTCCTCCTCCTCCTCCTCTTCGTCCTCCCCACCTTTTTGTTCTTCCAGAAAACGCTTGTTCTCCTCTACGGTCCGCTTTGGCCTTTCCACGCCATCCACTGCATCGAACAATGATTGTTTCCCTTTTACGGCTTTACTTTGAGAGCTTGGTGTTTTCTTGCTCTTCGCGACGCGCTCGCGTTTCGCGGGTGGCGCGTGAGCAGGTGACTCGTCCATCTCATCGTTACGATGGCGCTTGCGCGGCACGTGGGGAGGCATGGTGCTTGAACTTCACCATGAGGGTCGGTCGAGGTGATGCGAAAGGCTATAGGCACATCTTGATTGGGTGGAAGAGTATTGTCCTTCTTGGGAAGTTCGAGTGGCTCCAGAAAATGTCGTCACGAGTGCCAAGGCCGGATCTGAGGAAGGAACGGTTCGCATCTCTGGATCGTGGACTAGGCCTCTTCAAAGCACCATGCGGCCTGAAAAGGTCCATTCATTTCTGAATCAGCGGTAGGAGATTTCCCAGTACGAGCTTCACTCCACGTGTCAGCCTTGATTCTCGTTTCTGTAGCACCGTCCAGTCCCTGCATGGTTATCCGTCGCTCCACCCAGAGCCTCTTCCAATCTTAGCTGGCCTCTCTTTCCGTTCCGGGGTCCTTCACAAGAATTTCAGTTTTCTCGAAGCATTTGAAGTAGCTCTATTGGTCCCACTCGTACTTCAAAGGACCTTGCCGGCACTTGACAAAGTCGTTGAAGTACGCCAAGTCGCTTGTGCTGCAGTATGGCTTTCAGCAGCCATTCACAGTACGTAAGCAGGGACGCCATCCTCTGAGTAAGCCTCATACTGTATCCCGTATGTGGAGACAACGAAACATCTACGGCGAGCCTTAAGCCACTTTTGAAGAGGACTGCCGGAGTTCGGCAAGTTGCCACGACCGCTCCACGGCTGTTCGTCCCATCTCAGCTAAGTGCAGAATGGCTGACAGATGCTTACCTTGCTCCAATAGCTCTCTACACGACTTTCCAGCTTAACGTCCAACATGTTCGCTGCACACCCTTCGCCCTTCTCCAATTGCAGGTGACTCTTGCGTGCTAGGGGTGTCTACTATCAAGTCGAACACCTTCATGTGCTGTATAACTCAAATGACTTCCTAAAATCGAGAGCGCGCTTGTTATATCAAATGATATTGTAGTCGAAACCAAGCGCATCGTCTGTACTGATGAATGCTGCCTCCAACGGGACACTATCTGAGCCCAACAGTGGGAACATGGGGGACAGCTACGATATATATGGTGCAGACCGCACTATACCTCGTTCTATGACTGCCTTTACTGCGATAGCTTGGTACAACGCTGTCGAAGTCTTGGTACTCATCTTCTTCGTCTTCAAGAGGTACTCGGGACTCTACTTTTGGAGTCTGCTCATCACCACTCTGGCTGTGGTACCCTACGCAACTGGTGAGAGCTGGCAGAGCACTTGCTGTACAATTTTTTAGAACTAATTCGCTCCCTAGGAGAATGGATGAAGTACAACAATGTATCCCACGACGACCCTCTGACGAAAGCACTCTTGACGATCGGATGGGTTATTATGGTGCCGGGCCAGTCCATGATACTCTACTCTCGCCTGCACCTCGTCTCGCCAAACCCTAAGCTCTTGCGTTTCACATTGTGGCTTGTTATCGTCAATTCTATTCTCCTTTGCTCCCCAACGGCCGTCCTCAACCTATGCTCACGCTCGTTTCCCGGGAATAGATGTACTCACGGCTATGGCATCATGGGAAGGATTCAAATCACCTTCTTCACCGTCCAAGAACTCTTCATCTCTGGCGTCTATTTCTGGGGAATTCGAAGAATACTGAAGGTCACTTTCGATGAGTACACGCGCAATTTCATGTGGTCGCTGGTGGCCATGAACATTCTTATCATCATCTTGGATATCACTCTGATGGTCATTGAATTCCTCGATCTCTACGTGATCGCAACGACTTTCAAGAGTATGGTCTACAGTGTCAAGCTCATGGTGGAATTTTGCGTGTTGAGCCAGTTGGGGAACATAATTAAGGGCCGGAATGTCGAGGACAATCTCAGCTTGGCCGTCCCTGTGAAGGTTCCTTCGATGGATCCAGAGAAACGAGGCTCACCAGATCCGGGCCTCTCGACGCCGGCAAAGTCCAGGAACAACAGCAACCCGTCCTCGGAATCCACAAAATGCGACCTGGGATCGCACGGCATGCAACAGAACCTGCCGCTTGAATGGCGCATGAGCATCGGCCATGGAGAGGCGTGCCTGCCAGATCTCATTGAAATTCAACGTATCGGTGCACCCTCAATGCACAGCTCCGCATTAACTGATAATCTCTATCCTGGAAAACTCCACGGAACCTCAACGTACTCAACGGGCCCTAGTCCCAGACAGTTCCAACCTTGACCGTATTTGGGGGTTTGGCATAGATTTCCACACCAGAAAGAGTCGGGCGAGTGGATGGCGGGATGGTTATGAGCACTTCCGCCTGCTGGAAAATCGACTGTTCTAATACCACGGAACTTGTTGTCCACATGAGCACAATCTGGAGGATTGGGTATCCCGCCACAGTGCGGTTGGTGCAGGAGAGAAGCACAAGCATAGTGCATACATCGCCTGCTCGATTCCGGCTTTGGCTCAGTGGGAGCTGATTTGGCATAGAATCCGAGGTGGAAGGGTTTCAAAGCACGATCACGCATCAGTCTCCTTATACTCGTACCATTCCTTTCCGCCCCAGAACTTTTGACCTCCCCGATAAGAGTGCTCGATCTTCTCTTTCGCCAAAACCGCCATCCTTCCTTCGAATTCTCTGAGATGCTTGGAATCGAATCCTCGACTGATGGTAAAGGCCAGATCTACAGCATTTCGAATCGCAGTATCGCCTCCTGCGCCGCCTTCAGAAAATTTGTTAGCGAATTCATATACCCCTAGATCGAGTCGAGTTCAAGGCGTACCCATAGGACTCATTGCATGCGCCGCATCGCCGATGAGGGTGACGGGAGTTTCCGGTTTAGAAGATAATTCGATATCGGGCTTGCTGGATAGCACTGGCACGCAGGCGGAGCGGTCGTGAGAAGCAGAGTCGAGCAGACTCCTCAGTCTCGGATGCCACTTCTCTGCAACGTTGTTCAGAAAGGAATGCTTCTCCTCCGTGGACTTGGGAGCGTCTTTAACGGGCGCTGTAGCGATAGCGAAGTATATGTAGTCCGCGAAATCTGGCAGCCTGCCATCTGACACTTGATGCACGCTTTCAGGCCAGATCATGGGATCGAAAATTGCCTGAACATTTGCTTCCTTGTCAATAGCCATGAACCAAGTCAATACATCTTTCAACACATCTTCGGGAAGCTGCTCTCGTAGCTCTGGTGTTAGCGGCGTCCGTCCCCATGTAATTTGACGCTCCAGATCCAGCAGCCTCCGATTTGGCTGAAGCTGCTTTCTCACGCGGCTTTTCAGACCGTCTGCACCTACGAGGAGCGATCCAGATACGGAAGAGGCATCCGAGAATAAGACTCTGACCTCATCATCGTGCACTTCGTAAGACGCGAACGCCTTCTCGTACTCGATCGCATCCTCAATGCCCAAGGTGAGCAAGTACCGAATCCACGCTCGATCAACCGGCGTCGAATATGGAGGGGGGTTCTCAGCGCACGGAGGGAACTCGAACTTCTGAGAGTCTACGTAGCGCGGAGACCAAATCGTCTTCTCGGAGCGTGTGCGGACTAAGAGGTCTTTTAATTGCTCCGAGAGGATGCTGTTGAGCGCGTCCACGCCATCTTGGCTGATGCGGAAGCGATGCCCTTGCGAGGTATGGGACTTTGGATGTCTCTCGAAGAGACGGAATGGGATATTGTGGCGTCGGAGGCCTTGCGCGAGAGCAAGGCCGGATACACCAGCGCCGATGATGAGGACTGGGAGTTTGGAGTTTGGTAGAGACGTGCCATTCTGAGCCATTCTGGTCGAATTGAGTCTAATCCACAGCCTTTGCATGGGCTTTGGAGAACGTGTGGAAATTAAAAAGAAAAAGTAATTAGAGGCACTCTTTAAGACCGGAGTATCCAACGGAGACAGTGATTACCTCTTTCCACAGGGAATTGGGAGGTGTAAGCGCTAAGAGACGTACCCACATGTCGGTGCAATGCTCCCAGCGTATGGTTGGCGAACTCACCCAGAAAGTCTCCGATTTATCGAACTGGCGAGGGATAAAATAGTTTGCCGCCAGCAGGGCTGTAAGCTCTTACACCTCACAGTAATCAAGACTATCTCTTGAAGCTCAGCTGTATATCCTCTGGAACGTACTAAACAATAGCAAGCTATTGAGAGATCAGTATCTTACGTTATTCACAGAAGCTAACACTGATGCTGTTCAATGTTTTGAAAGCCGCATTTTGTCACACTTTCGGGCAGGAAGGGCTCACGAGTAAATCACGAAGCCGGGAATTCGAGTATAGGCATGGAAGTTCAAAATTAAAAGAAGAGATCTAACGCCGGTATTGAAAGTCTATAATAATACAAACGCTTGGGAACACCTAATTCACTCCTTGCTCATTGTCCCCTCCGATTCCCCGTCAGAAGGTGTCTCGTCTGAACCAATTGACAAGCTGCTCCTCCTCGATGCTGTTCTAGGCCTCAGGTCTGGCGATGATGCGGCAGATATCGATGGTATGGGGGAGCGGGAAGGCGACCTTGAGAGCGTTCGGGATGATTGCGACTCCGACTCGAAGTCAAAGGTTGCACTGGTGTCTGATCCAAATTCGAAAGCATGAGGGGCCAGACTCCGTTGCTGTCTTCGTTCTATTCGTTCTCGAGCCTCTTGAAGCTCAATACCCCAAGCTCTTACATCTTCAAGATCGTCCAGAGCCTTTCGGGCGTCGGAAAACTCATTATACCAATGCCGGGCAACTTCGTTTATTTGACTTTTCTGGCCGACTTTGTGCCATCTTCGACAGAGCAAGTCAGACGCCAGTCTTCTGAGATCGGAAAGTTCGAAACACGTCCCTGGATTGGCCGAAAGCATGCGCTCTATTCGGCGCTGCGCATTGCGTTTGCATGCGTCTGAGATCATCCACTGGCCGCAGCGGAAGCCTTTGTTGGTGGTACCGACGCATGTGAATTCGCTTTCGAAGGGATCAAGGCTTTTGAAGAATTCGGGGATCGAATCTCGGAGAGTATTGAGAGCATCAGCTTCGGCTTCTCGCTGCTCTTCCTCTGCATCCTCTTGTTCTTGCGAAGGGGCCTCGACCTCAGGAGCTTCATCTCCGTCATCCTCAAGCGCCTCTTGCTCTTCGCGGGCTTCCTCTTGAGCTGTAGCAAACTCTTGTGTTGTAGCAACCTCTTGGGCTGTAACAATCTCTTCGATAACGCGTTGTGTGATGACTCTGATGTTCTCGACGCGTTCCTGCTCTAAACTTGCACGAGCAGCATTAAGTCGCTCTATCTCAGCATTAGTGTTAGCCTGGAGTTGTGCAGCGATAGAACTTGCGGTTGCTTGGGCTGCTGCGTCACGTTGACGTTGCCGCGTACATTTGGAGGAGAAGGCGATTGAGAGCGTGATATGGAGGAGCTGTTTGATGAGCTCATATGAGAGTACGAGCCATATTAGAGAGAACGCGGCATCTCCGACGGCGTAGTAAATGATGGAGAGAGACGAGACAGAGAAGAATAAGGAGGGCGCCGGAGAAGACATGGCGTAAAAGTAGAAGGATTTACGAAAATACGAGCGAGAAGATGGATAAAAGCCAGACGATATTCAAAGCGGTGGTCCACTTGCGGCAGAATCAAAGCAACGCTCGACATCAGACCTGTTCTTTATAATGAACTCTTTACCCAATCTAAATCAAACAGGTGCGTAGGCATCAATATCGCAAAGCCAGCAGTGATTCTAAGCCGCAAGTCTGAGCCTCAGGCCAGAAAGTTCGAGCCTGGGAGCCTAGGATTCGCACCGAACTGTAACATGGATGTCTGGAGATGGTGTGGCACTCTCCGCTGCCGTTGGAGGAGCAGACAGTGCAAGTGAACGGTTCGAGCAGCGTGCAGATATTGCATGCAGATATTGCGTGGCGGTGTTGCTCCTCTTGAAACATGCCCATGCCCCACGGCGCCGCCGACACTGGGAGCATGCGAGAAGCTCTGGAAGGAGGAGTCCATTGTCGGACAAGAAGGGAGATTGGGGTCTAACGTAAAGAATGATCTTCAGCCACGGAGAGAGGAACTGACTAGAGGTGAAGTCTCTCATTGCGCAATCGTGAGATCGACTGAGCCCGCAGGATTCATCGCGGGCCACTTTTGCGGCGTTGCTCCCGTTGTGGCTCGTGTTTAGAGTTACAATAAGGTTACATTAGGCTTGTCAGAGGAATAAGGCAACGTACCATCGGTGCCTCCGATTTGCTATAGGCATGCAGGGCACTGTCAACGCTCGTGGCTAGTGTGTCGGAGCTGCTATTCTTCCACTTCGACGCCTCAATCCCTGAAGAAGACTATTTTATCTCTAAATGATACTATCAACTAAGCTTTTTGTCTGCGGGAACAGCCGCAAAGCTAAGGTTCTACCTCAAAGTCACCCGCCTCCATTCTCGATCCTCCAACCTCACCCAGTCACTTTCCCTCAGTTCGGCGCATCCGAGCCGATAAGCAACACCATCTATCCACTCCACCACCAGCGCGGAAAGGAAAGATGAATCGAATTCTCCTCCGAGCTTGCGATGAATGATTACAAAATCCACTTCTACCGCCTCCTCTGTGGCATCCGGGTCTAACTCTTCGAAGTTTTCACTCGCAGGTCCTATGTAGATGCGAGGCAGATGGCTAACATCACCCATCCAGACGCTAACGCGATGCTCCAATAGCTTCTTCAAGCTTGGCACGGGGTCCCACTTGTAATCCAGTCTGGTCTGACAGAGCTGCAAAGTTGCGACGCTGCTGCAGAACTGCAGTGATCCGTTCACACCAGGGAGAAAGTCCACTGGCTCGTCAGTCGGAGACGCTGCAAACATGTCCTGCCCCTTCCAAGCACTGCGCAACTCCTCCCGCTCCAGAATATCCAGAACATGTAGCTTGTCCCATCTCTCTCTTACCCTCCTCAGCCTGCCCGGGTCATCGACATGATAATACTTTATTTCTGGCTCGATGTAACTCCACCGCTGCTCCATGGACGGACGGAAATTTAGCAGTAACCATGGATTCCCGCTCTCACTCTTCGGTCCGCACCAGGCAGCCCAAGTCCAGGTTGGAAAAGACATATTGTGACCTTGGCCGTTGGTAGATACCACGACCGTGGTTGCTCGATTGCGCTCATGCGAGCCGATCATGAACCAGCCCAGGCAATACGAGAAAACAGACTCCGGAATACCCCAAATAGAGGTGTCATCCTGGGATGCGGTCAAAGCATTCAGGATACCAGTGAAAGCTCTTACATTGTCAGACTGCATTGTAATGTTGCGCTGCTTGAACAATCCAACAGCAGATTCATAGGTACCATGATACTCCTCCTGGCTGACCGACGCAGTTGGTATGGCAGGCTCCTCGGGACCACTGTTGGTTGGATCTGTGTGGAAATCTACATCCGGGACACCTTCCAGGCACACCTCTTCCAGATACGTCGATCCTTTGCAGCTCCAGTAAACTTGTTGCTCCGAAAATATAAGTTTCCTGGAAGAGAACAGCTTCTCTTGCCAAGTCCAGGCTCTTGTTTGCCAATATGAGCCCGAGAGACCCGAGTAATAATCACGCTCGTCGATCACAGTGATTACCGTTGCCCCGTTCTGTCGCAGGACGCGCTGAGGGGGTCGTCTTGTGCCCTCTCTGATACCTGGCAGACCGGCGTTGGCATTGTCACCATGCGCTGCGACAACAGTGAAGATGGCATGGGCATAAATGGCTCCCATATTGTCGATTTGTGCCTGCATGTTTTCCAGATCGTCCTGAACAATGCAGAGAGCATCCACCCAGAGAAAGCATTCCCCAATATCTCGAACAACCTGAACGGCATCAGCTATCGTCAGGGGAATATCCAGGGTACTGAGTGCTCCCGGCGTTTGGAGCAATGCGGAGTTCTCTTTCAGGTGTCTCAGAACGGAGACGCAGCCCCAGACATAACTAAGCGCAACATAACGACAATTGGGAGGTTTTTCAACAACGCATGCTTCGTGGACATCTATGACGAACATCCCAGGTACGCCTGAGTCTACAATGTGCTGCCTACAGCTGTCTTGGTGGCTCTGCTCGCACGTGTGCAACCAGTACTTGAATAGGGATGACTGGACTGTTTCTGTAAGTATTCGACCGCTCAGCCTGCTCCGTGCAATGCAGTCATCAAGCTCTTCGTCCTTGTATTCCGAGAAGTCTGAAATGCACGGAAGCGCATCATTACAAGCCTGGAATGCCAGGACCTCTCGAACCTCTCTCTTCCTGTTCGCATCTTGCTCATAATGGAATGCAGGTCCGATTGCACCCGTTGCTTCTGGTGGCACAAAGCGATAGCCGCCTCTGGTGGTGTATGTCTGGGCAGATTGTTTGCTTGAACCGGCGCGATCGGTGGAGCAGAATCTGTACTGCAGATTGATCTGTACGGTGCCTTCAGTGTCACAATCCTGCTCGTCCAACGCAGATGCAACGAGTCGGCAAAGATCACAGCGGCTACGACGTTGGAGCACAGTATCAACACTTCCGAGATCGACGAAGCTGCTGGGTTGATATTCGGAAGCCTTCAAGCGGGCTGCAGCAAGGGTGCAGAGGCCTTGCTGAGTACAGATTTCGCAGAGCTTGCTGTCCTCCCACGCCGATTGTGCTTTTTGTGGACCCGCGTTGCGTCCTCCTGCTGTGCCCGCAGATGGATGACATTGCATCGCTGGATGGTCGGGGACGATCGTCCCTGGCACGCCTGGCTAAGTTCGAATGCGAACACAATTTGTATAGCGGCGCCGTTGAGTGCGGACGATCGGATTACGAGAGCGAACGAGACAACGTCATTTCCGTGGACAGGCACAAACAGCGGTGGATGCACGTGACGGTTCCTGAATTAGCTCCCAAGACGCCCGATCAATCACCGCCGGCGCCCTTTCGGGCGCCAATGTGCCAGATGGCTGAAGGGGCGTGCGGTCGCAGGACTCGCGGCAAGGATGAAGGCAGTGCTTGGAAGGGGACGGGCCATCCCATCTGCAGAGCTGCGCTTTGACGGCGAGCACTGGAGACGATTCCGAGTGCCCGTGCACCCGGTAGCTGGCGTTCAGCTGCATGCTGGAAGTGAACTCCATTGCACCCAAATGCGGGGGAGGTCGCGATGGCCAATAACTCCACCACTCGCCCCATTGGGACGGCGAAGAGCCGCAAGGCGCCGGGCATCGCGCAGCTGTGAAGACGTGAGTCGGCAGGTTACGTGCGTAAGTGGTTGGACGACTTGTGGCCGCGCCGGCGCTTTGGGAGAGGTGCAGCATCTAGTGAAATTAGACCACTTATTAGACAGCTCCCTCCAGAGAGCCGCCTTTCTTTTGTGCGTGTCGGTTCGGCGCCCACAGGGCAGATCAAACCCACCCCTGCCAGCCCTCCGCACAATCTCCCACACTAAGGGCGACGCTACAGATCAGATAGTCAGCGTAGGCAATGCTCACTGGATAAGGACAGACGTCTCGGCGCGCGCTCTTGTCCAACCTTCACGGCGCCCTTTGTCCGACCCAACCTCCACCAAGATCCGAGGACCCTTTCCAAATCTACAGCATTTGCTTCCTTACCTAGTCCGGCGTGCGCATTCTAAGGAGAGTCTAGCGGCATCTGCCTCGGCGCACAGAGCAGTCGGTGTCAGTGTACAAGCCAACCGCCAAACCGGCCGCTGCGCTCGACTCCACCACCGCGCTTCTATTTTAACGACGCCTACCCCTCTCCATATCACAATTCACCGTCACAACCCTCCACCATCGCGCTACACAGCTGACTGCATTGGGGCACCATTCTGGCCTCCTCGCCGACTCAAATTCTCGCGCTCTGGGAACTGCCTGTGCCTCGAGACCCGCTTACTCCATCCCAAGCACTGCGTGGACTCATTGGCCCGGCCACGGCTGTCACGCTCCGGAGCTCCCAATGTCTCTATCGCGCAAGACCCAGAGAGACGTCTGGGCGAGGTTCTCTCTGCATCCTTCTTTGTTCCTTGACTGAGACTCGCTCTACGCGTTCGGGCTCCGCAGCCAGCTGAGGGCGGCCGCCAATGGATTTCCAGGTCCCCACCGGCTTTCCTGCACAGCTGCCGAGCGGAGCTCCAGACGCGCCTCCCCCATCGCAGCCTCCACCTCAACCATCGAATCCGAAACTTCGTAAGAGGACGAAGACAGGATGCCTTACTTGCCGGAAGCGCCGTATTAAATGCGGCGAAGAGCGCCCGACATGCAACAATTGCCAGAAGTCCAAGCGCCATTGTGAAGGCTACTCTCAGCGCGTGGTATTCAAGTCTCCCATTGGAAACTGGCCATCTTCCCAGCATGGCGGCGAGACGACGCTCCAGTATCACAGCAGCATGCTGCCTGGTTCTGGACGGCCTGTCTACGGACGAGCAGCGCCGCCAGCGCTGCAGCTGGATGCGACTGGCCAGATCGTGCCAATCCAGCCGAGGAGTGCATTCGAGAGTGGCTTCGCTTTCAACGCCGCTGGTCAGATCGTTCCCATAACACCGCTGACGCCAATGACTCCGATGGTACCGATGAGTGCCGGCCCGTTTGTATCGTTGGGCCCGGATGGAGCGCCAATATACGGTCAACCACTTCAATATTCACCTTCCATATGGCACTCAATGCAATATCACTATGCTGCTCAGCAGGTACAAGCTCCAGCATCGGCAGGATACAGCCAGCAACACCATGCCACAGCATTTGAACAGCAAATGCAGCCAGCCGCGTATCATGTACCCCAAGGTTTCCAAATGCCACATATAAGCCCTCAGGACCAAATGTCTATGTTTAACGAGGCTCGGCAGCAGGCGCAACCGAGAGCACTGCAGGATGAGCAACGTCCTGGACAGCCAATTAGTCCACCGTCTTCGAATGAGGATCAGAAATCTCCTGGCCAGGACATGCGTCAACCTTCGCAACAACAGCGGCAGTTCTCGATTGATTCAGGGTATCATGGTATGCCTTCGCAAAGCTACGAATATGTGCCTCCACAACAAGTACCTGGTGATCATGTGCAACAAGGCCCGCCAGATGCCAAGCCTGCTGGAGACCGAGGCTCTTTTGGTATGTTCGACGAAGACGTTATCATGCGCAGACTAATAGTTGTTCTATTCCAGATCACGTATTTGCTCCCACGCCCATTCGATCCCACTTCACGGAAGACATACTTCTTACGCAAGGCGTCCCTGAGCAAGTTGTTGTCGCGAGTCCGAACGAGCTGCTGCAAGGTGCTGCCATTGAGAATTATGATGACGATTATTACGACGTGCAATCGGACGATGAGATGGACGAAGACATACCCTCGAGTGTCGTGACAACGCAACAGCATGATCTTGGCGCGATGCTGACTGTCTATCGTCAACACATGTCTGATATCGGGATGCGCCGGTACGATGCATTCATTTACGAGGGAGTCCTGGATCAGTATCGCGCTGAGCAGCATGCAAATCCACTCAAGAACCCGCGAACTGCACGAGTATTTGCCCATTTCATACATGCGACCGGTCCAAGTTTGGGGATATTCGAGCGTAACCCGCGCAATTCTTCTGCAATGTTCGGTGGTCCTCCTCTTCCGACGATTCAGCAATCTCTCTGGACATACTCGCTACCAATGATGGCTCTCAACAACCAAGGTCTTCTTCATGCGATGCTGGCGTTGGCATCGCTGCACATTGCGAATCTCCAGGGCGCTTCTGCGACGCCGTCGCTGAAGCATTACACGTTTGCATTGAAGCGCGTCCACAGCGCCGTTGGGAGTGATCGCAAACGGCATAATATCACAACGCTCGCAGCGACGCTACTGTTGGGCTACTACGAGGTCATGACAGCTGACCATGCAAAGTGGTGTAGTCATCTCGCGGGTGCGAAGCAGCTCCTGAGTGAGATCGACTATCCGACGATCACCAAGGAGGCTAGACGCATGCGCACCGAACAAGAAGCGTTGGAGCAGAACCCTGTGCATGGCTTTTCCATTGCCGCTTTCAATGTCCATACCGATCCTGGCCAATCCCATTGGCAGAATATGATCGACGAGAACCTCGTTAGCAATATCATCGGCCGCGAGCTGCGTTATGACGAAGTCGGCATGATCATAGGAGAGATCGATGACACAGCTGCTCCGCAACCTGGAAAGAAGCTTCCGGCGCAGTTGGATCTTGCGCTCTATGATCTGTACCAAGACCTGTGGTGGTGGTTTGCGCGACAGGATGCATATCAGTCTGTTGTGAGTGGCAACCGGTTGCTCATGGATTACAGGAGATGGTCAGATTGTCCGCCAAGAGCGAGGATGGGACGGAAGGAAGCGACGTACGGTACACATGATCATATCATCCTCTTGTTGGGCAGAATTGCGGACTTCAGCGCAAGAGACCGGAGTAGGAAGCTGAAGTATTGGAAAGTGAACAACAATGGACAATGGAGACCGCCTTCTGATATGACGTTTGTGAATCTCGGGAAGATGAGGCCGCCGCCTGGTATGGGTCCGCCGCCTGGTAGAGGAGGACCGCCACCGGGCATGAATCCGGGATCCGGTCAAGCGCAAGGCTTCGGAACGAACATGGGAAGAGGCATGCTCGCGACCCAACCTAACATGGACCCGCAACAACCAGGACCTTCATTTCCTCCCTCTGGCCCACCACAACATCCTCAACAAGGCCCTCCAGGAATGGGTGGACCTCCCCCGCCACCGCCCCAGGTACCATTTTACGGAATGGCTCCGTCTGCAGAAAAGTCCTGGATGCCCACCTCTTACGCAGTTCGCCCTGATCAACCCGCGCATCCCGACTCTCCCGAGTCCACTGGTTCGAGCCCAGACGAAGACGCGCTGAATACCGCAATTGCAGACTGGTCATCCATTCGCTCCGCACTCCACACCATGCACTCGTCATTTGGGAGTGCCTTCAAGCCCGACCCGGCGTACGGCCAACCGGCCGCGCGTGCACCTGGAGGGCCTCCTAGCTTCCCTCCCAGCGGTCTGGCCGATGCGTTTCAGAGTCCCTTCGGTCCGGCAATCTGCTATAGCTCATTCGACGTCGCAGTCTTGAACGCCCTCTATAGCATGACCCAGATCGTTCTCACGCGCGCACATCCGCAAATGCCTCCCGCGAGCATGATCGCCGCGGGCGTGGCCGGCCAGTTCACTGGAAAGGAAGCGAATGAGATTGGGCAGATTGCAGCGGGGATCTTTGCGTTGGCCATTGGTTCGCTGACGCCGAGCCGTGGCGCGGATGGCGTGGAAGAGATGGACAGACCGAGAAAGGCGCTTAATCCCAGCATTGGTGGCATGCTGTGCGAGATCACGATGCCGCTCTTCTTCGCGGGTGTGCAGTATCAAGCGCAATCGCAGAGGGCCTGGTTGGTGGACCATCTACGCGAGGTAGAGGTTCGCGCGGGCTGGGCGACTGCAGGTATTATTGGCCATGGTTGCGAAACGGCATGGCGACGGATGGCGGATAATGGAAGGGGCCCGCCGTATGCCAGGAGTGGATATTGGGCGAAGGGAGCAGAAGACCAGAAGGATCCGAGCCCTGGGACCGCAGACGCGCCGAAGAAGAAAGAGCGCAGGAACTGGGGAGTTGGCGTGAGGGGATTCGAAGGAGAGGAGCCGCCTCCTGTGGGCCTCAAGATTGAGGACGACTACGAGGATGAGCGGAAGTTGAGGGAGACGGTGCCTCTGCCCGGGCGATCGAAGCCCCTGAAGATAGGGCAAGACGAGAGGGTCATTATTGCGAACGACGGAATCGTAGAGGGCGAGAAGAAATACGAGCACCTCAGGAATGAAGAGATCTACTCCAACCGCGGGCAAAGGACTCACTGGGCACTGGGCCTCATGAGCGACGACAGAGACATGACGGAGGAAATCCGTACTCAGATGGACCAGCAGCAGCAATCGCAACAATAGGGACGCCAGCTGCACGATTTGTACGACAATGACGAGTCTTCTTTTGGGGCATTATATTTCCGGGTTTAGAAAAAGAGACGGAGCGAATCTACCTTGCATCCTGGCTTGCCGCTCTAAAATCTGTTTTTGG